>CAJGYO010000005.1:32107242-33307242 GCA_904845875.1 Miscanthus lutarioriparius
CTTCAAGAGTTTTGTAAGAACAACTCTCAATTTTGATTTTTTAGCAAAAAAAAAACCCGCAACGGTTTGGTAAAAAGAGCTCCTCAAAAATAAAAAGGTTGCCAAATGTTCTCTCAAACTCGCAAGTTTCTATGGTCGAGAGGAACTCCGTATCCGCTCTCCATCCGACGTTTTTCTCGTGAGACTAGAGTAAATTGGACACATGAGTAAATTAAAAAAATGAAGGGTTCCAAGTAAGAAAAACGGTAAGAGATATGTAAACTATTAAAAGAGGTTTGGTTGATCAAAAATAGTTCGAAGTTCTAAATACAACATCATTTAGAAAGTTAATATAGAAAACTATTGAAGAGTGAAATAATTGAGGTCGCTACATATTTTATTAACTCACTGAATTTATTGGTTTAGGAAGTTAATTATAGGAAACATTTGGAGTTAAGTACTTTGTGAGAGCTCTTACAGGCGCAGCTACAGCAGCAGACCAGCAGTCGCTGCTGCTTTATTTAGTTCAAGCGGACACGCATTGTATGTTTGAGGATGAAAAATTATCAAGGCACATTTGCAAGAAAGAGGTATTCTAGCTCTATCAACAAAATCAATATTGTTTTAGTTAACGGTAATGCTGCTTATAGGTCGTCCGTCCGGATGGAACCCGTATAAGTCGTCTGCTCGCTTAGCACGCCCCCCCTCCCCCTCGCATCCCCGTTGCCCGCCCGCGCTGCATGCCCCCGCCCGGACTACCCCTGCTCCTGCCAAGGTCTGTGCCGCCGACGAGCTCCACACCGGTGACCTCGCGCCACTCCGTGGCATCGAGCTCCACGTCGACGAGCCTCTATTCGTCCAAGCAGCAAGCAGATGCTATGCTGAAAGCGCATGTTGCAATAGTATGTTTCAAGTGTTTCGGATATTTCAAAGGTATGTTGCAAGTGTAGTATATCAATGTTGCAAATGTAGATCGAGATGTTGCACATGTTGTAATGGCTATACATGGATGTTTCAAGTGTATGTTCCAAATGTTTCATCTGTTCCAGACGAATGTTGCAAGTATTTTTTCTGGATGTTGCAAAAGTAGATCCGGATATTGCATATATACTCCCTCCGTCCCATGATAGAAGTCGTTATGGGATGCGTGCAGCTCAAACTTTCTCAACATTGACTAGGTTTGTAGAAAATGCATGCAATATTTATATCTCCAAACAAGTTTATTATGAAAGTATATTCAACGATCTATCTAATGATACTAATTATGTATTATAAATATTAATATTATTTTATATATAATTGGTCAAAGTTAAAAAAAGTTGAATTCTAGGAAAGCGAGAACGACTTCTATTTTGGGACAGAGGGAGTACATTCATGTTGCAAGCATATGTTTCAAGTGTTTTCAGGTGTTTCATGCGTATGTTTGCGAGTGTTTCATCTGGATGTTGGTTTGCAATAGTTTTCAAATGTTTTCAGTGTTTTCGCAATTGTTTCAGACGCTTGTTTTAAGTGTTTCATTTGTCTTCTTTTGTATGTTGCAATTGTTGCATCTGGATGTTTCAAAAGTACATCGGGTGTTGCACATGAGATGCGAGTGGGAAGCGGCCGGTGGCGTGGACGACGTTCAGGGCGGCGTCCTGGGCAGCACAGGCCCACTACTGGTGTAACAACCCAAAAATCCATACACCAAAAAATACCAACTACAAAATTTTTTCTTCAAAATCCCATGTGATGAGGAGCGACATTGTAGGAACCAACCTAAGAGATGCATTAGGTCTAACCCCAACCCAAGTCAACACTTAAGCATGGCATGTCATTGTTGAATATGATTATTTAATTTCTAACAAATAAAATGTTGCATACGATGTTAACTCAAATTGTGATTTGAATTTTCATTTGCTTTATGTTATGCTTAACCACTCCATTAAAGTAATAAACCATAAGGTTATTAATAAACAATATTCCCTAAACTCCAACGAATAAGTTACCTCAGTTTTTGAATTCAAATTCTAAACCAAATTTGAATTCGAATCAAGGGAGTAGAAAAGAAAATGTAAAAGAAAAGAAAAAAGGAGAAGGCCTTGACTAAGGCTCACTGCTGGCTTCTCGGCTTTGCCAGTAGCATTTCAGAAGAGCAAAATCCATTGCAGTAGCATGTGTGATAACTCACAGACAACGGCCCCGGCTTATGCCCAATGACGCCAAGCTCCCTCCTCACTTGCTGTGTCGCCGCCACTTGACCTCAAGACGTCACCGCGCTATTGTTCACCCACTACCCCTTCTTCCTTCGCTCATGCCAGCGCCAACGGACCCCACTCGTCAGCCTTTTCCCTGTTCATCTTCCCCACACCAACGCCGATTCTCCCCTCCGACAGAGCACCGACAGCACTGGCAGGGAGCGGGCCAGGGGGTCACGTCGGGGGCATGGCCTTGCCCCCCCTTGCGCCGCGCCCACGCAACCCCTCGCAGTCGTTGGATGCAAGCTCACGCCCCGATCGCCCTTGAATCCCCAACCGCCGATCACCGGGCTCGCCGATCCCGCCAAGTTATAAGAGCCTCGGCCGAGAGCCTAAGCGCCTTCCCGCCGCCACCTCGGTGGCCGACCACAACACACCGAGCCAAGAAAGAAGAGGGGGAAAAGGAAGAAGAGGGGGAAAACGCCGAAGCCGCTGTGGGGGAGGAGATCGCCGGAGCCGAGAGCGACGCCGTCGTCTACATCACCGACGCGGTTCGGCACGGCACTGCACGACTTCCGGAGCTACATGGCATCGAATCGACACGACATCGCCATCCATTCTTCCACGCCACCCACGATGAGCCCCCTTCCGGTCTCTCTCTGTCGCCGAACCTCACCGTCGGCCATGCGCTCAAACTCAGGCGCGTGGGCGATGCCTTGTCTCCGGCCACTAGGAACACACGCACCACGCGCACAACCGCAACCATGCCGTGACTACCCCGCTGGAGCCCCATAGATCACCCACGCGCCTCGTTGTCGTCACCATCGCCGTGGACGCCGGGATGTCTCTACCGGCCACCTGGGAACCCGTAGCCTCACCGTGAGCCTTGGACGCCTTCGCCGTGCACCCACGAAACCGTAGAAGCCTCATCGCCAAAGACTAGCCAGCGGGTGGGCTGCGTGCGCGACCTCATCACCGTTAGCCATCGTGGCCAATGCACTGGAGGACCTTGACCACCACTTAGACCTCGGGATCATGATCGCCGTGGCGGGAAGCTTTTTTCCCTCTCCAATTCACAATGAAGCTTCGCCGCCGCGGGGCACCGCCGCATGGGAGAAACAGAGGGCTTCCTCCTCACCGCCACCCGTCGTGAACTTTTGTGCACGTGGCCGAGCCAAGGAGAGAGACGGTGGACTTGGTCCACCATGCGCCCGCCCGTGGTCCATGGACCATGAGCGCCGGGTCCACCGTGAGCCACACGGTGTGAGCAAGTATGGACAAAGCCCAATAAAGGCCCACGGGCGTGGACGTGGCGGCGTCGCCGCGTGCCGCGTGTCCGTCGACCAGCCCAGCACCAAACCCGAGCCCACCAGAGCTTTCCGGACCCACCGTATGACCATTGACCGGTCAACGTTGATCGTTGACCTAGCCCCACATGTCGATGGCATGCATGCACACTCTCAATCTTGGCGTCATGCGTCGACATCACACGACCCACATGTCGAAAACCGGCCTGTACCGAGGTGACGTCACGATGACATCAGCAGCCCAGGCCCCACATGTCAGTGACCCTAACTGTTGACCGTTGACTCACCGTTGACCAATGTTGACTTTGATCGGATCTACCTGTCAGTGACCCAATAGCCTTTGGCCCCACCTGTTGGTGTGGATGATTGATACTATGCGTCGACGGCGTCACCGACCCCACATCAACTCGAAACCATGATGCTTTGTCGACGCAGCAAGCCACGTGGACCAACCACAGCGTGACACGTGTCATCCCAGGATTAATTCAGTTTTTTTTATTTTCAGAAATAGATTTAATCTTCGGAAATTCATAACTAATTCATACGACCTCGGAAAAATACGAAACCAGGACCAAAATTCATCTAAAATCAAGCTCTACGCAATGAACCCATGTTCGAGTGTATTTGGCTCTTTTGAATTTTCATTGCTTCTTTGTGCTATTCTATAGACGTCGCTAACGCGACTATAATGCGATCGTTTGCAGACTCGGAGGAGAACCGGACGGACGAGGATCGTGAGTACCGTGAGGAGTACGGAGACGACTACACTGAAGGTGCCACATCTCACCCAATCTCGTAGCACCTATTACGCATGGCTAAAATAGAAATGCTAGTGCTTTACTTTGTTGTTATGATTACACTATAGTAGGACTTGCATGGTAGTATGCTTTCTTGATGGCCTTTACCTTGACGCAACCTTACCCCTGCTCACCCTGCTGTTAGGCTAGTAACACGCTTGCTATTATATTCCAATGCTTATTACTTCTACTACGCTTACACTACATTGATGCGTGTTGAAAACGGTGATAATTGAACTATGGGAGAGTCTTGCGTGTGTGACTTGGGTGCGTGGAGGGTGAGGGTTGTGTCGACCAAGTTGGAGTATCTGACGAGCCTGGGCAAGTCTTGCTGGGGTGCTACACTGGCACCCCCGGAATGGATACTGTGGTGGGTAAATGGTATATGAGGTGGCCCCGAGTGTGAACTGTGATGGGAGGAGCCTGTGGTGGAGGTGCTTTGTGGTGGCACGGTAAATGGAAACCCCGATGGAGACATTCATCCCTAAGGACTTACTAGTACTCGATTCACCGGGAAGCCTTACGTACCACTCGCCCTATATGGTGCGGGACGGCTGGACTACTTGGTAGGATATTGCCACTACTGCTAGGTTGATAGCGGACAGTGTGAGGAAGGTACGGGGTGCGGAGGATTTCCCCACACCCTTCCGAGACTTCATGGAGACCTTGTGGACCCGGCTCATGACTCACAGTTTCAGCCACCCCAGATCGGACTTGGGTGTACCAGGACTGAATGGTAGAGTGGCATTATCCTAGGCGAGCAAGCGGCCGGAATCAACCCAGTTGACGACGGTCAGCGAGGAAGGCAGATCTTGTGGTTATGTAAAACCTCTGCAGAGTGTATGGTTGATCGAACGATACATATGCCGACTTGTCGGCTATGGACCTTTCCTGGGTTTCGCTTAAACTAGATAGTGAGATGAGTCCTTCTCTTCTCCCTCTGGAAGTGAGTGTTTGGACGTAGCCAGGGGCTACGGGCCTTGAGACAGTGCCGAGAGGGAGTTGGCCTGTCGATTGAGCGATGGTATGGCTATGGTAGGGTGAAGGTGTGGAGATGGTGGTTTATCGATCCCAGGATCGAAACCTGGCTCTTGAATGGGAATGGGGTAGAATGGGTGTGTGAATGGTGTTAAAACTTGACCAACTGTTATTATATACTTGATATGCTAATGCATAGGAAACCCCAACCTTATAGGTTCCTCTGAATTATATCCAATTTGCATCTAATTTCCACAAAGCAATGCTCATAGGGTTGGGAGTGGCCAGTACAAATCGTACTGATAAATTTTGGCACACAGGTTCTACTGAGGAGTATAGCTCCGAGGAGTTTGACGGTTGAGGGGGTCGTTCCTACGCTCGAGTTTGGCGATCTTATCTTCAAGCTGTTCTGAATGAATGCTACTTTTGATTCCGCCAATGCGACGATGTAATAAATTTATGTAATTCCGCACTATTTGTACTTTGATATTATCATGGTATGGATGTGATATTCGACTGGAATTTGGGTAATATGATCTACAACGGTCTTATTACACTTCGACTCTATGGATTTCCCTTCGCGGAAATCGGGGTTGTTTCAACTGGTGCGCTCCCTTGTGAGCCCGATGCGCTATGTGCTCGTTTGCTCCCTCTGCATGGCAGTGTCCGGACGCTAGCGCCCGGACGGACGTCCAGGTGCTAGCAAGTCCGTTTAGTTAAGGCGGGTGGTACAAGGTTTGCACACTGGCAATGCGTATTTTAGTTTTAGTTTTCGAAATTTGCGTATTTTAGTATCGACAACATGCATGAAAAGAAGATGAACAGATTATTGATATTTTTTGGCGAATTTATATTTGTGATGAACGTAAAGGACGACTACATGACGTATATTCGTGCAATATAAGATAGTAAAGTCATAAAATCTGCTACACCTTTATAGTCTTGTACAGTTGCTGCGTTCGATCCATCGGTACGACACTGATCTCACGTCCAGCAGTGTTCAGGCTACGTGTACAGCATACGCGTGCACCAGTGTTATGGGTTCCTGCTGTGCTTTGCAATTTGGAAACACAGGTTACGCAGTCAATAATCCACACGTTGTCAGCATCATTACGATTGGATCGAAGAACCAGGATCTCAACGCTGGGTTGATACTGGACGCAAGGTATCGCAAAAAGATCCGGACGTATCGCCTGCAATGTCATAGACGGTTCCATGGTATACTGGAGATTTTTATTAAAAAAAGTCTGGAGAAGAGTTGTTTTCTGACGGATATCCTTGTGTTTGTGATCTGAAAACCTACGCCATGATTGTTTGGGCTTGTTTGACTGATAAGTTATGACTAAAACTACTGTTAATTGATTTAGTGTGAGAGAAAAATACTATTCATTGATGAAAAAAATAACATAAGTCTCTACCAGTTGTCAGTTTGACTAGCCGCTGATTTATATGTAGTGGAGTACTTAACTATGCAGGGATGATTGTACCATCGAACCATGAGTCATGATGACGTCTCCTTTCCAATTGCTTGAAAAGCCCGCCGCTCTCGCTGAATAATCCCGAAGCCGCCCCTCCATGGAGACCATAGGGTGGGTGGATCATCATCGCCAATATCGGATTTGCAGCTCGATCTATGATGGCATCAGTACGCGATGTTAATCTTCCTTTATGGTCATGGCTGCAACAACTTTTATGGACGAGTCTGCTGGGTTGTTAGCCCGTTTCATTGACGCTCTGTTAACATCTACGTACTCTCTTCCCACTAGCCACCACGTGCCCGTCGCTACAAGATATATAAAGAGTCATCCCAAGGCATTATACCGATCACCATCACATGTGTTTCTTCCTTATATTAAATAGATTTATAAATACAGCTCCCCTACTTGCAGCTTTGATTTGTTTACAAGTCTATTAACTGGGAGATCAAATTCAAATAATACGTTTCTTTTTCTATTCCCTGTCGGAATTGCTTTATTATTATGCTTTTCACTGAGATATCTAACCAGGCATGCCAAATCCAGGAATACAATTTCTCTTTGCGTACATGACTCCAATGTCGAACTGAACACATTGTTAGTCATAAAGAAGACTCCACAATCTCCCAGCACATCAAATATATCTGTTCCTCATCCTTTATTCATGAAAAATCAATTCTTTAGTCTCCGCAGCAACGCGCAGGGTTAATCACCCAGTTTCTATTGAAGACGTCCTAATTGTCACATAACCCGACCGTAAAACGCAGAATCATCCAATAGATGATCTGGATGCATGGTCTCAAAAAAAAGTGCCGGTGTGAGTGATTCCCACATATGGAAGTCTATTTATACGTTGGGCGATAGAAAGCTCCACTGATTCTAGTCGTCAATCTCCATCATTCCACGGAAAGATCTTGGCGAGCGTCACCATGCACCCACTTCCCTAAGGGATTGCCTCCGGTGGCACGTCCTTTTATTATCAATCGCTTGTACATCTTGTCCCGGTTATTTACCACATCTGAAGGAATCTTTGAATACTACAACATCCACACACAAAAAACTTGTCATTTTACTTTCGTTTGAAGTCAAATTATTTTATGCTGCTCGGGTTAGTTTCAAGCTGTCCACGCGTCTTTCAATGTGTCATGCGTCTAGAGAAGTTCGTGTGGCGTTAGATCACATAGGCTTTTCAAGGTTTGGGGCCTATTAGTGTGGATGATTAAAGAGTGATGTTCTGATTGTAATTGTTGACGTCGCTAAGTGCTGACATACCGGAACTAGACAATTGCCAATGATATGGATTGGAGGTGAATAATCATCAGAGGCTCTGGATTTACTTTAATGTATTTGAAATTGTCCAGGGATTTAGATATGAACAATAACTGTGCTATCAATTTAATAGAATCCCTTCTCGTGGAAAAAACTGAGGATTTCGATTACGTGATTTCCTTTATAAAATTTACCACGGATTCTTCGTTCTTATCGCTCGATCATTCCACAGGGATATAGCTTGATCTTGCCTTCTTGCGAGAGCGACCGTGCATGATATTCGAAGGAATCGCCATCATTTTTTAGAAAAATGGAAAATATCCGGCCTCTCGCAGTCAGGAATTGCCGTCAAGCCTTTGCTATGAGGTTGCTGTCATCGGCCTTTGCTATCAGCTTGCTGTCATCGCTCACGCATCTCTTCCTGATTCCAGATTCCAGAATCATGATTACCGGGGGGTGGGGGTGTGGTGGCCAATCGGGCGAGCCGACGTCTTGAAAAAACTTTAGTCGAATCTGCGGCGGCGGCAGGCCCGAGCTGACTGTCACTCTCGTCCTCATGCGCCGCCAGCCGTCGAGCTCGTCGCTCTTCTTCCCTGCGACTCGCCACGAAACCAGACGCTTGGATATCCTCGCGAGTCGCGAACCCTCGACTCATCCCCTCCACCGCATGCCGCCGTGCTCCTGCAACAGACCCCGTCGGCGTGCCGCGTGCGTGCGCAGGGAGCATGGCGGTGCTGCTCCGTCCAGCTCCAATGCAGGCGCATGTGAAGCCAGTCTGGTCAGCTACGCACCGCATCCTTCCCGGTGAGTTCTAGCTGCCCTCTGTTCATCTACATAGGTATGCCGGCGGCCTGTTTATTTCCTGAGCACAAGAATGCGTCCAGGTTCAGTAGAACACCTAGCACTAAAGTAGCCATACTATGCAAGTGTTTATGCTTACGTGAACCTTGTGTTCATCTCCTTTCAATGGTTTCGTTTTAGCGGCTTCCTTCAGCAGTTGTCTTTTCAAAACCACATAGGAATGAAATTTAGTGCTTATATTGATGACCGTTTCTTAATTTGGTGTTGCTACTAATGTCACTTTGTATCATTGATCCATCCGTATATTCTTGCTTATTCAGCATTTTGTTTTCCCCTCATGATTATCACAGTTTGGTGACACCTGGTATTGATTGAGCTTAGTCCAACATCCATTTCAACTTTAGCACTTGGATATCACTGGATTTGGACTGACTTGGATGTGGACATCCATCACATTTACATCCAACAACGTTGGATTTTACTGCCATGGAAATCAGAATATAATCCATTTGTTAGTCAATGCTGCGAATACTCTCTTACTGCTACCTCAAATGATACTTTGTCCATTTTATTTATACTGTGTATCTGCCAATGTGTTCCTGTCACAGTTCGCTTCTTGCAAAATGACTGATTTTTGCTATCCTTTCTTTGAAAATAAAATAAAAATAAAAAAAGCGGTAGATCTTGGCCCACATATTTTGGTATTGGCTCCACCTAATTTGGTGCTATCCACACACAATATTTGGTGCCTCTACCTGCTATATCTTGCATAACCCTAAGACATTGTGCATGTTATGAACCCTACATCATGGATGACAAGGTAGTGTTTTTTATTGCATTAATTAGCCCTCCTTTTCTGTTGCTCCTCTTCATATGTCACCTCCTATTTTTTCACCGTCCGATCTCGCCTAATGGATGACCCATATTTTTCCCAACCATTGTAAAAATTCTCTTTTAGTATATATTATTAAGTGAAGAAGTGGATAAATGGCCTTGTTTATCCATACTATAGCGTTGCATATCTTCAAAGAATCATTAGTTTTTCATATGACTTGGATGGATGCACATATTTTATTGTGTCATAAACATTTAAAAGGTCGAAAAGATACATAGATTTTTAGTTCACCTTTTGATTTAAAGCCATCCAAAAATAATTAATACTACAACAGATCTAGCAGTTATTAAGAAATAAAGACCTATAATTTAACCCCAATCCTTTCATTTGTCAAGAAAATTGAAGAGTGTAAATTTAGCTACAAAGTTGCAAATCTTTTGTAGGGAAATTTTGTGTCATACTGTTGTTCATCGTCTATTTATTTTTTTGCCAAATTCTATAATGATCCTGTGTTTCTGAATTGGTCAATTGGTCTGCCCATCCTCATCTTCCATTGATAAACCTCTGGCCTCAAATCACAACAACAAAAATGAATGGCCCAAATCGCCTCAAATCACAAGTCGAACCTCTCTTCTGACCCGCCAGAATCATGATTACCGGGTGGTGTGTGGTGCCAATGTGGCCGACGACTTGAAGAAGAGCAGCTACGCTCCAGCCTGTAGCCTCATGCTGCTCCATTGTCTCCATACTGATAAGTCCACATCGACCCGGCTCGTAGGCTCTGCCCTCCTCTGGCTCGTCCTCGCCCGCCCCGGCCATGGTGCGGCCATGGAGCTCGGCCTGCCCTGCCGCAGTGCTGCTAGTGCAAAATGACTGATTTACCTTTCTTTGAAAATAAAATAAAAATAAAAAAATAGATCTTGGCCCACATATTTTAGTATTGGCTCCACCTAATTTGGTGCTAACCCCTGTTTGGTGCCTTCCCTTTTCAGTTGCACCCCACCGTCTTCCAATCCCCCCGATAATTGTAAAAATTCTCTTTTAGTATATATTATTAAGTGAAGAAGTGGATAAATGGCCTTGTTTATCCATCTATAGCGTTGCATATCTTCAAAGAATCATTAGCTCCACCATGGCCATAGCTGATTTAAAGCCATCCAAAATAATTAATGACAACAGATCTAGAAGTTATTAAGAAATAAAGACGGCAAAGTTGCAAATCTTTTTAGGGCGGGCGCCCGACCCCCCTCATCCCACCTCCCACCCGCGCCACGCAACAAGCTGCGCTCCCGTGAGCTCCCTAAACCGATCGGCCTCCTTCCCCCACCGCTAACCCCCCCACAAGGCCCTTCTATAGCCCGGCGGAGTTGGAGCGGGAGAGGGAGGTCGCCGGGACCCTAATGTCGCCATCGGCCTCCTTCTTCACCGGCGCTTCTATAGCCCGTGGAGTTGGCCGGGAGGGAGGTCGCTGGGACCCCTAATGTCGCCATCTGCTGCGTTAGACTTTCGTTCTTAGACTTTATGTTCTTTTTTTATGCTGGAATTTTGTGCTCTACTATAATTGCATGGTCGTTTCTTTCTGCATGGCCCAATAATTCGACAACCCAAACTAGCAAAGTGATGCGGCCCATATGTGCTGCCTGTTTGAACCGAAGCACCTCTTTCCAAAAAAAAAACTTGGCCGGGAAGACTTTCACCGGTCAAGGCCCACTAGCCTTGAGGAGCTCAAAAGTCTCCTGTAGAAGAAGTAACTAAATTAAACTACTATTATATAATAACTAGTTTGACCTATCAAGAATATGTATGTAAGAATATGGAGAACAAATTTAGAGAGAAAGGAAATGAGCTATTCTCTTTTCTCTTGTCTTGTTTCCAATACATAAGCCCTCCTATATATAGCCATACATGTGAGATGGAGTTACAAGAATTGATGCTAGAAGAGTTACACCATTGATGAAGTAGAAGGTTATAGCTTTGATGGTATAGGGTTATAGACATCCACATTAATATTTCATAATACTCCTCCTTGGATGTCCATTAACAGGTGAATTGCATGCCTCGTTAAAAACCTTGCCAAGGAAAAACCCAGTGGATAAAAACCATGGCCAAGGAAAAAAGAGTACACATATATTCACTCCCCCCCCGATGGCAACATTACTTGATGTCTTTCAGCCGTCGCAATCCAATACCATGTGCCAATTTCTTGAATACTGAAGTAGGGAGTGCCTTTGTGAACAAGTCTGCTAGATTTTCACTTGAACGAATTTGCTGGACTGTTATAATACATCATTTTGAAGATCATGAGTGAAGAAAAACTTTGGCGAGATGTGTTTCACTCTATCTCCTTTTATGTACCCATCTTTTAATTGAGTTATGCAAGCCGCATTGTCTTCATGTATAACCGTTGGTGCTTCCTTTTCTAAAAATAAATTGCATACCTTGCGAATATGATGTGTAATATTTCTCAACCAGACACATTCTCTGCTAGCTTCATGGATAGCTAAAATTTCTGCATGGTTAGATGAAGTTGCAGCTATAGTTTGCTTCATTGAACGCCACGAAATAGATGCACCACCACACATAAATATATATCTCATTTGTGAATGACCATTGTGTGGATCAGATAGATATCCTGCATCTACAAAACCAACTAATCCCTCCATGCATTTGTTAGAAAAATATAGACCCATGTCCTTCATACCTTGCAAATAACGAAGTATATGTTTTATCCCATTCCAATGTCTTCTAGTAGGACATGAGCTATATCTTGCTAATAAATTAATAGCAAATACAATGTCAGGTCGTGTATGAGTAGATAAATACATTAGTGCTCCTATAGCACTTAGATATGGCACCTCAGGACCAAGAATTTCACTATCACATTCCGGAGGTCGAAAATGATCTTTGGTTACATCAAGGGATGTAACAACCATTGGGGTACTCAATGGATGCGCTTTATCCATATAAAATTGCTTTAGTATTTTCTTTGTGTAAGTCGCTTGATGCAAAAGAACTCCATCTTTAAGATGTTCTATTTGCAAACCAAGGCAAAACTTTTTTTTCTCTCAGATCCTTCATTTCAAATTCTTTGTTCAAACAATCTTTGGCCTCGGTGATTCCTTGAGGAGTACTAATTAAGTTTAGATCATCAACATATATAGCTATGATCTCAAATTCAAATCCAGATCTTTTTAAGAATATACATGGACAAATAGAGTCATTCTTATACCCTTCTTTTATCAAATACTCACTAAGACGATTGTACCACATTCTCCTATATTGTTTTAATCCATATAGAGATTTGTTCAATTTAATTGAGCACTGTTCTCGAGAACCTGCTCCTGGCAGTTTAGATCCTTCTGGTAGTTTCATATATATGTCACTATCAAGTGACCCATATAAATATGCTATAACAACATCCATTAGATGCAAATCAAGATTCTCTTTCATTGCCAGACTTATAAGGTATCTAAAAGTTGTGGCATCCATCACGGGAGAGTATGTTTCTTCATAATCAATTTCCAGTCTTTGGGAGAATCCTTGGGCAACCAATCGTTCCTTATATCTTGTGATTTCTCCTTTCTAATTTTGTTTTCTAACAAATACCCATTTATAACCAACGGGTTTGACACCATTTGGTATATGGGTTATAATCCCAAAAACTTCTCGTTTTGTGAGAGAATTCAATTATGCTTGAATTGCGTCATTCCATTTTGGCCAATCTTTTCTTTCTTTGCATTCCTCGACTGAGGTTCTAGATCCTCATTTTTATCCATAACTTCTAGCGCTAGATTATATGCGAATGCATCATCGATGATGACTTTGTCATGGTTCCAAATTTTCTCGACATGACATAGTTTAATGAGATCTCATCTTCTGGAGAATTAGGTACCTTTGTCTTCTCTTGAGTCATGTCTTCATTTCCTCTAGGAGATTTTTCCTAAATTATTATTTTCTCAATTTGACCATCTTGATTCTTTGCTCCCTTTCATTTGTCAAGGATTTTTATCTTTGGAACCCAGTGGTCTACCACGTTTTATAGTAGCCTTTGACTCATTAGTAGTAGATGGTTGTCCCTCTTGGACATTAATTTTTTCAGGAGCATTAGCAGTTGGAATATATGACTTAGTCACTCTTTTTAAGTCTGTAAAAGCATCTGTCTTATTATTTGCTAAACTTTGTAAATGAATTATCCTTTGAACTTCTTGCTCATATTGTTTTATATGAGGATCAAAGTGAGATAACGATAATTCATTCCAGCTTATTTCTCTATTTAGCTGTTTATTTTCTCTCTCTATTATTGGGAAATTTGATTCATCAAAATGACAATCACACTATTAGGAATATCCACTTCTATGACAATCAACTTTCGTCACTGAAGGAGTCAAATTCATCATAATTTCAGTTTTATGGCGAATTTATGACAAAAAATGGTTCGTCATAGATGTCGTGTCATTCTTGTAATTCTATGACGATTTTAGAAAATCGTCATAGAATTAGATTGATCTATGATGAAAACTGATCGTCATAGAACTGCTTTGGCATGTGTGGTTGGGGGACAGCCACGCTGGTGGGTGCTTTCGTTGGAGATGCTTTTCACGTGTACATGCTATAGCCAGTTGCATTGGAGATGGTTCGGGTACGTGTCACCTTATTATTGCACAACATGGCCATCTCTGGTTCTTGCACGTTTCAGGTTCTTACTGGACCATGTGTTGGGACCCTGTTATTCCACATGTCAGTTTTCTATTGGCACACGTGTCGTGTTGCGGTTGGGTCACGTGTTACTTTTTCATTGGACCAAGTGTCGTATTTTTATTGGTCCATGTGGCGTGACCATAATACCCCGCGTGTCTTTCTTTTACTCGACCACGTATCTCGATGCTATACGTCCGCGTGTCAGTATTTTATTGGGCCACATGTCGTGGCCGGAGCTACCCATGTTTTTTTTTTCTGATTTGACCACGTGGTAGGATGGGTTTGTACCGCGTATTTTGTTTATGTTGGCCCACGTGCCCTATCATGACTATTACACATGTCATTCACTGGTTCGTCCACATATCAGATTCTTATTTAACAACGTGCCTATGCCGAATCTACCACGTGCACACCAATCATTACATCAGAGAAAATGATTTTAGATCTACGCTGCTGCACAAAATGACTACATGCATAATTATATTGAACCTAAATCAAATAATAACAGTTCAGGTCAGCAGCAAACCACTAACAGAGTTCACATATCAAGCCACCAAAATTTCACATCGAAACAACAAATAAACCACATGTTCACTGCATCAATAAGACTGAGAGTTACTAGCGCTTAAGAGCATGATATGCTCACGGAGCTTATTGTACTCCTCCTGTTGCTGTTTCTTGAACTTCTCAAACTCCCTATCAGTGTTTTCTGCCTTCCTCTTTAGTTGATCCACTTGTTCGGCGAGGACATCTGAACTTTCCTGATGAGCAGCAAGCCGTTCCTGAAGTCTAGAACAGCTTGTCCTGATACCTGTATTCTTCAACGAAAAGGTGTTGCAGTTGTCCTAGGAGAGGACCTTGGAAACAACATCAGGAACAGGTTCTGCTCGTATAGTTTCCAACGAAAACCAAGGAGTAAACATTAGGAAGATGATTTAAATTACAGAACCAAGAGATTATTTCAGTATAAGTAATGCATAGGTCTTCCTCGGCCTACTACCGATAGAGATTCTTAAGCACAATGCATAGGTAACAGATTAACTATTGTAATATTACAACTTCAAAATGATGGTGCCACTCTAGGCTCCTCCTCCTTTTCTTTCTTTTATGTCATTGGCTTTAGCATTTCAAGGAAAGCAAATGAAGGTACTTACCACTGCTTCTCTTGCAGCATCGCTCAGTCCCGTGTTGCTACTGGTATGGAAGTTGTTGAAGATTCCCACTGTATCAACATCTTCATGAGGTCAATCATGTTCTTCAACGAGCACTTCTTGATCGTGTCCTACGTCCTTCCTGTTTTTGTCCTTCTATTAAAATTGCACATGCCTTTCTGTTGACACAAAAGACATTGCGTATTTGATATAAAAAGAGTAACACAACCATCACTTACATATGTTTGCTGGTAGGCAATATAGGAGCGAGATCCTATAACCTGGTGGCATTTGACTTTTGCATGTTTTGCTTGTTCTGCTCTGAGACTGCCTATAACCACAATTATGTTAGACTATAGCATAAGTAGACCACATAAAGACTATACAAGAAATAAATGAGTTCACACACACCTTGTTCTCAGAACTTAACCATATGTGGACAAGTGCACACCACCGTGTGTCATTCATGCAAGACACAGGAGAGGTCTTTCTGATTTCATCAGTGGGGACGCCGTTGAAGTAAGAACACTTGAACCTATACTGTGTCTGCCGTACAACAGACTATAATACACTCGTGCATGCTTCTTTTGTTTCTTCATCATTGTCATCAATGGCCAGCCTCCACTGTAGAAGTGTGAATGCAAATTAAATCCATTACTAAATTGCTCAAGGCAGAGTTGAATGTCAATAGAGGATATACATACTTACAGATAGCTTGGCCAAAAATCCATTGAGAAGTTTGATCCATTGCTTGTAATGTATCCAATGTGGGAAAATTGGTACTTGAGACCTGACTACTACACCTACCTCTGAGGCAAACTTGGCAGCTTGCAATGGATCATGTGGCCTTCTGTTCTCCTTGACAACCGAGATGGGCATCCTTGTTCCCATTGATTGGGTGGTTTTGTGAAGCTCAACCCCCTTAGTTGCTTGCCTTGACTTCCTTGCTCTTCTCTGCAATGGTACTACACAGTTTTCATACATTCAGATTGTTAGAAAAGTAACATGGATATCAAATAGTGTGGCTTGATTTATAGACATGTCTAAGATAGTACCAACCTTCGCAAGTTTGGTCATTCTGCTGGTGGGGAGGTGAAGTCTCCTCTTCATCATGGCTAAGGTCATCTTCACTTGACCAGTCCCTCATAGGGCTTTGTTCGCCTTATGCGTGCTGACTTTTGGAACTAGTTGGAACTATAAGATGCTGCAACTCTGCTGGACTAGTTGGCTTCACTCTCTTGGATTGCCATCCCCCAGGACCCATATCAGTGCTGCCTTTTACCCTACTGGCAGGGACTTCTCTACGGTTTGTTCAACCCACGGCCTGAAATTGGAGAAACAAACTTAAGCGACAAGCATATAAAAATTGCATTATTATCCACACAACAAAGAATTGAATTGCACTGCTACCTAAACTAACCCCGCTCCCATCCCAACATGACAAGATAGAACAAGCACCTCAATTGCAAGGGGTACTCACTCTTCTAAATCTATATCTGTATCACTATATCCTTGAACACGCTCCCCTGCTTCAGGGAGATATTCTGGATGTCAACATATAGATCACAGAGGCATTTATTGAGTTAACCTTGTACCGAATGTCAACAAAATAGAGCAGGAGCGTGCAAATTAGGTGGGGATTCATACCCAATATATATTCCCAACCTTCTTTGAGGTCCCATCTTTGTGCACTTTGGTGGAGCAATTGGGACATACACTACACATCCAAAAATTCTAAGATGGGAAATATCTAGCTCTTTGCCAAAAACCAACTATAGAGGGAAAGAAATATGGTAACTTGTTGGCCTGATGCGAATTAATGACGCTGCATGCAAAATAGCATGTCCTCATGCAGACATTGGGAGTTTCGACTTCATAAGTAACGGTCTTGCTATTAATTGGAGACGTTTAATAAATGACTCTGCAAGACCATTCTGTGTATGAACATGTGCAACCGGATGTTCAACACTTATTCTAATGGACATGCAATATTCATTGAAACTATTTGATGTAAATTCACTGGCATTATCCAAGTGTATAGTTTTGATCGGATTATCTAGAAATTGAGCTCTTAACTTGATTATTTGAGCCAACAGCCGTGTAAATGCTATGTTGCGGGTTGATAATAAGGAGACGTGTGACCATCTAGTTGATGCATCAATTAAAACCATAAAATATCTAAATGGTCCACTTGGTGGATGAATTGGTCCACATATATCTCCTTGTATGCGAGGGACTGATGTCCAATTTTAGCCTGTGATGGGCACACAATCAGTTTCCCTTGAGAGCATGCGATGCATGGAAAGTCATTCGATTGGAGAATCTTTTCGTTCTTTAGTTTATGCCTGCATGAACTATTAATATTTTTTTGCATCATTACTAAACTAGGATGGCCTAGCCGGTCATGCCATATAATAAAATTGTCATGGTTGGTGAACTTCTGTTCCACCACCATATATGTCTCATTCTTTTTGAGACTTTTATAGTATAAACCATAAGGTAATTCTGGTAATTTCTCTAACACATACTTTTTCCCCGATGATATCTTTGTAATGTTGAAGTACTCCACATTACCCTCACACATTGTCTCTATATGATAGCCATTTTGGCGTATATATTTAAAGCTCAACAAATTTCTCTGAGACTTTGGGGAATAAAGTACTTTGTTTATGTCTACCTTTGTCCCACAAGGTAACATTATTGTGGCTCTTTCTGAGCCCTCTGTCAGTTTAGCACTTCCAGATATAGTATGAACAATTGCATCTTGCAATGTAAGATAGGAAAAATACATTTTACTCTTCAAGATAGTATGTGTTGTTCCACTATCTATAATTGTCGATGAAATCTAGTCGGCAGTCTACTGAGGGGTATATCCACGGTAGTAGATGAATCGGAGGAGGTGTGCATGAAGGAATCGGACGGTGACATAGAACGCAAGAGACAGCGATTAGGCAGGTTCAGTTGTCGACTTGGCGTAATACCCTAAGTCCTGTGTCTTTCGGTGGGTTGTATTGTATATGATTAGATCTGCCATCTAGGGGACCCCTGGTCCTCCTTATGTACTCTAGAGGGGTAGGGTTACAAGAAAAATATCCTATTTGGTATTACAATATCTTATTGTAGCCTTTCGGTGCACGCCGGCAATGGCCTGCGCCGCACGTCTTGATCTTGTGGGCTGGGCCACCTCTGATGGTGCGGCCCATGTCTTGTCCTATGGATACTAGGGGTCATACTCCCATAGCTAGTCCTCGAGTGCCTTGTATCCGCTTGGCGATGCCATCTTGATCAAGTCTGAGCAGTTTATCATGAAGCCGAGCGGTGAAGATTGAAGCCAACCGGTTTGACTGGTAATTTGAGCGGTGAAGATTGAAGCAAACTGGTCGGTAGGCCTTGGACTTACGAGTAAGGCTTGCTAGAAGGATATAAGGGGCTTAAGATAAAATTTTAAAATTCTTCACCTTAGGTGAAGTGTAGCTACTTAGACTCCGTTTGCGAGGAATCATTCATGACCTAGTCAATAAGGAGGGTAAATCAAGAAAAGAGCACTACATTCACCACCAGGTGAAGTATAGCTACTTAGTCCCCGAGCCTACTGGAAAGATGAAGAAATAAATCTTGTAGCAGGGTCAAAGAAAATAAGCTTGAAAGCTTGCCAACACCATTTATCATGTGCGTATCAAGACCCCAGACATGCTACCCAAGATCAGCACCCTGATCCAAACAGCATGGAGCACCTTGAAAGCACAACGATGATGCGTAGTAAAATCTAAATGCTAAGGGAGTCCCCAGCTTAGTTGGCGACTCTTACATAAAAAATCCAAGTGCCGAGGAGTCCCCAACATAGCTAACAAGTCACCAGTGTAGCTGTCGATGAAGCCAAAGCGATGAGCAACCTGACCAACGGGTTGGTGATGAGCGTTGAGCAGTCTCTCTAATTGGTCGGCGGTGAAGTGAATGCCTAAGCAGAAGTGAGCGTCGAACAGTCCGACCAACTGGTCGACGATGAAGTCCATGAGCCGAACGGTCTGACCAGTTGGTCGGCGATGAAGTCCGAGTGCCAGCTGATGCGATCACCCAGACAATGATCCTCTTGTCCTTCCTGATGGATCCAATCCCCGAGCGTAAGCTCGTTGACTGATCTAGGCCCCTAAAATAAAAATATGTAGAACGGGTAGTTCATGATGTAAAAATAAAATATATGAAACCCGAAGGAAAATCAGAAGTGATGAAATAGCGTATGCAGCTCGGCGATAAGTTGTAGATGAACATTATGTTCGTTTTTGGATGAAGTGTTTATATTTAATATAAACCATCCGAATAGTTAGTTTGTAGCTGAGTCTCCAGCCCTAACTAGCCCGTTAACCATAACGTGGAGCACGGAGCCCATATGCATGTGTAGGAAGAACAAAGTGTCGCCAAGGAGCCGTTGTCGACCACCCGTAACGCAAAGGGAAGACACTCGTGCACGTAGAGAAGCCGGAGACAGGGTTGTCTCTGGGGACATCCAAGCCTCAACATGACTGTTTGGGGATTTATTGGGTCGAAAGCGTGTGTCATCTTTGAGATGGAATACGTGGAGAAAAAATTCGTTTGGAAAATAATTATGGAGAAAACAACATGGAGACATCAAGACGTATGAAGATTAGAGAATATTTAGAAGAATATTAAAGCGTGACTTAGCTTTATTGACGTCGAGTGGAGTAGAGGAGCCGGCGTGTCATGATGTCCGAGTAGATGAATGTGATTTGGATGGCTCGCTTGATAGCTCAGATGGTTCGCTTGGCAGCTCGAATGGATCGCTTGAGGGCTCAGATGGCACGCTTGACAGCTCGGATGAGTACACTTGACAGCTTGGACGGTTCACTTAACAGCTCGGATGAGTACGCGGAGTCATAGGTGAACAGTGTAGTCGGAGCGTGATGGAGTCAATCCACGTGGAGAGTTGAAACCCTTGGGCGTGTCCGACCGAGGCGAGGTGCAGTCCGAGATCTTCTTGCTTTTGCTGATTAGGAAATGTAGTAGTGCCAAGTAGCTTTGTCTCCAGCGGGCGATAAGGGCCGATGATTGTGTCGTTGATGAGTCGAAAATGAGGTCTGACACCACCGATGGGATCAACAGAGCCGAGTGTCACTGTGGATAGCGACGAGGTTGGATCCGTTGATGGGGGCATCAATGAGGATCAATGGGTGTCATCGGTGTGGGCCGACGTGAGATGACGACACGCTAGTCGGCGCATGACACCGATGAGTCGATGCCGATGACAGCGGCACAATCAAGATCCTGCCATTAATCATCACATAGATGTAGAGACATTCAGAGACGCATTATATGGAATATTTAATTAAAATAGGAAAGGTCATGACTTAGCTTTTGATGAAACTACATGTTTCGACATCGAGTTGGAATTGGATCCTAGAAACACAATTGCGTACGCACATATCATGCATGTACGTGCATGAGTATGAGGGAGTCTTGTTGTTTTGATTACTAGCTTGGATCCCATGGCTTCGTAGATCTAGATGAATACATGCTTCTATATCTCTTCTATTACATTAGTTAGCTTGTACGTCCGATTAGCATCTTTGGTGGAAACACCGCTCCACATCGCTTTATCGCCGGCCGCCTTTCTTGATTGTTGGTCGTCATGATCCGCGGCAATGATCATGCGTATCCGATCAGGTTGCTGCCAATAAAAATCATGCAGATATACGGATATATCTAGGAGTATAACAATATTTAATTAGGAAGCGACTTGACTTAGCTTTCTTAGATTGCTTGACTCCACCTTGCACGTATTCTCGATCTTGTCGTTGTGTGTTGCGTCTGTTGGAGGCGCATGGCAAGGCGTCGGACACCAACACGCGCAGCCGTTCGCCGAGGAAAGCAATCTACTGCGTGCCAGCGTCGAGTTGTCATCAAATGCCGAGGTGTCGGCGATGTCGGTTGAAGAAGAAATTCCCATCTTGTTCACCATGGAATCAACACACACACCCCCTACCTGGCACGCCACCGTCGATGAAATCTGGTCAGCAGTCTACCAAGGGGTATGCCCACGGTAGTAGATGAATCGGTGGAGGTGCGCATGAAGAAACCAGACGGTGACACAGAACGCAAGAGATAACGATTAGGCAGGTTTAGGCCACCGACTTGGCGTAATACCCTATGTCCTGTGTCTTTCGGTGGGTTGTATTGTATATGATCAGATCTACCGTCTAGTGGACCCCTAGCCCTCTCTTTAAAATAAAATGTACTAATAAACATTACTATCTATTAAAAAACAATTATTATGTAGGGAAACATACAAAAATGAATACTAATTAAATATAAACATAAAACAATTTTATTCATTACTTTATAAGATGAAACATTCTTCATTAATACTACTGTTACATTGCACTTATTCATGCACGAAGAAGAATTAACTACAATGTCATTTATTCTTGGACGAAGAAATCAGAAACATCAAGATGAGTTGCGGTGTTGTGGTCATATTCTCCAATATCCGTCTCACTAAATATATTGTCATAAAAAATATTATCACCACTACCACTTGTAAAGTTTGTCTCCATCTTTTGTTCTTCTTCTCAAGTGATTCTTGATAGAGATCAACAAGATATTTTGGTGTGCGATAGTTGCGTGCCCAATGAGATCTTCCACTACAACTATGGCATGCATTTTTTTTAGTTTGATCAATTTTGCCTTTATCTTTATCTCCCCTTTCTTGCTTCTTATGGGAATTTCCCGTGTTCTTGAATTGAATGCCATAATTTCATCTATCACAACCATGTCCAAATCCACAACCACATCCGCGTCCACGGCCACGACCACGATCGCGTCCACTCCCACTATTTTGATTACCATATCTTACAGCATTTACTTCAGGGGCGGATTTGAACCACTTGGACGTGTCTCATGGTTTTTCATCAAAAACTCATTGTTTTGTTCAGCCACAAGCAAACAAGAAATAAGTTCAGAATATTTCTTGAATCCTTTCTCAAGATATTGCTGATGAAGCAGCACATTTGATGCATGGAATATAGAGAATGTTTTCTCTAGCATCTCTTCATCTGTTACTTTTTTGTGGCAGAACTGCCTGATCCAATGCTCCTCTACAGAGTACTTATCTTCCATTAAACCCTAAGTACCCAAGAGAGTGCACTAAACCACGTTGTTCCGTCGAGCACACCCAAAGGGAGAACTCAAAAATCTATATTTTTCGTTAGAATCATAAATGAGAGGATAAAGCTTACAACATTTTTAGCCATTTCTTTACATCACTTTATTACAACATCAGAATGATAAACAAGATAGTTACGACAGTGGAATAAAACACGTGATCAGAGTTTCAGCGGAAATTAAATTTACTTGTAAGCTATTGAATGTTAAGCATGAGACATAATTATATACATGTAAGGATATAAAATCATAAGCTTTTTTTTCAAAACTTTATTCATGAAAGTTGTAATTAAAACTCTATGTCCGCAACGTAAGGAAATTCTCGCTGAGCCCACCAGGAGGTTTTCACACACAAGGTCAGCTCTACCAGCATCCACCTATCACCTACAATAGGAGAGAATAAAACCCTGAGTACTCGATTATACTCAGCAAGACTTACCCGACAGGAGGAAAATAAAAGACTCCAAGGATATACAAGGCTTATTTTGGCTTGCTGGTTAATTGCATTTGTAGGAAGCATTACTAATAGTACATCTTTATGTTCAGTGTTTTTAGCAATTATTTTTAGTTAATTAGCTAATCATTCTAGGTAAGCACCTATGCTACTTTCAAGCATGTGATAACCAATCAGAACCATTTTATCACCTTCCATGTTCCAGTTCTTACTATGGTGCTAGACCATAGTCAAGTCGTACCGCCTCAAAAGAAACGGTGATTCGGGAATCAATGTATCCTAGATGGGTACCCCGAAACACACACCTCGTTTGTACCCCTGGCACAAACAAAACCAACCAGTTCCACTCCTGTCAAGGGGTCCAGGTTTCCGTCCAAACTTGGACTCCAACCCCTAACACCTGAGACCCAGTCTCTGTATGGTGCTTAGACCTCCACCTAATACCCACCCCTAAAAGTCGGTCCGAAAAGCGCCATAACCCATGACAAAAGAGCAACAAGTCTTCCCACTCCCATAAGCAAGTATGTGCTCAGGATAATAAGTCTGTGACCTGACTACCATCCACAGCAACGGATGGTCCTCAATCGACACAGGTGGGACAAATGCAACCGAAGCCTCGCTCGGTAGCCTAACCAAGTCCAAATCCAAATCCAAAGCACAGTCTCGCCCGATCTCCAATTATCATCCATATATATTCCATGTGATAGTTATATTATAATAAGAACAATAATGTCTTTTCTATCTCTCACGAGTGACAGGTAATCACTCGACTTCTACCGAAATCCTTTAGCATAGCAGTCTACGTGATCCTGACATACTAGTAGGACTCATAGGATAAGCTTATATATATGCAAGTGGATTTCATTCAACTCCTTAAAACTTAATGCATAAATATAAGATAAAATGCAGAATAATAGGGGTTATCCACCGAGGCTTGCCTGGTAAGATATAAAACCAAAAATTAGTATTCCATCATGGTGTCCGGAAAAATGGTTTAGTTATACAATCCCAAGGTGTTTCTTTTACTTCATTTCATTGATTTAATATATATTCGAACTAGGAATCATTAGCTATCTTAGCAAACCAATTATTATGGAGATACAAAAAATTATAGTGAGCACCTCATAATATTAGGAAGTTACTGTGAAATTTCCAGAATTAATTCTAGCACTAATTAATCATAAAAATTCCTACAAGTTTATATCTTAACAATATTAAGCATCTTAATTTAATTAGATAACTCCTGAAAATACTATAAAACTATGCGAACAAGATATACTAGCAGATAAATTATGATTTTAGGAATATAACAAAATTAGTTTCACAATTTTTGGTCCTGTATAGAAATTTATATTGAATTTCCAAGTTTGGCTTAGAAACTAAATTAGAAAATCCTTTAGGAAAAAGGGAAAGACTGGCCACCAATTCGACCCAGCCGCCTGCTGCGGCCCGCGTGGGGTGTGGCCGCGCACCAGCAGGCCAGCCCAACTGGCCCCGCTACGCGAGCGTACTCGTGCATTTAACAAAAAGGTCCCCGGCTTATCAGATTACTACGCGGTGACTCCGCGTACTATTGCACTACAGACAAGTTTTGCATCGAGCACCCTCAATAACCTTACCCTCTCACTGAGTCGGTCCCCAATACCCAACGCGCGACGGTGCGGCTCCAGCCGACACTGCACACCTACGCCGGATAATGGAGCGAGGCACCGGTCGCCCAAACCTACCGGCTCAGCGGCGCACATGACCGGCGGCGAGAAAAATGCTAAATTATCGATCGGTAGTGTTCGGCCGGGCTTGAAGGGAAAGAGACGGCTAGCCAACTTCCTAAGCTACCCATTGGAGCGAGGAATTATGTGGCGAAGCCCGCTGACGCTAGGAGGAAGAAGGAGTGGTGGCCCTGCGCATGGTGCGGTCGTGGAGAGGGCACACGAGCGAGCCCGAGCAGGTTAAGACGGGTGGTTCCGATCGATGACGGCAGCACCAGCACGTGCGCCCAGATGACGAGACATGGAGGCTTGGCATGAAGCACTTGGAATGTAGTGGCAGGACCCGAGCGGGGCTCACCGGCGTCGGCTCAGCGGAGGCACAGTGAGGCAGAGAGGTATCACTATCGCCACTGTGACCGGGGTCAGTCAATCTAGATGCGGAGGCAGTGGCACGTGCCCGGAGGCTCAACACAGTAGTTGAATCGTGGGGCGGGGTGAGCGCCACGTTGGTCGAGCGACGATAGTTGCAGCCTTGGCTCAACCCTGCACGCGGCACGGCGGCCAGCCACTTGAGCAGGCGTGCTCGCGAAGCATGGAAGCCAGGCCGCATCCAGCCAAGACCAGCCAACAAGGGCAGGGATGCCGCGCTACATCGATTGGGCGTGCGAGCTGGCCAGCGGCAATAGCCCGGCCATGGCTTGAGCTCGACGCCAGCAGCACTCACGTGCGCACGATGACCGCGGACTTAGGCCGAGCGACACCAACCGATGATGTGCACGCGTTTTAAAGCAAAACAAAGGCTGCTGATCAACACAACCGGAGTTCAACCAATTCCACTAACCTAAAGCCGATACTAACACCCAACTAGCGAAGCAAACCTCATGTCCAGAGAGCTACCATAGAGGGAGATAGGGAGGTGCCAACATGAGTTCATCACGCTGAACGCCGGTTCACGAACCGAGCACCAAATCATGGTTCATAGAGCATTCTGAGGAGGTTTGGTCAAATTTAGAGCAAGCAATGTGACATCCAACACAACTTCGACCTACACCATGCTCAAAGTGCTTACTTAGAAACAACCAATAGTACAAAAATATGGATATAGTGTTTAAACATTTTAGTTAGAATTTAAATGTCAAAATGACATTGTCTATTACCCTTCCATACTTAGAAAAGTTAAGGGTTTCAGTTGGGGCTAAGTAGCCATTAACTTTTTTGTCGCAATTTTTAATAGGTCTAAACCTTGTTAACTTCAACCAACAAATACTTCATGCAATAGTCCATACTTTATACTAAACCATAGAAACAAAATATTTAAGCACTATTTAATTATTTTGCTCAATACAATTCGTTAAAATGGCACTTTAATCACAAGTTCAACTTCTCGTCGATTCAACGAAAAGGTTTGATTTTAATTTCAGATTTGATTTTTTTTACCTCCCAAGAACACTAGTTAACAACATTTATTTTCCAAAAGTTAAAATTGCATTTCCATTTACTAAACTTGTACTTCAATTTTTATTTAAGTACTAAGTATAAGTTATATTTTATTTTTATTTATAAAAATTATTTTTCGTGCCAAACAATTAAAACTACTTATCTTTTTTTTTCTTGTTAGGATTTTCATTAGCTTTTTTACGCGCTAAGTAAATTAACTTAGATATTTATTTGATTTCTCTCAACCACTAAAGGTAGGTCGCACATGGTTTGTTTATCATTTCATGTGTGATTTTAAAATTTTCAACTCGAGAACTTGTTTTGCTAATTTTTCTAAGACTTTAACCTAGGTGCTAAGCAAGCTCGTAACACCAGAGGTATTACATTTTCTCCACACAACAGAAACAATGATGTGATTCTAAACATGGCTGAATTGTATTCGGAAACACTTTTTTAGTCTTGCAACCTTAGGTGCAACCACTTATAACGAGCTTTAGGGAGGATCACTATTTTCTGATGATCAAATCTTTCTTTTAGTTTGTTCCAAAGAACAAGGGGATCCTTATCAATAAGGTATTCAACTTTTAAACCTTTATGGAGGTGGTGACGAATGAAAATCAAAGCTTTAACTTTATCTTGGCTAGATGCATTATTTTTTTCTTTGATCGCATCATCAAGCCTATTGGCATTCAGGTGAGTTTCAGCATCTAGCACCCATGATAAATAATTCTTACCCGAAATATCCAAAACCGTGAAATCAAGCTTGGCAAGATTTGACATAGTAAACTACAAAATATATATTGCGAAATTCAAACAATCACACAAGAACAAAATATAGAAACAAATAGAAATGATAATGTCTTACCACAAAATAATATTATGATCAATGCAAAGTTCTTACCTAGTTCTTGATAGCTTTTAGAGGCAGTCGTGTTGATAACGTGTTATATAATAGCTAGTTTGACTATCAAGAATATATATGTAAAAATGTGGAGAACAAATTTATAGAGGAAGAAAATGAGCTGTTCTCTTTTCTCTTATCTTGTTTCCAATATATAAGCCCTCCTATATATAGTCATACGTGTGAGATGGAGTTACAAGAATTGATGCTAGGAGAGTTACACCATTGATAAAGTAGAAGGTTATACCTTTGATGGTATAGGGGTTATGGACATCCACATTAATATTTGATAACAACTACGTGCTTGTCTCAATGTTTTTTCAAATTATTTACGTTTGTAGTTCTGTCCGTGCATTGTCTTACTTCTATTCTTGTTCTTAATTTATTTGGTCTCCGCTCTAAGGTGGTGTTTGGATCTAGTGACTAAAATTTATGAGGTTTGTCGAGAGGATGTTGCATGGGGTGTTCGGATACTAATAAAAAAATAAATTATATAATCCATCAGTACTCCACGAGGCGAATTTTTAAGCCTAATTAATCCGTCATTAGTACATGTTTACTGTAGCACCACATTATCAAATCATGGACTAATTAGACTTAAAGATTTGTCTCGTAAATTAGTCGTAAACTATATAATTAGTTTTGTAATTAGTCTATATTTAATACTACATACATATGTCCAAACATTTTATGGGACAACGACTAAAATTTAGGAGGGGCAACCCAACACCACCTAATTCTCCTCGAAGTGCTCTGGTGCTGTCCGGCATTTTGGGTGGAGTTCATCACTTGAGATCAATTACCATAACTTGTGAGGTACACCAGGTAGGATCAAAGCGTCGTCGTCGTAGTTGTCGGCGTTGACCCTTGTAGTTGTCGGCGTGGACCCTCGAGATCCGTAACCCTCTCCATGAGCACTTCGAAGTCGTCATCCGACTTGAGGAGGCTCACCCTCGTGTACCGGCTGCTTGCGTCGTAGCCAGCGCCGGAACGCGTGATGATCCTAGGCTTCCGCAGCGCCTCGTAGCAGTCGTCGTCTTCCTCCCTCTCGCACTTTCACCCATGCATAGGCTGTCCACTTCACCCATGCATAGGCCTTCCGCAGAGCAGTGCACCCTGTAACAACCTTTTCGGCCATGGTTGGGACAGCTCCTCGTCTAAAAAAAAAGTAAATCTAGATCAGGAATTTACCGTGGAGCAGCTCCACTAGTGGATCTGAGATCCACAGTGAAACTGTTTGGCAAAGCAATCAGATCCAGATTTACACAGGGGCATTTTAGTTGGAGTGGACAAATTTGCCCTTGGAATGTGCCCCACGTGTCAGTGTCTGGGACAAAGACGTTGGCCTATCTTCTTTCCCTCGACGCTCATAGGAGAGCGGGCGCCGCCCCAGGACCTTCACCGACGCCGGCTTGCCGCCGGGCGGAGCTCGCGGCCATGGCGGCCAGGCGCGGCGGGAGGGGCGCGGATGGCGCCGGGGTGGAGGGCGCGACCTCGCCGATGGCGGAGCTCGGGCACGTGGCGAACAGCGCCGGGAGGAGGGAGCGACCTCGCCGGTGACGGAGCTTAGGCGCAAGGCGGACGGCGGCAGCCACGGCCACGGCCGGATCGGGCGAGGGCGCGGCCATGGCGGGGGCCATCTCGCGACAGTGGCCATGGCGCCCAGGCGAGCCGCGCCGGTCCGGCCGCGGTGGCCGCGAAAGGGTGAGGCCCCGAGGGAGCGAGCGCGTGGTTGCTGGGAGGGGGCGGCACGGTCGTCGCGATGGAGAGAGGAGACAGAAAAAATTAGAAGGAAACGGTAGCGGTGGTGTGTAATTTTTCTCAACTCCACCAATTTGAGTTTGGTGGAGCACCCCTCGAGGAGATCTACTATTTTGGTGAATCTGGCCCTCGGATTCAATGTTTTGGTGATCTAGATTTTGTGGAGCTAGAGTGTTTGGCAAACTTTTTGTGCAATGAATCTAGATTTGTTGGATCTGAAGTTGGCGGAGCTGTCCCATACAGACCCCATTCATGTCGTCTTCCTCCCTCTCGCACTTCACCCATGCATAGGTTCGATCTGAGAAAAATGCTAGGACTATGGCTCGGTTCGCTTTGCTGAAAAAAAGCCGAGACATTGTTCCGGCTGATTTGTTGTGAGAGAAAAATACTGTTTCGGCTGAAAAAATAAGCTAAAAAATACGAATGAGAAGAAAAGCAAACGGGGCGTACGACGTGATGAAAAGGTCGTCAGAGGGTGCACTGCTCTGCTGACCAGGCGATGGCTCTCTGACCTGGTTGGGAGGGATCCTCTGCAGCGAGATGCGGCGGGACCGCGACACGACGGCGCTCAGCCGCGCCATCTGCTCCTCATCACGTCGTGCCCGAGGCCGAAGATGTCCTCCTTGCCGTGCAGGTTGGCCAGCATGACCTTCACGATCCCCAGCATCCGCAGCTGGGTGTCCCGGGACGCGCCCATGATGCTGTTCTGCACGTACTCGTACGCCCTCTTGGCCACCTTCTCATCCCTGACCAACGCCCATCTGTACATGCAACGCGCACAGGATGTGTCATTGCGACTCATTCGCGTCTATAAATATGCTCGTGCACATAACACGCTGTAGTAGCTAACGCACCCGAGTCTGCTGCCGGCATGCCCAGATGGCTTGGACATGGTGAACAGCATGACGTCCTCGTCGGCCGGCGCCGCGATGTGCGTGAAGTGAGGCCAGTAGTAGGCGTGGTCGGCGATCACCGCGGAGCCGCGGAGGACGGGCGTGCGGAGCAGGGCGTCGGGGTTGTTCGGCGACGTGACGAACTCGACGAACCTGCCGTCGTCGCTGGAGTTTCGTGACGCGTTGGCCCATGAAGCCGTGGTTCCTTCCCATCTGTACTCGCGGCCGTCGAACATCGCTGTCTGTGTTCTGTACGGCTGAACCATGCATCCATCAACAAGGCGATCAGTGATTTTGTATATAGTACTCCTATTACTATATGCTTTCGATTCTCTGAGCATTTGGCGGACCATCGATGCGCATGCATGCTCATCGTCCAAGATTGGATGTCTGACCGGGTAATACGGCACGGTGGCGACCACGCGGGCCGGTGGCGAGGCGTCGGCGTCGGCGTCCGGGGAGAGCGCGTGCACCAGCGCGTTGATGAGCCGCGTGGAGCCGGCGCCGAAAACCAAGGTCTTGTCGTCCACGACGGCGTTGCCGACGGCCCTGTGCAGCCGCCGGATGTGGTTCTCAAGCTCGACGGATTGGTAGAGGCCGTCAGTGGTGGCGTAGCTCAGACGATGCCATCCGGGCACTAGCACGGCGCTGGCCGCCGCGTCCGCTTCCAGTAGGGCTCCAGGAACAGCGGGTCCCCGCTGCACCGCCAACCATTTCATTAGTACCGCAACTCTATTGGTCAGAGATGGAAACTGATGGGCCGGGCCGGGGTCACCTCACCTGTTAGCGGTTGCAGCGGTTCGAATCGAGCAGTCCGGCCCGTCGAGGCAGCGGTTGCACTCGCATCCAGGCCGCCCGTCCTCGCCGGCGACTCCATCCGAGAACACCTGCCCGTGGCCGGAGCAGTCCGCGGCGGCCAACGCCTCGGCCTCCTTGGCCGCCTGCAGCGCCCAGCTCAGCCCGCAGCTGCCACCGTCGCCGAGCAGCTGGGACGGCGAGAGGAAGGAGTAGTGCGCGAGGAAGAGCACGTTGAGGAGCAACGATGAGCAGAGGGCGAGGACGCCAAGGCCGGCAGGTCGTCTTGGCCGCCGTTCCTCCGCGGACTCCATTATTGGATTACTATTGGACGTCTCGGCGTGTTTTCAAAACTCAGAAGCCGTAACATATAGTTCTTCCTGCGAGCAACTCAAACACTCTACCACCGTTCTATGTTCAACAACGTGGCATAACTTGTTTCTCGTCTGATGAACTAACAAATTCAACCCGCAAGGTTAGACTGATACTAATTTCCGAAGAGATGATCCAGCACTGCAAGGAACGCCGATGATAGGTTTACAGTGACTTGTATTTGCACGTATCTTTTGGTTACATGTATCTTGTCGATTTCGGCCAATTAGCCCTGATCAATAGCTTCATGAAACTGCCACCAAGGTCCTGACCAATCGATCTGGTCTCCATCTCACAAAATGCCTTCATAAAAGGCAGATGCATACATGACAACTTCCTATATGTGCAAAATGTTATACGACGTCTACACGAAGAAAAGCACCCGGCCTTATTTATTAAGCTTGACATTTCAAAGGCATTCGATTCATTAAACTAGCCATACTTGTTGGAGGTCTTGACTCAGTTGGAAAAATCTTTGTTCGAACACAAAGAATTCGAACACAAGAATGGAAAAATCTTACACTAAACAAAACAGGATAATCTATCGTATAATAATACTTGGGACAAAGCTTTTGCCGTCCTTTCCAAAAAAAAAAGGACAGGATAATGAAGTTCCAACCAAGCTTACCGAATGAAAGCATATCTAGACACTCTAAATGCTTTTCGATGAATTAAATGGCAATACGATTAAAGGACTAGTGAGATTGTGCAGGTATTTAGTCACTGGTTGATTTACGTGTTTGGGCTAAAAAAATAAAGCAAATGACATGCAAATGATAAACGATTTCAAATTTCATGAAGTGGCAAACATGTTGTGAAGATAACAAAAGAGACATGATTTGATGAACATCAATGGTTATCACATATATGAAGCGTGTTCATTGTATGAAGGTATTCAAATTGAGATTTCATTATTGATCTAGAGGCAAGCATAGTTGAACAAAATAGAATGAGAAATGAGTGTTTGCATATGCGATGGTCTCACATAAAGCGATTTCCAAATCAGTGCAAGCAAGAGTCAAGATATTGAAGACACGGTTTTCAACGGTGTGCTTTTTGTTGACTCAAGACATGGTGTGACTTGACTACTTGATAAGGCAATGTAGTAAGGAAAGGGTTTTGAGGCACTAAGCAAAGGTGAAAGGCAAACGAGGGCTTGGCAGCTAAGGTAGCATGGCCAGAGTGAACAATAGAGTACTTGCATTGAGCCATTGTACTAATCAAGCTATGAGCTAGGGTTTACGCCACAAGGAGAATCAAATCATTGTTAAATCATATGAAGAAGTGACTTAAGGATGAAAAGTGTTGTCTTGATCATATTGTCAGAAAGATCCTAAGTCACTAGCTCACGGAAGTCAAGCTCACAACAATGATAGTGTTGAAATCCCCTCAAACGATTAAGACTAAAGCGATGACACAATTTCAATTAAATAATAGATGCTCAAGTGTCATTTAATTATATATCTTTGTTCTTGAGTATAGGTGCGCCATATTATCAAAAGGGCTACAACACTAGTTACTGGTGTGGGGGGTACGACCCCGGATACCCACGGCAGACCATATGGGCCGCACCATCAGTGGTGGCCCAGCCCACAAGATCAAGGCGTACACGGCACTAGTCGACGTGCACCGTAAGATATTGTATAGTATAAAATAGGATACTTTTCTTGGAACCCTACCCCTCCAGAGTATATAAGAAGAGGCAGGAGTCCCCTAGTCGATATCTACATGGTCATCTAGATCAATACAATACACCAAAGACACAAGACGTAGGGTATTATGTCGATCAGACGGCCCGAACCTGTCTAAATCGATGTCTCTGCGCCTTGTGTCACCATCCGGTTCCTATCACGTGCACCTCCACCGATCAATCTACCTTCGTGGGATACCCCTCGGAGGACTGCCGGGCATCTTTTGTTGACAGTTGGCGCCCATCGTGGGGCTTGTGCGTGTTGATCCCTGGCGAACCAGATGCCGTAACTCAAGATCAACATCCTTCGCGACAACTCGGCTGATCACGTTGACATCCTTAGACAACAACGGCGCACGTCTTCATACGCGGATTGACACTGCTAAGCTCCTACTATGTCTGTCCTACTCCAACACGAGATCAACTTCGTTCCGGCCGTCAAGCGAGCTGCCCGCGTCGCCGACCAGATAACGCCATACGCCGCCGACCAGATGTTCTGTCTAAAGCTAAGTCACGCTTTAATATTTTTCTAAATATTCTCCGATCTTCGTATATTGCCATAATATTTCTCCGAGCTGTTTTATCCATGTTTGCTCTCCAAACCATTTTCTTTCATATATACCATCTTAAAGATGACATACAACTAAGTCTAAGACAAACCCCGAACAGTCATGTTGACGCTCGGATGTCCCTAGAGACGGCCCTGTCTCTGTCTCCTCCCTACACGTGCACGAGTGTATGCCCTCTGTGTTATGGGTGGTCGACAAGCGGCTCCTTAGCGACACTTTGTTCTTCCTACTACGCACACGGGCTCCACGCTCCGCATTATGGTTAACGGACTAGCTAGGGCTAGAGACTCAGCTACACACTAACTGGTCGGGCGGTTTATATTAAATATAAACACATCTTCAGAATAACACTAAGTGTTCACACCAACTGATCGCCGAGCTGCATACGCTATTTCATCTCCATTGCTGATTATTCTCCGGAGTTCATATATTTCTACATCATGTACTACCCGTTCTACAAATTTGTATTGTAGGATCATCGTCCAGGTGATCGGACCACCTAGTGCTCGGACTTCTCCACCGATCAACTGGTCGAACCGCTAGGTTCATGGACTTCATCGCCGACCAATTGATCGGACTGTTCGCCGGTCGCTTCTACTCAATGCTCACTTCGCCGCCGACCAGTTGACCGGACTCCTCGGCGCTCGGACATCGCCAGCTACGCCGGGGACTCCTCGGTGCTCGGACATCGCCAACTACGCGCGGGGACTCCTCGGTGCTCGGACATCGCCAGCTATGCTGAGGACTCCTCGGTGCTTAGACATCGCCGGCTACGCGCGGGGACTCCTCGGTGCTCGGACATCGCCAGCTACGCCGGGAACTCCTCGATGCTCGGACATCGCCAGCTACGCTAGGGACTTCTCGGTGCTCGGACATCACCAGCTAAGCTAAGGACTTCCTTGGTGGTCGAATCTTACTACATCTTATCGGTGTGCTATCAAGCTGCTCCATGCTGTTCGGATTAGGGTGCTGATTTTGGGCAGCACGTCTGGGGTCTTGATACACTTTGTCAGATGACGTCGGTAAGCTTTCAGACTTCTTTTCTTTGACCCTACTATAAGATTCATTTTTCATCTTCCAGCAGGCTCGAGGACTAAGTGGCTACACTTCACCTGGCGGTGAATGTAGTGCTTATTTCTTGATTTATCCTCCTTATTGATGGAGTTTAAGTGGCTACACTTCTCCTAAGTGGAAGAATTTTTAAATTTTATCTTTAGCTCCTTACATCCTTATGGCAAGCCTTACTTGGGACACGCTGCTCGGCGACGGTTCACGCTGCTCGGCGGCAGTTCACGCTGCTCGACGACGGTTCACACTGCTCGACGACGGTTCACACTGCTCGGCGACAGTTCACAACTGCTCGACAACTCATCACGGTAGTCGAACCATGAGTTTGACTGTTCGGTTTTGTTTGCACCTGCTCGGACAAGCTCAAGACGGCGTTGCACAACGGATACAAGGCGCTCGGGGACTAGCTGTGGGGGGTACGACCCCGGATACCTAGACCACATGAGTCGCACCATCAGAGGTGGCCCAGCCCACAAGATTAAGGCGTGCACGGCACTGGTCGACGTGTACCGCAAGATATTATATAGTACCAAATAGGATACTTTCCTTATGACCCTACCCCTCCAGAGTATATAAGGAGAGGCAGAGGTCCCCTAGTCGACATCTACATGGTCATTCAGATCAATACAATACACCAAAGACACAGGACGTAGGGTATTACGTCGATCAGACGGCTCGAACCTGTCTAAATCGCTGTCTCTACGCCTTGTGTCACCATCCGGTTCCTATCACGCGCACCTCCACCGATCAATCTAACTTCGTGGGATACCCCTCGGAGGACTACCGAGCATCTTTTGTCGACAACTGGCTACTATAGACAAGGTCTAATAATACTCGAAATAACCCTAGAAATAAACTTGAGTGATTAACTCTAAAATCTAGAATTTAGTGGCTAGAGGCTAGAAAAAATAGCTAGGCCAGTTTTACCCTAGTTTGGTCGAGACTGCAACCTTAAATGTTGGTTTGTGGGATTAAGTATTTATATTCATCCCCTCCCTCTCGGAGGGACTACTGATGCATTCCACATCCATCTAAGCTTCAAAGAACCTTTAAAGCTCAACTAATCATCCCTTTGTGGGATTTGTGTGCTAAGTAAGATATCCTTTCGATTAGAGAGTGAGAACTGAGTTGTGAGAGCTTTAGTGAGCAATTGTGAGTTTATCCTAAGCCTTAAGTACTTTGTGGCTGGATTAAACAAAATTTGAAGCATTTGTTATCATTGGAGATTTTCTCATAGACGGCTAGGCATCACCAGCGAGTACCTAACGTGTGTGGAGTGACACTGGATAGTTTGTGCACGCTGCTGTCCTGCCCCAAAAAATAAAACGGCCAATTAATGGATCGAAGATAGTGGTTTTGATCATGGGTGATCGTTCAGGGCTTCCTGAATGGGCACTTAGGGTCCAAGTGGAGACCTGAACTTCGAGAAACAAATTATTTTTTCTCGAATACGTAAAAGGTTTGTGCATCTTTGTATTAAGATTGAGAAGTAGTGAAAGTTACAACGACACACCACAAACATGGCACACTAGGAGGTTAGTGTTATACAATCGGCTCTGACCTCCCTAGCAGAAAGATATTATAGGTTATTACTCCCTAGCAAAACGAGAAACAAATCGTTCGCGTCTCTTGTTTTGGTTTGCCTCACATTCGCTTCTTTCATAAGCTTAGTTTCATTTACCAGACGGAGTATCATAGTATGAGCAAAATTGCTACCACAGGTGATTGGAACATGCATTTGGGAAAAGGGCAGCCTCTCCTGTTCACGATTGCTAACACGTTGCTGCAGCAGTGCAGGTCAATACTGATGTGGCGTGTGCCAAGATGCTAGATGCCTACCGTTTTTTTTTTTTTTTTTGAGAGAGAGAGACACACGGATGCCTACTGCTAGGTAGGGGTGTAGGGCCATCTCCATAATTTAACTAGGGAGCTATGAAAATCTTCCTGAGCGGAACTGGGCCGTGCCATTGGCGCTTTGTCAAGGATGCTTGATAAATTGGGCTGACATCAGGCCCGGCCGTGAGCCCGTGACGTATTCAACAATCCATTTAGCAGCGGGTCCTTTGTTTTCCCAGTAACAACAACCCCGAAGAATTTTGGTGTTGTGTCCTAATCTTTCGGCCCATTTTTCTATACGACCTATCATCCATGCACCTCCTCCCTCAGACCAGGGGCCTGATGGCCTTTGAGTAGCTCTATAAACATCGAGGCTCCTACCTAATCCTAATAAGAAAAAAAAAGCGCAGAACTACGATCCAAAAACTCAAGATATTTCCACCATCTTTTCCGCAATTGAGCTCTCGGCATTTTTTTTTTCTTTTTCACGAAAGCAATGTGATGGGACGGAGCACAGAATTGTCTCTGAAGTTACGTGTCCGTGTGCAATCCTTGCTGTATGTTCTTATCAATCTGGCCCCTGCTCCGATTCTTGTTCGGTGTGTCGAAGTGTTTCTGAGGTCTATCTCCTGTGAATTGTGATGCCACTCCAATCATGGAATAATGTCGTTGCCACTAAGCCCATTGCACTGTAGTGCTGCTGAAGCTTCGTTGATCGCTGTCAGTGTGCCTGCTGAACATTGATGCGCTTTTCGGTCGCTCTCGGTTCATCGTTGTGTTCAGATCTCGCGTACAGTACGGTGGATGGATGGGCACCCAGCAGCTTGTCATGGTGTTCAAAAGATCGCAGATGTCGCTGTCACCAGCAGTGATCAGCTCCTACTTCTTCAGCAGGCGAAGTAAGGATGTGAATTATTTTCTCGACGCTTTTGACAATCCCAAGAATGATTTTAACCACTAGTGGCCACATCCGGCAAGATAGATCATCAGCACATGCTGTGGAAACTGGAAAAGGTCATGTTCGTTTATGCTGAAATTTAGCTTATGCTGATGCTTCTGAAATATTATGAGAGAAAAATACTATTTTATGACTGAAAAGTAACTTAAGCAAACATGCCTTTGGCCTTGCCCGATCTTCTTCAACTGCCACCAGACGCCACTACCTTACCTCAGTAAAGGCAACGGCTTTCAGTACTAGTAGGTTCTCAGTTCTCTGGCCAGAAGGGCTTCAGTCTTTCAGTTGCATACTGTATATATATAATTCTTTCCGCAGAGCATTTTCTTCTCGAGCTACGCGAAATCAAAACACTCCGCTTTAATTATTATATGGCTTTATATGCTTCGCCGGAGAACATCTATGGACTCTAGGCGAGCATAATTCGCCCGATCATGCAAAAACTATAAAGAATGGGTCGATGATCTAGCATACTTCGGGGACCATCTACGGATCGCAGGGGGAAAAGAAATATCACGTCTGCTCGAGCTGCTAAAAAAGCAGCGGTGCCAATCGCTGCTGGCTTCAGCGGAATCCGGCAAGTGGCGATATGGCTGGCGCAGAGGCGGTCAGAGGACCATCCATGCTGTGCTAGTGCTAGTGTGGTAGGAGTACTCCGTATGCGGCCACGGTTGCGGCAGAGAATTGGTAGGATCTCTCTTTTCCAAGCGGATGGTGCAGGAGATTTTGCGAAAAGCTTTCAGCTCGGCATGTTGCAGTTGCAGGGGCCAACATGGTGAGGCAATGAGAACAATTAGTAGTAGGTCTTTCAGCCATGTATAGGCATCGACTTCGATACGATATTATGCCTTTGCATTGTTGCATACTCCGTGTGTCTCCCATTTCAAGAAAATCTTCGTATATCTGATCGAGTGGCATTCGTAAGACACAAAAGCAGACCACAATGTTCGAGGATGGCCTAATGCTCTGCTGTCTGCACGAGTCTGACCTACGGAGTACAAGCAGGGGCAGTGGCACAACATGTTTTGTCTCCTGGAGCTAAGTTGGCCGTACGTCGTTCTTATCGTCCGTCGCTCCTGCCCGTCGGCTCTGACTTTGGCACTCCACGTCCACGAGAGCACCACCAACCGTGTGATCTGATCCACGCACGCATGCTGCAGCACACTGCCTCGTTGCGTCTCGCGTGCAACATTTTTTTTCTCGACGGCAGCAGCTAATATAAAAACCCGCTGGGGAAAAGCCGACCGTCACTAAAACGCTGCTTGTGCCTGGGAGGCAGGAGGATTGTGAGTGTGGATACGCGCGCGTTCTCCCGCTAGAGAGCCGGAAGCTGCCAAAACTTTCGGCCGCGTCTCTATACGTTGACAGATCAACATCGGCGGCGACACGTTGGCCACGCCGACGTGACGTCCCTCCCTCTGATCTTTCGTTACCGACAAGGGCCCCGGGTGGCCGGGTCGAACACCGGCCACGCCAAGTTGTTGTCGCCACTTGTAGTACATAGGAGTATACTACACTGTAATGTAGAGCCCGCGAAAGCTTTTCTCTTGAAAGTGATGGTACATTGTCGGCTCTTTTAAGGACGAAAGAGCCCAGCGCCAAAGGTCAACTTTTTCTAAGTTTAATTTAACTAAACACACACAAAAATACTACTCTCATTCTAAATTAATTATAAGTTGTTTTGACTTTTTAAAATTCATACAAGGTTCTACTATATATTTAGACATAATGTATATCTAGATTTATAGCAAAAGCTACGCAACTAAAAAAACAAAACGACTTACAATTTGTAATAGATGTAATACTATTTATGATATGCAATTAGTATAATTAGATTAATCATATAATATATTTTTATAAAAAACTTGTTTGGAGATACAAACATTGATACTGTTTTTTTTCTAAACATAGTTAAATTTAAAAAGAATTAACTCTTCAATAACGTGCATTCTTTCTCGGACGGATGTAGTAGGTCTTTAGTGCTAATGGCTAGTATGCTAAAACCAACGAAGATGGGTACAAACAGACTGTGCTAATAAGCCATCTGTTCACCTATGAATCTATTAGCAAGAATAGTGGTGCTATGTTGCTAAAAATTAGCATGGTAAAACTAGATGATCCAAACAGGGCCATAGTAACGCTCTATAACTCTATGAAACATTTCATAGCGATTAACCTAGAGGCTAATCTAGGAACACCTGTTATTAATAATGATTATCATACTATATGAGCAGCAGATGATGCCAAGAGATCCAGAACAAACTAGCTACACCGTTGCACAGGTGATGCCAAGAGATCGGATCACTAGGGATTCAGAACAAACTAGCCAAATACTATATTACTGACGTGCGTTCTTCACACGTTTACCCGCTATATACTCCGTATATATAATAATTACCCGCTATATACTCCGTATATATAATATGTTCCTACGGTCCTACCCCACACGGGAAACACGCTGCGTCTTCCGAATGTCATTATGAAGAAACTAATATTGATCGTTTGACATACTTTGCTTCTCGATGATCTGCTTCAAAAGCACACCAAACACACATGCACGTAAAGCCTCAAATTGTCAGCGACTCCGCGCCACGCAGCGCGGATGCTAATTACTGAGCATGACCGATAGATCAAGCGTATGTGAAACTCAGAGTGATCATATCCTAACAGTGCCGACACGTCAATTGTGGCCCTAAAAGTCAAGGATATGTGACGAGATACAGACCATTGTCATGCTTGCTAAACTCCTAGTCCAGTACGTGTGGTGTGGGTGTGCACCAAAGTCGCTGCTAGCTGGTCGATGTCAACCATCTGTTCATTTATTTCTTATTATAAATGAAAGTTGTATTTACGATGAGCAGCGTAAACTCACGCTAGATTGACAAAATGTGTTTGCGTGGAATATAAAGGTGCTCCCCAAGAATTACATCACTGTGGGCAACAGTATCGGGTACCGGATCCGCTATAAACAGTACCGGATTCGCGATGAACAGTTCCCAACCCAATCAGAAACAGTGCCAACCCCGATAAAAAAGAACCGTACCACCCCGATAAGGAAACAGTGTACACCCGATAAGGAACAGTACACACCGTTACAGAACAGTGCACACCCGTTCAATTTTTTTCTCCCTTTTTTTTGCCCGCCCTCTTTCCCACGCGAAGCGTGAGGGCTCACGCTAGTTATAAATGAAAGTTGTGTTTTCAGATGAGATAAGATTGGCAAAATGTGACGTGGAATATAAATCTAAGAGAGACGAACCGTCTCACATATCCCTTATCCTGCTGATAGGCACTGTTGATCAATACACTGTTGATCAATAGTGCAGCCCGTCCTTCCCTCCCATTGTCCTGTTCATTCCACAGTGCCATCGTATTGCCCGTTGGATCCTGCAGCCCGGCAGCGGATGGCCGCCACGCACGCATCCGGCAGGCCCACCCTAAACCCTATCCGCCGCTCCAGCGGTCCAGGCCCCCACGGACGCCACCACCAGCCTCAATCACAGCTCGGTCTCGGAAAAAAAAAAGGAATCGCAGCGACGGCACCGAGGAAACCGCCGCTCCTGCAACCTCCGCCGGCCTCGACGCGACCCCGACGGAGCACCGCACCACCTGCGCCCTCCGTCCGCTGCGACGTCGCCCCGCAGCAGCGCCGAGCCGCCTCCGCACACCTCACCCGCGCCTCCCGCCGGTGCACCACCGCAGCAGCTTCGCCGCGGCGCGGCGCCGCCGCAGCGCCGCCGGCTTTACCTGCGCGGAATCCCAGCGCCTCCCCCATCCCTTCTCCCTCGCTGTACCCGTCCACGTCTCCGCCGCCGCCGCATGTCCTCGCCCTGCTTTTCCGTAGCCCACGGTGACGACTACTGGGCAGCAGCGCGCCACCGTAAGCTGGGTGCCCAGGTCCTCTCCACGGGGCCTTCTTCGGCGATGGTGCCCCACCAGGTATGCCGAGCCCGTCTGTTCCCTTACCGCTTGCGAAACTAGAGCGCCCAAACCCTAACATATGCTATTTGGCTATTTCTATTCGGATCTCATCTGATTACTGATTTTAGAAGTGTGTTATGCCTACTACCCGCTTCGATTTTTCCACGCATATTATCGACCAAACCCTAACCTATGCTATTTGCCTATTTGTATTCCGATCTCATGTGATTACTGAATTTACGACTGTGTTACGCATACTACCAGCTTCGATTTTCCCCCCAAAATTATCGGCCATGCATGCGCGTGAATTTGCAGAGGTCCCCGCCTCCAGTCGTCTCGCACTGTGGATATATACCTATTCGGTCCATGCGGTTTATCATTTAGTTCCACCTCTTTTCAGAGATTCCACAAGTGCAGCTGCTATGCATCCTCTGTTTTTGGAAAGAACAGATTGCACTTTGTTTAATTCAAATAGATCATTGATGGTTTCCTCTGTTTTTTTTGAAAGAACGGATACAATCCAAATAGATCATTGATGGTTCGGGTACAATCCACAGCTTCATTACCCTGCACTGAACCAAACACTATGTTCTGCAGTTTTTGCAATAGTTCTTGCTGCCTCATTTAACGATTGCATGAATAAAAGACACTGAATCAGAACCAGTGGTGGGCAGGTTGCACTTTGTTCAATTCAAATAGATCATTGATGGTTCGGGTACAATCCACAGCTTCATTACCCTGCACTGAACCAAACACTATGTTCTGCAGTTTTTGCAATAGTTCTTGCTGCCTCATTTAACGATTGCATGAATAAAAGACACTGAATCAGAACCAGTGGTGGGCAGGTTAATGCCATGATTAATATTTTATAAGTCTGGATTGGGGTCTGTCCAAAGGGTACATACTATACTGTTACCTTGACAAGCATGTTATATTTTCTTGGGTTAATCAGTTTTGTTTTTGGAAACCAGCGTCGGTCTTTTTTCCTATGACAGTGCTTTACCACAAAAAAACTTTTGGCGGTAAAATGTTGTGTTTGTTGATCTCTTTTACTTTTACTATCAAGTTTCAAGCCTCCTTTTCGATCTGTACACAGGTATCAGTTGGTTCAAGCAGAAAGAGAGTACGTTTCTGCATGTTCAACACATATGCAAGATCAGCATCTCCCCACCATCAGCAGGTGTCCATCGATGGTTTGTGCACAAGGTACCCCCAATTGTATATTTCCTCTTCTATGGTTTGTGCAAAGGAATTGATGAATCTCAGTTTACAAATAATTAGGGCTCCTCTCCATGTTTTCATCTGCTAGGTTATTTTGATCTTGCCTGTACAGTACTAAGATCTGGGATCATTTCCTTTTATATATGTGGACACCGACTTTTCTTTTCTCTGGTCATATTGAAACAAAAAAATGTTCGACAGCCATGACCATGACATAGTAACAGGTCAGCTCTCTACTTGATAATTTTGTATAAGACGATTATATTTCCATATTTCTTATAGAATACTACATGCTCTGTTGTTTCTCTACCCTTTTGGAGAGTGGGTAACCTTCCACCTCAATTACGTTGAGGTTTCAGGAATTTACTGGGTTATGTGTTGTCTTACAGGCAGCCCCTACCTATTGAATATTGATTGTTTGGTTGAAAAAAACGTCATGCGAGTGGTTCCGAAACTCTCTAACTGGTGCTTCGATTTTGTGATCTGCAGAGCCACTGCATGCGCATAGAGTGTAAGAGTTGAACAAGGAGTTACCTGATCCCTGAAAGAGCCAAGGTATTGTTGGTGTCGAATCATTACACATAGTGTAGTTCACCCTATAATTGTATGATTGTTTTCTCAAGTCAGTTTCTTTATTACTGGACATAGTATTATGCTGCAAAATATTTTGTATTTTTTTTTTCAAAAGATTCAGTGTAGTTCACCCTATTATTACTTCTATAAGTTATCCCATTGGAATGCTTTTGCCTTACCGTTTATTCCTTACGCTGAAAAGATGAAGTGGAAGAGGTAGATGCTTTACATAAAAAAAATTGTGACTCGATTTGCTACACTACACATGGCATGCTTACCCTGATGTTTATGAAAAACACATGCTCAAATTTTCCTGATAGTAAGCAGGTTGGAATGCCTGAGAGTAAACAGCACACCATGTTTACTAATTTAGTTTCTCATTTTCCCCCTTCTGTTGGCAAATTTATATTCTTGAATCTTTCTCCTAGCCTGATTGTTTTTCAGCTGCCTTTTGACATGATGCTTCGATCACAATATGTCTGATCCTTACCCCATTTGCTTTTACACCTGCAACTGCTTTTTCTTGCCTATCTATATTTTGGAGTATATGCCATACAATTTCCACTACATCTATAAATTTTAAGGGTAATAATATCAAGACTTTTTTTAGAGGAATTCATATCAGGGCTATAATACATGTGAATTGTGATTCACTTAACATGACGCTTTTCAATGTGTCTGTGCAGTTCTAGGTGCTGAATGATTTCTTCTTCCTAACTAATCATCTTTCATGATCATGCTCATTCTGGTGGAACACATTCCCAGGCTTGGCAACCGTGTAGTTTTGCAAAATATTGGAATTTTTTTTGGTGACAATGAAATGAGTGTCCGTGTGAAGACATTTCTGTATTATGCTAAACTAGCCGTTCAGTTAATTAGTTTTCTGTTGCCTCTCCAAGATTTCCTTTGTACTGCCATTTGGGAAGAAATCATTATTCGTCAAACTGTTCCATCAAGCTAGATTGGTCACTGAATCAATGATAGCAGCTAATTAGTTTCTTTGGTTATCCCCGTTCGCTGGTCTGAATCTTGGCTGAAAAACACTGTTCTGGCTAAATTGTTGTGAGAGAAAAATACTGTTCCGGCTGAAAAAACAAGCCGAACAAGCCGAATATGGGGTAAGCCGAACGGGGCTATGTCGATTATTTACTTGCCTGATGGATGTTGCCTTTGGGGGATAGAATAGGACAATGTTGGTAGAATGGTTTTATTGGGTCAGTTTGCTCGGCAGTGATGATTATGATAGACCTTGAATGTTCTTCTCAATTGTCATGGTTAGGACTGCTGATTTTTACGCCCAAGAAAAACGAATGTACCTTAACCTTTTTCCTTTCGCATTTACCTTCTGAGCATTTACCTGTACTTATTTAATTACCTAGACCTTAGTTTTGTGAGCCAGCTTTATTCATGGTGTCTAAGATGATTTCTTTTATTATTATTAAAAAAAGCTAAAGTTTTTCATGTGATTGTTGCTCAACCATTATAGCTGATCCTGATAGCTAATCTTTTGTACAGCCATGCCAACTACATTGTCTATGCCGCAGTGCCCTTAAAGAAATCTGAGACCAAATCGAGGACATGCATGAAAAAGAGAGTTCTCATCTCCCTCATAAACGAAAAGCTTCCATTCAGAGCCATCAATGTTCGGGTTAGTTGGATGTTGCCTTCCCATATTTGTTCCTTTCCTAGGACATCATGAACGCGTACATTTAGTTTGTTAGAATCAACGTATTATAGAGATTATTAATTTTCCCATACCACAATATTTTCTTCTGGAACATCTACCTACAATTAGTTGTTCCCTAACACAGCTCTTCCCATTTCAAGTTTGATCTAAGTATTGCATACACTATATGCTCTTTTCAGAAAACTGTTTCTGCTGCATAATCCATATCAAGTTTTAAACTCCTTTTCAATCTGTACACAGGTATCAATTGCTTCAAGCGGAAACAAAGTACATTTCTGCGCTTTTTTCGGCACATGCAAGATCAGCATCTCCCCACCATCGTCTGCTGCCATCCAAGCACCAAACCTTCTTACTTTCGGGGTCCTATTCTCCAAGTATAAAATATGCCATTATTTAAATCTGTTTATACATGGTACAAAACTAAATGTTATATTTGAATCATAGTTGGCTGATACATATGCCACCTGTGCCAATGCACCTAAGTCTGTTGTCTGTTGGACACGGCGTGTTCTGTCGCGCGGGGTTACTTGCCAGTGAAAGATGTATTTTCAGATTGAGATAAGATTGGCAAATGTGACGTGGATTTGACGAGGCAAGTTTCTTTAATTTTTTTCCTTCTTAATGGCAATATCACAAATATCAAAGTTGAGAGATATACTACTTCATCCGTTCAAAATACAAGTCATTTTGATTTTTTATCGATATAATAATAGGCCACGAGCGAATGTCCCGAACACTGCGAGCCCACTCCGCATTGCAGCACTGTTGCTGCGCTTTTCCCGTCGCGCACCTGCCTCCCGCGCCGCTCGCTCCCCGACCTTGCCGTCGTGGGCCCCACCCCTGCCTCTCACTCCTCGCTCTGGTCGCGCCCCTGCTCCCTTTGGTACGTGCCCCCAACCGGGCAGCCGCCAGGCTAGCCGCGCCACGCCTTGGCTGGCCTCGATGACCACGGCTACTCATGCAGCCGCTCGCCCACTACCACCCACCTTCTCCACCGCGATCGCACAACCGGATCTCGCTGTGCAGTGCTTCGCTGCCCACCCGCTTGCATGGTTTTGATGAAAGCGCATGTTGCAAGAGTATGTTTCAAGTGTTTTAGTTGTTTCGGAGGTATGTTTCAAGTGTGGTTGATAGGATGTTGCAAAAATAGATCGGGGTTTGCATATATTGCAATGGTTATATATACATATATGTTGTAAGCGTTTGTTCCAAATATTTCACTTGTTTTTTTCAGTCGTATGTTGTAAGCATGTTTATTTAGATGTTGCATATGTTTTACACATATGTTGCAAGTGTTTTATCCGGATGTTGCGTAAGTTTTGCAATGACTTTTCAAGTGTTTTCAGGTGTTTTTGCAAGTGTTTCAGATGTATGTTTTAATTGTTTCATCTGTCTTCAGACATATGTTGCAAATGTTTCACCTGGATGTTTCAAAAGTTGATTGGATGTTGCACACGTTGCAATAGCACCGGTGGCTGGCGGACAGCGCCCTGCCGTAGAGCTTTGGCTCCTACCTCGCGCGACGCACCTCATCCTCTCCTCTCCTCTCCCTCCCCTCCCTCCCCTTCCCTCCATCTTGCCACGACAGTTTGAGCTCGGCGACAGGGTGCGGCGGGGAAAGGGGCATGGCTGGGCGCGAGCGCCTGAACTCCGAGAACATCGTATCAAACGCAGACACATGGGTCTGGTCTTCATATCGGAACCGAGTAGGACATATGTATCGGACACGGACTTTGGTGGAGCAGGGATCGAGACTTGGTATCACCGGATAGAAGATCATGTTACATTTTGTTTAGGTGCAGAGATAGAGATATAGAAGAGATATGTAGGTTTCACCATATATCTAGACAAGTTTACATCTAGATGTATATAGTAAAAACTATATATCTTGAAATTTAAAATAATTTATAATTTGAAATAGAGAGTACTAAATAATATTACTAGCTCTGATCGTACATGCTAGCTTTGAGGAGGTGGAACTTTGAGCATTATTGTTTTTGCTAATACAATATATAGTTGTAATACAAATAATTAGAGATTATATAAGTACTTTTCAAGATAAGTACACATATTTTATATTCTGAAATTATCTATTATGAAAACTATTTGGTAGTCCAATACTCCCCCCATTTTAAAAAGAATACAATTCTAGAACGTACCAAATTTATTACATAAAAAATTACTAATATTTATCCTATTAAATATGTATCTTTCTATACATTTGGTCTCGAGAATGCCCCTAGAATTACAATTTTTTTGGTCGGAGGTAGTAAATTCCAAGAGTTTGATGTGATTCACCAAAACATCAAATGTTTGTCAAACAAGAAAGTACCATGGCTTTTCCTTGGAGACTGCAGAAAAGGTACATGGCAAGATTCACTTGGAAAAGGGCCGTTGGAACTTGCATAGTAGCTCTATCGTACGTACTCCTATTCCCAACAGCTGCGTGATCAACTGATCATAAGTCACGTGCACGCAGGCTGCACGGGATGAGATTGCTCGAGAGACCCGGACCGGGAGTAAAACACACGAGACAGACAAACAAACCTTCCCTTCCGATGTCATTTTCCCCGTTTCCAAGCACGCGCTGCTGTTCGGTGTCGTAGTGGATCGCACCGCGCGCGCACAACAAGAACAAGCCACGTGTTTGGGGACGGACTACGGGAGAGACGTGTCTGGATGCTTCGTGTTGGCAACGCGGGCCACAGAGATGTCACTGCCCCACACCCCCACACGGGATCTGATTGTGGTCATGGTACATGTGGCTCCTGTGAGGGTGTGGACGGCTCGTTAGCCCGTACTAACGAGCCATCGTGAATTTTAAATTAAATATAAATATAATGGGTGTCACAAATATAAATATTTTTATGAGAGAAAAATACTATTGGTTGACCGATTTGATTTGAACCTACCCAAAATGAAACCAATGAAAAATATCATATAATAGTACGGTCAAGTAGTCGATCTATGGTGTGTGGGCTGGTGGTGGCCCTCCTGGTATGACATATTTTTCTATAATATAGATAGTAGAGGAATATGTTGTAATAGTCTAAGAATTTTTTTTGTTATCCTGTCATTTCTGTTTTGAACGATACAAAACCTTTACTAATTCCCTTCGACATCTTTGCAATGAAGATGAATTAGCATTTGGCTATGGATGGGTGACCTCGCCGACAGGAAATGAGCGGCCACGACGGAGGAGCCGCTCCGCCAGCAGTCAGGAAAGGCATGATAGCGCGTGTCAGATTTATAGTTTTAAATCTCTCGCTACCTGCTATAGCTTTTTTTTTAAGACAAGTTGCCGTTATTTGAGTTTATATATAATTTAGCCGCTATATACCGCTATAACCCGATATAATTACACTATTATCTGTTTTAGAGATATATCACTAAAACATCTTAACCCGCTATTTAAAAACATTCTCAGATTTCATCACAATGGGCATACACCCTCCGCAGCTGTCACAGCCGCTCCGCTCCGTTGCTTGATGATTTTCCGGAATGCACCCTCAGCAGCGATACAAGAATTTGATCCAAATACTACTTCACAACTATCCATTTCATTAAGCTAACGAGAGTTGGATTAACTAGCCACCAATTAACATAAATTCGCTTCTCATGGCCACTGAGCGCTGACGCAACGTGAGCAACCACACCGTACCATGCTCAAGCTCGATGCTCGAAGCTGAACCACAACACAGTCCTCATGGTTCTTTTTTATGGTACAAACCTTCAGCATGAAGTAACCATGGTTAACGTGGCATCTCAGGCTCTTCTCAGCCGCACTGGGATGTAAGTTTGACCACGCGTTCCCAGAATGAAGGAAAATTAGAGGGGGCAGCCGCAAAACCTCGCGCAACCGACTCTATTTATACGGCACCACGTCCTGATCCGCGAAGCACAACCAACACTCGCTTCCCTGTAATCTCGCTTCGCTCGCTTCCATCGCGTCAGGCTCGTTCATCAGGGAGAGAGGGGGGAAAACAGAGGGAAAAAAAAATTCAATTCGGAACAGCGAAGAAGAACTAGTAGCAGAGAAAGAAGAATAACTTCCATAAGAAAAATCGCCAAATCCCCCATTCATCTTCTTCGCTCGGGTTTCAGAACGTGCAGCAGTTTAGGAGCGAGGATGGTGGTGATCGAGAACCAGAGCCAGGTCGCGCGGGCGGCGGCGGCCGAGGCGGTGTCGGTGCCGGGGCCGCGGATCCCCAGGGAGGCGCGGCGCCTGCTGCACGAGCTGGCGGCGGCGTGGGCGGACGTGGCGGACTGCCGCGCGCTGGAGGTCGTGCCGCTCAAGGGGGCCATGACCAACGAGGTCTACCAGGTGCGCTGGCTCACCGGCCTAACCGGCGGCCCTGCCGGCGAGAAGGAGGAGGAGGCGCCCAGGCGGGAGAGGGAGGTGAGGAAGGTGCTCGTGCGGATTTACGGCGACGGCGTCGACCTCTTCTTTGACCGCGAGGACGAGGTGCGCACCTTCGAGTGCATGTCCCGCCATGGCCAGGGTCCCCGCCTCCTCGGCCGCTTCCCCAACGGCCGCGTCGAGGAGTTCATCCACGCAAGGGTACCTACTCCATACCGTCTCTAAGCAAACTTACCTGCCGTTAGTAATTAGTATAAGACTAGGAATTCCAGCTTCGTTTGTTCCTCCTCTGTTCATCTGCATCCTTTTATGGAAACTCTTAGCTTCCTCCCAGTTTTTAGAGAGTTTCATGCACTTTTACTTTTCTTATTACACGATCGACTCTTCTCTTACTTTTACTTCTTTCGGATTCTAGTTGAAATTGACGCCAAGATTAGGCCAGGGGAGGCATTAAATTGTTCTTGTGTGCACTTATTAATATTGATCTCCTCTAGTAGCAGTTGTACTAGTTTGCACATAAACCGCCGCTTTTCTTGATACTTTCTGAGATTCTATCGATATGGGGCCTACTAATTTAATGCAGCGCGGTTCTCCTCCTTTGAATTTTCTGCCGTGGGAATCTCGCATTCTATGACTTTCCACCGTTCTAAAGCGTCAGGTCTTTATCACCCAGTGAACTGGCCCATTTTACAATTAACAGGTGTTTATTTTCCACGCGAATCATTAATATTTTACTATCAGTCGATATCTTTGTTGCTTTGATAATTCCCTGTCCTTGAAACAAGCTTGGTGATGCAGAGCCCGCAATTAAATATGCTGTGTAATACTTCTAAAAAATGATAAAAACAAGAGACCGTAGTATGTTGGTTTAGTCAATTAGATTAAACTGCACGGCCACTGTCCATACAAGAGGAAACGTCTCTCACTGGAGAACCACAAGTTTTTAATCAATGAATTGACTTGCGATAGATGACTAAGTAGGCAAAGGTGGCAGAACTGGTGGCAAAGTAAGTTCAGCAATAATAAATTTCAGGCCTTATGCATGGTCCAAAAACTAGAAGTCACCATAGCACTTTCTGGATTCTTGTTTACCTTTTTATTTGTGTCGCTCTCGTGAAAAAAGAGCATCTTATGCTACTTTCTTGGGTGAAAATGGGTGATATGATATATGATGCAACTTGCGATACTACTAAAAGTTTTCTGCTTGAGTTTTCGAGTGAGAAAATATGTTATTGGGCTGTCGAATTGATTAGTCACTTCACATGCTAATGTGATCGCTTCTTTCAGACATTATCAGCTGCCGACCTTTGTGATCCTGAAATTTCAGCTCTTGTGGCTTCCAAACTGAGGGAATTCCACAACCTTGATATGCCTGGTCCCAAATCTGTGCTCATTTGGGACAGACTGAGGTAAGTTCTAGCTAAATAATTGCTGTATTAAGCACTGTTTTATGTTAAGTTATAAATATGGGACCAAAGTCTGAACCTGCTTACATAAATTTAGGAAATGGCTCAGAACTGCCAAGAACTTGTGCCCATCTGAGGAAGCCAAGGAATTTCGGTTGGACAGTCTGGAGAACGAGATTACTGCATTGGAGAACGAGTGTTCAGGTGATTACCACTGGATTGGTTTCTGTCACAATGATCTTCAGTATGGCAATATCATGATTGATGAAGAGACCAACGTGCTGACCATCATTGTAAGTGACACATTCCACATCCTTCCAATCTTAATTATTATGTTTGGCTGTACTTCAAATATTCTTTTTGGTGTCTGAAATATCAGTTATGTGCCTATAATGTGGATACATCTATGAAATGGGAATATCTTGAACATGGGTTGGTAGGAAGAGTTCTCTTCTATTAAGAAACACATACTGCCTTATGCAAAGTAGGAATCGTTGGGGCTGTTGTGTCATTTTTGGTATATCGTGTAGGGCTGCATTTCACATTTGTTAGCGTGTGTTTGTTGTGTTCCCTCAACCCAGACATACGAAGTTGTCACACGCCTCTGGCCTCTGCTAAAGCAAGAGTGTTAGTTTTGGAGACTACTACTATGTGAAGATTTATGCTTTCTGTTCTTAGTGTTTTTGCTTCGTACCAACCTTTCATAACAGTGTCTTCTCTTTTTGTCACAGGATTATGAGTATGCAAGCTTCAACCCAGTTGCATATGACATTGCTAACCATTTCTGTGAGATGGCAGCAGACTATCATTCATCAAAGCCTCATATACTGGACTACAGCAGATATCCAGGTATTGCATTACTAAGAGAACTGCTGATGCATGGACTGTTGTTTTTCTTTTTCTTTAATTTAGTTGGCAGAATCTTTGTTCAGTTTTCTGCCTTTCTCAGTGTTATTCTATTCTACATGACAGATGTTGATGAGCAAAAACGCTTCGTTAAGACCTACCTAAACATTTCTGGTAATTCTGAGCTCACTGTTGGTTTAATTGTTCTGTATTGTAGTTCAGTACTCCATAACTATACAAATTTGCACTTATGATTCACAACCCACATAGCATCAAGAAAAATATTACTTTGGCCCTTCGATTGGGAAAAAATTGCTTATTATGGAAATTAAACATTCATGAAACAGGACCATCAAGATTCTTGCACTTACGATTGAACGCATGTAAACAAATTAAAGCATTCCACTTTGTAACGAACATGACACGTTGGATGATCGCCAATTCAACACCTCTCCAGATTCAATGCTTTGCAATTCCATGCACTGTAACTCACCATTATTTACATTCAAAGCAAAAGCATCCCTTTTCAACTACGGGTGTTATTTGCCTAGTGCCTAGTGGGTTGTATTTTGTCAACCATATCTCCTAAATTCTTGTTGCATATCACTACCTTTCAGGTGAGGAATCTGATGCAGAAGTTGTGGAAAACCTGCTCCAAAGCATTGAGAAGTACATGCTCGCCAGCCATCTAGTTTGGGGCCTCTGGGGAATAATTTTGTGAGCTCATGCGTCATGATTCCGTTCTTTCCCTATAAAACTGAAATCTCTGGTGTTTTCTAACTTCCATCTTGTGCAGGACCATGTTAACGACATTGACTTTGACTACAAGGAGTATGCGAGGCAGAGATTCGAGCAGTACTGGCAGAAGAAGTCTGCAATCTTAACATCTTCAACATGTGTATAAACACCCGTGGCCTCAGGAGCTCTCTGAGGGCCTGTGCTGCACACAGGAAGTTGTGCAGTGTCACTGACACAGAGAGAAGCTGTGAAATAAGAAATACTGACGACGACGACGAATAATCCCGTTTTGGGATCGGGGAGTTATTTCTCCGCAACTCAATGAGCTTCAGGCTTCAGCTTCAGGAAGGAAGAAGCTATATGGGGATTTGGCTGTCCGTTTATACTGTACCAAGGCAATTAAAGATAAAGATCCGGTCCGGGCTTGCGTGTTGTATTTTTAGTTTGGCTAGCACTGCCGAGAGCCGTGGTGCTGTTGTGGTGTCTATAGTTTCTATATGCTTGATGTTAATGTGCTGGTCGCTGGAGAATTTTGCTTTGTGCTTGAGTCCTTAGCTTTGGGACAACGGATCCTTTGTATACTAGGTAGATGTATATATAAACATAAAACAGATATGGGAATTTGGCTTTGTACTTCTATTTTCTCGAGCAGGCTGGATAGCCCATACTTCATTAAAAAGGCAAATTTGGCTTTGTACTTGTTCTCATCAGTTTGTTATACATGTGCGGAGATCCATGATATACATTTCTCTCTGTACCCATGAGTTATAATTGTAACTAAGAGCATCTCCAAGAGATGAGCTAAAAATATATGCCAAATCCTTGATTTAGTCATCATGTAAAATAGAAAACCATGTTAAAAAGAGAAGTGCTACAACAGTCTAGGTAAATTTTTCATTGTCTATATTTAAACCTACCACGTCATCAAGCTTTCAAAGATTAGATCGCCCGGTATTCATCCACCACCAAACGAGCTCGCAACGTCGCACGACAGGGCATCCAATCTGTGGCATCTCCGGCTAGCTGATAGCCAACGCGGGCTTGTGCACGGGGCCAACCAGCGTCCGGCCATTGCCAATGGCCACGCAGCTGCTTGGTACAGTAGTAGCTGGCCCTTGGCTGTTCGGTGCAAAAGCGATGGCTGCCTGAAGATGCTGTGACATCCTGAAGTTCCAGTATCTTCAGTCAAGAATGGAGAGAAGGGGCGGCTGGCTGCCGCGGTTACTGGGAACCGATGTCCGTGAGGAGGACGAGGATGTGATATCGCTGCGGCACGAACAGGGAAGTGTCCTCTGAAGCAGCCGCGCCAACGGGGAAGGACCATCCGAGGGAGTCTCGCTGTCAGGGAAGGGCCATCCGGAGGCGCACCGACGAGGCAATGGACGTCCAAGCGAGCCGCACGTACGGGGGAGGTGACGAATGGGGAAAGAAGAAGACGTCGTACTGGCTGCACGTGGGAAACACACCCTGCCCGCGCGGAAATTACGAGAGGGGCGAGAACGAATTGACGCGGGGAAGGCAAATAGCGAGCGGCCGTGGCGTGCTATATATCTAGCTAGCGAGAAACATGGGATACATCACCTCTTATTTTGGCTCACCAGATACAAAAGCTGTTGAGGTCTATTTCTTCCCAAAATTTCTAAAATTTAGCTCCTGGACAAAGATAGCCCATCTCTTAGAGATGTTCTAAGATCCCAACTGAACAAAATTTTTGTTGGATTCATAAACCCGGGGTCCCCAATGGATCCGCTTCCCTGTAAAAATTCAGCCCAGCAGACGACGTAGCGACAATGCGCGCCTCTCGAGCCGGCCCAGATACATAATGACAGGCCGGGAGAACGATCCGGTCCCCGACCGGAAGGCCTGGCCAAGGTGGGGATACATTCCGTCTCTAACCTCTTTTTTCGACCGGGATAAGGTAAGGTGTTCAAGTCAAACTGTAATACTGAGGACCGTACCTTGCCATACCCTGCGCACCTGCAGGACGACGCTATCAGGCCATACCAGATGGGCACTATGCAACCTTCCAGGCGTGTCAGAACACAAACAGTATTGTAGGCGTCGACGTTTGCCATACCAGGCTAACATGATAGAGCCTGCCACATGCATCTGGACATAAACAGTATTGTGGGCGCCGACGACCGTCTCGTACCTGACAGCGTGGGCAACAAGACTAGGTAGCACACGTATACATTCTCTCTCTTTCTCTTACTTATAAGGCCATCCCTTTGACTACTAAAAAAGGGATGAGCTCTCTCCTAAAAAACTCTCTGGTTCTCTGCTCTCTAAAAAAGAGAAGCTAGACGATTCAAGCACTCAAGGACATAAGAACTCGAATAGCTCAATAGCTCTAAAACTCTAAAGCTACACAGAGCATATGCTACAATACTTAGCGCATGTTAGAGCCCCCGTCACTCTCGACCCTTCGGTTCAGAGTCCGACCGAGCCTTTAACACTCCCCTTCTTATTCCTACTCGTTTGTAACCCCACAGCAAACTTCGAACACCTGAGCTAAGGAATAAAGTCACCGACCGACTAAAATTGGACATATGGCACGTTGCTTGAACCAGTATAAATCATGTGTCATTGAGTGCTAGACCACATCCGATCACAACGCACGGCAAAACTACAAATATTTACTTGTTGGTCACTTTTGCGCCAACAGTTGGCGCCGTCCGTGGGGAGGATGCCGTGCGTTCACGCTTTTGGTCGTCGGATGGCTCACCTTTCCACCATCTTCGTCATGGCGGCGCTCTAGCGATACGATTCGCTTTGGCTCGCTAGAGTTCCCCACGCTCCCACTTGTTGGGATGTGGGTTCCTCCTGTCTTCGTGCCACTCTAGATCTTCCTCTTCAGAGTTTGGACTTCGTCGTTGACCGGCTCGGCGTACTCCGCCTCCACGAGGAGGTGCTCATCCCAGCGTCCATTGGAGGAGGAGCGCCCTCCACCGACCCTGGGCTACCCGACGACCTCAACGTCGAAACCCTCGCGCTTCACCTCGAGCCCATGCTGGGCTCAAACTCCACGGTGAGTAACGTATATGTTGTTCTTTACTCATTATTTAACACCTTCCGCCGACTCTTCGGAGGAACCCCGTTGTCCCCACTACGACCGTCGTGTGACCAGTTCCCCTATGGCTTCGCGTCCCCCGAGGACGCGTACGTGAGGGGGCTCCGAAGGATGTTGATGCCGCCCCTCTCACATCCGAATTCGTGGGGATGGCGGGCTACGCTCCCGCCTCCTTTCATGACCTCGTAGATGACGAGGTCGAAAGCGATGGCTCTAGCATCGGCGACGTCGTGGCACCTAGCCACCCTTTGTCCCGGGAGTGCGCTATGGCAGATGCCCCGGGACAGCCACCGGTGGTAGCGGAATCTCTGCAGACTCACACCCCTCTAGACCCTTGTGTGAAGGCCCTCGCACGTGCACATGAATACGACGAGGAGTTACGACAAAGGCGGCAAAGTCAGCCGCCACATGCGCGTAACTCGGCGAGCGACGCTCGGGGTCACGCCCGCTAGGTCCAGCGTAACATCCTGGATGGAGAGAACGATCCCCCATAGTTTGCTCGGGCTAGCCAGAACATCGCTGCTGCGGCGATGCTTCTGCGTGGCCTTCCCGAGCCTGCCGACCCCCAGGAATAGGCAATCCACCAGAACCTCTGGGCGCTGGTGGAAACCACCGCCGTTCAATAGGCGGAGAGCTCCGCGTCACGACACCGGCTCATGGCCTCTTGCCCCACCGGGGGAATGGGGCCGCACTAGTCGAATCGCTCCATCCACTCACCACTACAGTTGATAAGCATGGGGCAGGAGGCCACGGCTGCACCACAGCTCGTCATCGGCGCCCGTTCCACACCGACCACCTGTGCACGAATGACTCGGGCCAATCGTGACGCTCGTAGTGTCATCAACAATCGACGCCATGTCCGACACGATGATGACGTCCATCAAGTGGCGGCGAGAGCAGGCGGCACGGACCCTAGCCTAACCATCAAGGAGTGCGAGGACACGCATCCCAGGCATGGTGGTCGACCAAACGACCGAAGCCCAACCCGGATGGCTCAGGGCCATGGGCCTTTGGTCGTCGCATCTATAGAGTGCCGTTCCCACAGCGCTTCCGACCACCCACCAACATCGCCAGATACACCGGGGAAACAAACTCTGATATATGGCTTGAAGACTTCCGGCTCGTCTGTCGAGCCAGAGGAGTGGATGATGACCACTTGATCATTTAGTATCTCCCCATCTACGTGGGGGAGCATGTTCGAGCATGGCTTGAATTTCTCCCGCCCGACAGCATCCGCGACTGGGCGGATCTCAAAAGGGTCTTCATCAGAAATTTCTAGGGGACATATATCTATCCTAGGAATTCCTGGGACCTCAAGAGCTGCCAGCAGGAGCCTAATGAGTCCCTATGGGATTACATCAATAGGTCCTCAAAGCGGTGCAACTCCCTTCCTGATGTCGTTGACATGGACGTCATCAGCGCGTTCCTCTCTAGGACAACCTGTGAGTCCTTGATCCACAAGCTCGGCTGTCTGAAGCCCCATACCACCCGCGACCTGCTCAACATCGCCATGAACCACGCCTCCAGTGAGGAGGCGGTCAGGGCAGTCTTTAGCGGCGGTCGGGACAGGGGCAAGGCCAAGAGCGAGGACCAAGGCGAGGGCCCCTCCACGCAAAAGGGCAAGAAGAACAAGAAGGATCGACGTCGACCGGCCAACCCAGCTTTGGTCACCGCAGCCGATCGTGCGGGCAAGCAGGGCCAGCCCGACCACTTCGACAAGCTCATGGAGAGTCCATGCACCAACCACGCCTACCCCATCAAGCACCTCTACAAGGATTGCGAGCTCCTCAAGCACTTTCTATGATAGGCCGGCAAGCCGAAGGAAGGAAAGGGCAAGGAGGAGGCGGCCAAGAAAGGAGGCATGGTGGGCAAGGATGATGATGGATTCCCCGACCCTGAGGAATGCCTCATGATCTTTGGGGGATCCGACGTCATCTACTCCAAGCACCAGCACAAGGTACGCTATAGAGAGGCATGTGTCGCTGAGTCGGCCGTCCCCTCTTTCCTTAGCTGGTCGAACTCCCCGATCACTTTTGATCAGAGAGACTATCCTTCCCACGTCACCCGACCGGGTCGCTACCCGCTTGTCGTCGACCCCATCCTCCGCAAGAAGCGCCTCACCAAGGTGCTGATGGATGGAGGCAGCAGCCTCAACATTCTCTACGTCGATAGCCTTGACGCCATGCGCATCCCCGATCAAAGCTCCACCCAGTGAGCTCTCCCTTCCACGGTGTGATCCTAGGGACATAGGCGTACCCACTCGGGCAGATCGACCTTACCATCATGTTTGGTGACTAAGCTAACTTCCGCTCGGAGGTCCTCACTTTCGAGGTGGTGGACTTTCTAGGGTCCTATCACGCCATCTTGGGGCGGCCATGCTATGCCAAGTTCATGACGATCTCCAACTACACCTACACCTCAAGTTGAAGATGCTAGGACCGAACAACGTCATCACCGTGGGTAGCACCTTTTCACACACCTACACGTGCGACCGCGAGCATTACGAGCTCACCATGGCCATCATCAACTCCGCCGAGCTCTCGGAGCTCGAGAATTCATCGACTCCAGCAGTCCTCGATTGCAACGAGCCGACCTCCTCGAGTGCCTTCCACCCGATTGAGGAAACCAAGGCGGTGGGGATCAACCCCACCGACCTGACCAAGACGGTGCGGATCAGGACCAAGCTCCCGGCCAAATAGGAAAGCAAGCTCGCCGACTTTCTACGCACCAATTGCGATGTCTTCACATGGAAACCTTCTGACATGCCGGGTATACCAAGGGAGGTCACCGAGCACGCATTGCGCCTCATCCCGGGTGTAAGGAAAATGGACCCTAGGCCCATTTACTTTGGATGTTGGTGTTTGATGACTGACACTACTGAAAGCTCTAGTTTGGTTTTGGTGCATTGATAAAACCCTAAGTGCTAACCTAGTTTATCAAGTGATTATGATATAGGTAGCACACTCCAAGTGGTGAAGCAAATGAAGATCATAACATGATGATGGTGATGCCATGGTGATGATCAAGCGCTCGGACTTGGAAAGAAGAAAGAGAAAAACAAAAGGCTCAAGGCAAAGGTATAAATTGTAGGAGCCATTTTGTTTTGGTGATCAAAACACTTAGTGAGTGTGATCACATTTAGAATCGATAGCCGTACTATTAAGAGGGGTGAAACTCGTATCGGAATACGGTTATCAAAGTGCCACTAGATGCTCTAACTCATTGCATATGCATTTAGGAACTAGTGGAGTGATAACACCCTTGAAAATGTTTGTGAAAATATGCTAACACATGTGCATAAGGTGATACACTTGGTGGTTGGCACATTTGATCAAGGGTGGTGAAGTTTAGGTGCAAGGGTAAGAAACTCCACCGGCGGAGTGTCCGCCCGTAGAGTGCGAACACTCCGACGGTTCCACCAGCGCCCTAGATAGAAAAGACAGAGGTCACTGGGAGTGATCGGACACTGGTCTCGGTTGGACCGACGCGTCTGGTCATTGGCAGCAGAAGGCGTGCGTTTCAGTCTTATGACCGGACGCTGGGTCGCTCAATGACCGGACGCTGGCGGGGTGCGTCCGGTCAGTGCTGACGTACGCTGACGTAGGGCGTACAGAGGAGACGTTGTGTGACCGGACGCTGGCTGTGTCCGGTCAAGCATGACCGGACGCGTCCGGTTGGGAAAATCGCATTTAGAACCTTACTGGAAACGACCGGACGCTAAGGTCCAGCGTCCGGTCACTTTCTAACTGACGCGTCTGGTCAATAGACGACCGTTGAAATCTGACGAATAGTATTTGAAGCAGGGGACACGTGGTGTGAATCACGTGACCGAACGCTGAGGGCGAGCGTCCGGTCAATATGATCGGAGCGTCCAGTCACCCCGCGTTGTGCCCAGTGAAGGGGTACAACGGCTCTATTTCATGGGGGCTTCTATTTAAGCCCCATGGCCAGCTCAAGCTCACACTCTTGGCCATTTGCATTGACATATCAACCTTGTGAGCTTAGCCAAAGCCCTCCCACTCATCTCCATAATTGATTCATCATCATAGTGAGATTAGGAGTGATCCAAGTGCATTGCTTGAGTGATTGCATCTAGAGGCACTTGGTGTTCGTGTTTCGCTGCGAATTTTGCTTGTTACTCTTGGTGGTTGCCACCACCTAGACGTCTTGGAGCAGTGAGGATCGTAGAGCGGAGGGTGGTGATTGTCTCTGGCTCCGATCATGGTGATTGTGAGGGGTTCTTGACCTTTCCCCGGTGGAGCGCCAAAAGGTACTCTAGTGGATTGCTCGTGGCTTGTGTGATCCTCATCTTGTGTTGGTTGTGCGGCACCCTATTGAGGGTTTGGCGTGTGATGCCAATTAGCGCGTGAACCTCCAAGTGAGTGAATCGCCACAACGAGGAGTAGCTTGCCGGCAAGCAAGTGAACCTCGGTAAAAATCATTATGTTCATCCTTTGATTCCGAGGTGATTGGTCTTCATTGTTATTCACTCTTGTGATTGATTGGTTCCTTCATCTACACGGCGGTATAACTTTCTTGATCACTCTCTTTACATTACCGCAAACTAGTTGTCAAGCTCTTTAGCATAGCTAGTTGTGAGAGCTTGCTTGCTTGGTTGGTGTGGCTCTTTAGTTAGCCTTTGAGAGCACACTAACATAGGGTAGTGTCATAGCTATTGTGTGAATAGATACTATCTAAACTAGAATTGTGGTAGGTGGCTTGCATTTTGAGTAGGCCAGCGCAACTCTTGCTTCGCCTCATAATTGTCTAACCTTTTTGTTAAGTGTTGTTGTAGAAATTTTTATTAGGCTATTCACCCCCCCTCTAGCCATTAGGACCTTTCAACTACCAAATTGGACTAATGAATTTGCAAGTGATTGTTTTGTAGTTCAATAGGGTGCAAGATGTGACTTGGACAAAGGCGGCGTGATGATCCGATAATCAACACCATAAGCAAGACCTTAGAAGCACAATAGAAGACCCAAGATATCAAGTAAAGTCCAAACACGAAGATAGGAACCAAGTCGGATGCAAGATCGTGAAGAAACGAGCTCACAGAGGTGACCGGACGCTGGACCGAATGCTGGCGAAAAGCAACCGGATGCTCTGATTAAGATGCTCGGCAACAGCAGGCGTGACCGGATGCTGGCGACAAATCAACCAGACGTAGGACTGCAACGTCCGATCAAGTACAGAAAGGTTCCAGAGCGGCGAAATTGTGACCGAACTCGTCCGGTGGCATGTGACCGGACGCTGGCAGCGTCCGATCAGTTAATCGCGGCTCTAATGGTCGGGATGACCGGAGGCGTCCGGTCAGTAGCAGAAAAGTCGAATTTCATCCCCAACGGCTACTTTCTCAGTGGGGCTTATAAATAGACCCCCCAACCGGCCATTTGAAGGGTGTGGAGCTGAGAAAACATATCAAGGGTGTGGATACACCATTTTAGTGATCTCCACTTGCATAGTGCTTAGTGATCCATTAGGTGATTATCATAGGTGCTTTGCGAGGTGCTTAGGTTGATTAGACCACCGCTTTTTTTGCTTGCTCTAGGTTTAGGCCTAGTGTTTAGTGAGGTTTGCATACCTCTTACCACTCGGTGCTTGCGCGCACCATTGTTGTATATCAGAGGGGCTTGTAGTCTTGCTTGATCACACCAACCGCGTTTGTGGTGTGCCCGCCACCGTGTACCGGAGGGAACAAGGCCCGCGGTGTTTCGACTGGAAGCTTGATAGTGAAGATGGTGGGGAGCATTCGGGAGAGGCTTGCCGGAAGGCACATCGGAGACCCACTTGTGCATGGGGAAGGCCCGAGGCTATCCACAGAGTTACCCGACCGGGAGCTTGGCCCTTGTGAGGGATTCCTTGCGAGGGGCTCCAACGAGGACTAGAGGGAAGCTTGCGTGCTTCTCGATACCTCGGTAAAAATACCGAAGTCGTCGACGGGAGTTTGCATATCTCTACCTTGCTCTTTAGCTTCCGCATTTATATTGATTGTATTACTCCTTTTACGGTAGAGATAGCAACACACTAGCAAAATCGTAGTTGCACATTTAGATAGTTTATCTTTTGCATAGGTTTTGCTAAGGTTAGAAAAAGAGGCCATAGTTTAAAGTTAGATTTTTAAGTTGCCTAATTCACCCCCCCTCTTAGGCATCACGGTCCCCTACAAGTGGTATCAGAGCCGATTGGCTCAATTTAGACTTTTGGCTTAACCGCCGTTGAGCCAACGCTATTTAGAGTGATTGGGATGGATACCTCTAGGCCTCCATAGTTTGATGGCACTAACTTCCCCTATTATAAAGCTAGAATGGCTTGCTACCTTAAGGCGGTTGATTTGGGAGTTTGGAGAGTCACTCATGACGGGATGAAACCCATTAAGAATCCCGATAAAACCACAAAGAGTGAAGAAAAGGAAATACATTTCAATACTAGAGCTAAGAATTGCTTGTTTGAATCTTTTAGCATGGATGTGTTTAACCAAGTGTTCACTTTAAATACGGCTCATGAAATTTGGTTAAAACTCTAAGAGCTCCATGACGGCACATCTAATGTCCGTGAGCAAAAATCATTGTCTAGCTAAACAAAATTATGATTCATTTACAATGAATGGTGATGAGCTTGTACATGATATGTATTCTCATTTGAATCTAATTATCAATGAGCTCCATTCAATAGGACTAACAAAGCTATATGATGCGGACATCGTGAGGAAGATCATCTCCATACTACCACAAAAGAAATATGCAAGCATCATCACCATCCTTCACAACATGGAGGACTTGAGCACCATGACCCCAGCCATAGTCATTGGCAAGATAGTGGCATTTGAAATGTCACACAAGATGGGTCAAGAAGAAGCCTCTTCATCAAGCAAAGGAAAAGCTCTCGCGTGTAGCAAGAAAAAGAAGATGAAGGGCAAGCAAGTTGAGACAAGCTCAAGCTCAAGCTCAAGCTCCTCAAGTGAAGATGAAGAAGAAGATGAGGACGATGATGATGATGAAGATTCAAGTGATGATGATCAATCTTCCTCCTCCACCTCCGACCTTGATGAAGAATCAATCAAACTAATCAACAAGGTGGAGAAGATGATCCAAAGGCTCAATGTCAAGGGTGTGCCCATCCAAATTCAAGATCTCATTTTCACCAAACAAAGAAATGAGCAAAGAAAGAGAGGATGCTATGGATGCGGCGAGTTGGGGCACTTTGTGGAAGTTTGTCCGAACAAGCCCACACCCAAGACAAAGAAGGCATACAAGAACCAAGCCCTCGCATCAATAAGGTCATAGGATGATTCTTCAAGTGAAGAAGAACACCATCACAAGAGGCGAGGCCACAAGCACTCATCATCAAGCTCTTCTCGTATGTGCCTTATGGCACGAGGTAACGAAAGCTCATCCTCTAGTGAGCGTGATAGCGATGATGAAATGCCTTCTTATGATGAAATTGTGCAACAAAATCTTAATTATGCAAAAGTTTGCACTAGTCAACAAAAGAAGCTCAAAAAATTAAAAGAAAAGCTAGATAGTTCACAAGAAGCATATAAAACTTTGCTTGAACAATATGAGACATTTGCGAATCTCAATATTGAACTATCTACTAAAATTGAGCAACTTGAGGCTAGTGCAACAACAAATACATGCACAATCAATGATGAGCAACTTGTAAAGAAAAATGAAAAATTAAAAGAAAAGTTAGCTAGCTCACAAGATGCTTATAAAAGTTTGCTTGCTAAAATGGAGACCATGTGCAAACATTGTGATGAACTTACTAATAAAGTTGCTAATCTTGAAGCCGTTGGTACAACCCCTACCAAGGCATCTAAAAGGAAAAGTTCTATCTTTAACATGCCTAAAAAGGATGCCTCTACCTCTTGCAATGATTTATATTTAGACTCACCCTTGTGCAACCAAGTTTGGGTTGAGAAAGTTATTGTAGATACATGCACACAAAAGGTTGCAATGGAGAATGAGCAACTCAAGCAAGACGTGGCTCGCCTCACCAAGGACTTGACACAAGTGAAAGCCAAGGCGAAGCAAACCCAACTTCATCAAGATAACACCGTCAAGGGAGTGAAGAAGCTTGATGAAGGACAAACTATGGTTTGCTACGTGTGCCACAAGGAAGGCCACAAGTCTTGCGAGATCACACCAACCGCATTTGTGGTGTGGCCGCCACCGTGTACCGGAGGGAACAAGGCCCGCGGAATTTTGGCCGGAAGCTTGATAGTGAAGACGACGGGAAGCATCCAGGAGAGGCTTGCCGGAAGGCACGTCGGAGACCCACTTGCGCGTGGGGAAGGCCCGAGGCTATCCACGGAGTTACCCGACCGGGAGCTTCTGTGCTTCTCGATACCTCGGTAAAAATATCAAAGTCATCGATGGGAGTTTGCATATCTCTACCTTGCTCTTTTGCTTCCGCATTTACATTGATTGTATTACTCTTTTTGCGGTAGTGATAGCAACACACTGGGAAAATCGTAGTTGCACATTTAGATAATTTATCTTTTGCATAGGTTTTGCTAAGGTTAGAAAAATAGGCCATAGTTTAAAGTTAGATTTTTAAGTTACCTAATTCACCCCCCTCTTAGGTGTCACAATCCCCTACACCGGGCTCAAAGCCTGCCAATCAATGCTTGCATCGCTTTGACGATGAGAGGCGTAGGGCCATAGGCGAGGAAATCACCAAACTCCTAGCAACCGGGTTCATCAAAGAGGTATACCACTCCGACTGGCTAGCTAATCCTATTCTTGTGAAAAAGAAGACTAGGAAATGGAGAATGTGTGTTGATTATACTGGCCTCAACAAGGCATGTTTAAAGGACTATTTTCCTTTGCCACACATAGACCAGATAGTTGACTAAACCTCAGGATGTGAAATCCTCTCCTTTCTGGATGCCTACTCAGGCTACCACCAGATCATGATGAAAGAGTCTAACTAGGTTGCAACTTCATTCATCACCTCGTATGGTTCATACTACTACATAACCATGCCTTTCGGTCTAAAGAACGTCGGCGCCACCTATCAACGGTGCATGCAGTGATGCTTCGCCGACCAAATCGACCTGCCCGACCAGCCTGACCAAGTCAAGCGACCAAAACCAACAATCGCCGTCTATGTAGATGATGTAGTGGTGAAAATGGCTCAAGCTAGCGACCTGATCACAAATTTGGCCGCAACATTTGCAAACCTCCAAAGGTTCAATATCAAATTGAATCCTAAAAATGTGTTTTTTGGAGTTCCAAAGGGGAAGCTCCTTGGATACATCCTATCTGAGCGCAGCATCGAAGCCAACCCTAAAAAATCATGGACATCTCTAACATGGGCCCTATATGCAATGTCAAGGGCATATAGAGGCTCACCGGCTGTTTGGCCACCCTATACCAGTTCATCTCCCTACTAGGGGAACAGGGGATGCCTCTCTATAAACTTCTCAAGAAGACAGATGCATTCGTCTAGATAGAGGAGGCACATCAGACTTTAGAAAGCCTCAAAGCATCACTGACATTGGCCCCAGTCCTCGTCGCTCCCAAACGGGGAGAACCCCTCCTCCTCTACATTGCGGCAAACAACCACGTTGTGAGCACCGCCCTCGTTGTCAAAAGGGAGGAGCCGGGATGCCCCCTGAAGGTTCAACGACCGGTGTACTTCATCGATGAGGTACTCACCGACACTAAGGCTCGATACCCCCAGTGCAGAAGCTTATGTACGCCGTGCTGATGGCGACCCGAAGCTCCTGCACTACTTCACCAACCACGAGATCATGGTCGTCACCTCGTACCCACTAGGAGACATCATCCGCAACCACGATGCCACATGACAAATCTCCAAGTGGGTTCTCGAGCTCATGGGTCATGACATCAGGTATGTCCCATGCACTGCTATCAAGTCTTAGGCTCTTGCCGACTTCATCGCCAAATGGACGGAAGTCCAGCTCCCGACCCCGGACGTCACCCACGAGTACTGGACAATGTACTTTGATGGGTCGATTATGGTGCCCTAGCTTGGGGGCTGGAGTGGTTCTGATCTCCCCAGATGGGAGCAGACTCCGCTACGTGATCCGTCTCCATTTTTGGCGTCAAACAACGTCACGGAGTACGAGGCCCTCATCAACGGACTACGCATCGCCATCGAGCTTGGTGCTACATGGTTGTACGTCCACAGTGACTCAGAGTTGGTCATTGACCAAGTCATGAAGGAGTCCTCCTATAAGAGCCCTCTCATGGTAGCATACTGCTAGGAGGTGCGCAAGCTCAAGGGCAAGTTCCGAGGGATCGAACTGCATCATGTCCCCCGAAAGGACAACGATGCCACCGATTTCCTCATAAAATTGGCTACCAGGTGGGTTCCATCTCCAGATGGGGACTTCATCAATGATCTCGACGAGCTGTCTACCTACGTTCTAGAGGATCTGATCTAGACACACTCCAACACCAATCTGGCACTCGAGGGCCCCGACCTCCCGACGTGCCCCGACCCCGACCAAGTGCTCGAGGGCTTTGACCTTGGTGCCTCCATGACAACGCCGCCCGCCGACATTGTCGTGGTGGCACTCAATCAGGCTGGCTGGAGAGCACCACTACTTGTCTACCTCCTCAAGGAGGTTCTCCCACTAGAAAGGACTAAAGCGCGATGAATCACTCGACGCATCAAGACGTTCATCGCCATCGGTGACAAACTTTACACGCGAAAGTCCATCAGGAGTACTCATGAAGTGTATCCTGACCGACCAAGGGAAATAGCTCCTCCTCGAAGTCCATGCTAGAATCTACGAACAACACATGGCCCCGAGGTCGCTGGTTGGGAAATCCTTTTGCCAAGGTTTTTACTGGCCCACTGTGTTGCGAGATGCAGAGGAGGTTGTCCGCAGGTGTGAAGGATACCAGTTCTATGCTCGGCAAACTCATCTGCCAGCATAGGAGCTTCAGGCCATCTCCATCACATGGCCATTTGTGCTCTAGGGCCTCGACATGGTCGAACCCCTCAAAAAGGCCCCGGGCGGCTTCACTCACCTGCTCGTAGCGGTGGACAAATTCACCAAGTGGATAGAGGCGAAGCCTATCACCAATATCCACTCAAAACAGGCGGTCAAGTTATTCCTCGATATCATCTATCGGTTTGGTGTTCCAAACTATATCATCACCGACCATGAAACAAACTTCATCGAGAAGAAGTTCCTAGACTTCTATGACGGATACGACATCAGGATCGATTGGGCCTTGGTCGGGCACCCGTGTACCAACGATCAAGTCGAGCGGGCCAATGGCATGGTCCTCCAAGGACTCAAGCCCCACATCTTTGACCGACTCAAGAAGTATGCCGGGCGATGCGTTGTAGAGGTTCCAACAATCCTCTGGAGCCTAAGAACAATGCCAAACCGGTCCATAGGGTTCACCCCTTTCTTCCTCACATACAGAGCCAAAGCAGTGTTGCTCTCGATCTCGATCATGGCGCCCCGAGAGTAAAGGCCTTCGACCAAGACCGAGCCACGGAGGCTCAACAGGATGCGGTCGACCTGCTCGAGGAGGCTCATGAGATGACCATCATCCGCTCCGCTCATTACCAGCAAACTCTCCATAGGTACTATGAAAGAAAAATTAGGGGGAGGATCCTCGAGGTCGGTGACCTTGTACTCCGAAGGACCTAGTCAACCAAAGAGAAACATAAACTCTCTCCACCATGGGAAGGACCCTAAGGTGATCTGGCTGGGCGCCTACAGGTTGAAGGACGACAATGGCAACATTCTCACCAACACATGAAACATCAAACAATTACGTCATTTCTTTCCTTAAAACTCGGTCTTACCGTTCTCTTTCCATTCAATGTTTGCTCCTACAACACCCCAGCTCAAGCACTCTCGGCCTAGGTCGCAAGGGGGCTCCATGGGGGTGCGATACCACCCTCCTCTTTTACTATCACATAGTAATATTTTTTGCCCAAACAAAACGGCGTTGCCCGAACGAAAGGGCATTCCATTCCTTTGATTACCCTATGTAACTTGCGTTTTAACCTTCCGACCGATCACACCCCACCACGACCTACGGTTATGAGCAGCTAAGCCTCACGGGCCACGCCCGAGTTCTTAAGGTTGCAACCTATGGGTCAACCGGCAGGTGCAAAAAAGAAAGGACAAAAAACAAAGCTACGCTAGGGTAAAAACAAGGGCGGATGGGACAAGCTTCCCCTCACGAGTGATTTCATCACAAAATGAACTTAGAATATTCACAAATGTAAAGCTATTCACATGGGGGCTCCCCCATGAACTCATCTCTTACATGAACTAACTATTTCTACTCTAAACTCTATTATGACCTCCCGACGGCATTGGCTGACAGTACGATCGACAAGGATGAAGGTAGCTCGCTTCCGGTCGGGATGACGTTTGGCTCTGTTGCGCTTATCTCTGACTCGGTCTCCGCTCCCTCCATAGGCTAGATGACATCTTCCCAGCACACGTCTTCAGCCACGGATGAACGGCAGGCCTCCATCACCCACTGCACGGTGACCTGCTCGGCAACCATCTGTGCATGTGGCACCAAACTCTCCCCCAGCATATGAATTTCATCTGCGCTCCACCCATCGGCGTATCCTCTATAGATGGCCATGAAGTCCAGATTGGAGTGATGGGTCACCACCAAGGTCAGCACCCCCGTCGTTCCATAGAACATGCCATCGGGGATGAGTGCCTCAACTTGATTCGAGACCTCTACTAGCTAGACGACGGGCATACTAGTGCTCGGTCCTAGACCCAAACACCTCAGAGATGACCACCTGCACAATGTTGTGAATCTAGTCAAGCTCCCCCTCGAGAGTGCATTGCTCCTCAAGGGACTAGGCTAGTGCCTCCACGCCTTGACTGTCACGCCGCTTTGACCGTCTCCAGCTCTTGCTCCAGAGAGCCGATCTTTCCACCCAGTTCTGGAAAAAGACAACAAATTCAGAAGCAAAGGAAAGGAAAAATCAAGGCATCAACCGAGGGGGAATAGATACGTACCAAGGCAGGTGCTTTTGAGAATGGAGAGCCCTTCCTCTTGCCGGGTCACCCTCTCGAGCAGTCGAGCATTCACTCCTCTACCCCGAGCATCTACACTCGGAGCACAACCACTTCTTGTTCGGCGTCCGACCAGGCCTTTCGCTCTGCCTCTAGAGCCTCCAAGGACTTTTGAAGTGCCAACTCGGTCTTCGCCAAGTGGACCTTCACCACATCAAGTTCCCGCTTGGTAGCAGTAGCCCGTGCTCCCGTCGTCTTGGCCACCCGATCTTGGGACTCACAGAGGGCGGACTCTAGCTAGTGCCTGAGCTCGTCAACCTACCACGACGCCGTTGCTTCCTACTTCATCCGACCATGCTCCTCCTGAAGAAATCGGGACTTATGGATCGACATCATCTCTAGATCCTGTGAGACAAGAAGCAGGCATGCTGAGACAACCATTGAAAGGCCAAGGAGTCAAGGACAACACCAAAAACGCAGAGAACTTACATCTACAACACATGATAGGTTGACTGTCATGGCCTGATGGACAAGCTCAACCCTTTCCAAGGCCTCCTTGAGCCTTGCCTTGGTAAGGGCAAGATCGGACTCCATCGATAGTCCTCTCTCCCTAAGCAGGTGCAAGAGCTTCACCTCCTCCTCATCACGAAGGACAAACTAGGCCTTTCTCGGCTCGCCAGGGCAAGGCCACACCAGCTCGTGGGTCACCTTCGACCCGCTAGAAGATCCAGCCATCGTAGTATCATGCGACGATCGGATCATCACCAGCTCCCGGGACGGTGGGTTGGCTGGCGGCTCCACCCTAGTGTCTTCGTTGTCGGAGAAGAGGATGTCCACCGCTAGGACTCCACAGCTCGCTGGCAGATGCACTACCTCTGGCCTGGCCATGGTTCCTCCCGACCCCTCCAGCTCTAACCAGGCAGGCGAACCATGCGCTCCTCCGCCAGGAAATGCGGGGAGCCCGATTTCCCTCCTCTCCTCCTCTACAACTATTGGGGCAGGGACTGCGAGAGTCACCTCTGACCCAACCTTCGCCGTCACCACGGGGATTGCCGCCATCACAGCCGACCGCCGCTGCCACCATTCTCGTGACTAGCTAGGAAGATGCAAGCCCCAGTAGGGAAGGTCACGCCACCACCAACCTACTTCCCCCGCCGCTCATCGTGACCTGCTGCAGGCTGGGTCTCCACTCTTCTCGCATGGGAGGTGGGGAGATTCCCAGTCCCGCTTAGCCCCTGGTCGCTGTCAAACAAGCGCAGGTTAGTCACACTCAAAAACTCAACTATGAGAACAAAAGGAGTATGAATGCATACCTAGACGAAAGCGGCAGAGCCCTAAAGCCCCGATTGGCTGACGACGAGCCAACCAGATGAGGATCACTCGTGGGTCGTGACCCACGCCCCTTCGTATCGGCCGAGGGAGGGGCCGACCCGGCCGGTCCCCAATCAGCCCACGAACAGCCGTGACAGCCAGATCGTGGCGAAACCACCGGAGCAACTGGCGAGGCATTCCCCCATTGGGGGTCATGCACACGCGCCAACCCTGAAGATGCAGGGGAATGATCATGACCCCCCGACCGACCGGCGTGCTCCGCCACACTCGGAGCAGGGGGGCACAAAGCCGACGATGCCTCCAAAGGGCGAGGCGACCGTGCCCACTTTGCCTCTCGTTCAAGGGTGATGTCTTCGCTCGTAGCGTGCTTCCTCGACTCAGGAACGTTGCCACATGTCTCCACATCACGCCCACCGCCGACGAACGTAGCCGTGGGCTCACGGTGCTCCACCAAGGTCACAATAGCGCCCCTAACTCCTTCATCCTCTAGGCATTTGTGTCATCACCCATCTCCGTGGGCTCCTCCGACTTGAGCTCCGCCTCCACATCACTCCGGCTCTCGCCACCCCCCCGGACCCACCGGTTGATCTCTTTCTCCTTATCGAACCTCCTCCGGGCCTTTTCGGCTTTCTTCTTCTTCTTGGCAAGCGCCTCCTCCCTCTGGGCAGCTTGCCAAGCTAGGCCTTCCGACCCTCTCGGAAGATGTGGCTAGGATTTATAGCCTACAAGTCCCCATCAAAATGGGCAACTCGGAATCAATCAAAACATCAAAATAAGAAGGAAAAGGTCACAAAAAGGGGGGTATACCAAATTGGACAGCTTCATGGCATGAAGGGGACCGGGCGTCCCTTCGAGGTAGTCTTTATCCCTCAACCGCAGCACCCGATCGAGATGACTCCATACTTCATCCTTTGGCAACTCCTCCGGCGACGCGCGATCGGGATCCATCGGGCCAGAGTATTCCCACATCGGCCGCATTCTTTCCGCCAACGAGGTGACTCGATGGCGGAAGAAGGTATGGAAGACCCGCAACCCATCGAGGCCATCCTGCACAAGCCTCTAAAGCTCCATCTCGATAACCTCCAACTTCTTCTATCGACCGGTGGGACCCCACGACTAGCTTTCCCTCCTCTCCGGCCTTTTTTCGGTGAACGCGTTGGAATGGCGCTTCCGCCGGGTTCCTGATGTAGAACCACTCACCGTGCCACCCTGGTTGGAGTCACGGGGGAGTACGTAGGGTAGGGGACCAATGACTTCAGCTTCTTCTGCAAGGCAAATCCCCCAACCGGCGTGATTCTAGGGTGGCTTCCCGTCGGACAGGGCTCCGCCCACTGAAAGATCCGCTAGAAGAGGTCCACGTGCAGCTCCATCCTGAGGAAGGCCTCATAGATGGTGATGAAGCCGGTGATGTGCAGTACCCTAATCGGGTTGAGGTGCTGTAGCTCCAGGCCTCACTCATTGAGGAGCCCGCGTAGGAACCAGTGCGCGGGGTACCCGAGTCCGCGCTCATGGAAGGCGAGGAAGGAGACGACCTCATTGGCTCGGGGTTGCAGAACAACTTCCCCCGACGCAGGAGCCCTCCAATGCGCCACCTCCTTCGATGGGAGCAGCGCCTTCTCGGCGAATGCGGCTAGCACCTCCTCATCCACGTTGGAAGGCCTCCAATTCGACATCGCGCCTCAAATTTACAAATGAATCTGTGAGTTCTCCTCTCCCTCGCTCTACCCTCCTCTCTCTTGGAAACCGCCGTGGCACACGGACAGACTTGGCGAAAAGGAGGAAGGAGGAACCGCAGCGGTTGAAGGAAGGCGAAAGAACGGGAGAAAAATCCTCTCCCTTCCCCCTATTTAATGTGGAACGGCATACGGCGGGACGTGGCCCTAGCTGATGGGACACGCCCTGCCCGACGAAATGTCGCCCGGTTAGCGGGATGTGGCCTGGGCAGGGCCCACCACTACCGCAACCCGGGCGTGGGAAATAAACCGCAACCACACGAAAACGATCCTCTGCCTTCCCAGGCAGGGTTTGGAAGGGACCACCAACAGAATCTCCATCGAGGAGAGGCCAACGGGTCACCCGAGTCGATCGGACGGCTCGGGCGGCTGCCGAGAGACAGGTAAGGAGCAGCGGGATGCCTCATGCGGGTTATGCCGACCCCATCACGAACAACGGACACAGATCCCATTCGGACATATCCCGAGACCCGTCACTCGAGCCATCGAGGTAACCTTACCAAACCCCCTTTTTTGTTTTCTAGTGCATAATCATTCATTCATCCATTCTCATGCATGCATTCATACATTCATCCCATACATCCAAGCATTGCATATGTAGTTGTTGCATCACAACGCTTCGTGTTGCGTCACAAAGCGGTAGTTGCCTCATTCGATATGAGCAACGACCGACTGAGGTTCGAAGGCCGACCCGCAAAGGGCTCGAGGCCGCCTCGTGCCAAACAGAGCCAGGGGAGAAAACGTAGATGAGCCCTAGTGGCCCTCGCCCGATCCGCTCAGAAGCGGACAGGATCATCTCAACCTTCTCATTTGATCCTGACCTCGAGCCATGCCCACGTAATCTCCATCGAGGGGAGGCCAGCAGGCCACCTGAGTCGGTCTCCAGAACGGCTCGGGCATCTGGCGAGAGGCGGGTTAAGGAGCAGTGGAATGCCACATGAGGGCTATGCCGACCGCGTTACGAACGACGGACCCGGATTCCACTCGGACGTACCCGTCATTAAGCTCACCGAGCGCGTCACTCGAGCCATCGAGGCAAGCGACGTTAGCTCAACCCCTCCGGTTGCGGAAACCGCGGACGGGGTGACGCAAGAAACTAGACCGACCCCTCGGCCGTGCCCGACACTTGGGTTGGCGCTCTGTCTCGCCCGACCCCTCGGCCGAGCCCGACACTTGGGTTGGCGCTCCGTCTCGCCGGACCCCTCGGTCGCGTCCGACACTTGGGTTGATGCCCGACGCTTGGGTTGGCGCTCCGTCTCGCCCAACCCAGCTGTGGACCCGCTTCCCTGTAAAGATTTGGCCCTTCGATTGGGAAAAATTTGTTTATTATGGAAATTAAACATTCATGAAACAGGACCATCAAAATTCTTGCACTTATGATTGAGCGCATGTAAACAAATTAAAGCATTCCACTTTGTAACGAACATGACACGTTGGATGATCGCCAATTCAACACCTCTCCAGATTCAATGCTTTGCAATTCCATTCACTGTAACTCACCATTATTTACATTCAAAGCAAAAGCATCCCTTTTCAACTACGGGTGTTATTTGCCTAGTGCCTAGTGGATTGTATTTTGTCAACCTTATCTCCTAAATTCTAGTTGCATATCACTCACTACCTTTCAGGTGAGGAACCTGATGCAGAAGTTGTGGAAAACCTGCTCCAAAGCATTGAGAAGTACATGCTCGCCAGCCATCTAGTATGGGGTCTCTGGGGAATAATTTTGGTGAGCTCATGCGTCATGATTCCGTTCTTTCCCTATAAAACTGAAATCTCTGGTGTTTTCTAACTTCCATCTTGTGCAGGACCATGTTAACGACATTGACTTTGACTACAAGGAGTATGCGAGGCAGAGATTCGAGCAGTACTGGCAGAAGAAGTCTGCAATCTTAACATCTTCAACATGTGTATAAACACCCGTGGCCTCAGGAGCTCTCTGAGGGCCTGTGCTGCACACAGGAAGTTGTGCAGTGTCGCTGACACAGAGAGAAGCTGTGAAAGAAGAAATACTGACGACGACGACGAATAATCCCGTTTTGGGATCGGGGAGTTATTTCTCCGCAACTCAATGAGCTTCAGGCTTCAGCTTCAGGAAGGAAGAAGCTATGGGGATTTGGCTGTTCGTTTATACTGTACCAAGGCAATTAAAGATAAAGATCCGGTCTGGGGTTGCGTGTTGTATTTTTAGTTTGGCTAGCACTGCCGAGAGCCGTGGTGCTGTTGTGGTGTCTATAGTTTCTATATGCTTGATGTTAATGTGCTGGAGAATTTGGCTTTGTGCTCGAGTCCTTAGCTTTGGGACAACGCATCCTCTGTATACTAGGTAGATGTATATATAAACATAAAACATATATGGGAATTTGGCTTTGTACTTCTATTTTGTAACACCTCTGGTATTACGAGCTTACTTAGCACCTAGGTTAATGCCTAAGAGAAATTAGCAAAACAAGTTTTCGAGTTTAAAAGTTTAAAGCACACATGGAATTATAAACGAATCTTGTGTGACTCACTTTCGTGAATAAAACAAATAAATAAGTGTCGCTAGTCAACTTGTCTCGGTGCTTAACAACTTTTAAATAATCTTGTGGACAAAAGTTGTTTATGGCTTGTTTTGGAAAAAGTAGAAAGAAAGTGCTTAAAAATGTCTTATGGCAAATAAATAGCGAATGACTTGTTTATTTGACTAAGCATGAAAAACAATTTTTATAAACAAAAATAAAATATAACATGTAATTGACACTTAGATAAAATTTGAAGTGCAAGTTTAGTAGATGAAAATGCAACTATTGATTTGGTGAATAGATGTTGTTCCATAGTATTTTTGATAGTTCAAAAATCAAATTGGAAATTAAAATTAGCCCTTTTCGTTGAATCGGCAAAAAATTGGAGTTGTGTTGAAAGTACACTTTTTGACGATTTATAAAATACAAAATAGTTAAATAACATCCTGATGTTTTTGATCTATTGTTTGGTATAAAGCGTGTGCTATGCCGTGAAATGGTTGTTGGTGAAGTTTGGTAAAGTTTTGACCGTTTAAAAATTCAACCAAAAGTGCTAGGGAGTGTTAGTTCTAACTGGAATCTTGAATCCCTTTAAGTCTCAAAAGATAATAGACAATGCTACTTCGACATTTAAATATCCAAAAAAATTCTAAGCACCAACTTCATATTTTTGCACCGTCAGCTGCGTCGAATTGAGCACTCGAGAACGGTGTAGGTCGAGGGGCGATAGGTGTCACGGTACTCTCGTAGAAATTACCTAACTTCGTTAGAACGCCCTGCGGTCCAAGAATTTTTGCTCAGTTCACGAACCAGCATGCCATCATGAGCCGCTCATTTCACCTACCGCAACCTGCTCTGTCCTTGCGTCCTTACCATGTTGCCTGTTTGCTGCTTCATGCACCATTAAGCCAAGGCCGAGCTGCTATCCTCTCCTCTGCTCTCCCTCACTCTCTCAGCCTCTCCCTCTGCTTGCCTCTACCGAGCCGAGCGCATGCCATGGCCGCCGCAGTGAGCTGCTGTTCTCGCCTTCCCGCTTTGCTTCTCCCTCTGCTGCTCGCGAACGCCAGGGACGACATCGAAGCTTTGCCGGCCGCAGCCATGCTCGCTATTCCGTGGCGCTCGCTATGGCCACGCCCGCCGTCGCCCGGCCCCCTCGCGTGTGCGCACGAGGGCAATCGAGCCCCCACGGCCCCGCGCTGGTCCTGCAGCCCCACAGCGCTGCCCCTTCCGAGCGCTGCCCGCATGGAAATTAGGAGAGGGGCGAGAATGAATTGACGCGGGGAAGGCAAATAGCGAGCGGCCGCGGCGTGCTATATCTAGCTAGCGAGAAACATGGGATACATCAATCTCTTATTTTGGCTCACCAGATACAAAAGCTGTTGAGGTCTATTTCTTCCCAAAGTTTCTAAAATTTGGCTCCTGGACAAAGATAGCCCATCTCTTGGAGATGTTCTAAGATCCCAACTGAACAAACCTTTTGTCGGGTTCATAAACCTGGTGTCTCCAATGGACCCGCTTCCCTGTAAAAATTCGGCCCAGCAGACGGCGTAGCGACAACGCGCGCCTCCCGAGCCGGCCCAGATACATAATGACAGGCCGAGAGAACGATCCGTCCCCGACCGGAAGGCCTGGCTAAGGTGGGGACACAGTCCGACTCCAACCTCCTTTTCTGAATGGAGCGAACGATCCCCCATAGTTTGCTCAGGCTGGCCAGAACATCGCTGCTGCGGTGATGCTTCTGCGTGGGCTTCCCGAGCCTGCCGACTCCCAGGAATATGCAATCCACCGGAACCTCCGGGCGCTAGTGGAAACCGCCGCCATCCAACAGGCGAAGAGCTCCGCGTCATGACACCGGCTCGAGGCCTCTTGCCCCACCGAGGGAATGGAGCCGCACCAGTCGAATCGCTCCATCCACACACTAGTACAGTTGCTGAGCATGGGGTAGGAGGCCGTGGCTGCACCACAGCCCAACCCGGCGCCCGCTCCACACCGACCACCTATGCGCGAAGGACTCTTGCCAATCGTGATGCTCGCAGCGTCATCAACAATCGACGCCATGTCCGGCACGATGATGGCGTCCATCAAGTGACGGCGAGAGCAGGCGGCATGAGCCCCGACCTGACCCTCGAGGAGTGCGGGGACACACATCCTAGGCATGGTAGCCGACTAAACAACTGGAGCCCCAGCCTGGATGGCCTAGGGCCATGGGCCTTTGGTCGTCGTATCCAGAGAGTGTCGTTCCTACAGCGCTTCCGACCACCCACCAACATCGCCAGATACACCGAGGAAACAAACCCCGGTATATGGCTCGAAGAATTCTAGCCCGCCTATCGAGCCGGAGGAGTGGATGATGACCACTTGATCATTTAGTATCTCCCCATCTGCGTGGGGGAGCATGTTCGAGCATGGCTCAAATTTCTCCTGCCGGACAACATCCGTGACTGGGCGGATCTCAAGAGGATCTTTGTCAGAAATTTCTAGGGGACATATATCCGTCCTGGGAATTCCTGAGACCTCAAGAGCTACCAGCAGGAGCCCAATGAGTCCCTTTGAGATTACGTCCATAGGTCCTTAAAGCGGTGCAGCTCCCTTCCTGATGTCATTGACGCCGACGTCATCAGCACGTTCCTCTCTGGGACAACTTGTGAGTCCTTGATCCACAAGCTCGGCTGTCTAAAGCCCCGTACCACTCGTGACCTTCTCAACATCACCATGAACCACACCTCCGGTGAGGAGGCGGTCGGGGCGGTCTTTAGCGGCAGTCGGGACAGGGGCAAGGCCAAGCGCTAGGACCAAGGCGAGGGCCCCTCCACGCAAAAGGGCAAGAAGAACAAGAAGGATCGGCATCGACCGGCCAACCTAGCTTTGGTCACCGTAGCCAAACGTGCGGGCAAGCAGCCCTAGTAGGGCCAGCCCGACCACTTCGACAAGCTCATGGAGAGTCCATGCACCAATCACGCCTACCCCATCAAGCACCTCTACAAGGACTGCGAGCTCCTCAAGCGCTTTCTGTGATAGGCCGACAAGCCGAAGGAAGGGAAGGGCAAGGAGGAGGAGGCCAAGAAAGGAGGCATGGCGGACAAGGATGATGACGGCTACAGAGAGGCATGTGCCGCCGAGTCGACCGTCCCCTCTTTCCTTAGTTGGTCGGACTCCCCGATCACTGTTGATCAGAGAGACTATCCTTCCCACGTCGCCCGACCGGGTCGCTACCCGCTCATCGTTGACCCCATTGTCCACAAGAAGTGCCTCACCAAGGTGCTGATGGACAGAGGCAGTGGCCTCAACATTCTCTATGTCAACACCCTCGACACCATGTGCATCCTCCGGTCGGAGCTCCACCCAGTGAGCTCTCCCTTCCATGGTGTGATCCCAGGGACGTAGGCATACCCACTCGGGCAGATCGACCTGCCCGTCACATTTGGCGACCGAGCCAACTTCTGCTCAGAGGTCCTCACCTTCGAGGTGGTGGACTTTCTAGGGTCCTACCACTCCATCTTGGGGCAGCCATGCTACGCCAAGTTCATGGCGATCCCCAACTACACCTACCTCAAGTTGAAGATGTCGGGACCGAACGGCGTCATCACCGTGGGTAGCACCTTTTTGCATGCCTACACGTGCGACCACGAGCATTACGAGCTCGCCACGGCCGTCATCAACTCCGCCGAGCTCCTAGAGCTCAGGAATTCATCGACTCTAGCAGTCCTAGACTGCAACGAGCCGACCTCCTCGAGTGCCTTCCACCTGATCGAGGAAACCAAGGCGATGGGGATCGACCCCGCCAACCCGACCAAGATGGTGTGGATCAGGACCAAGCTCCTAGCTAAATAGGAAAGTGAGCTCGCTAACTTTCTATGCGCCAATTGCGATGTCTTCGTGTGGAAACCTTCTAACATGCCCGGCATACCAAGGGAGGTTACCGAGCATGCATTACGCCTTGTCCCGGGCTCAAAGCCAGCCAACCAATGCTTGCGTCGCTTTGACGACGAGAGGCGCTGGGCCATAGGCGAGGAAATCGTGAAACTCCTAGCAGCCGGGTTCATCAAAGATGTATACCACTCTGACTGGCTAGCTAATCCTGTTCTTGTGAAAAAGAAGACCGGGAAATGGATAATGTGTGTTGATTATACTAGCCTCAACAAGGCATGTCTAAAGGACCATTTTCCTTTGCCACGCATAGACCAGAGAGTCGACTCCACCTCAGTATGCGAAATCCTCTCCTTTTTGGATGCCTACTCAGGCTACCACCAGATCACGATGAAAGAGTCTGACCAGGTTGTGACTTCATTCATCACCCTGTATGGTTCGTAGTGCTACATAACCATGCCTTTTGGTCTGAAGAATGTCGGCGCCACCTATCAATGGTGTATGCAGTGATGCTTCGTCGGCCAAATTGACCCGCCTAACCAGCCTGACCAAGTCAAGCGGCCGAAACCAACAATCGCCATCTATGTAGATGACGTAGTGGTGAAAATGGTTCAAGCTAGCGACCTGATCACAAATTTGGCCGCAACATTCGCAAACCTCCAAAGGTTCAATATCAAATTGAATCTCGAAAAATATGTTTTCGGAGTTCCGAAGGGGAAGCTCCTTGGATACATCATGTCTGAGCGCGGCATCGAAGCCAACCCTAAAAAAATCATGACCATCTCCAACATGGGCCCTATATGCAACATCAAGGGTGTACATAGGCTCACCGGCTGTTTGGCCGCCCTATGCCGGTTCATCTCCCGACTAGGGGAACGTGAGATGCCTCTCTATAAAGTACTCAAAAAGATAGATGCATTCATCTAGATAGAGGAGGCATAGCAGGCTTTGGAAAGCCTCAAAGCATCACTGACATCGGCCCCAGTCCTCGTCGCTCCCGAACGGGGAGAACCCCTCCTCCTCTACATCACGGCAAACAACCACGTTGTGAGCGCCGCCCTCGTCGTCGAAAGGGAGGAGCCAGGATGCCCCCTGAAGGTTCAACAATCAGTGTACTTCATTGGTGAGGTACTCACCGACGCCAAGGCTCAACACCCACAGGTGCAGAAGCTTCTGAACGCTACGCTGATGGTGACCCGGAAGCTCCTGCACTACTTCACCGACCACGAGGTCATGGTCATCACCTCATACCCGCTGGGAGACAACATCCACAACCGCGATGCCGCAGGACGAATCTCCAAGTGGGCTCTCGAGCTCATGGGTCATGACATCAGGTATGTCCCTCGCACTGCTATCAAGTGTTCCAAACTATATCATCACCGACCATGGAACAAACTTCACCGGGAAGAAGTTCCTGGACTTCTGTGATGGATACGGCATCAGGATCGATTAGGCCTTGGTCGGGCACCCACGTACCAACGGTCAGGTCGAGCGGGCCAATGGCATGGTCCTCCAAGGACTCAAGCCCCGCATCTTCGACCGACTCAAGAAGTATGCCAGGTGATGGGTTGCAGAGGTTCCAGCGATCCTCTAGAGCCTAAGAATGACGCCAAACCGGTCCATAGGGTTCACCGCTTTCTTCCTCGCATACGGAGCCAAAGCAGTGTTGCCCTCCGACCTCGATCATGGCGCCCTGAGAGTAAAGGCCTTTGACCAAGACTGAGCCATGGAGGCTCAGCAGGATGCGGTCGACCTGCTCGTAGAGGCTCGTGAGACGACCATCATCCACTCCACTCATTACCAACAAACTCTCCGCTGGTACCATGAAAGAAAAATCAAGGGGAGGATCCTTGAGGTCGGTGACCTTGTACTCCGAAGGACCCAGTCAACCAAAGAGAAACATAAACTCTCTCCACCATGGGAAGGACCCTACACGGTGACCGAGGTGATCCGACCGAGCGCCTAACAGCTGAAGGACGACAACGGCAATATTCTCACCAACACATGGAACATCGAACAGTTACGTCATTTCTACCCTTAAAACACAATCTTACCGTTCTCTTTCCATTCAATGTTTGCTCCTAAAGCACCCCAGCCTGAGCACTCTCAGCCTGGGTCGCTCGGGGGCTCCACAGGGGTGCAATACCACCCTCCTCTTTTACTATCATATAGTAATACTTTTTGCCCAAACAAAACGGCGTCGCCCGAACGAAAGGGCATTCCGTTTCTTTGATTACCCTACGTAACTTGTGTTTTAACCTCCCAACCGATGACACCCCACCACGACCTATGGTTACGAGTAGCTGAGCCTCATGGGCCACGCCCGGGTTCTTAAGGTTGCAACCTATGGGTCAACGGGCTGGTGCAAAAAAGAAAGGACAAAAAACAAAGCTACGCTAGGGTAAAAACAAGGGCGGATGGGACAAGGTTCCCCTCATGAGTGATTTCATCACAAAATGAACTTAGAATATTCACAAATGTAAAGCTATTCACATGGGGGCTCCCCCACGAACTCATCTCTTACATGAACTGACTATTTCTACTCAAAACTCTATTATGGCCTCCCGGTGGCATTGGCTGACAGTACGGTCAACAAGGACGAAGGCAGCTCGCTTCCGGTCGGGACAACGTTTAGCTCTGTTGGGGGCGGGACGATGCTCACCTCTAACCCGGTCTCCACTCCCTCCATAGGCTAGACGACATCTTCCTGGTGCACGTCTTCAGCCATGGGCGAACGGCGAGCCTCCATCACCCACTGCGCGGTGACCTACTCGGCAACCATCTGTGCATGTGGCACCAAACTCTCCCCTAGTGTATGGATTTCATCTGCGCTCCACCCATTGGTGTATCCTCTATAGATGGCCGCGAAGTCTAGATCAGAGTGATGGGTCACCACTGAGGTCAGCACCCCCATCGTTCCGTAGAACATGCCATCGGAGATGAGTGCCCGAACTTGATTCGGGACCTCCGCCAGCTGGACAACGGGCGTACTGGTGCTCGGTCCTAACCCAAACACCTCGAAGATGACCACCTACGTGATGTTGTGAATCTGGTTGAGCTCCCCCTTGAGAGCGTGTTGCTCCTCAAGATTCTGGGCTAGCACCTCCGCACCCTGACCGACCGCCGCTTTGACTGTCTCTAGCTCTTGCTCTAGAGAGTCGATCTTTCCACCTAGTTCTAGAAAGAGATAACAAATTCAGAAGCAAAGGTAAGGAAAAATCAAGGCATCAACCGAGGGTGGAATAGATACATACCAAGGCAGGCGCTTTCAAGAATGGAGAGCCCTTCCTCTTGTCGGGTCCCCCTCTCGAGCAGTCGAGCATTCGACTCCTCTAACCTGAGCATCTGCCCCCGGAGCGCAACCACTTCTTGTTTGGCATTCGACCGGGCCTTCCACTTTGCCTCCAGAGCCTCCAAGGACTTCTGAAACGCCACCTTGGTCTCCGCCAAGTGGACCTTCACTACGTCAAGTTCCCGCTTGGCAGCAGTCACCCGCTCGACCGCACGCAGCTCCATCGCCCGTGCTCCTATCGCCTCGGCCGCCTGGTCTTGGGACTCATAAAGGGCAGACTCCAGCTGGTGCCCGAGCTCATCAACCTGCCACGATGCTGTTTCTTCCTGCTCCATCCGACCATGCTCTTCCCAAAGAAATCGGAACTTATGGATCGACATCATCTCTAGATCCTGTGAGACAAGAAGCAGGCATGCTGAGACAACCATTGAAAGGCCAAGGAGTCAAGGACAACACCAAAAATGCAGAGAACTTACCTCTGCAACGCGTGGTAGGTCGACTGTCATCGCCTGATGGACAAGCTCAACCCTCTCCAAGGCCTCCTTGAGCCTCGCCTTGGTAAGGGCAAGATCGAACTCCATCGATAGTCCTCTCTCCCCGAGCAGGTGCCAGAGCTTCACCTCCTCCTCGTCATGAAGGATGAACCGGGCCTTTCCTGACTCGCTGGGGCAAGGCCACACCAGCTCATGGGTCACCCCCAACCCACTAGAAGATCCAGCCATCGCAGTATCATGCGATGATCGGATCATCACCAGCTCCCAAGATGGTGGGATGGCCGGCGGCTCCACCCTGGTGTCTTCCTCGCCAAAGAAGAGGATGTGCACCGCTAGGACTCCATGGCTCACCGGTGGATGCACTACCCTTGGCCTGGCCGTGGTTCCTCTCGACCCCTCCAGCTTTAACCAGGCGGGCGAACCGTGCGCTCCTCCGCTGGGCGATGCAGGGAGCCCGGTTTTCCTCCTCTCCTCCTCTGCAACTATTGGGGGAGGGACCGCGAGAGTCACCTCTGACCTGACCTTCACTGTCACCACGTGGATTACCGCCGTCACAACTGCCGCCGCTGCCGCCGTTCTCGTGACCGGCTGGGAAGACGCAAGCCCCAGTAGGGAAGGTCGTGCTGCCACCAACCTACTTCCCCCACCACTTGTTGTGACCCGTTGTAAGCTGGGTCTCCACTCTACTCACACGGGAGGTGGGGAGATTCCCAGTCCTGCCAGGCCCTGGCCGCTGTCAAACAAGCGCAGGTTAGTCACACTCAAAAACTCAACTATGAGAACAAAAAGGAGCATGAATGCATACCTAGACAAAAGCGGCAGAGCCCTAAAGGCCCGACCGGCTGACGACGAGCCAACCGGATGAGGATCACTCATGGGTCGCGACCCGTGCCCCTTCGCATCGGCCGAGGGAGGGGTCAACCTGGCCGGCCCCGATCAGCCCGCGACCGGCCACGACCGCAGGCTCATGGCAAAACCACCAGAGCAACTGGCGGGGCATCCCCCCATTGGGCATCGCGCGCACGCGCTGACCCCAAAGATGCAGGGAAATGATCATGACCCCCAACCGACCTGCGTGCTCCGCCATACTCGGAGCAAGGGGCACGAAACCGACGACGCCTCCAAGGGGCACGGTGACCGTGCCCGCTTCTCCTCTTGTTCGAGGGTGGTGTCTTCACTCACAATGCGCTTCCTCGACTTAGGAATGTTGCCGCGCATCTCCACATCATGCCCGCCGCTAACGGACACAGCCGCAGGCTCACAGTGCTCCACCGAGGTCACAACAGCGCCCCTAACTCCTTCGTCCTCCAAGGTACTTGTGTCGTCACCCATCTCCGTGGGCTCCTTCGACTTGAGCTCCGCCTCCACATCACTCCGGCTCTCGCCAACCCCCCTTGACCCACCGGTTGATCTCTTTCTCCTTATCGAACCTCCTCCAGGCCTTTTCAGCTTTCTTCTTCTTCTTGGCAAGCGCCTCCTCCCTCTGGGCAGCTTGCCAAGCCAGGCCTTCCGACCCTCTCGGAAGATGTGGCTAGGATTTATAGCCTACAAGTCCCTTCAAAACGGGCAACTCGGAATAAATCAAAACATCAAAATAAGAAGGAAAAGGTCACAAAAAGGGGGGCATACCAAATTGGACAGCTTCATGGCATGAAGGGGACCGGGCATCCCTTCGAGGGAGTCTTTATCCCTCAACTGTAGCACCCGATCGAGATGACTCCAGATTTCATCCTTTGGCAACTCCTCCGGCGACGCGCGATCGGGATCCATCGGGCCAGAGTATTCCCACATCGGCCGCGTTCTTTCCGCCAACGAGGCAACCCAATGGCGGAAGAAGGTATGGAAGACCCGCAACCCATCGAGGCCATCCTGCACAAGCCTCTAAAGCTCCATCTCGATAACCTCCAACTTCTTCTGCCGACCGGTGGGACCCCACGACTAGCTTTTGGTGAGCTCATGCGTCATGATTCCGTTCTTTCCCTATAAAACTGAAATCTCTGGTGTTTTCTGACTTCCATCTTGTGCAGGACCATGTTAACGACATTGACTTTGACTACAAGGAGTATGCGAGGCAGAGATTCGAGCAGTACTGGCAGAAGAAGTCTGCAATCTTAACATCTTCAACATGTGTATAAACACCCGTGGCCTCAGGAGCTCTCTGAGGGCCTGTGCTGCACACAGGAAGTTGTGCAGTGTCGCTGACACAGAGAGAAGCTGTGAAAGAAGAAATACTGACGACGACGACGAATAATCCCGTTTTGGGATCGGAGTTATTTCTCCGCAACTCAATGAGCTTCAGGCTTCAGCTTCAGGAAGGAAGAAGCTATGGGGATTTGGCTGTTCGTTTATACTGTACCAAGGCAATTAAAGATAAAGATCCGGTCTGGGGTTGCGTGTTGTATTTTTAGTTTGGCTAGCACTGCCGAGAGCCGTGGTGCTGTTGTGGTGTCTATAGTTTCTATATGCTTGATGTTAATGTGCTGGAGAATTTGGCTTTGTGCTCGAGTCCTTAGCTTTGGGACAACGCATCCTCTGTATACTAGGTAGATGTATATATAAACATAAAACATATATGGGAATTTGGCTTTGTACTTCTATTTTGTAACACCTCTGGTATTACGAGCTTACTTAGCACCTAGGTTAATGCCTAAGAGAAATTAGCAAAACAAGTTTTCGAGTTTAAAAGTTTAAAGCACACATGGAATTATAAACGAATCTTGTGTGACTCACTTTCGTGAATAAAACAAATAAATAAGTGTCGCTAGTCAACTTGTCTCGGTGCTTAACAACTTTTAAATAATCTTGTGGACAAAAGTTGTTTATGGCTTGTTTTGGAAAAAGTAGAAAGAAAGTGCTTAAAAATGTCTGATGGCAAATAAATAGCGAATGACTTGTTTATTTGACTAAGCATGAAAAACAATTTTTATAAACAAAAATAAAATATAACTTGTAATTGACACTTAGATAAAATTTGAAGTGCAAGTTTAGTAGATGAAAATGCAACTATTGATTTGGTGAATAGATGTTGTTCCATAGTATTTTTGATAGTTCAAAAATTAAATTGGAAATTAAAATTAGCCCTTTTCGTTGAATCGGCAAAAAATTGAAGTTGTGTTGAAAGTACACTTTTTGACGATTTATAAAATACAAAATAGTTAAATAACGCCCTGATGTTTTTGATCTATTGTTTGGTATAAAGCGTGTGCTATGCCGTGAAATAGTTGTTGGTGAAGTTTGGTAAAGTTTTGACCGTTTAAAAATTCAACCAAAAGTGCTAGGGAGTGTTAGTTCTAACTGGAATCTTGAATCCCTTTAAGTCTGAAAAGATAATAGACAATGCTACTTCGACATTTAAATATCCAAAAAAAATTCTAAGCACCAACTTCATATTTTTGCACCGTCAGCTACGTCGAATTGAGCACTCGAGAACGGTGTAGGTCGAGGGGCGATAGGTGTCACGGTACTCTCGTAGAAATTACCTAACTTCGTTAGAACACCCTGCGGTCCGTGAATTTCTGCTCAGTTCACGAACCAGCATGCCATCATGAGCCGCTCATTTCACCTACCGCAGCCTACTCTGTCCTTGCGTCCTTGCCATGTTGCCTGTTTGCTGCTTCATGCACCATTAAGCCAAGACCGAGCTGCTATCCTCTCCTCTGCTCTCCCTCACTCTCTCAGCCTCTCCCTCTGCTTGCCTCTACCGAGCCGAGCGCACGCCATGGCCGCCGCAGTGAGCTGCTGTTCTCGCCTTCCCGCTCTGCTTCTCCCTCTGCTGCTCGCGAACGCCAGGGATGACATCGAAGCTTTGCCGGCCGCAACCATGCTCATTGTTCCATGGCGCTCGCTATGGCCACGCCCGCCGTCGCCCGGCCCCTTCGCGTGTGTGCACGAGCGCAATCGAGCCCCCACGGCCCCGCGCTGGTCCTGCAGCCCCACAGCGCTGCCCCTTACTAGCGCCTCCTCCACCGACCGCGCCGCTGCCGTGCTGGCGCGCCGCCGTCGCCGCGCCGCGCCTCCCGTTCGACCGCGCCCGCGACAACTGCTCCGGGCGACCTCCAGCCTGTATCGCGGTCGGTTGCTGACCAACGCGGGCTCGGCAAAGCCAGCCGGTTCGCTCGCGCCCCACCGCGCCCTGCCGTGGCCGGCCACCCTTCCCGGCCAGGTTTTGGCACGTCGCCTCCCCTGCCGCGGCCGCGCGTGGCTGTCGTGCCATGCGCCACATCGGTCCGCACCGCTGCCAGGCCCGGTTCCTATCATGGCCCGCACGGCTCCCCGGCCGTCCAGTCGCTGCCGACGCGCCCCCACCACTGAACCACTCCACCTCCGCTGCCGCGCCCCGTCGTCGCCTCGTGGCTGCCCGCGTGCGTGCGTGGCCAGGGTGCCGTGGGCCGCCTCTGGCCATGCCGCGACACTCGCGAGCATGGCCGGGTCTACTGCTGCTCCTGTGCCGCCCGGGAGCCGCCCTCCGGCGGGAATCGGCCGATGCCCGGCTCACCAGTGTACTCCTCTGCTCTGGAGAAGAGAGGGGGAGTATATGTTCAAATAGAAAGTAGTCCAGGGTTTCCAAGGTGAATCTCTTGACTCAAGTAAATAGTGTTGAATAGTGTCTTTGAACTTCGAGTGGAAATAGTAAGAAGTACAGGGGCCTCGGCGCAAATTGTGCCGCCACCGCTAGGCTCCCCATCGTGGGCTGGCCTGCTCGCACAGGGCTGCGGCCTGCCTGCCCGCCTGGGCCGCCCGCGCCTGTTACCGCCGCCGCTGGGCCGCGCCTGCGGGCCGAGCCAAGCCGCTCAGGCCCTTTTCTTTTTGTGTTTTTTGTTAATTCAGTGCTCTTCAAAAATTGAAAATAAAGTGTAGAAAAATCACAAAAATGCCAAAGTAATTTTGTTAAGTTTCTAAAATCATGATCTATCTGATAGGGTATTTCATTTGCATAGGTTCTGTATGTTTTTAGGGTTGCTCTAATTATTTTAACATGCTTAATATTGTTAAGACATAAACTTGTAGGAATTTCCGTGATAAATCGGTGATAGTGTTAGCTCTAAAATTTTTGCAGTAGGTTAGAAGTGTTATCAGGTATTCTCGGTAATTTTTTTGTAGCTGCAAAGTAATTAAATTGCTAAGATAGCAAATGAGCCCTAGTTTTAATATATAGTAAATCAAATAAATGAAATAAAGAAATACCTTGGAATTGTATAACTAAAACACTTGTTGGGAAATGACACCTTTCTCGACGATGTTGATACATAGATTAGTACGTTAGTCATTAGATCTAGCTTGTTAGTTCGTAGTATGTACTCTGTTGTAAGAGTTGTTGCATTGTTAATTAACTGTTGCATCATCTCTGCATCGCATTGCATACCATAATAGGGACGACGATGGATCGCGGAGTCATCGGGAGTTGCTGGTGAGATGGTACTTTTGGAGATTGTGTCACAAAGATGGAATACTGACTTTTGTTTATATGTTACCAGACAAGCCCCGGTGCATAACCCCTACTTTTCTGTACTTTTTATTATGTTTGTGCATTAAGTTTTAAGGAGTTGAATGAAGCACACGTGCATATATATACCGTTATCCTATGAGTCTTACTAGTATGACAGGATCGTGTAGACTGCTATGCTACGGACTCCGTAGAAGTCAAGTGATTGCCTATCACTCGCGAGAGATAGGAAATATATTACTGTTGTTACTATATTATTATCACCTAGAATATATATGAATAATAATTGAAAACAGGGTGGAATGGTACTTTGGATCTAGACTTGGTTTGGCATTCGAGTGAGGCTCGGATTGCATTTGTTCCGCCTGTGTCGGTTAAGGACCGGCCGTTGCATTGGGTTCTAGGTAGGTCACAGACTTATTATCCTGAATATATACTTGTGTATGGGCGCGGGAAGACTCATTGCTCTCTTGTCATGGGTTCTGGCTCTTTCTGGACCGACTGATTGGAGGCGGGGATGGTGGAGGTCTAAGCACCATACTAAATCCAGGACTCAGGAGCGGGGGCTTGGAGTCCAAGTTTGGATGGGGACCCGGACCCCATGATAGGAGGGTAGTGGTTTGGTCTTGCTTCTGCCTAGGGTACAAGCGGGGCTGTGTGTTTCAAGGTACCCAGCTGTGATACATTGGTTCACGAATCATCAGGCGATCCGGTACGACTTGTCTACAGTCTAGCAGCGTAGTAAGAACTGCAAGATAAAAGATGGTAAATGATTCTGATTGCTTACCACCTACTTGAAAGTAGTATAGGTGCTTACATAGAATGGTTAGTTAATGAACTAATCATGACTGCTAGTGAAATTGAATATAAGGACGCACTTTTAGTAATGCTTCCTACAGATGCAATAACCCACAAGCCAGATAGCCATGCATATCCTTGGAGTCTTTTTATTACCTCATGTCGGGTAAGTCTTGCTGAGTATAATTGAGTACTCAGGGTTTCATTTCCCCTATATTGCAGGTGACAGGCGGATGCTAGAGCTGACCCTTGTGTGTGGATTCCTTCTTATGGGCTCAGAGAGGATTCCTTTATGCTGCGATCATAGTCATTATTTATAACTCTCACTAAATGTTTTTATAAATGGAAGTTTTATAATCTGTTGTCATAGTTTATATATCAATGCTTCATCATGTCATGAATAGATATTTATTTCCGCTGTAATTTTGATCACATGTTTATATTCCGCTATTAAATTAAATTGTTCATAACTCTGATAACATGATTATATTCCGCTGTTATAACAATAAATATTATACGCTGATGTTGCATGAAAAGTGATGTAAGAAATGGCTAAAATGTTGTAAGCTTTATTCTCTCATTTGTGATCCTGATGGAAAAATGTGGATTTTCATATTCTCCCTTAGGGTGTGCTCGACGGAACTGCGTAATTTAGTGTCCTCCCTTGAGTACTTAGTGTTTAATAGAAGACAAGTACTCCTGGGAGGCATTAGATTAGGCGGTTCCACCACAGGTGGCATCAGAGCATAAATAAGGAAATAAAGCTTCAAAATCCTTTTCTAAACTAAAATTTGACAACCTATTTTTGCAAAAAGTTAGGGCGTTTAACTGCGAAGTTATATAAGTAGTCCTGTTACTATGGTTATATATTCAGGATAGATGGCACTCTGCTGACTTAGGTAGGCTTAATCAAGTTCTTTGTAGGTACACTGACCCCGAGCATAGTCTGATAGTATCGACTAGCTACAGGAGAGAACGATGTGCCGAAAATCTAAGAACGGTTGCCCTATATGTTGGCAACAGTAGAAGGACGTATAGGACATGCATTCATGCATAGCCTGTTTGTGCATTGTAGTGCCCGTATTGCTTGTAGATACGCCATCCATAGGTGTCACACGTGTCGTATTGTGCACGACTAGAACCGTCCTTGTTCCGGAGTTATTACTGCACTGTGACTTCATGCTCCGTGTTCGCTTGTGGTTCACATCTGCCGGACCCATGTCTCCCCATACTCTTTTCTACACTCTTGTCGGACCCTTACGTTGTCGTCGTACTAGTCATTAATGGCCTCGGACATTGCTCGTCTCAAACGCGCGAAAAATTTGGTTGATTCATTCGTAGTGATCCCGCGCAGGAACCTTGGTGGACCATGCTAGGACCACTGACTGCTCTGCCATTATAAGCAAGGTCTGGCTTAGCCGTTGGTACTACCACTCGGCGCACTTTAGCTCGTCTAGCTTTTCTTTTGAGCAAGCTTTTCGCTCAGTCCTTCTTTGCAACCATCGCCAGGGATGGCAGGAGCTTGGGTTAGTAGTTACTGCCTGAACGTTGAGGGTTTTCCTAGAATCCTGCATGCCACCCAGCAAAAGCTCGAAGTCAAAGATCGTCCCGAGTATGAGGGCCATGAGTATGAAAAGCATGGCACTAAGCGGTGTGATGTTACCGTCTACATTGGGAAGAGTGAAGAGTTCCCCGACATCACTGAAGCATGGAATGTGACTGCAATCGGGTTTCGCTTCGTTGACACCTACCAGGTTGTGGCTCGCAAAGCCTTGCGGTACCTTTGACAGATCTATGAGGAGCCCATTGCCCGTACCCCAATGAGGTTCTTTCCACCTTTGAAAAAGAATCGACGGGCATGGAGGGCTCGCATGGAGGCTTTATAAGGGCGGGATGCGCAAGAAGATAGTCCTACCATGGTGCATTTGACCACGTACCTGCTTGCTCTAGATGAGCAGTATGACCGGCAAGCCTCGGAGCTGAGGAAGTGCCTCTGGCGAGCCGAGGAAGCCGAGATCTTCTCCAGGATGCTCCAAGTGCAACTTGCTGAAGCGCATGCCAATGCGGCAGCCGCAGAGAGTCAGGAGACTGCCATGTTGGAAGCTCTGAAGGAGGCTAAAGATCGGCATGCCCATTAGTTGAGGGAGGCCTAGCTGGTCACCAGGGCCAAGCAGAGGATGCTGGCTGCTGAAAGGCAGGATCCCTTGATAGTGGAGGGAATCCCAGTCCACCCACTGGAAGGAGGACCGGTGTTGCAGTACCGCCAACACCTTCACCCTCGAAAGTATCAGAAGTAGAACCCTTGTGTGTGGATTCCTCCTGGTAGGCTCAGAGAGGATTCCTTTACGCTGCGATCATAGTCATTATTTATAACTCTCACTAAATGTTTTTATAAATGAAAGTTTTATAATCTGTTGTCATAGTTTATATATCAATGCTTCATCATGTCATGAATAGATATTTATTTCCGCTGTAATTCTGATCACATGTTTATATTCCGCTGTTAAATTAAATTGTTCATAACTCTGATAACATGATTATATTCCGCTGTTATAACAATAAATATTATACTCTGATGTTGCATGAAAAGTGATGTAAGAAATGGCTAAAATGTTGTAAGCTTTATTCTCTCATTTGTGATTCTAATGGAAAAATATGGATTTTCGGGTTCTCCCTTGGGGTGTGCTCGACGGAACTGCGTAATTTAGTGTCCTCCCTTGAGTACTTAGTGTCTAATGGAAGACAAGTACTCCTGAAAGGCATTAGATTAGGCGGTTCTACCACATATTTTCTCGAGCAAGCTGGATAGCCCGTAGTTCATTAAAAAGGCACATTTGGCTTTGTACTTGTTCTCATCAGTTTGTTATACATGTGCGGAGATCGATGATATGCATTTCTCTCGGTACCCATGAGTTATAATTGCAACTAAGAGCATCTCCAAGAGATGAGCTAAAAATAGATGCCAAATCCTTTGATTTAGTCATTATGTAAAATAGAAAACCATGTTAAAAAGAGGAGTACTACAACAGTCTAGGTAAATTTTTCATTGTCTATATTTAAACCTACCACGTCATCAAGCTTTCAAAGATTAGATCATCCGGTATTCGTCCGCCACCAAACGAGCTCGCAACGTCGCACAACAGGGCATACAATCTGTGGCATCTCCGACTAGCTGATAGCCAACGCGGGCTTGTGCACGAGGCCAACCAGCGTCCGGCCATTGCCAATGGCCACGCAGATGCTTGGTACAGTAGTAGCTGGTCCTTGGCTGCTCGGTGCAAAAGCGATGGCTGCCTGAAGATGCTGTGACATCCTGAAGTTCCAGTATCTTCAGTCAACAATGGAGAGAAGGGGCGGCTGGCTGCCGCGGTTACTGAGAACCGATGTCCGTGAGGAGGACAAGGACATGATATCGCTGCGGCACGAATAGGGAAGTGTCCTCTGAAACAGCCGCGCCAACGGGGAAGGACCAACCGAGGGAGTCTCACCGTCAGGGAAGGGCCATCCGGAGGCGCACATACGAGGCAATGGACGTCCAAGCGATCTACGCAGACGGGGGAGGTGACGAATGGGGAAAGAAGAAGACGTCGTACTGGTTGCACGTGGGAAACACACCCTGCCCGCACGGAAATTACGAGAGCGGCGAGAACGAATTGACGCGGGGAAGGCAAATAGCGAGCGGCCACGGCGTGCTATATCTGGCTAGCGAGAAACATGGGATACATCACCTCTTATTTTGGCTCACCAGATACAAATGCTGTTAAGGTCTATTTTTTCCCAAAATTTCTAAAATTTGGCTCCTGGATAGAGATAGCCCATCTCTTGGAGATGCTCTAAGATCCCAACTGAACAAACCTTTTGTCGGTTCATAAACCCGGGGTCCCCAATGGACCCGCTTTCCTGTAAAACTCGGCCCAGCAGACGGCGTAGCGACAACGCGCGCCTCCCGAGCCGCCCAGATACATAATGACTGGCCGGGAGAACGATCTGTCCCCGACCGGAAGGCCTAGCCAAGGTGGGGACACAGTCCGACTCCAACCTCCTTTCTCGACCGGAGATACACCGGACCTCTGCTCGTGTCTCTTCCCCAACCGACACGGTCGGGGCCGACTAGGAACGACCGACCGGGGATGCCCGCTCGGTGAGGGCCCGGGGATCAGGCGGAGCGGATAAGGTAAGGCGCTCAAGTCAAACCGTAATACCGAGGACCGTACCTTGCCATACCCTGCGCACATGCAGGACGGTGCTACCAGACCATGCCAGATGGGCACTATGCAACCTTCCAGGTGTGTCAGAACACAAACAGTATTATAGACGTCGACGTTTGTCATACCAGACGAACACGGTAGAGCTTGCCACATGCATCTAGACATAAAACAGTATTGTGGGCGCCGACGACCATCTCGCACCTGACAGCGTGGGCAACAAGACTAGGTAGCACACGTATACATTCTCTCTCTTTCTCTGACTTGTAAGGCCATCCTCTTCGACTATAAAAGGAATGGGCTCTCTCCTTAAAAGCTCTCTAGACTCTCTAAAAAAAGAGAAGCCAGACGATTCGAGCACTCGAGGATCTGAGAACTCGAATAACTCAATAGTTCTAGAACTCTAAAGCTACACAGAGCATATGCTCCAATACTTAGCGCACGTTAGAGCCCCCGTCACTCTCGGCCCTTCGATTCAGAGTCCGACCGGGTCTTTAACACCCCCTTCTTATTTCTACTCGTTTGTAACCCTACAGCAAACTTCGAGCACCTGGGCTCAGGAATAAAGTCACCGATCGACTGAAACTGGACGTAGGGCACGTTGCCTGAACCAGTATAAATCCTGTGTCATTGAGTGCTAGGCCACGTCCAATCACAACGCACGGCGAAACTACAAATATTTACTTGTTGGTCACTTTTTGTACCGACACCTTTCTTCGTAGAAATCATCATCCTTGGCGGTTGGGCAATTTGGATGTCCAGAAACAATAAGATTTTCAGGCAGATTGATGCTTCTTTCCATAGCGGCAAGGCCCTATTCTTATCTGAGATGGATGCTCTTCTCCTTGGCGCCAAGAACAGCTACTCCCCAAGACTTCAAGAATTGATACAAAACAACTCTTGAATTTTAAGCCTGTAGTGGTTCAGTTGCTGTTTTTCTTCCTCTCTCCTTCTTTGTTCCCTGAGTGTCTTTGTCTTTGTATTTGTATTTGCTACCTGTTTTGTACCTAAATCTTTTATTTATTTAATCTAATTTTAGTAGGGGCTAAAAACCCCTCCTATTTCTAAAAAAAATGTTAGATAATTGCACATTTTCTCCTTAAAAGCTTTCAAGTTGGTTATGGTCAAGAGTGGTTTTCAATTGACAAACAATTATTTCTGCGCGCTGCTCCCTCTGTCCTCCACTGTGTGTCGTTCTAGGAGTGCTAGTAGATGTCCAGATTTATACAATAATATTTAATGCACCTGTACATCCTTGTTTGCTGCACAAGCACAGAGCCAAAACGACTAACATATCGGGACGGAGGGAGTATGTGAAAGGAAATGGCCCCGTTCGCGTGCTCTTAAACCTGGCTTGATCTGTTTTTTTTTTCATCCGGAACAGTGTTTTTCTCTCACAAATTCCTTCAAATCCCTCTAAATTTCTTCAAAATTCCTCCCAGTGAACAGGGCCAATAGGAGACTGCTGTTCAACTGTTCATAGAGTGTCCCTTTGCGCGCAAGGTATGGGAATTGGTTGCCAACTGGAGCAGAAATCCCAATCTAACACCGAATGCTTGGACCGAACAGAGGGAGTTGGAGGGATGGTTCACGGCGATAACTGAAGGTGGTACTAAAGCAGCACACTCCATAGCTATCCTAACCTTGTGGCACCTCTGGAAACAGAGAAACGCGGTAGTTTTCAACGGAGAAAGGAACTCAGAGCAGGCGGTGGCTACGAAGATCAAAGATGAGTGTTTGAACTGGGCATTGGCTGGGGGAGGGGGTCTTAGTTATCTAAGGATTAAACATTATTATGTGAGTAATTAGATAAAGTTCTCGATAATCTCATACGGCAGTCTGCTATATGAGACAGCGCTCCTCGCGCTTGTAAGATTGTATTTCTATCTCCTTGCTTATTAATACAAAGCCGGGCAACCGGATCTTTCAAAAAAAAAAAATTGACAAGCAATAGTGATTACACGAGTTGGTTTGGTTCTTTGTCGAACTTGTCCGTCTAGATTTGGGTGACGACGCATGTGACAATAAGAAAGGGTGATGCATGTGACAATGAGATACTTATGTTGATTTCTTCAAATATTAACATCTGCACCCGATCTCTCACAAGTGTTCGTAGGAGCGGAATGTATGTATGCGCTTTGGCGAGTGCGTAGGTGCTGAGCAGTTATGCATGATCAATTTTCCACTGCATGGGTGTCACATGGTGAAGAATTATTGTTGGGCAGCAACTGTTCGCATCGCTGAAAAGATAAGTTGAAAAGTACTGTTTGCTGATTTATTGTGAGAAAAAAAACACTATTTTTTTGTTAAAAAAGTATAGCTCATAAGACAAGCGAACAGAAGCGACTAAATAATACCAATCACATACACAATCTGACGCAATAGTTTACGTGGAGAAGCTCCTCGATGTGAGGAGTAAAATCGGTCCACTTCAAAAATTTCTGTTACTAATAAACAATTGTTACAATTTACTGGGCTGGTAGGGCCTATTAGAAATATATCTAGGTGGGGGACACACACACTGGGTTGCTCGCGCCGGTCAAAGCAAACTCCACACTGGACTGCGCCGGCCCGCCCGTGCCTCTCGTGTACACTCTCGAGCCCAGGCCCCCGGTTTGCCACTTCTCTGGGCCGCGGAATCTACAACGCGTCTCTTTCACGCCTCTTCCAGTCCCAGCCCACTCACTGGTGGGAGTGAGCCCGCGAGCCCGTGCAGGGCACTCGAAGCACGCCGCCGTTCGTCTCCGGAAACCGGGCACAGTGAGCGTCGAAGTCGCAGCGGTGGCAATGACCGTTGACCGGCGCACGGCGGGCAGTCCATTCCGCCGGCGCCCGCATCGACGGCTGCGATTTCCACCAGGTAAGCTTGCTGAAATCTTTGGCTCCTACTGTACTAAGGTGGTGTTTAAACTGAGAGAGTAAAATTTAAGGATGTCATATCGAGTATCGCATCGAGGTGTCGTATGAGAACGTTTGGATAATAATAATAAAACAAATTACAAAAGTCATCAGTAATCTACTAGACGAATTTATTAAGCCTAATCAATCTATCAATAGCATATGTTTACTATAGCACTACCTTGTTAAATCAGTCTAATTAGGCTTAAAAAATTCGTCTCATAAATTAGTCGTAATCTATACAATTAGTTATTTTTTAGTGTATATTTAATACTCCATGCATACGTCAAACATTTGATGTGAGAGGAAGTAAACTTTAGGAAAGAAATTAAATAGGCTTAGGACGTGTACGCTTGGAGGAATTTGGATGGTTTAGAGGAATTTGTGAGAAAAAAAATATTATTTCAAATAAAAAAAAAGAAGCGGATCAAGCCGGACGCGAACGGGTCCTTAGCTACTAAGCCCGTGTTTAGTTCAAAAAAAACTTCCCAAAAAGTGCTACAGTATCCATCACATTGAATCTTACGATACGTGCATGGAGCATTAAATGTAGACGAAAATAAAACTAATTACACAGTTTGATGGGAAATCGCGAGACGAACATTTTGAGTCTAATTAGTCTATGATTGAACACTAATTACCAAATAAAAACAAAAATGCCACATTAGCTAAATTCCAACTTTTCCCCAGACTAAACACGCGCTAAGACACGTCTACCGTATGCAGTACAGCATAGATATGTCAGAAAACCAGGACCTGATTGATCCACTATTTTGCGTCCCCAAAAGACCGTCGTCGACCAGTTCAAAAATTTTCCCACAAAGACTGCCGCTGGAGAGTTCACGTGCGCGGGCCGGTGCAGTAATAAAAAAAAAACTTCTCGGCCACTTTTCTTGCTCCGCATAAAACAGAAATCCAGACGCACTCTCCTCCGCTCAAATCCTGCTCCCGCACCTCCCCACTCCCCCATCGAATCTCGTGAATCTCCAGCTCCTTCTGTTGAGCCTAGCCACACCCAGGCGGCGGCCACTGCAGGTCGGACTCCACGCGCCGGCTACGGCCAAGGGGAGCAGGCCCATGCTCGACGGCGGCGATGGCGGGACGGAGCCGACGCGCCGGTGGCGGCCATGGCTGGGCCGTCCCCACTCTGCCCGGGGGCGCAGCGCGGCCAGCCCAGCGACCCGCGGGGCTCGGCGCAGCCAGCCTGTCGGCGCACAGGGGCGTAGCGTGGCCAGCCCGGCGGCGGCGCGGCGCCGCGACTACTATGGTAGAGGCGGTAGAGAGGGATGGGGAGGGGCGAGGGGATGGTGTTGAGAGGCCCGATGGAATCGGGCTACGGAAGAGAAGGAAGGAGGTGCGACGAACCTCGGGGAGCGGCCGGTGAATCGGGTGAATCAAATGCACGCGGAAGAACGGAGAAGATTCGAGGGCTAGACAATGGTGGGAGGCGACAGAAAATTGGGAGCAATTGGATATTTACAGGGGCAATATTGTAACTTACCACTGATCTTGGTAAACGTGCCCGATCATAGAACGACGGTCAGGAGGGAGTACTGTACTTCTGTTTTTCAAACAACAGCCAACATGACACCTCAACAGGATGCTCGATCCTGTTAGAGTGATCTCCCAACCAATAAGTCCAACGGTCTATTGGGTCTTGGTCACGCGCTCTAATTGGGGGCGCCTAACCCTACATGGTTGGTGGGCCCCCGTCGCACTGCGCTATATATAGAGGTGGGGGCCGGCGGCTCGAGGTACGAGGTTTACCGTGAGCCGCAAACCCCACCAACAAACCCTAGACCGATCTAAGAGGGCGTGCGACCCAATGACGGAAGCTCACCGACTTCGCCGTCGTCAACGCTATGCTGTCATCTGCACCAGACCGCATCGACGTTCGTGCAACCTCTACTCCACCGTCATTTGCCTGTGTCTTGCCTCCATCACCGGGTTGAGATGGCCACTCAACCGCGACTTCCTCCGAGGTCTCGATTAATGAACCGTCCCAATTTATACAAGATCAAACTACTGTCCCCCGCTAACACGTTGACACACACATACTTTCACTTATATAAACCCGGTAGTCCGCCGAGTGTCCCGAAAGACCTCGGTAAATCAACATCACAACCAAGATCGCATGATTAAGCAAATACACATCACATACACGGGTTGCAAAGGAAATAATATTACATATGGGTTCACAAATAAAAGTACAAGTTTGGGTTTCAAAACCGCTTAGTGAAAACAACATAGCTTTCAAATGATTACATTAATATAAGTTCCAAATATATTACTAGCATAAGTGACATCATCCGGCATTGGCATATAGATGAGAAGTAACTATAGAATCACCGAGCCCATCGGTGGTTAGCCACCATCTCTTCAACAGTAGAGAACTTCACCCGCAACATGGTGGGATAAACCACGAGTACTCGAATGTACTCAGCCGGACTTACCCGTCGAAAACCAAAACAAATGACACCAAGGATCATGCATAGCTTAATTTAGTGGATCTCGCTAGACAACCTTTTGCATAAAAGCTTGAGTAACCATTAGCATTATTCACCAGACTAGCAAAGTGACTTTTAGCCATTACCTACCATCTATATTAGCACTTGTATTTAATCAATCACTTGATTAAGTTGCAAACAATGATAACCATATCGTATTTCATGGCTCATTGTCATTATCATCATCATCATCATCATTTAACCATATCTTTAAATTTAGTGAATCTACGTTGTCATTTGCTGCTCGATTGAGTTCTCACTATCCGGAGAGACGGCGATTCAATCGATTCCTATCCAAATTTGGAGGGGTATTCTTAAACACAAACCCCGCTTCCCGTCGTGGTCGCAAACAAGTCACCTTTGGTACGATTCAGAGTCACGAGTCCGACAGATCGACATTCTCGTGAGAACCACTCGCCAAGGTTGTTCGGGACTCTAACCCGCCTTTGGACTTATGCCAATGGCTCTCCGCACATCCTTACTACCTCCGAATGCCGCCATCGCTCGCGTCCTCGGCCGAGTCGAGCTACTAGGCTTCATGGTCGAACGACTTATCCGCCAGCCTAAGTGTTAGGTCGCTCAACATGACATGAGGACGTCATACAGATATCGGTCCTTAAACGACCTGACGGGATAGATTCACATCCAAGACCTCCATGCCTTGTTGCTTTTCTACCATCATCCCGTCCGGTCTACTTTCATTATTAACACATGGTTCTTTTTCATGATAGCCATTTTAGCCAATCGTGACCAGAGCTCATCCTACATCTCGCGGTGACAGAAATCACCCGACTTCTACCGGTCTATGCATAGCTAAGCATCATTCGATCCTACACTTAATTAGGATTCACGAGTTTTATCTCGGACAAGGTAAGGATATAATGCAACAATTGGTTCCAACCAATTCCTATACTTAATGCATCATCAACAATAAAAGATACTCAAGATATTTGTAAAAACATGGGAGACTTAGAATGCTCCGGGGCTTGCACGGGATCCGACACAAGTCGGGCTTCAGCTTAGCTTGCACCGTCTTGGCGACATCTCGGTCCTAGCACTTGTCCAAATCCTTCCACCTTCGGATAGGTCCATCAAACGCCGTCTCGAGGTTTGGCTCCAACATCTCATCCTTCACGTGGTGCATCTAGCGCACCTAAATGAGATGCAAGATGCATGTGTATGAATGTGATGAATGGTAACACAAGATGCATCACACATAAGCATTTAAGACAAACACAAGATTATGCAAGACATAGACACCAATAGCTATTTAACTAACATCACACAACTAACTATAGAGAGCAAGCACATCAAGCATGACACAAGTTTAACAAGGTCACAAGTAGCATAACTTGATCATCAACAAAGCCACACTTAGCAATATACAAGCAAACAACTATAATTGGAATCACAATTTCTGGACATGAAAACAACAGCTATAAGATTTAGCTATAACTGGAGTTACACAAATCCAAATGACTTGCAAGAAGACATTTTAGAAAGCTTATGAAATTATATACATTTCATATATAACCATCACAGCATGATTCCCATGTTAAGTAGGTCGAAATTATACCTTTACAGAAACTGGTTCATACAAAACAGAGAGCAGCCATTTCTGGAACCCAACTTTAAACAGGCATAACTCACAAACTACAAGGCCAAATACCACCAAATTTTAACAGCAGCTAGATACATGAATTATCTACAACTTTTATATAAACAAGTTTCACAACAAAGCACATTATCATGAAGAACTTTGCTAAGTTCCCAGATCTGTCCATAAACCACATCGGCAAGAAAATAATTATTAACTTATGTTGCAAACACATAATTAGGCAAAACTAACTTTACCAACATGTCACACATGACTAAAGAACACCAGAAAACCTAGGGTCCATGACCAAATAAATTCTTTTAATGCATTTCTTAATCTATTTCAGATAACAAGGTGACTTAAGGAACATATAACAAAAGTATACAATAAATTCTACAAAAATTACAGTGGCTCACATACCCTCTCAATAGTCTACTGTCCAAATTTCACTCCATTTTAAAATGTATAGCACCCTCTATGAAAAAGACAATTTGCTAAAGCAAGAAATCATGTGAGGGCAAGATAAACCAATAACTCACTCATACTTCATCCAATACTCATGAAATTTTTATCACACATCAAACATAACATGAGTAGCATGCCACAAAAATTTCACTTCATTTGGAGCCCTACAACTACAGATATAAAAAAGACAAATACAACTAGCATGAAAAACCTAGCTGCATAAATCTATTTTTACAGCTAAAACTTTAAACTAAAACATGTCATATTATAGATCTACTACATAGATAATTTCACAAGGATTCCAAAAAGTCCTCATTTGCTATTTTACGAATTTCCTATGAATTACTATGATTTTCTAAACTTTCAACCGATTTAAAACAATTAGGTCCCTCGAGGTACTATTCACTTGAGTCAATGACAATGCAGTTAGGCCCTTGACCTTCCTCGAATTCTAGCATGACGCCCCTGGTCGGAAACCGGCGAGAGGATGGTCGGACTCATGGATTCAGGCGCCCGGCTGCCGCGTCGGCGGTGGAGAAGATGCGGTGGAGCATCACCACAACCGTCTCTTGCGTCTGAGGAACGCTTTGGCTCGGCCAGAGCCGCCTCTGGCTCCTCCCCACAGCGCCAGCGGGCCACGGCCACGCAACACGGCCGCGGCGGCTGCTATGACCATGCGAAGAAGGGCCGGAAGTGGCTCGCAAGGCCAAAGAGAGGCGGTTGAGCCGGTGGCGCACACGGAGGAACACGAGGAAGCACGGGCAGCGGAATGCGGCGTCAGCGAGCTTGGCCACCGGCCATGGCGGACGCGATCCGGCGAATATGCCGCCAACACAAGACGAGAGGCTCTACCGGAGGGTGGACGAGGTAGAGGAGATGCCGGGAAGCTGTGGGCGAGATGGAACGAGGCGAGGCTCGGTGGAGAGCGCCAGGGAGCTCGATGGAGCTCTCGGCGGCAATGGCGACATACAATTGCGGCTCTCGTTTCTCCGGTGTCTCGGACGTGAGCGAGAGGAGGGAGCGGCCGAGAGCAAGCGGGAGGGCGGCGTGAGGCGGCCACTTTGATGTCGACCACGGCTAGCGATGCCAGGCCGGTCATGGCGCGTGGCGGCCACGCGGCGGCAACGTCCTGCTCTCGGTCGGTCTCAGAGGCATAACGAAAAATCGATTCAGCTTACCAGTGTGACCGATGACAAAGCGATTTTCAACGCTAGATAACTCCTAAACCGTGATGATTTGGTTCATGGCTTAGTTACCAAAGTTGTAGTACTAAGTGAGATCTTCAATTTTGCCAATTGGAGCTCGAGCTGGTTCGGCTTTGGTTTGGGAGCTACAACGTGAACAAGTCGGGTCAGAGAAAACTGAAATTGTAATACATACTTAGAAAATTTCCAAGTCTCCAATTAGACCTAAAAACTGACTTGTGGGCCCTTTTTGAGCATGTTCTGCACATTTTCATGAAATGGTCATAAAATAACTTTTGTTCCTTATAAAATTTTCTACAACTTTGCTTTAGGTTGCTCAGACATGCAAATACTCTAAGCTGTACTTTTTAAACAGTCAAACAAGAGAGCTCTAGGGTCAACACTAGTCAAACCATTCCTTGGAAACATAATTAGGCAACGTGGTCAACATGAACATTGTTCCTAATGACATTCTAAGTGTAGCTAAGTTGTTTAAGAGGATAATTGGCCACACCACAATCAAGCATCATATGAATTGAAACCAGGAAAACAAGTGAAATGTTACTTTTGTTTCAAAGCCATGTTTCATATGTTTCATGAGTTGGTTGCATAGTAATAACTAACCATGTTTCACTAAAGTATGTAACATGTTTCAACAGTGAGTTGCACATGTTGCACTTAAGTGTTGTACACTATTCATTTCACAAAACAACACACATGAATATAAACATATGTTGCAATGTTTTAAAAGCATGTTCCAAACAATCTAATCTCATGAATGAATGAACGATGCTCATGTTTATGAAATGCAAGTAGAGTTGTTTGAGCAAGGTACCAAGGTTTGGTTGACTTCATAGGTTTCCATCCACTTGATAAAGCAATTCATGCAAAGGTATGACTTATCATTTCATGTGACTTTTTGATTCCAAACTTCATGAAACTTTTCCAGTGATCACTATAGATAGAGGGTGATGTGAGACACATGAAACCAGTTTCATTAACATCGCTCAAATATATATATATATATTTTGAAAGGGTTATCATGTAAACAAGGCGCTTTTATCCAAATTCAAGTTGAGCTCGATTTCATACATTTGACTTTGACTTCTTCAACACCACTTGATCTGTCATGTTTGAGCTCAAACCCATTGCTTAATCGTGACAAACACTGGGTGTTACAGCCCTCCCCTTAAAGGAATCGCGTCCCGAGATTCGGTCAAGAAAACTTTTAAGGGAAGATAAACTTGTCATCCGGGTTTCCAACATCGGTGATGGCATTAGGCCACTTAACTTCGAAGTATCATAGAGGCTAATTTGGTCACGACACTTTCTGATACTTGCTCTTCGTCGTAAGTTGTTGTTTGAAGAATTTCTTTCGTTGGCGTCCATAAAGCATTGTTACATTGGAAGGAATCCAAGATAGCACTGTCCTGCGTACTTCATCCTTGATGTACGAAGAGTGATACAAGCATAAACTAAATACTTGTAACATCTACTTTCCTAGTGAATATAGCACAGACCATATGGACTTTGCACTAGACCGCAGTCTGTTGACGGATATTCCTTGCAACAGTGCTATATTTGTTCACAAGGTTTGAAAAGCAGTTCTCTACTAAAGTGGCTTGAGCACAACTTCTCATAAAGGATGTGATCATAGACGGGGTAAGCATCCTTTAAGGGTATGAGAAGCTAGTTAACCAATATCCAAACTGGTTGTAGCGGTGCAATCACTTAGATGTCAACTGATGGAAAGCTACATAATGTTCCTTATATATAGTGCTCTTTCTCTGATACGACACTGTATTATCTGAGTCTGTTGAGTGAGCGGTGAATGTGATAGCTGACTCTGTTGACTCAGCGTTTTCGACGACCATTATTTAAGGGAATTCTCATATCCAAACGGTAATAGTTATCTGAGTTGTATCTGAGGCAAACCCTTGGGTAAAACACATGGAAGACACCATAGGCATGTCAGCATTGGAGAACCATTGATGCAGAAGGATGTTAGCGAGGCTTGGAGGGCAACACAAGTTGCTAGTAATCACAAAACTAGGGGATAGTTCACCACCAAACAGGTTAAGTACAATTTGCCTTCGTGGTGCAGTTGCACAGCAAGTTGGGTTTACTTGCATCGTATCAAAACCAGCTTTCTTAACTATATTTGACATCGAGGCTTCCATTCTTCGGCCAATCATTATCTCAAAAACCATAATCCAAAAATCTATGGTTTGACACCTTTCCAATTACTTTCGAATTGCAAGGGCACAATTGACTCGTAGAACACCTCGATTGCTCGATCATTGTTGATAGAAGAGGCCAAGAACAAGGTACAAAGGGGTCCAAGGAGTCTTCTTTAGGGCATCTAAAAGATTATCTAGCAATAATTATTGACCACGTTACATACCTCGGCATCAATTGCAAACACAACTTTCAAATGCGAAGGATGATCGTAGTCACAAAGAAATTACAGATTCTGTACTCTTCGGTTTTCTGTTCATATTTCACAAACTAGTACTCCATTTTGGATGAATTTTGGTAGAAACATAGATCCATGAGTCCCCTAACTGCTCACCAAAATTCAGCTCAAACGGACCTGGTTTGACTATCCAAACAACGCGGCTACCGAAACTGTGCTGTTCTGAAATGACAGCAAACCGAGCCGACAAGATATCTCTCAAATCTGATGTTTTACTCAACCAATACTCAAACCAACTTAAGACATTGAAGGGTCCTAAGCAAGGAATGAGATCACCAAGTTTAGGGTCAATCCAACTTCGTTTGAGTCACTAATCGCCAGCTTGAAGATAACCGGTTTCGTGGCACAAAATCTGGACAGATTTCGTGTTTCTCCCTTTTCTTTGCTTCATACGTTGTGGTGTGTGTTCTATACTCTCGATCTCTTTGTATAGCAGCAGCAGCTCTTTTCTCTAAGGATGTAGACTAAGGTTTTCCATATGTGGTTCTTAGGAAACAACTTAAGTCGTTTGAGTTAGACACCAACTTGACGATGCACAAGCATTGGACTTGTGGCTATGTTTTCGGAACACAAAGCATACTCTACATGGAGGGACTGTCCTACGAAGACAAGGAACCATTCCTATATATCCTTCGGCACTTCATTCAATAGAGTCCGGACACATGTGTTAGTGGCACCTAGGGCACAAAGATGCTGACTGAAATTAGGGACGTGCTGTCACTAGCTCCTACATAGCCGATACCACATCTTGTACTATCTCGTAATTGTCCAAGATGGAATTGACTTGATAGCACAGGTTTTGGAAAACAAGGCAGTAGTTGCATTGCTAACGGCTTGCTGTTCCTTAGCTTAACATTGCTCTGTGAGACATAGCCTTCATAATTAGCAAAAAGTTGTCACCTTGCTTTGGAGGTTAAGCTTCCTACTAGTAACTAATCGGTTGTCCATCAACACTAAAAGTTGTAAATCTGCACTCTTGCCAATAAGAATTGTGGTCGAAGCATAAACCGATGGTCGCCATTGAAGTCAACGAAAAAGGGGTCACACTAGAAATGGTTGATCTTGATCGTGCGATCCACATGCACATAATGATCACGACTTGGATAGCCAGTCATAATCAATATGTGACGCTCGATTCTTATTTAACTAACAACTTATCCAACATTAAGTGTTGTGTGCCTTTCGATCCAACAATGATGACATAAGTTGTTCACTAGGTGACGGACGTCAATCTTTGGGACAACCAAGTGGAGTCACTTGTCTACCACCTCTTGTAGTCGATTAATGTTTATGTCGGTGACCGAGTTCTTTAAAGGCTATCCTTTTGTGACTTCAACAGAAGCTCTACTACTTTCGATCCGATATAGGGATCTTCGATAAGATATGGAGAGATAACCAAGAAAGGGTCACAAGAAAATATCACATCGATCGTCGCTTTCCTAATGGATCATGACTAGCAACCACGATACTGCAGCGTCTTAGAAAGCAAAGACAACCTTGTGTGCGCGCTACACACAGAGGCTCTCGGTTTCGTCAGCGGCACCATAGACCGTTAATCGTAACACCATTCTTGAATCCGACAACCAAAGTGAAATTTCCCGGCACCAATTAAATTGTAAGAACACGCATTGTGCAAAAGAGGGATAGCAACAAGGATAGTCACAAGGTTAGGAATCAACAAGGAGGCGATCTAAAGATCAAAAAAACACATAAGAAGAGAACACAACTTATTAGCCAAAGACAACCGAAAGGGGGACTTCTTGCCTAATTTCCATATACACCTCGTGTCCACCAAAGTGAGTACCAGATAAAGATTAAACCGAGATTTGGTCTTGTCGAGCAAAGATCATGCGATCAAGACCGATAAACATCCGTAGACTTGAAAGGGTTGGAGGCAAAATAAATGAGATTCAAGGGACATAGCCAATGCAATCGACTAGGGATTGAGTTGATAAAGCAATGACATGATCTGCGAGGAAAAGGTTCCAAAGCCGTGGTAGATAGCGATTAGTGTTGCACCGGATCAAATTGTAGGAGAAGGAGCAATAAGGTCCGATAAGGATTTTTGAGCGAGGTCCTCCCACATAGGAGCGGAACAACCACGACACATGCAAGCATTCAAGGGAACTAAGCTTGGGCCTAAGGTCAAGCAAAGGCATAGATAAAGTCTTCGTGGCGCAACGTTCAAGGCTAGCAACCACATGTACAGTGCTCAGGTTCCTATGAGAGAATCTAATTGGAGGCGACAACCGATGCGATTACGTAACTTGAGCGTTGTTCTAAGATAAAGCTATTTGACACTCATATGCTTACCGAGGACAAACGAGGTGACAATTATGGCACTAATTAGATAACAAGCATACCTACCACATCATAGTTTCAAGCAAGCATTTGTGAGATTCAATCAAATTAGCTTAAGCACAATTACTAAGCACAAGGCTCATACACATAACAAGCATTTACCATACAAGATTTAACTACAAGCTTGGCCCAAAACCAAAGTAAGCTAAAGAATCCACTTAGTATATGCACGTAAAACTGAACAACAAAGACAAGAGGCACAGTTTTTCAAGCATAACTGAAGTTGTAGGCATCAAACAAAGGTGATCCTAGACTTTAGGTAAAGCTTATTAAGTTGTCTATAACTTTCTTATTATCATATGAAGATGATCCTACAGCTAACAAGACCAAACAAGACAAAGAAGACATCTCTCGCTTAGATTTGGACAGATTCTCATCATTCCATTTTGCAAGCTCATAATCGGAGATTTAGATCGCCAAAAGCAGTGCTATTAGACATTTTGGAAAGCTTAGAAAAGTACTATACTTCTTCTACTATTTCCAAGAAATAATTCTATATGCACACAGGTAAAACAAACCAAATATTAAGATCTGTTCGAACATAAGCAAAACCCGACAACAAACTTCAAAAATTCATAACTCTTAACCCATAAGGCACAGGTCATGAAATTTTGGACAAGCAAGATACGAAAAGTTAGCTACGACTTTGGTATTCTCCATAACTATAGAAAACACCGTTATGACCACGAAAACATCACTACTACATAAATTGTTCTAGCAGCCAACGTCCCACAAGCAAAACAAAACTTGCCTTTGTTCTACTTAACAAGAGAGCACACAAACATGTTATTCTAGCAGCTCTAAACATTGTTACCTTAGAGCAACAATAAATTAATTTTATTCATAAGAATCCCAAGTACTTAAGTGAGGCTTAAAGCATTTGCAAAAGCTTGTAAGAACAACATACCCACCACTTGGCTAAACTAGAGGACATTTATAGGTTTAAACATGTAACCACAATTATTTCTAGCAAGGCTAAGCACACACCTTTCTCAAGAACTTCCTATTCAAGCAACATGGAACAAGGCATTTTGTCTAGCTTCACACAGGGAAGATAGCAACATCACATTGATCACAAGTTACTTAGTATTAGAACAAGGTGAGGGAAACATATTTATGCACAAGCACAATCGTGATGCATGCTCGTCCTATTCGTCCTCACAAAATTGCCAACCTAAGGTGGCAATCACGTTCTATGTCGGTGGCATAACACGTACTCTCTCGATATATAGCTAGTCGTCACTACATTCAATCTACGCATTCGTGGTTAACGTACTGCAGCAAATTCATTGCATTCCATCCCCACAAGAGATAAATAAGCACACAATGAAAGCGAGAACTAAGATACTCTCCATATATACATCCCCGGATGTATATACTTGATATCCATAGCTACCCGATAAATATACCCACAATTAAGTACCTTCATATATACATGGGTGTACCATATAAATATTCCAAGAACTACGCCTAACTCTCCCTAGACCGATAGTTGGACGGTCATGCTCTCACAACTCACACTTACACGGCGTAGAGACAATTGATCCATACATTACCATTCACGCGAATGGCATCCATACAATAACACGCCGTATGGACGATGAAAGTAAAAACCCCCATGTTAGTACTTAGATAGCCACCTAATAGTCCTTAACTGGGCATAAAGGAGGATGTCGCTAGCATAGTTTTGCAAATTAGTTTTGAAAATTTGCCTGTAGCTAAAGTTTTAGTTAAAATAGGCTTTTTAAAACCAAAACTTTGTTTTTAAAACAATGTACATGACAGTATTATGCTTAATCTTGCTCTGATACCAGCTGTAACAATGCTTTATGGACGCCAACGAAAGAAATTCTTCAAACAACAACTTACGACGAAGAGCAAGTATCAGAAAGTGTCGTGACCAAATTAGCCTCTATGATACTTCGAAGTTAAGTGGCCTAATGCCATCACTGATGTTGGAAACTGGATGACAAGTTTATCTTCCCTTAAAAGTCTTTTCGCACCAATCTCGGACGCGATTCCTTTAAGGGGAGGGTCAGAACACCCTAGGTGTTTGTCACCGATTAAGCAATGGGTTTGAGCTCAAACATGACAGATCAAGTGGTGTTGAAGAAGTCAAAGTCAAATGTATGAAATCGAGCTCAACTTGAATTTGGATAAAACGCCTTGTTTACATGATAACCCTTTTCAAAATATATATATATATTTGAGCGATGTTAATGAAACTGGTTTCATGTGTCTCATCACCCTCTCTATCTATAGTGATCATCTTTGGAAAAGTTTCATGAAGTTTGGAATCAAAAAGTCACATGAAATGATAAGTCATACCTTTGCATGAATTGCTTTATCAAGTGGATGGAAACCTATGAAGTCAACCAAACCTTGGTACCTTGCTCAAACAACTCTACTTGCATTTCATAAACATGAGCATCGTTCATTCATTCATGAGATTAGATTGTTTGGAACATGCTTTTAAAACATTGCAACATATGTTTATATTCATGTGTGTTGTTTTGTGAAATGAATAGTGTACAACACTTAAGTGCAACATGTGCAACTCACTGTTGAAACATGTTACATACTTTAGTGAAACATGGTTAGTTATTACTATGCAACCAACTCATGAAACATATGAAACATGGCTTTGAAACAAAAGTAACATTTCACTTGTTTTCCTGGTTTCAATTCATATGATGCTTGATTGTGGTGTGGCCAATTATCCTCTTAAACAACTTAGCTACACTTAGAATGTCATTAGGAACAATGTTCATGTTGACCACGTTGCCTAATTATGTTTCCAAGGAATGGTTTGACTAGTGTTGACCCTAGAGCTCTCTTGTTTGACTGTTTAAAAAGTATAGCTTAGAGTATTTGCATGTCTGAGCAACCTAAAGCAAAGTTGTAGAAAATTTTATAAGGAACAAAAGTTATTTTATGACCATTTCATGAAAATGTGCAGAACATGCTCAAAAAGGGCCCACAAGTCAGTTTTTAGGTCTAATTGGAGACTTGGAAATTTTCTAAGTATGTATTACAATTTCAGTTTCCTGTACCCGACTTGTTCACGTTGTAGCTCCCAAACCAAGCCGAACCAGCTCGAGCTCCAATTGGCAAAATTGAAGATCTCACTTAGTACTACAACTTTGGTAACTAAGCCATGAACCAAATCATCACGGTTTAGGAGTTATCTAGCGTTGAAAATCGCCTGTCAGTCGGTCACCTGGTAACTGAATCAGATTTTCAGTTGCGCTACAGTACCGACCAGCAGCAGGACGTTGCCGCCGCGTGGCCGCCACGCGCCATGACCGGCCTGGCATCGCTAGCCGTGGTCGACATCAAAGTGGCCGCATCCGCCTGCCCTCCCGCTTGCTCTCAGTCGCTCCCTCCCTCTCGCTCACGTCTGAGACACCGGGAGAAACGAGAGCCGCAGCTGTCGCCATTGCCGCCGAGAGCTCCATCGAGCTCCCGCGCGCTCTCCACCGAGCCTCGCCTCGTTCCATCTCGCCCACAGCTTCCCCGGCATCTCCTCTACCTCGTCCACCCTCTGGTAGAGCCTCTCGTGCTGTGTTGACGGCATATTCGCCGGATCCGCGTCCGCCATGGCCGGCTGGCCAAGCTCGCCGACGCCGCATTCCCGCTGCCCCGTGCTTCCTCGTGTTCCTCCGTGTGCGCCACCGGCTCAACCGCCCTCTCTTTGGCCTTGCGAGCCACTTCCCGGCCCTTCTTCAAGCGGTCAGAGCACACTTGCCGCCGGTGCCATGGCCAGCCGTGGCCGCTTTGTCTTGTGGCCGGGCCGGAGGCCGCAGTGCAGAGCTCTGGCCGAGCAAAGCGTTCCTCAGTCTGCGACAGTTGTGGTGATGCTCCACCGCATCTTCTCCACCGTCGACGTGCGGCCGAGCGCCGAATCCATGAGTCCGACCATCCTCGCTCGGTTTCCGACCAGGGGCGTCATGCTAGAATTCGAGGAAGGTCAAGGGCCTAACTGCATTGTCATTGACTCAAGTGAATAGTACCTCGAGGGACCTAATTGTTTTAAATCGGTGAAAAGTTTAGAAAATCATAGTAATTCATAGGAAATTCGTAAAATAGCAAATGAGGACTTTTTGGAATCCTTGTGAAATTATCTATGTAGTAGATCTATAATATGGCATGTTTTAGTTTAAAGTTTTAGCTGTAAAAATAGATTTATGCATCTAGGTTTTTAATGCTAGTTGTATTTGTCTTTTTTATATCTGTAGTTGTAGGGCTCCAAATGAAGTGAAATTTTTGTGGCATGCTACTCATGTTATGTTTGATGTGTGATAAAAATTTCATGAGTATTGGATGAAGTATGAGTGAGTTATTGGTTTATCTTGCCCTCACATGATTTCTTGCTTTAGCAAATTGTCTTTTTCATAGAGGGTGCTATATATTTTGAAAAGGGTTATCATGTAAACAAGGCGTTTTATCCAAATTCAAGTTGAGCTCGATTTCATACATTTGACTTTGACTTCTTCAACACCACTTGATCTGTCATGTTTGAGCTCAAACCCATTGCTTAACTGGTGACAAACACCTGGGGTGTTACAGCCCTCCCCCCTTAAAGGAATCGCGTCCCGAGATTCGGTGCGAAAAGACTTTTAAGGGAAGATAAACTTGTCATCCGGTTTCCAACATCGGTGATGGCATTAGGCCACTTAACTTCAAGTATCATAGAGGCTAATTTGGTCACGACACTTTCGATACTTGCTCTTCGTCGTAAGTTGTTGTTTGAAGAATTTCTTTCGTTACGCGTCCATAAAGCATTGTTACATTGGAAGGAATCCAAGATAGCAATCGTCTCTGCGTACTTCATCCTTGATGTACGAAGAGTGATACAAGCATAAACTAAATACTTGTAACATCTACTTTCCTAGTGAATATAGCACAGACCATATGGACTTTGCACTAGACCGCAGTCTGTTGACGGATATTCCTTGCAACAGTGCTATATTTGTTCACAAGGTTTGAAAAGCAGTTCTCTACTAAAGTGGCTTGAGCACAACTTCTCATAAAGGATGTGATCATAGACGGGGTAAGCATCCTTTAAGGGTATGAGAAGCTAGTTAACCAATATCCAAACTGGTTGTAGCGGTGCAATCACTTAGATGTCAACTGATGGTGGCTAACCACCGATGGGCTCGGTGATTCTATAGTTACTTCTCATCTATATGCCAATGCCGGATGATGTCACTTATGCTAGTAATATATTTGGAACTTATATTAATGTAATCATTTGAAAGCTATGTTGTTTTCACTAAGCGGTTTTGAAACCCAAACTTGTACTTTTATTTGTGAACCCATATGTAATATTATTTCCGCTGCAACCCTGTGTATGTGATGTGTATTTGCTTAATCATGCGATCTTGGTTGTGATGTTGATTTACCGAGGTCTTTCGGGACACTCGGCGGACTACCGAGTTTATATAAGTGAAAGTATGTGTGTGTCAACGTGTTAGCGGGGACAACCGTACTTGATCTTGTATAAATTGGGCGGTTCTGTTACACTCAGGTTCAACACCAGCACCCTTACCCTATCTCCCTCTCGGTGTAGTGTTCTAGGTTTAGATACGCATATGCTATTACGGATCCAAGTGTCATCCGCCTAAATCTACCCTAGTCGATCCACAGAAATTAACAATGGTATCAGAGCCTTTCTAACGGTAGATCTGGATCGAGGAAAGAAAGAAATCGAACCCTAACCCTTAATCGGGTACGGGAAAAGTGCGAACAGATTGAGACATGGTCTCAACATCGAACCCTAACCCTAAATCAGATCGGGTACGGGAAAAGTGGACACGGTTTCAAAAAAAAAAGAAACCCTAACCCTAGCAGTTAGTCAGCCTAGGGTGTAGATCTCAGTTTTCCGAATCAAAAGCAACGAAAAATGAATGAAAAGAAAAGTGAATTCGAACTCGATTCGGATTCAATAGAAGCAAACCCTAACCCTAAAAAGGAAGCCTACCTAGGCTTTTACCCACCACCGGCGGCATCGCCACCGCGCGGAAAGGAGACCGCGGCGTCGCTCCCGAACGGCGCGCGGGACAGAGCCGAGATCCGCACTGCACCTCGCCAAGCGGTCACGGCAACAGGGCACCACCAAGCGGCCCCTCGACGGCGGCGTGCTCAGCCTCGGGAGAGCACGCACGCCGGCGAGAGGGCGCTGGACGGAGCCACTCTTCTTCTCCCTCGGCCACTGAGGACGGCTGCTGCTGCGGGTCTCTTCGAGCTGCGCTGCGCGATGAGAGAGAAGGGGAGGGAGAGAATGAACCTAGGGTTTCTGGAGGGGTGCGGCCGGGGCGAGTTTTATCCGACCGAAAAGCGAGGAGAACCGTCGATCGGAGATCAACGGCCACCAGCGCATCGGGCCACATTCAGCCCAGGCGGGGAAAGGAATTCGCGGCCCAGGCCCAGGTTGCGGCCTGGGCGTGGAGGAGGCGTCACGCGCGTCCGCGCGAGCCGGCCGTGGGCTCTACTGGGCCGCGGGAAATCAGCTAGGCCGGGAGCGCTGGCGCACGCGCGTGAAGCAGGCCATCGGCCGCATTTCGCTGGGCTGCGCGCACTGTTGCTGGATCGGGCCGAAATGGCCAAACAAATAGTACAGTCACAGTTTTTTTTATTTTCTTATTTTCCAGAAAATAATTTGATCAATTTGAATTGAATTTTATGATAATTTTTTGTACAAAATTTATCCAACGATATTTTTTGTTCAGCAAATAGTAAAGTTGCTTCTGGAAAATAGGAAAATGATTATTGAATGTTAATATTTCCGCTGCGTATTTAAAGATGTAATTTTCATTATTAAATTCGAACCAACGGGAGAATTTAATTTTGAAAATGGATATGTTTTAAATTGATTATAATATTGTTGTTATTCTGACCAACGTTGATTAATAGCAATATTATAATATTGACGTTATTATGGTTTTTTGTTATGCATTATTTCTATTTCTGCCCAACGGTGATGTAGATTTAATGTATAAAATAATTGTATGTTTTAATTTTGACCAACGTTAAACTAAGGCATGCAATTATTGTTGTTATTATTTGTGTTCTCACACTATTTGAATTGTGTTTTCAGTAGGATACAACTTGATGAGTTGTATCAAAGAGATCCCCACTCTAAAAGGTGATAACTATATTGAGTGGAAGAAAAAGATAGACCGGGCTTTTATCCTCGCTGAGGTGGACTGAGTTGTCACCACACCGTGTCCCAGAGAACCTATGGCACCGGTGAGAGAGACAGATGAGACTGATGCTGCATGGCAGAACAGAGAGCGGGACTTTGCTCCCGTAAAGATGTCCTATGACCTTGAGCATAGGAAATGGGTCACTGCCAACAAGAAGTGTTTGGCAGTGATAAAGAACATGATTGAGCCTGCTATTGTGGGCTCAATTCCAGACTGACACGGTCACAGAGTACCTAGAAAGAATAAAGAGTCAGTTCACTGGCTTTTCAAAGACATATGCAACCCAGCTAATCAAGCAGCTGGTAACAGAAAGGTACTCTGGTGGCGGCAGTGGCATTAGAGAGCATATACTGAGAATGAGCAATCTGGCATCTAAGCTCAAACCAATGGATTTGGCACTCAAGGATGAGTTTCTTATTCATTTGATTTTTGCTTCTTTGCCCAAAGAATTTGACACCTTTATTGTTAATTACAACATACAGCCTAAAAAATGGGATTTAGAAAAGCTCATAGCCATGTGTGTGCAGGAGGAGGAAAGAATATAAGTTTCACAAGGTGGTACTGTCAACTACCTAAAAGATAAGAAAAAGAACTATAATAACAGTTCTTCCTCCAAGTCATCTGGAAAGGGTCCCTTGCAACAGTCTCAAAACAAGCAATTCCCAGTGGATAAAGATCAGTGTCTCTATTGTAAGAAGACGGGACATTATAAGAAGAATTGTCCTGATTTCCTAAAGATGATAATGAAAAATAAATATGAGAACATTATTACGTTTGTAAATGAATCCTTATATGTAAAGTTTTCAAAATCTACTTGGTGGATTGATTCAGGTGCAACTATTTATGTTGCTAATTCATTATAGGGATTCCGTTCGATGAGAACTTTGCAAAGAAGCGAAAGTTTCATTAAAGTTGCAAATGGAGTACAAGCAGATGTTGAGGCTGTTGGTGATCTTCCACTAGAGCTTGCTGATGGCTTCATACTTATTCTGAGAGATGTTCTTTATGTACCTTCTTTGCAAAGAAACTTGATTAGTGTATCAAAGTTGGACCATGATGGTTATGATTGTCATTTTAGAAATGACAAATGTCAGATATTGTTTAATAATAGATGTATTGGTCTTGCCTTCCGACAAGACGAGCTTTATTTGTTATCACTTCGTGAAAATGTGAATTCCGTATGTGATGTGAATGAAAATGTATCCTCATCAAACAATGCAAATAGAAAACGAAAGAGAGCTCACGATGCGTTGTCAAAATTATGGCATTGTCGTTTAGGCGATATTTCGAGGGGGAGAATAGAAAGACTAGTTAAGAATGATATTCTTTCTCCATTAGAGCTCTCAGATTTAGAACAATGTAGAGATTGCATAAAAGGAAAGTATGTAAAGAAAATTAAGAAAGATGCCAAACAAAGCGCAGAAATTCTATAGATTATTCACACAGACATATGTGGTCCTTTTCCTGTCAAAAGTGTGGATGGTTATGATTCATTCATAACATTCACAGACGATTACTCTCGCTTTGGCTATATTTATCCAATTAAAGAAATAACAGAAGCATTGGATAAATTCAAAATATTTAAAGCAGAAGTTGAAAATCAGCATGATTTAAAGATTAAGATAGTCAGGTCTGACCATGGGGGAGAGTACTTGTAACACCCCAGGTGTTTGTCACTAGTTAAGCTATGGGTTTGAGCTCAAACATGACAGATTAAGTGACGATGAAGATGTCAAGGTCAAACCTATGGAAACGAGCCCCAACCTAAACTTGGATATTGCACCTTTGCTCGCTTATAGACCCCTTTTTCAAGATATATGCTTGGGTGGTGTTATTGGAATATCTTCGTGTGTCTCACATCACTAACCATCTATATTGATCCATGGAAAAGTTTCGTGAAGTTTGGAATCAAGAAGTCACATGAAATGACGAGTTATGTCGTTGCTTGAATTATTTTATAAAGTGAAGGGAATTCTCGATCATCAACCAAATCTTGCAACCATGCCCAAATGACTCTAGATGAACTCTACAACAAAAGTCATGAAAGGTTCATGTTGGGCAAATGCCACGAAAACGCTTCAATGGATCAAAAAGGATAATTTAAGCTTCATCGTGATCCTACTTTGGTCAAAGTAGAACAGTAGGTTCTATACCAGTTTTGAGGTTGGACCTTAAATGAAAGTTGTAGTCCATATCATGTAGAACAAACTTTGTTTTTGGACCAAGAGCTAGATCAACTTGGAAATAAGTCAAACAGAGGCTCGAAGTTGGAACCTGCTGCTGATTTCAGCACTTAGAAATATTCTAAGTCTGAAATTCATCGACGTCGGCATTGACGTCTCGCGTTCTCCAAATTTCGTTAAGTAACTTGACTTGACCCCAAAATAAAAGTTGGAGCATACATCGAGAAGAAGACCATGCAAAAGGATGGCACTCGTTGGACCTTTTTATGACCCTCAATTTTGGAGTTTGCTAATTGCCATCAATGCATTGACAATGCCACTTTGGAGATTAATTACCCACTGTTATGTTGCTCAAATGACTAGAGTGCCTTAATGAAAAATGTAGAGCAGGCCGAGGTGATCAAACTTCATTTTTGGCCCAAGGTTTGATTCGGCCCGGAAGTGGCCCAAATCAGCTCCCCACCTTGTCAACTCCGGCGCACACCACGTGCTCGATGAATTGTCTCCGTGTCAGCCAAGCACCGGAGCGCGCTCCCACCATTGCCGCGTGGCCGCAGCTTGCCGACGCGTGCCCTACCCCAGTGACACGCGCTGCTGCATGCCCTACTCCTCCTTAACCGAGCGCCAGAGCTGTCCCGTTCCTTCTCACTCTCTCGCTCGCGCTCTGGCCGCACCAGAGCGGAGCCGCCATGGCCGCCGCCGCCAAGCTCCCGTGCCACCGCTGCTCCCTCGCTTACAGCCCTCCTGCGCCTGCACCGAGCGTCGCTACGCATCCGTCGCATCACGACGCCCTCCCACGCCCTTTTTCGTCACCATGACCCACCGAACACCGTCGCCACCCGATTTCCAAGGGGCTCAAGCCACCGGCCACAGTAGCCCACACCACCACAGAGCCGCGTCGGGCCAAGCTGGGCAGCCCAGCATGTGCGCACGGACCCCTTGGTGCTTCCCCATCACTCCCCGCCGACGACGCGTACCTTCTCCGGCCGCAATAAAGAAGCTCCGCCATCCTCCGCTCTGTTTTTCCAACCCGGGGCGTCGCGCAAGAATTCGAGTAAAGGGAGGGCCTAATCGCATAACTCGACTCATGTGAATTGTGTCGTAAGGACTGGTTTGTAATTATTTTACCTGTTAGGTCGAGGATCGAATAACCGCTAGCCTTGCTTAGAACGGTAGCGATCGGTGATGTCCGGTCACCTACATTTATAGGTGGTTCTTGGAAGAATTTAGCTATGAAAAGAATGATATTCGGAATTAACCATGCGTGATGGATAATTGGAGACCGGACGGAAAAGTTGGAGGCAACTGCACGGGGTTACGGGTGCTTAGTTAGTTTCGCCTCAGTAATCGATTAAGGACCGCTCGTTGTTGGGCCTCGAGTCATGTTGAACGCATGCCTTACATTTAGCCGGCGGGATAAAGTACCTTCCGACCACGGTGAGAGATTATTCAGCCGAGTAGATTGCCCATGGCAGCTGTGTGCTGGCAGGTGTGTAGGACACGGGGCGAGATGATAAGACCAAAGTGCGGTGGTCGGCCCCGGTACATGTGTTCTCTGGCAAACTCGAGATTCTGGATAGTTGACTCGGTGATCAATATCTCACTTTAGCGGGTGAGTGAGGTTTGTGTAAGGAATAAATCACCACCGTGGTTAGAATCGATTCAATCGCCATCGCTCTGGATAGTGAGCACTTGACTCGAAGTTACGTGCATCGTAGTAATTATTATGGAACAAGGATGGTTATCTGGATGATATGGGATATGCTAAATCTAAATTGGTAACTGAATGTTATTGGTTAATCAAGTGATTGCTATAGTACAAAAGTGCTTACCTAGATCGATAGGTCATAATAAAGATGATGCAAAGTACTTAAAATGGTTTCTTCATGATAGCTTATGCTTTTACAAAAACAAGTCACTAGCCCACTAAAGAAAGCCATGCATAATCCTTGATGTCGCTTTATTTTGGTTTAAGACGGGTAAAATCCGGGTTGAGTACATTCGAGTACTCGTGGTTTATCCCACCATGTTGCGTGTGATGTTCTCGACACATGTTGATGATGGTGGCTAACCGCCGATGGGCTCGGTGATTCTATACTTACTTCTCATCTATATGCTTTTGTCGGATGATGTCACTAAGCTAACAATATATTTAGAACTTATATTAATGTAATCATTTGAAAGCTATGTTGTTTTCACTAAGCGGTTTTGAAACCCAAACTTATACTATTATTTGTTAACCCCTTTGTAATATTATTTCCGCTGCAACCCGATGTATGTGATGTGTATTTGCTTAATCATGCGATCTTGGTTGTGATGTTGATTTACCGAGGTCTTTCGGGACACTCGGCGGACTACCGGGTTTATATGAGTGAAAGTATGGGTGTGTCAACGTGTTAGCGGGGACAACCGTACTTGATCTTGTATAAATTGGACGGTTCTGTCACAGCTGGTATCAGAGCGAGATTAAGCATAATACTGTCAGGTACATAGTTTTAAAAGTCAAGTTTTGGTTTTAAAAAGTCTATTTTAACTAAAACTTTAGCTACAGGCAAATTTGTCAAAACTTATTTGCAAAACTATGCTATCGACATCTTCTTTTATGCCCAGTTAAGGACTATTAGGTGGCTATCTAAGTACTAACTTTGAGGGATGTACTGTATTGCAATTTTTCTTTCGTCGTCCATACGGCGTGCTATTGTATGGATGCCATTCGCTTGAATGGTACTGTATGGATCAATTGCCTCTACGCCTAGGTAAGTGTGAGTTATGAGAGTATGACCATCCAACTGTCGGTCTAGGAGAGAGTTAGCTGTGGTTACTGGAATATTTACATGTTACACACATGTATATATGAAGGTACTTAATTGCGGGTATATGTATCGGGTAGCTATGGATATCAAAGTATATACATCTGGGGATGTATATATGGAGAGTATCTTAGTTTACTGCTTTCATTGTGTGCTTATTTATCTCTTTGTGGAGATGGGCTGCAATGAATTTGCCTGCAGGTACGCTAACCACGAATGCGTAGATTGCATGTAGCTGACGACTAGCTATATATCGAAAGAGTACGTGTTATGCCACCGACATAGAACGTGATTGCCACCTTGGGCTGGCAATTTTGTGAGGACGAATAGGACGAGTATGCATCATGATTGTGCTTGTGCGTAAATATGCTTCCCTCCCTTTTTTTCTAGTACTAAGTAACTTGTGATCGATGTGATGTTACTATCTTTCCGGTGTGAAGCTAGCCAAAATGCCTTGTCCCATGCTGCTTGAATAGCTATGCTTGAAGATAGTGTGTGATTAGTTTCGCCTTGTATGTTGCTTTCAAAGGAAATAAAAGATAACAATACCTTACCACCATGTTTTGCGTGATATGTGTAGCAGTGTTGTTGTAGGTGACTACTTGTTAGGTGTGAGCTTTGTGCTTAGTAATGGTCGCTTAAGCTAATTAGATTGAGTATTTCGAAATGCTTGCTTAAGACCAGGATGTAGGTGCGGATGCTCGTTATTTAGGTAGTGTCGTAGTTGTCATCCTTTTGTCCTCGGTAAGCATACGAGTGTTAAAGAGCGCTATCTTAGAACCACGTCCAAGTTTTGGTAATCTCATGGTTGTCGTCTCCAATTAAGTTCTCTCTTAGGAGCCTAAGCCTGTATATGTGGTTGCTAGCCTTGAACGTTGCGCTACGAAGACCTTTATCCATGCCTTTGCTTGACCTTAGGCCCAAGCTTGATTCCCTTGAATGCTTGCATGTATCGTGGTTGTCCCGCTCCTGTGTGGGAGGACCTTGCTCAAAAATCCTTGTTAGATCTCATTGCTCCTTCTTCTACTGATGAGCTGGTGCAATGCTAATCGCTATCTACCCTGCTTTGGAACCTTTTCCTTGTAGATCATGTCGTTGCCTTATCAACCGAATCCTTAGTCAGTGCCTTGGCTCTGTCCCTTGAATCTTGTTTATTTTGTCTCCAACCTTCCCACGTCTCGGGATGTCTATCAGTCTTGGTCTCATTTTGTCGCTCAACATGACCGGATCTTATGATAATCTTTCATCTAGTAATCACCTTGGTAGACGCGAGGCGTGCGTGGAATTTAATCAAGAATCTCATACTTAGTTGTCTTTGGCAATTAAGCTATGTTCTCTTGCGCTGTGTTTTGATCTTTAGATCGCCTCCTTGCTGATTCCTATCCTTGTGACTACCTTTGTTTGTTATCCCTCCTTCGCATAGTGCTTGCTCCTATGCAACCCAATTTGTGCCATGTGAGATTTCTTGTAGGTTATATGTTCAGTAATGGTGCCACGATTAGCGATCTATGGTGCCGCGACGAAACCGAGAGCCTCCTGTGGGCGCGCACACAAGGTGGTGCTGCTCGGCACGCGCTGGTATCAAGGTTTCTAGTCATGATCCATTGCAGAACTGCACCGATGTGTTATTTTCACGTGAGCTCTTCCTTGGTTATCTCTCCTTATCATGTCAAGAGATCTATATGTCGAACTAGATGCAATAGGACTCCCTTTTTAAGTCATCCAACGGTTAACCTTTGAAGAACAGGTCACTAATAGGAACATAAATAGACTGCAAGAGGGTAGACAAGTACTCGACGTGACTGTCCCTGTAATGACGTCGATCATCTAGTGAGCAACTTATGTCATTTTCATTGGATCAGAAAGGTGCACCACACTTAAGGTTGAACAAGTTATCAGTCGGATGATAAATGGACCAGGAGATTATGTGCTGTAATAGGTCACCTGGTATATATGAGATTCCTGTCCAAGTTCTCAATCTTTAGGTGCATAAGGATGATGTAGACGAACAGACCTTCTTTGGTGTGACCCCTTTCTGCTGACTTCAATGGCGACCATCTATAGGCTTTGACCAAAATTTTTATTATCAAGAGTGACGAATTGGAACCTTTTTAAGTGTTGAGGGACAACTGATTTGTTACCAGTAGGAAAGTTAGTCTTCAGTTAGGTAACGACTATTTGGTAACTATGAAGGCCAGATCTCACAGAACAATGTTGATCAAGGAAACAACAAACCTGGCCCCGCAATGCAAGTGCTACTTCTTCTCCAAATGTGCTATCCAGTCAATTCCATCTTTGACAATCACGTATATAGTACAAGACGTTGTATCGGCTAGGTAGGAGCTAGTGAAAGCACGTCCCTGATTTTAGTCAGCATCTTTATGCCCCAAGGTGCCAATTACACATATGCCCGGACTCTATTGGATGAAGTGCCGAAGGATATATAGGAATGGTTCCTTGTCAATGTAGAAATGCCCTACATGTGGAATAATGTTTTGTGCCCTGTAAAAACAGCCACAAGTCCAATGCTTGTGCATCATCAAGTTGGTATCTAGATCAACGGCGGAAATTGTTACCTAAGAAGCATGGCAGGAAGACTATAGCCTCCATCCTTGGCTAGAGAAAAGCTGCTGCTACTATGAGAAAGATTAGAGAGTGCCAAACACACACCTCAACGTGTGGAGCAAAGAAAATGGAGGACACGAAATCTATCCAGATTTTGTGGCACTAAACCGGTTATCTTTAAGCCGGCGGTTAGCGACTCAAACGAAGTTGGATTGACCCCAAACTTGGTGATCTCATTCCTTGCTTAGGGCCCTTCAATGTCTCAAGTTTGTTTGAGTATTGGTTGAGTAAAACATCGGATTCGAGAGATATCTTGTCGGCTCGGTTTGCTGCCATTTCAGAACACAACAGTTTTGGTAGATGAATTGTTTGGATGGTCAAACGGTGTCCGTTTGAGTTGAATTTTGGTGAGTAGTTAGAAGACCCATGAATCTACCTGTCCACCCAAATTTGTGTATATTGGAGCAGTAGTTTGTGAGATATGAATAGAAAACAAAAGGGTATAGAATCTGCAATTTCGCTGTGACTGCGATCATCATTTGTATTAGACGGTTGTGTTTGTAATTCATGCCAAGGAATTACAACTTGTAGGTGTATCGCTGTTAGACAACCCTCCATACCCTTGAGAAGACTAATTGCACCCCTATGTGCCTTGCCTTTGCCCTCTTAGATCAGCAATGCGTGAGCAGTCAAGGTGTTCTACAAGTCAATTTGTGCCCTTGCAATTCCGAAAGCAATGGGAAAGGTGTCAAACCGTAGATTTTCGGATTATGGTTTTTGAGATATTGATTGGCCTTAGAATGGAAGCCTCGACGACAAATGTAGTAAGAAAGTTGGTTTTGCTACGATGCAAGTCAACCCAACTCGCTGTGCAACTGCACCACAAAGGCAAATTGTACTCAACCTGCTTGGTAGTGAACCAGTCCCTAGTTTTGTGATTACTTGCAATTTGTGTTGTCCTCCAAGCCTCGCTAACATCCTTCTACGTCAATGGTTCTCTAATGCTGACATGCCTTTGGTACCTTATATGTGTTTTTACCCAAGAGGTTGCATCAGATTCCACCCAGATAATTGTTGCAACCTGGATCCAAAGGCTCCCTAAGGAATGATCATCAAAAATGTTGAGCCGACAGAGTCAGCTATTACGTTTACCACTCACTCAGCAGACTCAGACCATACAATATTGTTATCAAAGAAAGAGCACTGCGCACATGGAACATTATGTAGCTTTCCATCAGTTGACATTTGAGTAATTGCACCGCTACAATCAGTTTGGATATTGGTTAACTAGCTTCTCATACCCTCAAAGGATGTTTACCTGTTTATGATCACATCCTTTACGAGAAGTTGTGCTCAAGCCACTTTAATAGAGAACTGTTTTTCAAACCTTGGGAGCAAATATAGCACCGTTGCAAGGAATATCCATCAACCGACTACGGTCTAGTGCAAAGTCCATAAGGTATGTGCTATATCCACTTGGAAAGTAGATGCTGCAAGCATTTAGTCTACGTTTGTATCGCTCTTCGTACATAAAGGACTAAGTACATAGGACATTGCTATCTTGGATTCCTCCCAAAGTAACAATACATCATGAAGGCCAACGAAGGAAATTCTTTAGACAAAACTTACTACAAAGGACAAGTATCAGAAAGTGTCTTGACCAAATTAGCCTCTCTTATGCTTGAAGCTAGGTAGCCTAATGCTATCACTGATGTTGGAAACTAGATGACATGTTTCTCTTCCCTTAAAAGTCTTTCGCACCGAATCTCGGGACGTGATTCCTTTAAGGGGGGAGGACTGTAACACCCCAGGTGTTTGTCACTAGTTAAGCTATGGGTTTGAGCTCAAACATGACAGATTAAGTGACGATGAAGATGTCAAGGTCAAACCTATGGAAACGAGCCCCAACCTAAACTTGGATATTGCACCTTTGCTCGCTTATAGACCCCTTTTTCAAGATATATGCTTGGGTGGTGTTATTGGAATATCTTCATGTGTCTCGCATCAATAACCATCTATATTGATCCATGGAAAAGTTTTGTGAAGTTTGGAATCAAGAAGTCACATGAAATGACGAGTTATGTCGTTGCTTGAATTATTTTATAAAGTGAAGGGAATTCTCGATCATCAACCAAATCTTGCAACCATGCCCAAATGACTCTAGATGAACTCTACAACAAAAGTCATGAAAGGTTCATGTTGGGCAAATGCCACAAAAACGCTCCAATGGATCAAAAAGGATAATTTAAGCTTCATCGTGATCCTACTTTGGTCAAAGTAGAACAGTAGGTTCTATACCAGTTTTGAGGTTGGACCTTAAATGAAAGTTGTAGTCCATATCATGTAGAACAAACTTTGTTTTTGGACCAAGAGCTAGATCAACTTGGAAATAAGTCAAACAGAGGCTCGAAGTTGGAACCTGCTGCTGATTTCAGCACTTAGAAATATTCTAAGTCTGAAATTCATCGACATCGGCATTGACGTCTCGCGTTCTCCAAATTTCGTTAAGTAACTTGACTTGACCCCAAAATAAAAGTTGGAGCATACATCGAGAAGAAGACCATGCAAAAGGATGGCACTCGTTGGACCTTTTTATGACCCTCAATTTTGGAGTTTGCTAATTGCCATCAATGCATTGACAATGCCACTTTGGAGATTAATTACCCACTGTTATGTTGCTCAAATGACTAGAGTGCCTTAATGAAAAATGTAGAGCAGGCCGAGGTGATCAAACTTCATTTTTGGCCCAAGGTTTGATTCGGCCCGGAAGTGGCCCAAATCAGCTCCCCACCTTGTCAACTCCGGCGCACACCACGTGCTCGATGAATTGTCTCCGTGTCAGCCAAGCACCGGAGCGCGCTCCCACCATTGCCGCGTGGCCGCAGCTTGCCGACGCGCGTCCTACCCCAGTGACACGCGCTGCTGCATGCCCTACTCCTCCTTAACCGAGCGCCAGAGCTGTCCCGTTCCTTCTCACTCTCTCGCTCGCGCTCTGGCCGCACCAGAGCGGAGCCGCCATGGCCGCCGCCGCCAAGCTCCCGTGCCACCGCTGCTCCCTCGCTTACAGCCCTCCTGCGCCTGCACCGAGCGTCGCTACGCATCCGTCGCATCACGACGCCCCTCCTACGCCCCTTTTTCGGTCACCGCGGCCACCGGAGCACCGTCGCCACCAGTTTCGGCGGGCTCAAGCCACCGGCTTCTGTGGCCACACCACCACAGGCCGCGTCGGGCCAAGCTGGGCAGCCCAGCATGTGCGCACGGACCCCTTGGTGCTTCCCCATCACTCCCCCGCCGACGGCGTACCTTCTCCGGCCGCAACAGCAAGCTCCGGCCATCCTCTGCTCTGTTTTTCCAACCAGGGACGTCGCGCAAGAATTCGAGTAAAGGGGAGGGCCTAACTACATAACCTGTGACTCATGTGAATAGTGTCGTAAGGACTGGTTTGTAATTATTTTGCAGGAACTTTGGAAATTCATAGTAAATCGTAGAAAATTCATAAAATAGTAAATGAGGACTTTTTGGAATTCTTGTGAAATTGTCTATGTAGGGGATCTATAATATGGCATGTTTTAGTTTAAATATTTTGCGGTAAAAATAGATTTGTGCAGTAAGGTTGTAATGCTAGTTGAATTTGTTATTTTTCATAACTGTAGATCTAGGGCTCCAAATGAAGTGAAATTTTTGTGGCATGCTACTCATGTGATAGTTGATGTGTGGTAAAAATTTCATGAGTATTGGATGAAGTATGAGTGAGTTATTGGTTTATCTTGTTCTCACATGATCTCTTGCTTTAGCAACTTGTCTTTTTCATAGAGGTTGCTATACATATTCAAATGGAGTGAAATTTGTATAGTAGACTATTGAGAGGATATGTGAGCCACTGTAATTTTTGTAGAATTTATTGTATACTTTTGGTATATGTTCATTAAGTCACCTTGTTATCTAAAATAAATTAAGAAATGCATTAAAAGAATTTATTTGGTTATGGACACTAGGTTTTTTGGTGTTTTTTAGTCATGTGTGACATGTTGGTAAAGTTGGTTTTGCCTAATTATGTGTTTACAACATAAGTTAATATTTATTTTCTTGCAAATGTGGTTTTTGGACAGATCTGTGAACTTAGCAAAGTTCTTCATGATAATGTGCTTTGTTGTGAAACTTGTTTATACAAAAGTTGTAGATAATTCATGTATCTAGCTTCTATTAAAATTTGGTGTAATTTGGCCAAGTAGTTTAAGAGTTACAGCTGTTTAAAGTTGGGTTTCAGAAATGGCTGCTTTCTGTTAATTGTGGACCAGTTTCTGTAAATGGATATATTTGACTTAGTTAACTTGAGAATCATGCTAATATGATTAAAGATGAATTGTAGAACATTCCATAAGCTTTCCAGATTTTCTTGTTGCATGTCTTTTGGATTAGTACAACTCCTGGTATGAGTAAAATTAGCTGCTGCTGTTGTAGCCTTGACTCTGTGATTTCTGTGAATAACTTGTTTGCTTGATATGAGTTGATGTGAGTAGCTTGCTCTCTATAGTTAGTGGTGTGAGGTTAGTTAAATAGCTATTGGTGTCTATGTCTTGCATAATCTTGTGTTTGTCTTGAATGTTTATGTGATGCATCTTGTGTTATAATTCATCACATTCATACACATGCATCTTGCATCTCATCTAGGTGCGCTAGATGAACCACGTGAAGAACATGATGTTGAAGCCGAACCCGAAGACGATGTATGGAGGATCTATCCCGAAGATGGAAGGACTAAGCAAGTGCTAGGACCGAAGATGTCACCATGACGGTGCAAGCTAACTGAACTGACTTGTGACGGATCTCAGGCAAGCCCCGGAGCATTATAAGTCTCCTAATTTATAAAAGCAATTCTTTCTATATATGAGTTATATATTGTTGCATTAAGTTATAGGAGTTGATCGAAACCGTTGATGCATTTATTACTATCCTTGCCTATCTTATTACCCTTTTACCCTGTTAGGTCAGGATCGAATAACTGCTTGGCCTTGCTTAGAACGGTAGCGATCGGTGATGTCCGGTCACCTACATTTATAGGTGGTTACTGGAAGAATTTAGCTATGGAAAGAATGATATCCTGGAATTAACCATGTGTGATGGATAATTGGAGATCGGACGGAAAAGTTGGAGGCAACCAGACAGGGTTCTGGGGTGCTGTTAGTTTCCGTCTGTGTCAATTAAGGACCGTTCATTGTTGGGCCTCGAGTCATGTTGAACGCATGCCTTACATTTAGCTGGCCGGATAAAGTACCTTCCGACCGCGAAGCTGGGAGATTATTCGGGCCGAGTAAATTGCCCGCAGCGCACTGTGCCGGAGCAGGTGTGGTAGGACACGGGGGCGAGATGATAAGACCAAAGTGCAGTCGGTCGGCCCCCGGGTACATGTGGTTCCTGGCAAACTCGAGATTCCTGGATAGTTGACTCGGTGATCAATATCTCACTTTAGCGGGTGAGTGAGGTTTGTGTAAGGAATAAATCACCAGCTGGTTAGGAATCGATTCGAATCGCCATCGCTCCTGGATAGTGAGCACTTGACTCGAGTTACGGCATCGTAGTAATTATTATGGAACAAGGATGGTTATCTGGATGATATGGGATATGCTAAATCTAAATTGGTAACTGAATGTTATTGGTTAATCAAGTGATTGCTATATTACACTTGCTTACCTAGATGGATAGGTCATAATAAAGATGATGCAAAGTACTTAAAATGGTTTCTTCATGATAGCTTATGCTTTTCGCAAACAAGTCAGCTAGCCCACTAAAGAAAGCCATGCATAATCCTTGATGTCGCTTTATTTTGGTTTAAGACGGGTAAGTCTGGCTGAGTACATTCGAGTACTCAGGGTTTATCCCACCATGTTGCAGGTGATGTTCTCGACCTGTTGATGATGGTGGCTAACCGCCGGTGGGCTCGGTGATTCTATACTTACTTCTCATCTATATGCTTTTGTCGGATGATGTCACTAAGCTAGCAATATATTTGGAACTTATATTAATGTAATCATTTGAAAGCTATGTTGTTTTCACTAAGCGGTTTTGAAATCCAAACTTGTACTATTATTTGTTAACCCCTCTGTAATATTATTTCCGCTGCAACCCGATGTATGTGATGTGTATTTGCTTAATCACGCGATCTTGGTTGTGATGTTGATTTACCGAGGTCTTTCAGGACACTCGGCGGACTACCGGGTTTATATGAGTGAAAGTATGGGTGTGTCAACGTGTTAGCGGGGACAACCGTACTTGATCTTGTATAAATTGAGCGGTTCTATCACAGTACTACGGTCGGCATACCCCATATGGACAAGTTCCTGGACCTTTTGCAAGGTTCTTATAGGAGAATGGTATAGTCGTCCAGTATTCAACACCGGGCGAACCTCAGCAGAATGGAGTAGCTGAAAGGCGTAACCGTACCCTAATGGATATGGTGCGTAGTATGATAAGTTACTCCACTTTACCGATGAGTCTGTGGATGGAGGCGTTAAAAACCGCCATTCATATTCTCAATAGAGTACCAAGTAAGTCGGTGCCCAAAACACCGTATGAGTTGTGGACAGGAAGAGTACCCTCACTTAATCACTTGCGTGTGTGGGGGAGCCCTGCTGAGGCTAAAGTTTTTAACCCAAACATTGGGATGCTAGATCCCAAAACAGTGAGTTGCCATTTCATTGGCTACCCAGAAAAGTCAAAAGGTTTTCATTTCTACTGTCCTAACAGACATACAAAGTTTGTGGAAACGAGACACGCTGTCTTCCTAGAGGATGAAATGATTAGGAGGAGCATGGTAGCTCGAGAAATTGACCTTGAAGAGAAGCGGGTGTATGCACCCACTCCGATCATTCATGAGCCATTTTTCTCACTACCTGCTGTTGCTGCACCAACAGTACAAGACACTGTGGTGCCAGCACCTGTTGTTATCCCGCCTGTGGCAACAATGAATGATGATGAGAAACCTGTGCATCAGGATCCTATAGAACCTATTGCCACACATGAGGGGGAGCAACAACAGCCTCAAACAGAAAATGTGCCAAATGAGGAGGCCCCTAGAAGGTCTCAAAGAATTAGAAAATCAGCTATTCCTGCTGATTATGAAGTGTACAACACTGAAGAATTTCAAATGGGGGATGATCCCACCTCATTTGAAGAAGCCATGAAAAGTGATCATTCATCAAAGTGGCATGAGGCCATGGAAGATGAGATGAGATCAATGAATGCAAATAAAGTTTGGGATTTGGAGATAATTCCTAAAGGAGCCAAAACAGTAGGCTGTAAATGGGTCTACAAAATAAAACTTGACTCTCAAGGGAATATAGAGAGATATAAAGCCCGACTTGTGGCAAAAGGCTTTACACAAAGAGAAGGGATGGATTATAATGAGATATTTTCTCCAGTCTCATGTAAGGATTCCTTCAGAATCATAATGGCATTAGTGGCACATTACGATTTAGAATTACATCAGATGGATGTAAAGACGGCATTTCTCAACGGAGACTTAGAAGAAAATGTTTACATGGCACAACCGAAAGGTTTTGTCTTGGAAGAAAAAGAACGTTTGGGATGCCGCCTAAAGAAATCCATTTATGGATTAAAACAAGCTTCAAGACAGTGGTACTTGAAGTTTGATCAGACGATAAAGAATTTTGGGTTTAAAGATAATGTTGAGGACAATTGTGTCTACGCAAAGTTTAAGAATGGAAAGTTTATCTTCCTTGTCCTGTATGTGGATGATATCTTACTTGCTAGTAGTGATGTCAGTCTACTACTGGAAACAAAGAAGTTTTTGTCCTCAAAATTTGATATGAAAGATCTTGGTAAATCTTTGTTCGTTTTAGGGATCGAGATTCACCGAGATAGAAGTAAAGGGGTATTAGGACTGTCACAAAAGGCATACATAGAAAAAGTCTTAAAGAAATTCAGTATGCACAAATGTAGTCCCTCACCTGCTCCTATAGTCAAGGGCGACAGATATGGGGATTTTCAATGCCCCAGGAACCAATATGAGATCGATCAAATGAAAGTGGTTCCATATGCTTCAGCTGTCGGAAGCTTGCAATATGCTCAAGTGTGTACGCGCCCTGACTTGGCATTTGTTACCGGGTTACTTGGCAGATTCCAGAGCAATCCTGGAATAGAACACTGAAAATTGGTAAAGAAAGTCTTGCGTTATTTGCAAGGAACGAAAGGCCTCGTGATGACGTATAGATGATCTGATTCACTCCATATAGTGGGATATTCAGATTCTGATTATGCGGGAGATAATAGAAAATCCACGTCTGGATATGTGTTTACTCTCGCAGGGGGAGCTATTTCATGGAAAAGCTCAAAGCAAACCATCACTACATCGTCCACAATGTATGCCGAGTTTGTAGCATGTTATGAGGCAACGGGGCAGGTGAACTGGTTAAAGAAGTTCATACCCGGTTTGAAGGTGGTTGACGACATCAATAGACCACTCAAGTTATACTGCGATAATAATCCAGCAGTACAGTATGCTCACAACCATAGGTCAAGTGGTGCTATTACGGATCCAAGTGTCATCCGCCTAGATCTACCCTAGTCGATCCACAGAAATTAACAGATCCCACAGCTTGAAATGCAAGCATAAGTGCAAGTGACTAAAGATCTCCAGCGACTTCTTCAGTCGGAATGAGTATAAAGCTAATCAGCTCCACAGTAACATAACAAAACAGGGATAAGTTAAGTTGATATGAACCTTTGCTGCAGGGATGGCAAAGATGAAAGAAAAATTACACTGGAAGTGAAACTGCACAATGTCACAATCTGTGTGAAATATTTATGGTATCCAACATTTTAATTACAGTTAGACGGTTGCAAAAGAAAACATTTTTCCACATATGAGGTACATCATACTCAAAAGGGGGAAGGCGAAAAACAGCAAATTATACATGACATCTGATTTCAAAATATGGTCAGAGATTATTTTTCCACATATGAGGTACAAAGTACTCAAAAGCAGCAAAATGCATGACATCTGAATTCAAAATATGGTTAGAGCATGGATAAAATGTACAGGACTACCTACTTCCAATTGCTGGTCTCAGAAAAATAGAGGCACAGGCTGGGCAGGACTAAGTCGTGACTTGTCAATTCTTTCTTGGATACTTGAGAAAAGCATAAAGTCTGTTTCGATATATGTCCAAGATTACCTCGAACTTTAACATAGTCCAAGGTTGTATATTCCAGAAGTACTATCTTCCTCGAAGGAGAGCTGTTCCTCGACCTCTGCATCGGTGAAGGTAAGAGCTCTCTGCAGCTTTTTTGAAGAGAAAACCTCAACATCAGCCATGTACACAGCAATCACAGGGCGGTGATCTGATAGCCTGATATCAACTGTCTTATATGACAGTAACCTCATACCCTTACCATGGCAAAGAATTCGGTCACACCTACACATAGTTAGAATAGAGAGTTTGCTGTTAGTACACGCCACTAGTAACTTTAGATATACAAACATAACTTCAATAATGATAATTTCATTAATAAAAATTCTAGCAGGGTGCAAAATATATAGAACAAAATATACCATGCAGGTGTTCTCCTTCCAGATTTGTGATCATCACTTATGTACTTTTCTGAGTTAACCTTGTACTTATACGTTGGAGGAAAGTTGATGACCCCTTCAGTCCATCCTTCAAATAGATGCCCCTTCTTCAGCTCTACTTTCAGCTATCATTAAAGAGAATGGAAAGGTGAGCTAGAACTTATGAATAATGGGCATTTTGCAATACGATGATAAAACATAAAAGCCTACCTGATCTTTCCCAAACAATTCATTCCAGTCCTGCTTGGAGATGAGTTCATGTGTCTTCTCATATGGTAAATTGATCCTATAGTTAAGATCACCTAGCCATACAATCCTTCTGAAGCATTCAAGAAATATCAAATCTTAGATGAAACAAGCTAGAACTGCAATGCGTCACCAAATCTAGCTAGCATGAACTAAACTGGTAAACTAAAAATAAGTTATAATTGTCTTCAACCCTCGACCACATGCTCTTGTTTTGCCCCCTCAATGAAAGCAAAAGTTCTAATAGCATTGCAATATTCAAGAACGGCTGAAGATAGTGCTTTGTTCCTGTCAACTATTAAAATAAGTAGCAGATGAACCGCTAAAAAGTAGAGGTAACCAGAAACGATACAGAATCTATTACTTACTCATGGTCATATATCGTCTTAGGCATGTTGACTCTGGAAACTGGATTGAATATTGTCCTTCGGTGGATTTCTTGAACATCAGCATTCCTTTTTAGTTCATCTCCTTCCTTTTCTCCAGAGGTCAGGTGACAACATATAAAGCAAAAGTGTGTTTGGTATATGGACATGCTTACTGATATTGATCCCTGAAGCATGCCAAAGTAAGAAGAGGTTAGCATACCCTTTTCCAAATGTAGTGTTGGTGCATTGATGGAAAGTAAAATGCAAGCGATATGAGACTGGAAAGACTGGAAGATAATAGGTGCTAAAACATAAGTATTATTCTACAAAAACGCCAGTTGTTGTTTACTGTAGTTTAGATAAGTGACTGCAAGCCAGCTGACAAATACTTATAAAGTGCATGCATTTGAAACCCAGTTTTCAAACAGCAGAGTTTCTTTAACTGAACAAAAAGGGATCTGAGAGTATTGTGGCTTATAGAAACTTGCCTTATTACCAATGTATCCCATAGCACCGACCCCTACAGTTGATACTTTCAGACTCTGAATGTGCTTTCGGAGGCTTCTTCGTACCCATATTGATAGGTACACTCCAACCATCTGCTTGCTTATTATCCTTACAAAGTACGATCTTTTCCTTTTAACTGCTGCACAGTTAATGTTAAAATCAGGAACTGAATTATCCTCTGCAAATGGACCAGAATCTCCATTTACTGACTTCAAAGACAAATATAATCTTAATGCCTTTCCTGAAGCATATGACTTTGTGCTGTCAGGAAGACACTGGGCCAACATATCCAATGGTGGTTCAGGCCAAATCATTCCAAGCCTCTCTGAGTTACTGAATGTTTTAGTTAATAGCTTCTGGCAGATCTTCTCTTCCAAATTAGATTCTTTAAAACTTAGGTTATTGGATCTGTCAAAAGTCTTCATTGAAGGCAACCTGCTGAACTCGTCATCTTGTAAAATTGTTTCAGGTGCATCAGTGGGATGTTCACATTTGTTACCATGAATGCCATCAACAGAATCGGCCAAATCTTGTTCGTTCAATGGGTGCACCTCCCCATCACTTTCACTAACAGACTCACTAATAAGTTCATCTTCCATCACAAAAGCATCATCAGATGGCTTGAATTTTGACGGAGAAGGAGGATCGCTGTGACATTTATATTTGGGTTTGTCTGGGCTGATCTTATTCAATGTTTCACGAATAATATGCTCCCACATTGCAACAGGGCGGTTGTCTTCAGCACCAAATATATTCCCAGCATTTAGTGGAACAATTTCTTGAAATCTGAAAGACAATCAAATCTACTTATTAAATAAAACAATAGGAACAACAATATTATTAGAGACTAACATATAAAAATAATAGCATCTTGTATCATATGGGACAAAACATTTTTTGGAGATGAGCGAAGACATATGACAGCTAAAGATTTGATTTCCATTGTATTCAATATGACTTGTTGAGGGATTCTGTAATTTACCCAAGAACATATATATCAGCTGGATCCTCCATATCCAACCATTCTTGAATATCCAAGTCATTAGGTGGAAGTCTGCCTGCAACATTCCATGTTCCAGCACAAATCCTGCATCAAGCCAACATCAATCTTAAGGAACAGTAATGAACCTAACGTCATTTATTTGGTCCCAGATGCAGTAGCGAATACTGGTTTATGTTTGTGGTAGGCAAGATCTATGAACAAACTAGTAGTCATTCAAGTAACCGAAAAAAACTGTCGAGAAACAGTCTGGTAGATCCAAAAATTGTTTAAGGGGAGCAATACATACCTGAGTTCCCTGACATCAATATACTGAGCACGAAGGGTCTCTGACTTGCGCCTTCTATGAAGCCCACAGGGAACTGCCCCCAGTTGGTTTCCTACAATATTTGATAGATTGTATCAGTGCATACGGAAAGGTTTATGCACCTTCTCGCAAGTGTATATTTTTACTTTTTTAATGAATAAGCGTGTATGCTTCAAAGGCGCTTTAGAGATACTTATCTGAAATTAGTGATACAACAGGCTAGCAGTAGATCTTAGTTTGCCAGTGTGCTGCATGCATTGGCAATCTAACCGCTTACAAGGTGGTTAAAAACTTACTGTAAGGAGGGAAAAAACTAAGGAAACCCCTTTTTCTTTTTTTTAAAAATGAAAATCTGCTTACTATGGTATTTGTTTTTTTTATCGAAATATACACAGGAGAGCTGCGTATCTTTGTGTTATAGAGAGGAACAAATGGCCCATATACATTACCAACTCATGCCAGGACCAGAAATGCGAATAATCCCATTGAAAAAGAAGCACATTTGCTGTCAGATATAACAGCTAATATGATAACAACCACAAGTAATTACCAATAGCCTCAGCACCGAATCCACGGAAGTTCCTCTCTTCATCATGCAACTTGCGCTCCCATGCGCACATCTCTGCTCAAGGTCCATTACATGTCGACTGGCTTTGGTCTTCGACACTGATCAAAATCAGCACAAGCCCCAAACCTCCCCCAAAAAGGGAGAGGCAATCTAACGCAATGTAGCTTTGGCTAAAATGAACCAATAATTTTGAAGCTTGAAATCACCGCCAACAAAGTAAAGCGCAGCATTTATACTCCCTGTTTGCCCTTTTCAAAAGTTACCCGCTTTTTGTAAGCAACCATGTACTGCAACTGTATTTCGTGCAATCAGATTCAGACCCTCCTTTTCTTTTATGTTCCTTTTATAATTCGTCTACAAAAAGGCAGGATACAAAGAGTGGGAGATCTTATCGTTTTGAAAACCACGAGGAATAACATTGTACTTCTACTCTGGTAGTTCATCGAAAATAGACGTCCATTTTTGTTTCATTTCTAAGAAAGGAAGGAATTTACCAAGGTGAAAGGAATAGCTTAGGAGCACAGAAGCATGAGGAACCAAACAACCATAGAAATATAGAATCAACTCATTATGTCGAGTTTCTATGAGTAAATGTGAAGTCATTTTCCAAGCTCTTGGGAACGACTTCCAACTTTAATTTTTACCCCCAAAGGCAAAACAAATTGGATCATGATGGAGGAAGGAATCGTGCAGTTACATACAAGTAAGCACCAGGGAAAGGGAAAGGGAAGTCGACCCTTACTGGTTGGAAGCAGAAGTAGCATTTACTAATTGTTCAGGTCAGTTCTTTTTCCATACTACAAAACAATGAAGCATGGCAAGAAAGATGTAACATCAGATCAATTTTGGCAACACCACGCGTGAAGAACAGTGAGAGACAGAATCAATCACGAAGCATTGTCCGATCATTCATGAAAGGGCACACAGAATTTTTAGTTCGCCTTTGTCATCATGGGAAGATGCTGATTTAGAAGCCGAACTAAGCAAGCAATTAAACAGGTCATGTGCAAAAGCCAAAAGGGATAAACGGAATGATGAAGGTAGGAGGGAGTCGGCTTGGAAGTGAGGAGCGTATCGCTCACCTTCATACTCGACTTCGCTATCCGTGTCGTCGCCGGTGGTGTCGCCCTCGTCGGCGCTGAAGTCGGACTCCGGCGACCTGATGTTCAGCCACTTCCGCAGCACGGTCCTGGGCCACAGCTGCGTGTCCGGACAACACAAACAAACAGCACCTGAGTTAAGCACCACCACGAAACAAAGAGAAGCAGCAACAAAGCAAAAGCACGCACGGAGGCAGGCACGCACGCACCGATGTCCTCACCTGCTTCTGCTTCCTCCCCTTCCGCCGCATCCGTTGCGCGTCGGGGTGGGTCGCCGCGACGGCCTCCATTTCCTGGCGCTCGGAGCCGCCGCGGGCGAGGGGATGCAATGGCCAGGGCGGCGCGCGCGCCCGCGCGGACGAGGACGAGGACGAGGGCGAGGGCGCGGCGGCTGCCATCGTCTCCGCTACAGCGGTCAGTTGGCAGTTGCGGGTAGCTTTGCTTGGCCCAGCTAAAGATCTATGGTCCAGCCACGGACCGCCGCGGTGCCTGCCTCTGCCTGCGGCTGTGCCGCCTTGGCGCCTTCCCTGCCTTGTTCGGAAAAAAAACCGGTGGCGACGCCGCGTTGTTAATTGTTGTTGGCCTGGCGCTTGGCTGATGAGAGCTGCTGTTGTGGACCGGAGGCGAAGAGGACGCAGACCCACTGCGAGCGACACTGACATGTTCATTGGTTTCTGGCTCCATAAACTCGGTTAATATTGGTTTACCGCGAATGAAAAATACTGTATCATAATTAATAAACTCTGGGCGAAACAAACGAGCGAACAGCCTGACTGACTGAGCTTCCTGTGATCATTGCCCACCCACGCGACGGATAATAAAGGGCGTAGCCGGTGGTAGATCACGGTCACCTGCCGCGTGCTCTGACAAGGCGCCACGTGGCGCAGGTGGGGCACCGAGGTCTCCACGCCGGCCGACCAACCAACCAGCTGCGCGCTGTGCCACTGGATGGATGCAGGGCCCGGTAGCACTAGCACGGTAGCACCGGCGGCGGTGAGATTTGTGGCATCTCGCGCGTTCTCTGTGCTGTGTGCCGACCGGAGGACCCACTTGCCCGGCCGGAGTCGCCCTCGCACCTGCGTCCAGTAGACCAGTAGGCGCTTCGTCGCGCAGTAGGAGTACAGCTCGCGCGCCGCGGAAACGCTGCGGTCACGACGAAGCTGCCTGATCCGGGGCGCCCGAGCGAGCCGTAGCTCTCCGTGTCGCTCTTGCTGTTCGCGGACGATTGGCTGGCCTTGAGTGGTGCCGTCAGATCAGAGCCATCAGGCTATTGTTAGTGCCTAATCTTTTTCCTCTTTTGGCCTCTCTTTTGCACAACTTCTCGGTCATTTCTGTTCACGGATTTCTCGTGCTTCGTTGGCTCTGTGCCACTTTACGTGCGATTTCGGCAAGTCCAAAACCAAAAGATCCGGGGCCTCGGCAAATTTTAATACTGCATCACGATGAACGTGTGCTTCATAGATTATACTAGTTATTACTTTAGCCGCTGCTAATACAAATCTACTCAGCGTGTGTTAATAGGGTTCGTTGTCTGCTCCGTAAAGCTGAAGAATCCTCTCGAACGTCGTAAACAACAGGCAGCCAAGCAATCAGACCGGTTAATCTACCCAAATCGACCTGTCAAAGGACTGTCAGCAACTGTCAATCATCTTAGTTGAACTCGACCTAAGCTTCTTTTTTTTTTTTGTTCCAGAGAGGAAGAACAGACTCGTTGTGGCTTTTGTCCTTTATTAGTGTGTTTGGTTTGAGGATAAGGGTGGATGGGATATGGTCATCAATGGATTTCGGGGATATCCACGTTGTGTGTTTGGTTGGATGAATAGGACGAGTCATTTTCCTGTTTGGTTGGATGGATGAGATTGCATGTGACGAGAATACTTGACTAATTATGTCTATTATTTAAAAATAATTACAACTAATTATACCCTAATAAATATGCACGGACACTAATCTTATCATTATAATCACTAATTAAAAATAAAATATATGTTAATTAGCACTATACTACTCTAATTGTCATACAAAACATGCGCTAATCAACATGTGGATATCCTCATCCGCTAGATTTTTGGGGTCCAAGATATCCAACATCTACCTAGAATATTCCTTGGTGTGGATATCCAGATTCAACTTGTCCATCCAATCAAACACCGTGTATCCATAAATATCTATGTCCCATCCATAGCCATGAACCAAACACACCCTATATGCCTATGATTCACCCTGTACTAAGGCGGTTGATTGCAATGGTTTCTAGATTCTTCCGTAGGCTGCTGCTATTTTATGTTTAGCATTTTTTTTCTTTTTGTTGGCATTAGGTGTACTTTGACTCCTTTTTTTCTGTTCTGGGACGCGGTAAGCTAGCGTACAGTTTGGTGGGGAGTTAGGAAACTTTTATGGATGCCACTGAGATGTGGTTAGAATTTTTTTTAAAGGACTCCAAGTCTAATGTGATTATCTAATTCCACCGAAGGAGGAGAAAATAGATTAAATATGCTGGGCCACTACACGTTTGCTTACGAAATTGTTGCGAGAGTGATGCCAGAGAATGGTCGTGTACAGCATATGTTTTCTTTCTAGCACAATGGACTGTGTGGTCATCATGATTACTATCAAATATCACCTAAATTTTTTGTATTTTTATTCTTTTCTTTTGTTTGTATATGGCCTGAGTTAAAATATTGGGATCAACCCTGTGATTTTGACACATTATTTTCGATGGAACACAACCTGGTCAGAGTGAGACAATGGGATCCTACTAAATCTGCTGACAGGGGAACAAACTTGTCAACGTGGCACTCCTCCTCCCTTTTGAAATGGAACAATTGGACAAACCACGTTCTGCCGTCTTGGATGCCCAAAAAAATGATTCTGTGCAGTTCATGCAGCCAGCCGGCTTCTCCAATTGTGGTTGCACATGAAAGCAGAGCAGGAACGGATCAGCCCATGTTGGTCGCTTGGGAATGTCCGGTGCGCGCAAGCGCTGCATTATTGAGCACCTGACATCACATCACTGTTCATGCATTCCATTGGTTTTTCCAAAAGGAAACCATTAACATGTTTAACTAGCACTATCAGTGTTTCATGTTCTACAGGTGTGATTGCCTTTTTTTTTTTTTGTTCTAAACAAGTTTCTCAGTCGACTAGCCAAAAGCCACCACACGTACAAGCTAGACGGGATCCAAAGCTGGTGCGTGTAACCGCTCCGTGATCTAGTTCGTTGAGGACCGGATGAGGGGACATGAATACATGATAAAACACCGCATGTGGATCAAGCACTACTGGTGCGCGTCTTTCACCTCGCGGATCGAACTCACGTTGTTGTTGGTTCGTTTACGTGAGAGAAAAATCTGCTAGACTGCGGGCTGGTTCGCGTGAACACTGTTTTGCTGAGAGGGCTGGCCAGCCAGCCCAGCCAGCCGCTCCCAGCCGATCAGGCTGTTTACCGCTTGGTGCTCGGGTTCGGCCACATGGAATGGAACCCGGGGCGGTGCCGGCAGTTCAGCACGGACGCTCACCCTGTTCTTACTCAGTACAGTATTTTTGTGGCGTTCGTTCGCTGGGACTGCAGTCTTGCAGAAGCGTCGCGTTTGACGCGCGCGCACACCAGTGGCAGTCTTGCAGATGGACTCGGATCGCATCCCTCGGTCTGTCCACTGGTTGGTTTTTTAGTGATAAGCTCAGCTGGTGCTGGTTTATTGTGAGAGAAAAATACTGTTGGCTGACTGATAAACTCTGGCTGAAACCAACGAGCGAACACGCTGACTGAGTCACCGTGTCGCCTGTCGCATATCTCTTCCAGAACTTTCTGCACATGGCCGACCGGTATTCGAGGTCGAGTGGCGAGGCTCGCCGCTGCTGGTAGCCCGGTACTGGCACGCATCGTCATGTATCGCGACTCCGCGAGAACCTGTGGCGGGGGCGCGGACACGAGACCACGGACGACGCCGACTTCATCCGTCACCCGATGCAGATGCAGCTAGGCTTTGTCTGTTCTGTGACGTATACTACGTACAAGTACAGCTACGGGCACGGGGTTAGATTATGTTATGTTCAGATGGGGGTGGTGATACGTACTATGTCGTTGCAGCAGGAGGCTGGTTGCATTGCATGTGTTGTTGATATTGATGAACGATGAGTGATGAGGCCGATGCGGATGAGAGGCACAAGCGTCCATGATATGCTCGGTTAGGAAGTCGGTTTGACCTCCAGCCTCTCCAGTCTCCAGATCTAAGTTACCATGCAATGCAACACACGTTAAGCTGCCGCTGTGGCCTCATATCTTCTTCTTTTCTTTTCTTTTTTTTTTTTTTTTTTGCCATGGCAGACGTAGCACAAGGCCAAAGCCACACAAAAATCTCAAATCTGTGGTTGAGCGCGACGCGCTGACAGCGACTTGGTGACTGACAGAGAACTGGTGGCCGTGAGGCCTTCGTGCTCTTGATGCCATTGAGGGTGCGACTGTGTGTGAGCAGAAAGCGTCACCCCCACTACAACTGTGCGGCCGGGGCTCCCTTTGCCCTTTTGTTGGTGCCTTTGTGCTTGTACGGTTACATGCACAAGGCATCTTCTTGGGACGTTCCAGAAGGATAGGCGAAATGCGGATCCAACGGGCGCTGTGCCGCTGTCTGCGACGCAAGAGGACCTCTGCGATCTGATCATCTGACCAGGGACGTCTCGTCCTTAGACTGCAGATTGTTTCTTGTTTATCAGGCTCGTTTTCAAGAATTTATTGAGTGCCTTCAAAGAATTTACTTAGTGTTTAGGAACAGTGAAAATAGAAACAGAAACAAACAAATATGAAGATAGGTTTTAGCGATTCTAGTCATTTTGGGCTAAAGATTTCTGACGATGTTATACTGTCCCACGCTCCTATCGGTTTGAATATTAGTTAAGCATGTTTGAAGACTTGCTAATCATTTCCAAATTGGCGTTGAGCTTGGTTGATATCTAAAATTTTGTCATATCAAAGATTTGGCTAGCTAAAAGTTGGAGAAAAATATTGCCATAGATTTGGCAAGCCAAATGTAAGAGTTTGACAAGTTTTGGTAGCAAACCAAATACTAACTAAAATCATGATTTGCCAAATCATTGACATGGTAAATTTTGGAAGCAAACCAGGCCCTGAATTGCATCTGGAGCACTCATTGACTTCCGTGGTCTAGCTTCAAGAACAAAAAAATCTGGCAGGCACTCGATCGAGTTAAGTCGAGTGGCTCAGACGCGCCTCGGTTGGCAGAAACGTGATTCTCTTGCAATGTCCACAAAAGGCCCCAGCGTTTCCAACCGTTAATCGACATATCAAAATTCTCTTGACTAGTTCAATGCATGCAGCGTGCAGTGTAGCCAGGTCCTTCGAATAGTCGAATGTAGTCGAGCCTTGATTGGTTGGCTAGATAGCCTAGATTAGCAGCTAGTAGGTGCAAGAGACGCCCCCTTGGCATGGCTCCTAGATACGGAAAGTTTCTTTGTGTTTCTCGTAGCCTGGCTGGCACGATGCGTGCCTCTGCGCGTGAAAGAGCAAAATTGGTTTGCTTCGCTAATGTGTGAGCTCATAAATCCATTCTTTACCACTATAGGCCAACTAAACCTAACCTTTAGGAGGAAGCGAACTTAAAATAGGAACAGATTCCTACTCATCAAAGAATAACTTCTGTGAGGAGCAATGTTGAAAATAGCCCCCTCGCAAATAAAAATTGTTGAAAATAGCCACCTACAGTGTCGTTATATCTTTTTCAAGGGCCTACCGCTACGATATTGTTTGAAATTGTACAGCTGTTTCCGCTAAACATCACTATTTGACTTAGCCACCAAATATTTTAGCACCACTAAAATCATTATTGTCGGTGTTTCGAGTCACCACCGACAAGTAAATTTCTAATATTACGGATGTCTCTACTTAGCTTGTGGCTCACGTCTGATGGTGTGCTTAGAGAGAGATGAGTTTTATCTTGTCTCGTTTTGAGCTACCTGAGAATGTCCCTGACGGTTTTGACTTATGAGCCTCCGGTTAAATCGCTTCTTTCCTATGAGTCTTACATTAGCACCGACAGGTTTGTAGTAGGGGTTACAAACGTGGACCTGCGAGAGGGACATGTCCCAAGTCTCCATAAGTGGAAAGAGAGAAAACGGTGTCGTGGAGATAGCTCCTTTTTCTGGGCGTGCCGCTTTCGTAGTATGCTTATGTTGTGTTCCCGGAGTCGATTCGAGGTTCGATGGGTTCGTGATAATTTGATCGGGTCCGGCCTGGATCGATCCCCTTCTAGTCTTCCTCCATGGGATGTCCTGCTTTTTCTTTTATAGACCAAGAGAAAGCACGGGTTACAGCGGAGGAAAATAGAAAAAACGAGAGGGAGAGAACGGCCCTTAGGACCGCCGGGTCCTTCTTATCCTTCATGTGGGTCCCACCGACACTGTAGATGTCAACAGAGGGAGACGCCCACGTCGCGGTCTTGTCCCCAAAAGGCATCAGGCGCGGAGACTATGCGCCCTCGTCGTCTGCCCCCAAAGGCTTCACGGCGCTCCAAACTCATGTCGCGAGCAAGGCGCCGTGGTGATCGTTCGGTGGTTATTGGTTCGCTACCGCCGGTGTTCGTCGAGGGTTAGGATAGAAATAGCACCGATACGTCCTTAGTTTTTCGATTATCGTTTTTTGATGTGAACCCTCGTTAGTGGGCCCTCATTCGTGTGACCACTTGACCGGGATCGAGACCTTACATCGGTTGCGCCCTTGATTTCGGATCGTCGCCTCTCTTCACCGGTGTCGAGCTTTGACTCGGTGGGCCATACGCTTGGACCTGGAGGTGGTTGGCGGCGGGGATGGGTCTCCACCGTTGGTGGCGAAAGGATAGGGACTCCGTGGCCTTGGGGTCAGGCGGCGAGCCGTGACCTCCCTTCGGTCGGAAGAGGCCCCAAGGTTTCGTAGTCCTCCCCTAGAGGTCATCCGCCGCCAATCGCGGCGCCGCGCAAACCCAAAGGTCAGGCGTGAGCCCTCCCCCAGAGGTCGCGGTCGCTTTGAGACAGATCCGCCACTAGAGGTCGTCCGCCGTGGCCTTCTCCGCCCGCTCCTCGCCGCCTCGGTGGATGCTACTGGCGGCGAGGCGTCGTTTCTTCGCCATCTTCCATGCGGGATTCTGACCCAAGAGTTCCTTGAGCGAGGCGAGGTGGAGCGCAGCCCAAGTGTCAACATATGGCGGCGTTTGTTGCGAGGAGAGCCCGATCACCATTTTGCCTTAGGTCGTCGAGACGATTGGAGGAGATGTAAACCCAAGGGTCGAGCGAGTGAGGCGTTACCTATACATGCGCTTTGCCCAAGGGTCGAGCGAGGAGGATGTGGCATAACCGCCTAATCTAATACCTCCCAGGAGTACTTGTCTTTCATTAGACACTAAGTACCCAAGGGAGAACACCAAATTACGCAGTTCCGTCGAGCACACCCCAAGGGAGAACCCGAGAATCCACATTTTTCCATCAGGATCATAAATGAGAGAATAAAACTTATAACATTTTAGCCATTTCTTACATCACTTTCTATGTAACATCAGAGTATAATATTTATTATTTATAATAGCAGAATATGAACATGCTATCAGAGTTATGAACTATTTAAATTAACAGCGGAATATAAACATGTGATCAGAATTACAGCAGAAATAAATAGCCATTCATGACATGATAAAGCATTGATAAATAAACTATAACAATAGATTATAAAACTTCTATTTATAAAAACATTTAGTGAGAGTTATAAATAAAAATTATGATCGCAGCGTAAAGGAATCATCTCTGAGCCCACCAGGAATAGCATCCAACTGTTACCTGCAACAGGAGGAAATAAAACCCTGAGTACTCAATTGTACGCAGCAAGACTTACCCGATAGGAGAAAAAAAGACTCCAAGGATATACAAGGCTATCTGGCTCGTGGGTTGATTGCATCTGCAGAAGCATTACTAAATGTGCGTCCTTATATTCGATTTTATTAGCAGTCAACATTATTTCATTAACCAATCATTCTATGTAAGCACATGTGCTACTTTCAAACATGTGGTAAGCAATCAGATTTCCTTTTTCCATCTTTCATCTTTTAGTTCTTACTACGGTGCTAGGGTGTAGACAAGTCATACCAAAATATCGGTGATTCATGAATCAATGCCCCTAGCTGGGTACCCGAAAACACACGCTCTGCTTGTACCCCAGGCACAAGCAGGACCAACCCACTACCCTCCTATCACGGGGTCCAGGTCTCCGTCCAAACTGGGACTCCAAGCCCCCGCCCCTGAGTCCCGGATTCAGTGCGGTGCAAGGACCTTCACCCAAAAACCACCCTGATAGTCGGTCCGAAAAGAGGCGGAACCCATGATAAGAGAGTAACAAGTCTTCCCTGCGCCCATACCAAAGTATGTGCTCAGGATAATAAGTCTGTGACTTGCCTAGAGTCCAATGCAACGGCCGGTCCTTAACCGACACAGACAGGGGAAATAGTGTAACCAAGCTATGCCCCGTTGGCCGCAGGACACAACCTCTTACATCCACCAAAAACCAAACCATATCCCTGCCCGGTCTCTATTTTTCCTTTCCACCATTTATATTTTTCAAGAGATAATAATATAGTAATATATTTTCTATCTTTCGTGAGTGACAGGCAATCACTCGACTTCTACTAGAGTCCTGTAGCATAGCAATCTACACAATCCTATCATACTAGTAAGACTCATAGGATAAAGATATATATATACAAGTGGGTTTCATTCAACTCCTTAAAATTTAATGCACAAATATATTTTAAAGTGCATAAAAGTAGAGGTTATGCACCGGGGCTTACATGGGTAAGATTTAATCAGAAGTTAGCTTTCCATCATGATGGCACGATCTCCAAAAGCACAATTTCTCCAGCAACTCCCAATGACTCCATGATTCATCGATGTCCCTATCATGATATGCAATGCAAAGACGCAAAGACATTAATCAACTATAACCGTGACTCGTAAAATATGATTTACGCCACTCAAGCTAACGAGCTAGTTCTAACGACGACCATACTTAGGCTACGTATCCATATTGTCGAATAAGGCATTATTTCCCAATAGATGTTTTAGTTATACAATCCCACGGTGTTTCTTTATTTCGTTCTATCGATTTAATCTTTATCTGAAATAGGACATCATTATTTATCTAGCAAACTAATTATTCGGGAGCTACAAAAAATTACAGTGAGCAACTAATAACATTAGGGATTTACGATAAAATTTTTAGAGTTAATACTATCACCGATTTATCACGGAAATTCCAACAAGTTCATCATTTTAACAATATTAAGCATGTTAAAATAATTAGAGCAACCCTAAAAATATACCGAACCTATGTGAACAAAATACACTATCTGATATATCATGATTTTAGAAACTTAACAAAATTAGTTTCACAATTTTTGGACTCCTAAATGATTTTATATTTAAATAACAAAATCAGCTTAGAATTTATATTCGAAAATCTTCACTAATTCAAAAGGAAAAGAGCACCGCTGACCACATGAAATGCCTCACCGAGGCCCACGACCACAAGCCGGCTTGGCCAAGCAAGTAGGCTGCACCCTAGGCACTCACAAGCGGCACCAGCCGCCAGTGAAACGAAACATGGCCCAAGCGGAACGAGCACGGCCCAAGCGGTGCGGACGCGAGCGGCCCAAGCGCAATGGCATGCAAGCAGCAGCCCAACATGAAGCGAGCCAGTAGCGCGCTGCTTTTGCATAAATCCCCCAATCAGTTTTTTAATCGCCAAACCCTATTTGCACTATTCATTACTCCCTCTGTCTTATCACAATAACCCCCTATACTTGTATATATTTACAAACCCCGGTCCACGAGGGACTCCAGAGCAGAGCATTGGCAGGCGATCCGACGGTGTGACCATGGCCGTGCACGGCGGCGAGGCTGCGGCTGGCTGGCGGTGGCTGCATCGCACGCGCGAGTGGGGTCCTAGCAGTGCCCACGCGGCTACGGGGCGAGACGCCAGAGTCACGGCGACGGCAACGGCGCGGGTGCCCGCCCCGCGCATGTCAGTCGGCGGCGGCGCGGAGAAAACGGCACGCATGTGCACACAGTTGAACTACTGGCTTCCGATCCACTTCGAGGCTCTCTATAACTTCCTCACAGTGCTAGGGATTCAAGGAATTGGAGGGATATACCTTGTGCACAACGAATTTTGGACCGAAAGGGAGGGCGGTCGTGGCATCCATGGTGTGCGTGCACTGGTGGTGGCACTGCGGCTGTGGCGCTGTGGGGCGCAGCGGGCTCGGGCGCACCTTCGCGTGCGGTGGACGGCGACGGAAATGGCCATAGGTGCTCGCAGGAGGTCGCCCGGAGCAGCGGGCCGCGGGCGCGGCTGGACGGAAACAAGGCGCGACGACGGTGGCAGAAGGCGCGGCAACAACGGGAACGCGGTGCGGGGCAATGCGGTGGGGCTATGGCTCCAGCGCGAGACCGTGGGAGTTCGCGCTCGCTCGCGTGGGACCGGTGGCGGATGGCTTGGCCACGGCGGCGCTGCAGGGTGGCTCCAGAACAAGGAGGAGGGAGGCGGGTCTTCGGCTTTGAGCAAGGTGATAGGCGGCGAGCAGAGCAGAGCCGAGTACCACAACGTGTGCGGCGGCCGTGGGTGACTACCGGGGTGGATGTGCTGTGTGTGACGCCTCCAGGGCTGGTGTCCGTGAAGTGCTAGTCCGTGGTTGGAGCGGCCGGCAGAGGGCAAGGAGAGGGAGAATGAATGCGCGGTAGGTAGAGAGAAACAGCGCGAGGTCTCGGCCTTCATTTAAGCGCGAACGTAGGGGCAGCGCAGGCAACGACAAGGACAACACATGCTCCACGCGCTGTGGCACAGAGGCAGACAACAGCGGCAGGCAAGGACAACCAGAGACAGAGACAAGCAGAAAAAGAGAGGGCGGACAGAGCCGTGTGCGCTCGCCACCAACCTCATAAACACGGCATGGGGCAGGGCGGCTTGGCACGCACATCATGGCCGACAGGAGCACTGCAGCGCGACACGAATAAATCCGATGGCTAATTTAGAGTAGGGGGAACGCACCGTCGTCCCTCAAACTAGCGCATAGACAGGATGACTCGAACTTGGCGGGACGTGAAGGCAGCCAGCTCCTCCGTGGTTAGGTGGGTCGTGCGGTGGGCGAAACACCACGTCGTCCAGACGGCTGGCAGGCAATGCACACGGCGACCGCAGGTCGAGTCGTTCGACGGTGAGTAGTGATGCGCACGAATTTAAAAGCCAAGCAAGTGCTGCGATTGATCGCGATTGAGGCCCAAGCAAGTCCTCAAATCTGAAGTCCACACTACATACTAACACATCGAAGCGGAATACCTAAGCACCCTTTAGCTATTTTGGCCAAAATACTCTACCAAAAATGGCATCCGCAACATAAGTTCATTGTCGTAATTTTTAATATGCCCAAACCAAATTAATTTCAACCACTACGCATTTCATACACTAGTCCATACGTCATACTAACTTGTAGAAACAAAACATCTAGGAACTAATTAACCCGTTGTTCAATATAATTCGCCAAAATGACACTTTTAAACATAAGTTAAATTTTAAAATCCGAGAAAATCGTTTCGGTAAATCCTCTTAGGTCTAAATCTCGGTGCTAAGCAAGCTCGTAACACTAGAGGTGTTACAGAGGAGCCCGCGGTCTCGGGGTCGGGCGAGGTGGAGTCCTCTCCTAGAGGTCGAGCGAGGCGGAGCGTAGACCCAAGGGTCGAGCGAGGCGGAGCTTGCGCACCGGGGGTCGGTTGGAGCTGTAGTCGCGCTCTTGACTGCTCGGATGAGTCAATGTTGATGGTCGTTAGCTCCTCCTCTTCAGGTATCATAGTATTGGTCCCCGATAATTATGCACATCCATAATGTTCTCTACTTAATAAATCATTGAAAATTATTATACCGTTGAATATTGAGTGTTGAATGAATATGATTTTAATTGTAGCCTTGAGTATGTTGACTATTTTAGTGAATGCTATTAAAAGTAATTGACGTGAAGGCATGTTCTCCTAGAGCTTAAACATGTATTTGAGTGTTTATATTCATAAAATTTTCCTTAGTAAAATACTTTCGTGCATAATTAGTTAAGGATTTTTATATTTTTTATAAAATTGTTAAATGAAATAGTCTCTGCTATAGGCCGCTATAACTTTTATAGCTTTAGAAGAGGAGGACACTAAATGTGATAGCCCGCTATTTATAACATTGGTGAGGAAAAATGAGCGAAGAAGAAGATGCAAAATTGAACCCACCGTTGAGAAGAAAAAGACAACCAAACCCATCATCTTCACCATGACTTTTTACCAGGAATCGAACCTAAGCACTAGAGAAACCTCACAGGGAACCAAACAGTATTCAACGCGTAGACAGGCTAGTCAGGAGCCAACAACTAAACGGAACATGTGTTTGAAGTCCATAAGCCTATGCGGCATGGGCCTGACTCCTAAGTACTCCTACGAGATAGATGCGAATGGGAAACAGACTTGTACCATCTCCAAAAAAAAAAATCCAATCTTCTTAATGAAATATAGGCTTCGACCCTCTCGCGAAAAAGCAAGATGGGCGGGAAGACACACATACCTATCCCGCCCTCGTCCTTTGTACTTACTACTCTCCATGTTGGTGGTATGCTCAACAATTCCATCCACGGTCTAATACTCTCTCTGTCCTAAAATAACTACACATCTCGTTTTACAATGAGTTAATTTTTAACTTTAATCAGATTTATAAAAATATTATCAATACTTGCATCTTCTAGTATATTTAATTATGAAAATATATTCTCTACTACTAATGTAATGATATTTATTATGTATACTAAATACTAGTATACTTTTGTATATATTTGGTTAAATTTAAAAAAGTTCTCAGAAAAACGAGATGTGCAATTATTTTAGGGCAGAGGGACTATTGTAAATAGCTATGTGTGCGGCTTCGACGGTTGCAAAATTTAGGTGGACGCCCGACAGTAGATATGTGTGCTAATTTTACTTTGATGTATGCTTGCAGATCATGTAATCGGGTAGCCAATTTGTTAGCAAAGCAGGTCACATGTGACGTCAGGTTGGGTGAGTGGCAATTGACCCTATTGATCAATGATCACCTGTTGGCTGAATATTGTAACCATGTTACTACTTGATGCATGAATGAAATTCAGATTCGCAAAAAAAAAATGTTGTTCGTGCTTAACATGCAATCAACATCTCCTCATATACTCGGAGCCCAACCTGGAGAATCGAGTTTTGGTATGAATTTGAGCCCAGTCATGGCCCGTAAAGGGAGCGTGAATGCAAAGTGCGAGCAGCGAGCCCGTCGATTGCATTCCACATTTCCACCTCTCGCGTTATCACTTTTTCTGCATGCCAGTGCCAGTAGTGGGGCTCCGGCCCCTCCTATTTCCCCCAAAAAAAAATTGGTGAATGCCTGCACGGTGATTGCGAAAGCACAGTCAACTTGGTGCGAGCGCGTGTGGCTCATCCTCATCTGTCTGCTACTATTACTAGCTGGTTTATCCGAGGACAAAGACACAGACAGACAGGCTTCCGGTCCCTCTCCTGAATTTGATTCCAAATCTACCAGAGACCAAGAATTTGCTTATCAAACGGCACAAAAATAGCCCTTGTTTCTTCTATCGAGCTTCCACATAGCAGTTCAGATAATAGCGCAGTGGATTCATTCCAAAGTCCAAACTGAACAAACGGGTGGATAATTCCACAAGTAATTAGCCCGTAGCATCTGCTCGTACTTATTCGGCACAAGGAAAAAAAATATTGGAAACCGCCCAGATATACTCCAGTGGGCAGTAGCTGGCTATATGATGAGTCTGATCTCAGTCTCACGCTGACTGACAAGCAGCACTTATTCGAGCAAAGGAAAAGCACTGATCAGCAACCACCAATCAGCAGCTCGGTACTTCGTCATGATCGCTTCAGTACTTGGGCCTCCCGGCCAGCATGAACGCCTTGAGCACGAGCTTCCTGGGCACGGTGGGCGGGCCGCCCCACTCCTCCACACGCTTCAGCGCATCCCTCGTGACCGCCTCCAGGTCCACGCCCTTTTGACTTCGCCGTGGTCACGATAGAGCCGGTGTTCAGGGATATTTAACTTTTTACCATCGTAACGGACTACGACTCCTCATATATTATTTTAAGGATTGATAATATGTTTTTAACAGCAGAGAGAAAATCGATACACATTTGCCACTTTTGCTTATGTGGCACACCAGCACCACAGTTCATCTTAAATCCGAGTCAGCAGCCTCAGGTAAAATGACCACTCCTGCCCCTGGCTTTTCTATTCTCCCCTCTCCCTCCCCATCACTGACATGCGGGCCCCGCAAGTCAGATTCTCCTTCAACCTTCAACCATCACCACGCAGCCATGGGAGGGGATGAGCTCGCCACGCCGCGCGCGCGCGCGTCGCCACCGTCAACGGCGACACGCATGCTTTCGCCGCTGCTTCGCTTCGCCGCTGGCCATGAACCACGGAGAGCCCCGCGCCCTCGACGGCGTGGTGCGCCTCGAACTCGAGCCTCGTCGGCGTCGTCCCCACAGTACGTGGTGCCGGCGCTCGGGGTCGACCACAAACCCGTCGAGGACACGGCGGGGGCCGTAGAGATGTTGCGCTCCAACCGGATGCTCGACATCGCCGCCATTGACAGCCGTGCGTCGCCGACTTATGCGGCCTCGACGTCCCCACGCACGGGCTCTAGGTCCTGGAACGTCACGCGTTTCCTGCTCCTCTTCAGGACGCCATCGCCCATCGTGTTGCCTGAGGACGCTGACGCCCAAGACCAGCATGGTGGTCGCGCACCGGGGCGGCTCCATGATCTCGACGAACCGTACTTCGTGATTTGCTCTTAAGCCACGTCTTATACGCTCGGCCATGTTGTGCGCTCGGCCACGGGTCAGGCTCGTCCTCCGACGAAGGCGCTGCAGTTCGGATCTGGCGCACCGCCCTTCCCCGGCTCCGACGGGCGCGACCGGCTCCAGCGGGGCGAAGCGTCCTCCAGCGTGTAGTCGGTGACAGTGGCCGCGAGGATGACCGGTTGCGCTTGCTGCAGCAGCCACTCGATGGTCTTGCCGTTGGACTTATGGATGAGCTCGCGCTCATCCTTCCGGAACGCCTTCGAGCACGTGTGCCCTAGGGTGGCCTCGCTACCAACGCGGCGGCCACGTGCGCCGCGAAGCTGGCGGACGTGACGACCTCGGTGAGGGGTACGTCGACGAGGGTGTCCCGGTCCCCAGGGCTGCAGAGCGGCAGGGCGTAGCCGGGATGCTCCGCCGTGGGCTTCCGGAGTAGGCCGACTGTAGATAGCGTCGAAGACGGCGGGGCGACGAGCAGAAGCACGAACGCCGCCACGGTGCGGAAGATCATGGCTTTGAGGAGCCCCTCGCCGACCTCGTACGAGCGTGCCGAACGCTGGCCTGAATCGTCGTGCTCTGCTCTTAACCATGACATCTTGATGACGTCATATGCATTCTTTTTCCCTTTCAAAATTAAAGAAGAAATGTCTTGAAAATACAAGTTTACATATATCAGCCATCAGCTATCCTAAGCCGTCCATTCTTTAATCTGTGCCCTAGGCAAAAGTAAGAGGGGAAGGACAATATGGTCTTTTCGCATTGGCGGATGACTCAGCGCCATCGTGGCTTGCGTGCGTGGCATGCCACGGGATCAAAAATGGTATTTTTATAGCTTGTTTCTCTCTCTACTATTAAAATCGTATTGTCAGTCATAAAAGTGCTATCCGAGGAGTCGATGTTTATTATAGTGGTAAAAAGTTAAATATCCCGTGTTCAGGAACCCGACCCGGTCCTCCAGCGTCATCTCCACCTCGATGTCCACGTCGGCGGGCGCGCCCTCGGCGCCCACCCCGACGGGCTCGAACGGGAACGGCAGGGCCCGGTACCGCTCCATGGCCAGCCCCGCCCGCGGGTCCTGGTACGGCCGCAGCGCCGGGTAGAGCTGGCCGTGCAGCGCGTCCTCGAACGGGTGGATCTCGTAGTTGTAACCCCACACGGCAAGCACGCCGCCGGGCTTCCTCAGGGCGCGGTTCACCACGGCGTAGAAGAGCGGGATGTCGAACCAGTGCATGGAGGTGGCCATCACCACCAGGTCCAGGGAGCCCTCGCCGCCCACCAGGGACACCAGCTCGTCCTCCGTGAGGTGCTCCGGGGTGTGGAGGTACCGCACCTTCGGGTGCGCGATGGAAAGCTTACGCTGATGGCGGCCTGGCCGGTGCCGCACCCGGCGTCCCAGGCGCGCTGGTGCCCTGCGGTGAGGCCGGCCAGCATGGAGAACCACTCCTTGGGGTACTGCGGACGCTTCTTGGCGTACGTCTCCGACGGCTTCTCGTAGAGCCCCGCCATTCTTTCTCGCTTCTCGGCTTCAATTGTCTCGGTATCCCCTGCCTTTCAAGTGCGGATTACAGGGTCTGATCTGGATGGAATTTATAGCCACAAAAGTGGTCGAAGTCGTAGCCAAATCAAAGTAGTCATATGATCCCGTTTAAAAAGAGGAACTTTGCATTATCCACTGAATCACATATATTTGACTCAAATTGCAACATCACATGGGGTCATGGGGAATCGTGTGCAGCAGCAGAAACCGTACACAACATGAGATGATTTTCCACATCGTATCAGGGCCTGTTGGGGACCGCTTATATGAGAATCGATTTTAATCTGATTAGGATTTTTTGATAAGCTGTGATTTAAAGAATATGCTATATAAACAATTGAGAGTGTTTGGCAATCCTGATTATTGTCCATAGATTGTCTGTCCTGAGTGTAAAATGACCTGTATGCCCCTGAGGCTTATGACACCTCATTTGTTCACTGAATACGAGCATCCCATTTGCCTGAACTTTTGCTGACTTCCATTTAAAATCTTCACGGACTAATAAACATGTAAAACACAAGCATTCAACATTACATTTGAAGAAAAATTCCTAACCATTTCCTAAAACACAAGCATTCAACATCTGCACAGACTATGTCCCTAACCATGCTATGCATATATAATTTCTCCATTTGCAATACAAATCAAACCTACAATCCATACATCGGTAAAGACAAGTACCTGAATAGATCTTGGACAAGGGATGGTTGAACCAGCACAAGCTTGAGACCTTCACAGAAGAAAGGTCGGAGCAGAGGAAAGGGCGACGGGGAGCACGAACGGAGCCGGCCTCCACCGAACGGAGAGATGCGTCGCCTTCAAGGAAGATGACGGGGAGAGGGCTAGCTACCAACCAAGCAGCGGGAGCGGCGCCACGAACGTCACCGACGAGCGGACAGGGCGGGGCGGCGCGACCCAAGACGACGGCGCAAACCCTAGCGCTAGAGTCGCGAGCGGAGAGAGCGGACGTGAGCGCAGACCGGGGAGCGAAGGGACAGCTGGTGGAAACAAGTCCGCGGTGGGAAAAACGCACCCCTTCGCTCACGGTGCATTTAAGATTATTTCTACCTCCCGCTCATATGAAAATCTAAAATAATTGAAGATGTTTGGGTGGGATTATCGCTTATTTTTGCCTCGATTTTGATTTTAAGCGGAAACAAACACGCCCTAGGAAAGCAGGGACAGGCTGCTCAGAGCAATCAGGTAAAAACAAGAACTACACAGGGCCCTGGTTTTAAGCACTACTTCAGCAAGGAATAGTGTTTTTCTCTCACCACAGTTCAGCATCAGCGGCAGCCAAAACTGTAGGTTGTAGAAACTTGGGTTAACGTAAGGAGATCCATCAAATCTGAAACCTGTATATCGTGGAATAACTCAATAAAGCAAATCAACGTGAGGTTGGTCAGTTGCTTACTAACTTGTCTGCCCAGATACACCTCCTGCTTGACCAATGTGTCTCCTTCGCTCTGATAGCGAACTGAGCTGTCTGAACATTACAAGATGCTTCAACAGGTACTGATGGGAACACCGAAGATGCTAAAAATGAACTAGTGCGTATAAAATGCTGAATCAACTACAAGACGCCATTTTCATCTTTATTCCAAATGTACACCGAGCAGTCAACTCTTGGCCTCATCAATGATGATGAATACATCACTACATCAGAAGTAATTTCTAATACAAGTACTCAATCAAAGATTACTACTAAATCCGTCCCAAATTATAAGACGTTTTGGCTTTTCTAGATACATTAATTTTACTATGTATCTAGACATAGTGTATATCTATGTGCATAGCAAATGCAACGTATCTTGAAAAGCCAAAACGTCTTATAATTTGGAACGGATGGAGTAGATAGTAAATACCAAGGTAATTTAATGCAAGAAAAAATCAGAACTCCTGAGTTCTGTTACGAGGGATTTAATACTGGCACAACATGGCAGGAAATCAGTTTTGATCTTGCAAAGAGTATTGCAGCTCTACACAGGTGATGAAGAATTGAAGACATCTGCTCACCAGTGCAGGTTGTAACCAGTGTGATCTGTTGCTGTAAATATAAAAGTCCTGAAGAAAAGCAGACATTGCAATTGATAACTTAGACACTAGTGTATACTGTACAGGTGATGATCTTGTATTCAAAATCTTACTTCTTAATCACCGAAAACCCTGATGGCAGCCACAAAAGATAGGCATTAGGTTACATGTGTATTAGAAAGAAGAAAATATACCTGCAGGTTACAGATGAACTCTCTTCAGCAATACATGTCCACTTGTCAGTACATCTTTGTATGTACGACAGAATCATTTGGGAGTCACTTGAACACATTACAAATTATCATCTTCTCTGCAAAATACTAGTTTCTTTTCCTGGAGAAATCTGATGATGCAGCTTTGAACCCTCAGGAGTTCCCAGTGGCGCACCCATGCAGGAACAGTTATCAACTGTATAGAGCTCCCATTTCTTTATAGCACACTTCTCTAAAGCAGAGGCCAATCTTGGGTCTTCCACATCAGGATAAGACCCATCTGGAGTAACAAGCACTGCTCCAGTGTATGATAGCCCAGCAGCCTGTGCTGCACCATGATAATGGAACAGACCCCAGCTGAAATCCTCCGCAACGTCAACAATTGTCCAAAATTCTTTGGAAATGACACCATTATCCAACACACTGAAGTAAAATGTACCAGGAGTGCTAGCCCTTCTCACACGATACCTCCTGCGCCTCCAAACCAGCTCTCCTTCCAGGGTTTTGACCTGAAAAACCGGCTCATACCAAAATGAACCTTTGGCTTTCCCTCTGTAGAATAACTGATACTGACATGGGAACTGATCATATGCTGGATTTTGTCCAGCTGCCACTCGCCAACTCCATTCCATGCTGTCCAACCAACCAACAAATAGATCTTCTGCGATTTCATGGCTTAGTTTTTGTTCTCTGAACATGGTTAGTGGCATTACATTCGGTTTACTGGGTATCTCAGCATTGAGGTCAAGGCAATTGTTCTTCTGCAAAACACAGAGGGAAAAGGCCTCCAGATACGGACTTTCATATGATGCAATACAGCGATAGTTGCAGACTTGATCAGTCGGAGAACAGGAATTCAAACACTGAAGGGCCTTCCTACAGTTAAGGTCAAACAGACAATTAAGTATCTGAGGACCACAGTTCTTTATCATACAACTTAGGGTAGAAAGACCTTTTGCCCTTAGATTTTTCAGCATAGAAACCGGCCTTATGTATGCATTTACGACAACAAGCAAGCAAAATCTAATGTCATCTGAATTGTGTCTTTCCCAAGCATTAGATATGGTCTTCAAAACTTCAGCTGATTCCTTTACACCACTTGGTTTCCCAATACTTGCTAGCTTTCCAAACATGTCCTGCTCTCCAGTGTATTGAACATATGTGCCACCTAGCTTGTTTACTAAAGATGGAGATGACTGAAAGCAAATTACATTAGAAATGTGTTTGCTGTTGTTTATAAGCCATTGAACAGCATCCTGGTTTGTTATTGCAACATTGAGTAGCATATCACATTGTGACAGTAACTCTTTCCTAAGATTATCATGATCAATCAAGTTGTCTGTGAAGACAAGCATTTCAAATCCTTCATCGACCCACTTCAGCCTATCTGCCTAAAAGAAACAAGCCAATAAATGCATGTTGAAGGAAGGAAACTGATATAATCAAATTATAGGTATTAAAAAGTGAACATTAAACCGATTCATTTCCTCTTCAGAACACTTATTTCTCAAAGTGTATTATATTGGTATAAGCATGTAAAATACAGAATGAAAACGTGAAGCACAAAATAACTTCATCAAAACATCAGTAAACCCAGGTAAGAAATGCAGTGCACATACGAGAGTGTGATCCGATAGGTTGACCAAACCGTTTAATTGAGAAAATAAGACTACCAATCGATGCAAAGATTATAGATATTGTTACTCCAGCAGCAATGCTGAAAAGGAAAAATCGGTTTCTTTACAGATAATCACAGATACTACTAGTTGGACGAACAAAACTGTAAGTATCATCAGTCTAGAAGATACTAAAATCCTAGCATGAGCAGAACAAACTCGAATATCCGGCTATTCCAAATTAATACACACAGTGAGCGTACCGTGTGGCGCATGACCTCTTCCCAGGGCGTATCCTTAATCGGGCTGATGCTACCTTCTCCAACCACGGCGACGATTCGTACGGTTGCCACTGGAGACGTGGCATGGCCAGCAACGTCGTCGCCCCTTGGCTCCGCGGGAACCGCGGGCGGTGGGCCGGGAGAGCATGAACAGGCCACGTTACAGCCACCGCGCCAGCGGAAAGTGGCAGTGCGAGGCGGGGAGAGCACTGGAGATGCTCCAGGGAGGCCGCGCCGGGAGAGATGGAGAAGGCAAAGAAGCGGCGGTGGCGGAAGCGGAGGCGGAGGAGGGGAGAGCGGTCGCCATGGAAGGACGTGGGCGTGGGCGTGGGCGTGGCCGCGTCGCAGCCGTGGCAGAAGCAGGCGGCTGGGCCTCGAGCCTTCGAGTTCGAGGACCTTTCTTCCTTCCTGGTTTCCGGGCAGGATCGTTACGATGAAAAATGGACGGTCAAGATAAATCCTAAGGGCTCGTTCGGTTAACAGTGAATCCTGCTCTGGATTCGTTCCTGCTAGATTGGTTGTCAAATTTATATAAGTTTTGAGCAGTTGGAATAATTTCGGGTGTATTCCTAATCAATCGAACGGACCCTAACGAAAAATTGTAGGCGGTCTAGTTTTGCAAAAAATGAAGGGGGAATTTTTTGGGTGCTATTAAAAAATATCGTAATACCCTCGTGTGTCTTTGAAAAATTTAGCGGTTTTCAGTGCTACTGCTTCAACTTTTTTATGCCCTCCATGCCACTGCCGTCAGTTTGGGTCTCTAACGCCGTCAAACTGCAGGTGTGAAAAGATGAAAATACCCTTAAGTCTATATATGCCATTAATTTTTTTTAGCATCTTAACGACTTGTTTTGAGTTTTTAATTTGAAGTCGTTGTCGAGGTCTACAATTTTTTAGTTTTGAGTTTTTTCATTTGAAGTCGTTAAGATGCTAAAAAAATTTAATGACATATATAGATTTAAGGGTATTTTCGTCTTTTCGCACGTACAGTTTGACGGCGTTTGAGCCCAAACTAACGACAGTGGCATGAAAGGCATAAAAAAGTTAAAGCAGTAGCGCTGAAGATCGCTAAACTTTTCCAAAGACACATATGACATTGCGATCTTTTTTAATGGCACGAGGAATTCCCCAAAAATGAAACAAAAGAATTCCAAAAGTCCCGCCCGATAATGCAGTTTTCCTCTCCCCATTCGATCGTGAGACCGCACGAAATCTCTAATCCGCCGCCTCCAAATTGAAATCTCTCTCCCGGCTCGCCATCTCCTCTCCACTCGAGAACCCGCCATCGCCATGGAGACGAGACTCTTCCTCGCCCTCCAGTGCGTGCAGTGCGCCACCATGCAGGTGCGCAACTTGCGCCGCTGCCGCAGCCGAACCTCTGCGCAAAAACCCCATTCCAACTGACCCGGTCCGTTTCTCGGATTCGCTTTGGTCTCAGGTGAAGCAGCAGAAGAAGAGCAACAACAAGTGGGTCTGCGTGGTGTGCAACCAGCGCCAGTCCGTGCTCCACGTCCACGCCCGGGGCTACCGCGCTGCCGATCTCCGCCGCTTCGTCCAGGACGCCAACCTTGCCCGCGGCCGCCGGGAGTTCGCGCCGTTGGCCGAGCCCGACGTGGGCTGGGATCCGGCGGCGGTTGAGGAGCAGGGAGATGTGCTCCCCATCGAGAAGAGGCAGACGGAGTGGTCCGAGTATCTGGACGATCTGGGGGAGCCGGGTAATGGTTGTGGTGGCCTGGGCGCCGATGCTTCAGATGGAGGTATGCTCGGCATACGACATGTGTTCGATGTAACGCCGCAGTTCACATTTCAAATTCTGTGTGTTCTGTTGACAAATGTTTTTTATGGGATTGAGAGCGGATGTTCTATTGGATGATTCATCTTGTGCAACTACTGTGGTTATTTGGTCCACTGCAGTGCAATTGAGTTTGTGGGGTTATTGTCCCTAAATCTTTAAAAAACCATTACAGTTACATGTTTATTTGGTAAGATAATGTGGCTGTGGCTTTGTAGAGCCAGTTGCAAACTTGTATTATACAATCGTGGTTCAAAGGCTGAACTGAGGTCTCACTAAGCTGAAACAACATACTTGTCTTTTTTTTTATGAAACAACATACTTGTATCGTTAGTGAGTAAGGTTTTGCAGTCTTATATGTATTGAATTATTGGAGCAAGCCATATAAACTATTGTTATCATTATCATGAAGATGGCACTTCTAAATGTTTTCAATTATGAGGTGTAGGGACCTTCTGTCTTACCTTACATCCTTTTGACGTCATTAAATCAAGTGTCCATGTTTGTATGGCTAGGTCATCAACTCATCATTGTCCAGGAAACCAGACGGTAGTCCAAGTTTCTAAGACAGTAACCTCACTCCCACATCTAATTGTTCGATAGAAATTACTCACATCTGCCATTATGAAACATTTTACTTCTAATTTGTGCTTTACATATTCAGATAAGGCCGCATATTTGAGTGTTATAAGCTGGTTGCCTTTGTAATTCATTTACTACAAGTTTTGAACATGTGATGGCCAAAATTGTGATGCACTAACTGTTTCCCCATCGAAATATAGAATCAGGTGAAGGAATTGAGGTGACAACTGAACTGCCTCCGAAAAGACCTAAAGTAAGGCCTCTCATAGTCCAATCAGATGTAGTAGGAAAGAGAACCAAGCTGTCAACACATCCCACTTTATATAATAAGAGGGAGCAAATCAAGCAAGGATCAAGTCCCTGCTGTGCAACTACTACTGCTGAAGGTAACATGCAAACCCTAATGACACATCAGACACTTGGTAATTTCGAATTAGAACACTTCTTATTTCGTTGATAAAAAAAACTTATTTCGAGGGAGGATTGTAAGACCTGAAAGAATCACTCTTGTTCTGTGCAGTGCAAAGATCGAAATGGAGCAGGTATTTGGACACAGGCCTTTTTGGTGAGAGGAAAGGGTCTGATACCCCTGGGCCACACTGGACTGAACATGACGAATCTGCCTCTACTAAGGCCACTACTGATGTAGTGGTGGAAGATGAGGTGCACCCTGATTTCATCTAGTCTCATATTGGATTGAAATGCCAAATGCTTTGTGTTCTGGTAGCGTGTAGTTTGACAGAGACAAATGTGCTGCTGGCAACACCTTGTCAAGACAAGGATGTGCAGTCCTTGGTACCCGAGGGGAAGAAAATGTGCTGTTCCCAAGATGTTATCCTGTATGATGGGGCACTTCATAGTAGATTGTGTTGTAGGAACAAAAGCTGAATGCAAAATAGGATAATCATTAACTTTCTGAAACTATAATTTTATCATCGAATCTCTTCCACGTCTGTTTTTTTTAACTAGACCCCATCTTTCAAATTTTAGATCATATATTTCTGCAATGATAGCCTTACCAGAACTAGTCTGTAGTCTCAGTGACACCTATATGTCAAGTATGAGTTCAGCCACCTGAGAGTCAATTAACAAAGTATTACATGACTCCACTCAGTTTTTCCATATCATGAAACTGCAGACTTGAAGATATTGGCTACATTTTATTATTAGAGAACTTTTTTTATCATCCCCTCGATGAGGCATTTTAAAAAATGGAGAGCTCTTTATTTTAAAACTCTATAATAAAACCAAAATAACTTCTAAATTAATTAGCCAAATTGCTGCATAATTCTTATTGGAAGCCTGTAGCAGAATTTTGTTGCAACTTGCTCACTTCTACACCTTCATAGTCCAGCTTATACAATACAAAAGAGGACAAGGGATCATTTGTGTTATGGCAGTGAATGATTGCTATATAAGTGCAGAATCACACACTTTTGGTGACTGATTTCTGTTTTGTTAAAAGCCGAAAGGAATGGCTTTATCTCTTTCAATCCGGTCCCGGTTCCTTTTTTTCATCATTAACCCTCTTTTGCATCATAATGCATAATCCAATGGAAGCGCGCAAGTTTCTCTTAACTTGGCAGCGCCATGCTTTGTCCTGAGCCCCAACAGTACCAGACCGGGTGATCAGTTCAATAGATCATCTCATTTGTGTGTAGTGCCCCCCGATACCCCAGTGATACATTCTTTGCTGAACTTCAGTTTTTTTGTATAGGTGTCACGTTGTGGGCATGTTCAGGCCGTTCCGTTCTTAGACCGTAGGTCATGCATTTTGGTGGACATCAGGCTATCTCAACAATAACACCCAAAATACAAGACCCATTCGTCCTTTGAGTAGCGCTACAGACAAAATATTCAATACCTATTCAACATCTTCTCAACAACAAGACCCAAAAGAGAATTATTTCTGTAAATGGGTTTCCAGAAGACAAGATGCCCATATTTGGGTTGTGTCTTCAGGCAACCCAAAATAGGTGTTCCGTATAGGTATTCTGTTGGAGACTGATTTTTGGTCTCTTGCTATCTATTTTGGGTTTGGGTGCCCATACGGGTTGTTTGGTAGAGACGGTCTCAGTTTAGTTCAGTTCCGTGCCAACAGAGCTACACAACTGGATGCCATCAAAGTATTCAATTAAACGCAGCCTCATCCATTGACACTGCACGCTGGCAAGAACAAAGCCGTGCCTGTGCGTTGGCGTGCTTTGAATCGCGCCTTTAAAGCAAGCAAGCGCCGACAGCTCCGGCGGGCCGTCGGCATATATTCCCCGTTCGATGCTCGGCGCTCCACCGCGTGGCCTCCCCCGTACCATAGGCATCGCGACGGCGACGTCGTCGCCGTCTCAGCTGCATTTCCTTGCGTCACATGATGTTAGTACCCGCCATGTCTTTTCATGTGCTTGCTCTGTTGTTCACGGTCGCCGGAGCATGGAACCAGAAACCGTATACGGCCTTCCTCGGTGTCGCCACGCGATCCAGGGTGGATTTGGTGGTAGCGGGTTTAGAAATCTCTCTCTCTCTCTCCGTAGTCTGCCTGCCCCATCTGAATCTCGAAAATGGCGGCTCTCTACTGGCAGGATCGCAGGGAGTCTGGTGGACCCGGTTTGTACTGAGACTCTTTCTTGTGGTTGCGACTTGCTTCCACAGAATGTCACAAGCTCACACACAATGCATGTGAGGTGAGGTGGCTGAGCACTTGAGCTGAGGAAATTTCTTGTTTCTGTTCTGCATCAAATACTTGACCATGTGGCACAGCACAGCAGCGTCACAGCAGTAGTAGATCTTGATGACTGACTGTTGGTACTACTCCGTATAATCCTGTGAGAGATCTGAACCACCGAGTGATTAATATCTCCTGCGTCCTGCCGCCGAAATGACGAATCCGCAACGTGTATCCGTGCAACAGTACGAATCGTTCGCCACTGAGCTTGCGTGCTACTGCTACGTGTTACCGTGCTTGCTACCAATCATGCAAAACTCTATGTTCGGATCCGGGATCAAAATTTAAAGGGGCTCTTGTGTTCTTGCCCCTATTTTGATGTGCAATTGTAATTTTGTCCTCGTTTTTTTAACTTTGTGATTTTGCCCTTAACTGTTCACGAGTCAACACGATTTTGCCCTCGGTCAACGGATCCGGGCAAATTCGCGATCAACTTGTGAACAATTTAAAAACCTGCCTTTCAATAAGCAAATAACAATCGCGCCTTTCAATGCAAATATCGCGGTGATGAATGGGTGGATCGTTCACTTCTTTTTTGACATCAGACACTTTTTTCCTTTTTGATGGGCACCAACTGGCTGCTCGAAGAACAGCTGTGCTGGTCCAGCTATCTGGCTCTGGCTTTCTGTTCTGGGTACCCCCACAGAACTGTATTCGGGTCAAAGTACCGAGTGAGATAAATCACCGTTGAAAACCCCGAAGGGCCGCAGGTAATCATACGGCCCTTCACTTGATATTATTGCCGTAGGACATAAAGCACGGGACGGGTAGAATCAATAGGAGCGGTACAGTCACGGTGCCAGGCCCCTCTTTATTATCACAGCACCGCACGAATAACCGTGGCCTCGTGTCGTGTCTGCCTCGTAGCAGGTAGCAGCACTCCCCCGGTACAATCGCGCGCCAATGCAAGGGGATCACCACTGTGGTAGAAGTATCGACTAGTCGTAGGAGTAGCTCAATGGAGCAACCGTGGTTCGTCGGTCCTGGACCGTTGTTCGCTGTTAAATAAAGGTCAGCCGGCAGCTTGCCAGCGGCCCGCGGCCAGAGCGCCAGCGAGCCTAGTCCCGTCCCTGTTGGGTCGGTGGTTGGCTGGCATGGCCTGGCCTGGCCTGGGCGCCCCTTGGTCACCCGGCCAGACGGCGTAATTGTTGGGCACGTTAACCTGTCAAGTGTCATTGTGTCAAGCACCACTAAGCGATGGTTTGGTTGGTTAAGCTCGTCGCCTTCGTGTGCTTTGATAATTGGTATGCGTGCACCGGAACCGGACACCGGCTGTCCGATTCGATCCCATGCTTCTTCCATTGGCTACCTGCTTTTGGCGGATTTTCTTTTGTGCTGGGCGTAATGGTGACTGCACGTTACACGCACTCATTATCCTGGCTGATGCTTTTGCGTTACCGTTAGGACGTCCGTGCGCGACGAGGTGCACGCGCCACCGACCGTCCGCACTCACTGTCTTGCCGGATAGCAATGGAGCCAGCTATGTGTACTTAACAACAGTACAATACTTGTTGGAATGTGTTGAGGTGGCTAAAGCAGTAGAGCTTCCTTGGTGTACCACTGCCAGCTTCGCCTTGGCTGCCTCCAAAATTTTCACTTGCCCTTTGCTTGCAAACACGCCGGGATGTACCTAGTGCTGTTTGCAAGCTAGAAGACGAAGCCCGGGACAAGACTTGACTGGAAGAGAATCTTCTGAGCCTCGCCGTTACCGCGAACAGCAGTCACTAGTAGTTTGTCACGACGCACTCGGCACTCCACGAAGCAGAGGCAGCGGTCAAATTATCTTCTCGGAGTGGTAAATCCTAATCCGCTTAGAGCGTGTTTAGTCCCGGGAAGTTGGAATTTTGGGTTATTATAACACTTTTATCGTTTTTTTTTGTAATTAGTGTTTAATCATAGACTAATTAGGCTTAAAACGTTCGTCTCGTAATTTCTCACCAAACTGTGTAATTAGTTTTTTTTCGTCTATATTTAATGTTCTATGCACAACTCGCAAATATTTGATGTGATAGGTACTGTAGCACTTTTTGAAAATTTAGAGTGAAACTGAAAACGCGCTTAGCTAATCTGAGCACCCGCAGCGGGGGGGCCACCACCCGACACCGGCTCCCACGCTTGGACGCGACGACGCGTGGGCCTTGCTGACACGCGGCCCCGCGGGCCGTGGGTACTCGTCGGGCCCACCGTCGGTTCGCCCATGTACCGCAGGGTGGGACAGGGCTAGCTCGTCTGCAAAAGGCGACGCCCCGCAGCGTTCCGAAACGTATTTCACGCTACCCATCCCTACCGATGTCACTGACATGCGGTCCCAGGTTTTCCCGGGCCTTCTGCTCGGTGTCCTTGAATGGGTAAGACTGTGTCGCGGCGCGGGACCCGTGCGCTGGCGCGCGCGCGCTCCCTCTCTCTCTCTCCCCGGCCTTTTTGTCAAGCTAGCCGAGTGCCTGACTGCCTGAGCAGCTGAGCTAGTGAGCTCCAGTCCTCCACTTGACTCTCCCCGCCAGCTACTCCAACCAACAAAATACCTCCGTCTCCGTTTCTCCAATGGATTGGAGGTTGGGGGCGTGAAGGCTGAAGGGTAGGTAGGTCGCTGGATAGGGACAGGGAGACGACGAGAGGCGTTTCGCCGAGCAGTTGGCGTGCTTCTTCCACAGGCCGACCGACGCGCGCCGCGCCGCGCCGCTGTTTCAGGTTTCCGAGCTACATTCGTCGCTTATGTCTGCGCTGATTACGGGCTAGATTGTGGCGTTAGCGCTTGGTTCGTGGCTTTGCGTGGAGCTGTGTTTGATTGGCCAGATCCGTGTGCGAGTGCGTTCCTCTTGGTGCTTTTCTTCTCTTCTCTGCTGGTCCGAGGCTCTGAGCTAGTGTGCTTTGCTTGCTTGGGAGTCGGGTGTCTGAGTGCCGTTTTCGGCCACTGCATTTGGGCTGTACGTGTTTCTCAGTTTCTCTGCTGCTACCCTCTCGTATCTTGTGGTGGGCTGGGCAGCTTACAGCTTTGTTTTACCACTTTGGAAGCTAATGCTGTAAACTTGTTAGACTATGCTCCTTTTGGCGAGAATACGGTTATTCAAACATGTTCTTCTATTTTTCTTTTACAAAAATAGAGTCGGTTGTGGTATACTGGTATAGATCTGTGTACTGATGGAAGCTCCTCTATTTACAGGTTCTAGAATTTTCAGTGTTGGGTGCTTTAGGCTACTATGGGCAAGTCACCGGGAAAGTGGATCAAATCGGTGCTTTTGGGGAAGAAATCTACCAAGTCAGGTTCTACCAAGGTGAATGAATCGGTAAGGACTGCCATAGAGTTGATTTGTTCTTTGGGTTAGATTCCCCCGAGGATTTGCAGTTCATTTGTGCAATCCTTGTTTAGATTATTACCCCATGTACGCACTGAAGCTAGCTTTTGCAATTCTACTTAGTATTTGCTTCTGAGAAATAGTTACTATTTTTGCGCAATTCTTGTCGGTAGCTGTTTTTCTATGGTCAAGCTTTGAGGTTAATGCCATTTGTCCATAACCTGAATGCACACAAGGGCATCCGGTTTATATTTTCAGTAGCAGAGGTTGGAATTTCCTTTACTAGTAACTGTTCCTTACTGGATGACTCTAAAAACGTGCAAACTGACGCATGTCCTTGTAGTTTCTTTTTTTTCCCCTCCTTTATCCAGATTGTATATTTTGTTTCTTCCTTCCCCTTTCCCTGACCGTTGAACCATATTTTTTAGAAGGCTGATAACAACAGACATTCAACTGGGGAGGACCGCACATTATCTGAGAATTCTCCTGTGATTTCTGAGCCGGTACTAGTTAACGTCCACAAGAATATAGCTGTCAATGGGAAGGCTGAAAATGCCAGTGATAGGGCAGGGCAACAAGATCTGCAGAACCAAAGCATTGTTGAGTCCAAATCATCGGCTCCTTGTCAGCTGGGAGAAGATCAAGCTGCAGCAAAGGCACAGGCAGCCTTTCGTGGTTACCTGGTAATAGTTTTTTCCCCATAAACTGGTTCAATATTGTATCAGCAACTCTCTGATGCATCTGCAGCATTCTGCCAGTGTTACTCATAGTTTCACCGAATGATTATGTGGAACCACTCGTGTGTGTGTGTGTGTGTGTGTGTGTGTGTGTGCGCGCCCGCGCGTTTGAATGGAAATGGCAGCGCAAATCTTAAATAAATTGATGAGCTGAGTGGTTGACTTGATTGTACCTTATCATTGGTCATTGTTAATTACTATTACCTTGGGAGATTACAGAAGCACCCATCATAGTGTCCCAGAGTCCGATTTGATGGCTATATTCACATTTCTGCATTTTGACTTGGATCCTGCGTATCATAAAACTATTTATTGTACAATTGTTTGGGTAATTGAGATGCCATCCTGCAATGTATTCATTTCAAGTTTAATACTGTAGTCTGTAGGCCTGTAGCACAGACTAATGTTGCGATATTTCTAGTGCAGGCACGAAGGTCATTCCGTACATTAAAAGGTATCATAAGACTTCAGGCACTGATTCGAGGGCATCTTGTAAGGAGGCAGGCTGTATCAACCCTTCGTACAACATGGTTGATTGTGAAGTTTCAGGCTCTAGTTCGTGGAAGAAATGTTAGACTCTCCGGCGATCACATGCAATTCAATGTGCAGTTTGGGCAGCCTAACTTTGGGGTAAGTTTCTTTGTTGAGCACACATTTACATTTTGTTTGCATCCTTATTCTTATTTTAAGTCAGTGCGGTGTTTGTTGCATATGGTTCCATGCAACATTGCTGTTTAATATCCTTCTATGAAATTTTGGGAAAAAAAGAAAATATGTTGCTTGTACTTTTCAGGGTGTTAGATCGTCTGATGCATGGAAAGAGAAGCTGTCTTCAAATGCTTATGTTCGGAAGGTATTCTTTTTTCAAATATTACAAATGGATTGGTTATATAATATCCTACAAAAACGGCATTTGTCTTGTTCCTCTTTTTTTTTATAAGGGCATCAGCAACGTTTATTACCCACCAAGGCAACAAGGGTTGGCCCCTATGTCTGTCGGCATGCCTAATAAAAAACCAATGTCATTCAACCACCAGCTCCTTTGACCCGTGGCATGGGCATCTACTGCACCAGGGGGAGAGATACAGTGGAAGATATATTACATGTTTTATATTTGTTATGATTTATGAACCTGTAGCAGCGCTGTTGTTGGCTTGAACTAATATTACTCAGTGGCAATCTGGACAATAGCTTCCTTATTGCCCTTTTCTGCAACATTGTTGCTGCCCTAAGAAAAGTTAGCAATCCGTTGTGTTCCATTTACATTCCCTTCACATATTCCAAGGTTTTTCTAACTCATTTTCATATTGTGCAGCTTCTGTCTTCACCAATTGTGCTAGAACCTCTTCACTTCCAGTATGACAAGAGGGATCCCAATTCAACCTACAACTGGTTTGAGAGATGGACCATAGGATGCATCTGGAAGCCTGCTTTTCAACCCAAAAGAGTTGCTGATGGGAAACCACTGGTAAAGAAGGCTAGTTATGCAATGGAAACTGAATCAGCCAAGTTAAAGCGCAATATTCGGAAGGGTTCTGCTGTTATCGCTGGGAGTTTCCATGCATCTGGTGAATCTGATAAAGTAAAGCGGAATCCAAAGAAATTCTCTAGCTTCCCTGCTGATTCAGTACCAGATAGCCAGTTATCTGAACTTGAAAAGGTTAAAAGGAACCTCAGGAAGGTAACTGATTCGATGGCTGAAGCCTCAAAGATATCTAGTTCCAGGGTTGATTCCTCGAAGGTATGTGATTCTATAGCTGATGTCCCAAAGGAATCTAATCCTGTGGCAGAAATCTCAAAGATACCTAGTCTCCTGAATGGGATCTCTGACCATCAAGGTATTCAATGTGAGAATACACGTGAGGCTTCCTTTCCTCTTGAAACTCAAGAATACTCTGACAATGATCATCTATTGCGATATTCAAATATGGATAGCTTGGACTTGGTACCTGGTTTGAAAAGTGATCAGGAAATTCAGCTGGATTCGGTTTCTGTAGGAGAAAATGTTGATGATCCCACTGTTGTTGCTCCAGCAGTTGAAGAAATGCCACTGCAAAACATTGATACTGAAGACAATGTTTTATGGAAGAAAGAGGAAGCAAGGTCCAAGGAAGAGCACCTGTCTAATGGAAGCCTTAGAACTAGCAAGAGGAAGTCTTCATTCCCCAACAAATCAGAATATGTAGAAAATGGGACTCACGCTGCTCCAGTTCAGCCAAGGCAGCCAAGCTATATGGCTGCAACAGAGTCTGCAAAGGCGAAATTGCGAGCCCAGAATTCACCCAGGCTGGATTCTGATTCATCAGCAGAAAAGAATGGTTTCACCCGACGCCACTCTCTTCCTTCCAGTACAAAGAGTAAGTTTGAACTCACTCACTGTGTTTACAGACAACATACAAGGAAGTGAGAGGGATGGTGTAAAAAAAGTAATCGATCTGTATTTTCTTCAACTTTCAAGTGATGCAATCATGCAAATGATAAGAATTAAAAAGAGGTGTTTCTCAACTGACTATAAGTTAATAATCTTTTAAATTCAGCTTATCGGTTTATGGTATTCATTTTGCCATCATGTTCAGAAAGAGTTTATCTTGAATAGTCTGGAATATGAAGCTCAAATGGCTGTACTAACAACCTTTCTTTTGTTTTTTGGACATCCCTTCTCATTGTATTTTTTTTTACATCTGCAGGTAGAGCAATCAAAGCTGAATGGAAGCGCTGAAGAGGCAACCAATCTTCCACTTGAATTGAATTGTGCAATGCTCTGAAACTTTGCTGGGAAGGGCGGGCCTGGTACAAGCGGTAGAGTCTTACCGCCTGTGACCGGAAGGTCCGGGTTCGAGTCGCGGTCTCCTTGCATTGCACAGGCGAGGGTAAGGCTTGTCACTGACACCCTTCCCTAGACCCCGCACAGAGCGGGAGCTCTCTGCACTGGGTACGCCCTTTCTGAAACTTTGCTGGATGAACTCGACCGATCTTTGTCCCTTTTAAGTCTCCTGCGATGTAAAGAGAGATGTTCTTGCTGTGTCGAACAACCTTGTGAAGTTGTGATTCTGGTTCAGTTTGCCGTAGGTTCATGTGCAACCACTAGTGCCTTCTGTCATTGTATATTGCACGATTCTTGTCGAAGGAACTATGCCTGTGTAAGCTGATGTTAGGACTGCATTAACTGAATAACATCATCCAGTTGGCCTTGCTGTTAACTTCAGTGTTTGGGACAAACTATCGATTATGAGAAAATTCAGAAATTTACAATCAGCCATAACAGAACAGTGATTTCTAGAACAGTTTTCTTAAACAGAAATGGTTCCTGAAATGGACAGTCCTTCTCGGTCAATATAAATGTGATCAAATGTCTTGCATAGCTAAACAAAATTCTCCCCCAAAAAACTTTATGCTAACAGGTTGCACCATATTAATCAAAATGTAACTTTTTAGCAGACGTGGACAATTTGGCCTCTCGATCAACTCCAAGTAAAAGACTTGTAAATCTGCCTTGGACGAAAGGAGCAAACGTGGCTGAAGATTGCGCATACACATCAGTTGTAGCGGTTGGCATTGTGGCATTACCATTGCTGTCTTGGATCAAAGGATCATCCATGGTAGAATGTTGGCCAAACTCATCAGTTCCACTAATGCTACCATCATGAAGGCACTGTGTCACAGAATATGAAATTGTTCATAAATCTTTGAGCAAAGTACATGACCGGTCTTTAAACTCGTGTTGATGTGTCATGCTAGTTGCCATACTCACAAAGTGCATCATTTTGACGTTTAAACTTGTCAAGATATGCCATACCGGACGTTTAAACGTTTAAGATGATTGTATTCGAAAGACCTGTCATGGTATTGATTTTTTTTAGCAAATAGCCAAATATTGTTAGAGAAATTAAAGATCAAAATCTATTTTATGTGACTTTTCTTTGTTGCAAATGCATACGGAGTAATTAGTACTTCCTCCGTGCGAAAAAGACTGCACATCTTTGTTTCAAAAGGTCAATCAATCAATTTTAAACGTAGCCACATCTATAAAAAGGTAATAATAATATTTATGATATCATATAGTAGATACTAGTATTAGATTAGATTAATCATGCAATTAATATATGAGTTAAATGCATCAACGACCCTCGAACTTGTAAGCGTGTACCACGTAAGTTTATGAACTTTGAAAATGCATTTCTGGGTCCCTATACTTGTTAAGTGGTGCACCGAACAGCCATGTGGATAATTTTAGCAGACATGGCATGCTAGTATGGCATGAATTTTTCATTTAAGCCCTCACATTTATTTTTCTCGTAAAAAATTACCCTTCCTTCTCTCTCATCCTCTGCACGTCGTCGGATACGGCTCGGCGTCCAGCGGCCAGTACAGCGTCATCTCCGGCGCGTACAGCCCGCTCTGGCGTGCGCTCCGGCGGAGCGTTCCACCCGTCGCGCCTGAGCAGGTATGCCAGCACGCCGGGGCAGGGCTCATCTCCGCCATCGCGGCGCAGATGGACCGCGACGGGGTCAGCCGTCGTCAAGGGGCTCCTGAAGACCTGAACCGAGCCATGTTTCGCGTGCTCGTCGCCATGTGCTTCGCTGAGGCGCTCGCCGCCGACGACACCGTCATCGCCTCCGTTGAGGCATTACAGAGGGAGTTCGTCACGTTGGCCATCGGCTTCCAGGTGTTAGGCGTGTGCCCCACGGTCACCAAGGTTCTGCTCCGGCGATGGTGGAAGAGGATGTTGTCCCTCCGGTGCTGGCAGGAGGAGCTATTCGTACCTTGGCGCCATCGTGCTGGAGGGGCTCCGGGCCACGTCGTGCTCGACGCGATCGCCGTCGCCGCGATGCTAGGATTGGGCTCGATCAGGATGGGCGTCCTCGCGCTATGGGATGGCCACGACAATTCCTTCCTTTCTCACGGTGCCCGCGGCGATCGTGGTGTCTCGCGCTTCTTTTCTCTGCCGGTGGATCGCCGTGAGCCCAACTCGAATCCCTGCCGCGGACCGCGTCCTAGCGCGGAGCGAGCCCGTGAAAGGAACGTCGTCCACGAGCCCGAGGCGCGCGCAGCAGGCGTCCTCCGTCTTGAGCACCCGCTTGGCCGCGCCCACATTCGCGCTTCTCAGCGTACATGCCGGCGAGGAAGCCCGGCACGAGCGGGTGCGCGGTGACGTGGGCCACCTTGGCGGCGTGGGCGTGCACGGCCCGACCCCTGCGCGGCCGCACGCGTGGATCGCACGCGTAACCGTCGGCAGCCACCCCGCGTGCCCGCATCTCCACAAACCCAGAAATCGCGTCGCCCCACTCCTCCGCCTCGGCGAGCATGGCCACGCGCTTGTGTCCACAGAACCGTGTCATCGTCGCGTCGCCATCCTCCGCCGCCGCCGCTGTCGCCTCCTGGAGCAGGCGCCGGGCCGAGGCCCCGCGGCCCAGGCGCACAAGGAGGTCGGCGAGCGCGCACGCAACGCGCGGACCGAGCCCGTGATCTCACGCAGACCCCTCCATTTCTACTCTTCAGTTTCCTGTCCGAGTCCGACGACGCGAGACAGCGAGAGTACAACAAGTCAAGAACTTTCGATGCGCGCACGGCTGCAGGCCTCCGTGCGAGTCTGATGACGACCACCGCGACCAACGACGCGCAGACGCTGTACCCGAGCCGTATCCGACGACGTGCAGTCGTGCAGAGTATGAAAGAGAAGGAAGGGTAATTTTTTATGGGAAAATAAATGTGAGGGCTTAAATGAAAATTCATGCCACGGTAGCATGCCACGTTAGTTAAAATTGTCCATACGGCTGATATGAAGTTATGGTGCACCACTTAACCAGTTTAGAAATCCAGAAATACATTTTCAAAGTTCATAAAACTACGTGACATACGTTTACAAGTTCGAAGACCGTTGGTGTATTTAACTCTTAATATATTTGTATAGCGACATGTTCGCTTTTTTGGGGGACGCGCAACGGCAACTGCATTGCCCGCAAGCGAGGCGGTGCGTCCCGCCGCTAGCCTGGCGTTCGGCTCAAAGGCACAAGCACAAACACAACGGCGCAACGCAAGCGCGCGCTCTGCAACTACTAACCACGAAGAGGCGAGGGGCAAGGAGCAGAGCAAGAAGCCAAGAAAAGATGGCCGCCGCTGCCGCCGTCCCGGACGGCGTCTCCTCCTGCGGGAGCACCAACATGCGCCGCGCCGACCACCTCCCTCAGCTCCCGATCCCGCTGCCCTGCATGGGCGAGCCCACCGCCGCCTCTCGCGTCTCGCCGGGCTCCTCCCCGGCCCGCTCTGAGGCCTCGCGGGGCGCCCCTTGCTACAACGCCGACGCCGAGTCGGACCCAGAGGCATCGAATACCGCCGCCGCCGATCACTACCGCTGCTCATCCAAACTTCCCACAGCCTCCCGCCTACTTTCGCCGATGGAGCCCCACCTGCCTGCTGACCTCGCGCGCCTCCTCAAGACCCGACCGCTCCGCGCCATCCTTTCCAACGCGTCCACCTATCGCGCCGCACGCCACCTATTCGACGCGGTGCCCCGCCCGACAGCCGCACTGTGCTGCGCTTTCCTCTCTGGTCTCTCAAAGCTCTCGCTGCACCAGGAGTTCATCGAGGTCGTCTCCTCGCTGCACCGTAGGGGTGGCGCCATCCCATCTGGCTGCATCCCGCTTGTCCTGAAGTCCTGTGCGCTGTCGGCAGCGTCCTGCCAGGGCAGGCAAACGCATTGCCATGCCCTTGTGCGTGGGATGCTAGGAGATGTGTTCGTGCAAACTGCTCTGGTCGATTTCTACGCCAAGAATGGGGACATGGACTTAGCTGTGATGGCCTTCAAGGAAATGCCGGTGAAGGACCCAATACCGATAAATTGTTTGATCACTGGGTACTCCAAATCAGGGGATGTGGAAGAGGCAAGAAGGCTTTTCAATAGTATGCCGAGAAGGACATCTGCTTCCTGGAATTCGATGATTGCCTGCTATGCACATTTTGGAGAGTTCCAGGAAGCATTTACATTGTTTGATCAGATGTTGCGTGAGGGTGCAAGTCCAAATGCTATCACTATCACAACGGTGTTCTCCATTTGCGCCAAGACTGGTGATCTTGATACTGGAAGGCGGGCAAGGGCGTGGATCAGGGAGGAGGATTTGCAGAACGTGATAGTCCACACTGCTTTGATGGAAATGTACATCAAGTGCCGTGCTATCGACGAGGCACGTCATGAGTTTGATCGGATGCCACGAAGGGATGTCGTAGCATGGAGCACCATGATTGCTGGTTATTCACAAAATGGGAGACCACATGAATCTCTTGAGCTGTTTGAGAGGATGAAAGCAACCAATTGCAAGCCAAACGAAGTTACTCTTGTTGGTGTATTGTCTGCTTGTGCTCAGCTGGGTTCTGATGAACTTGGAGAACAGATTGGTAACTATATCGAGAGTCAGACACTGCCACTAACCAGCTATCTAGGATCTGCTCTGATTGACATGTACACCAAGTGCGGGCATGTTGCCAGAGCTCGCAATGTCTTCGACCGGATGGAACAAAAGGTGGTCGTTACATGGAACTCCATGATCAGAGGCCTAGCACTGAACGGCTTTGCAGAAGATGCAATCACCTTGTACAGAAAGATGGTAGGAGATGGGATTCAGCCCAATGAAGTCACCTTTGTCGCGCTATTGACAGCATGCACGCATGCTGGCTTGGTAGACAAAGGCATAGAATTCTTCGAAGAGATGAAGAAGAAGCAACATGTCTCTCCTCAAGTTGAGCACTGCGCTTGCATAGTGGACCTCCTCTGCAAGTCTGGCAGGCTGTGGGAAGCCTACAAGTTCATCTGCGACATGGAAGTTGAACCAAACGCGGTGATTTGGAGCACGCTGCTCAGCGCCTGCAGAGTCCACGTGGACGTTGAGCTTGCCAAGCTCGCCGCGGGCAAGCTTGTGGCACTGGAGCCCAATAACTCGTCGATCTACGTTCTGCTGTCCAATATCTATGCTGACGCAGGGCTCTGGGGTGATGTGAGGGAGATCAGAGACCTGATGAGGAGCAAGAACTTGCAGAAGCTGTCCGCCTACAGTTGGATCGAACTAGACGGCGAGGTGCACAGGTTCCTGGTACAGGATACGTATCACCCAAGGTCAGCTGAGATTTACAACGTCGTCGATGGCCTGGGCTTGCAGTTGGAGAGGACTAGTCCTGATCATGAATTAATTTCAGAGGTTTGCTGATCAAATTACTATCATGTCAATTACAATACTTTCTTGCCAAATGTCAATGCAATTTGTCCTTTGTAGGAGTACAACTGTATAGAAGTGTAAGAGGTGAAGTGCCTCAGATATTCATGGTTTTTCCTTTTGTTTTCTTTCCTAGAGGTTTTTATGTCTCGTTTTTTTTATCAAAAAATCTAAAACTTACTTAGAGGAATATATCAAATCTGGGCCTTTGCCAACTTTAGGCCCAGCCCAGTAACAACTTTACTTAGCACCTGGGTGGCTGGGTCTCTCAAGCACGAGACGGCCAGAGCACCAGATTCCGTTCCCCTGAACCCGATCGAGATGGAATCGGAAGCTGACAGGGCCGTGGCGCCGGCGCCGGCAGTCGCCGCGGAGACCAGCGACGACGCCATCCAGGAGGAATCTCCAGCCACGGCCCCTTCCTCAGAAGGGAAGCCCGGATCAAGGGCGGCGGCCTCGGCGCCGGAGGTGGAGGTGCAGCTGTTCCGGCGCGGGCGTCCGGTGGCCGTGTTCCGGTCGCAGCTGGGAGGGTATACGCAGGACCAGCTGGAGGTGGGCGACATCCTGGAGCAGCACGGCCTCAAGTCCGTCTTCGCCTTCGACCCCGCCGCCCGCAAACGCGGCGTCGCCATCCGCTTCAACCCCCGCAACGGCCGCTCCCTCCTCACCTACGCCCCTGGCTCCACGATCTTCCTAGACGGCGAGCCCAAGGTCATCTTAGAAGCAGCACCCACAAACACCACTGCACATCAATTTTGCCTCACCTTACTTTTCCTTGATTTAGCAATTGTTTAGCATACCTTGTCTCCTATAAGGTTAGTATATGACAAATAGCCAATTTTCTCCTCATATCATGCGTTTGTATCTTTGATGATGGTCTAGGATTCTTTGCTGAAGCCCATCGAAGATGGTGATTGGCGTCGCTGCTATGACTGTGGTAGCTGCAGTGCTACTGAAGCAGGCCAAGATGCCAGAGTGGCTTCAGTCATCTAAGCTTGGCAACGTGAGCTTCCCACCATGGGTGCTGGCTTGCTTTGTCATCGTGTTCATGAGGCTTCGGAAGAGAACCAAGGATGTCATGAAGAAGTTTGGCTGGGCCTCATGAGGTAGCAACAGTTTTACCTTTATTTGTATACTTGAAGGCAAAGACAGAGGCAGAAGTAGTTGCCGTCAGAACTCTATGTTACTGTCAAAATTCAAGTTAATTGAATTGTAATAATTGCAGTCTATATTCTAATTGGAGGTGAAAAATTCGTTCTCAACGTTTTAAAAGTGTGAATGTGTGATATACAGTTCTGCACATCTCTTCTAAATTACCAGCACAATAATCAGTGGTTTTTGTGGTGGCATAGTGCTGTTATTTGATCTCTATCTAGTAGTACAAAGCAATACTCGTTCCCTTTTAAAATAAAGAGGAAAATTAAGTTTTCTCCATATATTTAGTTGTGGTATAATATATTTTAAAACTTATACTCTTAATACTAAGAATTAGGGCCTCGCTGGATAGGTAGGTTCCTAGAGCAACCTCCTTGGCCCAAATATGTCCTAATATTAGTGAGGGATTAGGGCATTACTTATGACTTTGAGCTTTTTTTTTACAAACTTCTAGACTGTTTGTGTGTGGTTATAAGCATGTTATGCAATGTGCTGCTTCCTTCAGTCAGCTTTGAGTATAAATCAAGTCCATCTCTGTGTTTTCGAACTTAATTAAGTTGTATTAAAAATTCTCTACGGGATGCAATGTAAGGCCGGTCTCGGTGGGAGTTTCATATTCCAGTTTCCAACACTAGAAACAATGCAAAATAATTTTATCCCCATGAAACTCTCTGTACTCTTATGAAACTTTTATCATCTCTTTCTTTATAAATACAGTGACATGTCAGTATATTTAATGCCTATGAAACTTCCACTTAGACTTACCTAAGTATTGATGGCTATAACACTACTAATCTGTTACTTCCAATGAGCCATCAAAATATTACACCCCCACCTGTAACACGCGGCGTCCAGTTATGTTCGTAGAGTTAATGTATTGGAAAGAGCTCTTGATTCGACAAAGTGTTGTAGAATCCCTCTGTCCTAGTATACAAGTTGTACCATCTCTAATTCAAAGACAAAAAAAACTTATTTAATTCTCTCTCAACACTAGTACTACTGCATCAATGCACGTGTATATAGGGAGAGCACGTCTTGTATTATGGGACTTAAATAAGAAATATTTATGCCTTATATATTAGGACAGAGGGAGTAGTATGGCAATGTTTGATTTCCCTCCTTTAACCAAACAGGTGCATCTCTTCCATTTTTTTTCCCGATCATGCACGAGAACCGCATATCTTTATATTAAAAAAAAATGGTCAAGAACCCTTACAACACAACACATACCCTTGTTTCTAAGAAACTCCCTATTCCTTGCCATTGCTCTTCTATTATCCCTTTTTTAGGATGCCATGGAAATCCTTTGTGTGTCTCATGTCCTTTTGCATACGATCAAATACGCTCCATTAATGATGAGTCAGGACATTACTATTGAGTAATGATGCTGAGCTTTTTTGTTACAAACTTTACTTAAATAAACTTTATTATTATTATTACTACTACTTTTATGCATGCCCTACATTCTTTTTTCTAATTCTCCTCACATTCACTTGATATCTAGACCCACCACTGCATAAGCTCTCCCGTGTCCACACTTGTTGCTTGCATGAGACTATGAGAGTCGAGCTCTTATTTCTCTCATCTACATCAGCATTTGCTTGGCTATAATATCATTATTATACCTACTATTATATTGATATAAGCATGTTATGCAATGGGCTGCATCCTTGATGAATGCCATCACAACTTTGTACTTTTAATATAAATCAAGTCCATTTGTGTGATTTTTACTTTTTTTAAGACGTCACCGAGGGGTGAGAGCTCCACCCGAATAGTTTTCCATCGATTCCGGCAAGCCCGTGGATTAAGGGTGCACAAGCACCTAATGGGTCGGGATACCCATTGTCATCGAGGTTACATTTTTAGGGGACAGGGAGAGATTAATTCATTACAAACATTTCACACCATTTGTCGACTATATATCGGTCATCCACTTTTTGCCGGCGGCTCTAAAGTCGACAAGAATCCTTGCAAGCGGTCAGTAGGCGCCGCAGGCAAGGCTGAAGGTGGCGGAAGACGACATCGTGTCTTGGTCCAAATCTCCCAACAGCATAGAAGAATCATCGTCGAGAAGAACTTTGGGGGACACCTGCCGGCTTGGACATTTCCCAAAGTTGATTAACGACTGGGAGTTGAAGATTGCGCCAGCCGAGGTGGTTCCAGAAGGCCTTGGCAACCGAGCACTGAAAGATGAGATGGTCGCAGGATTTGTCCACATAGCTCACAGACGTCGTCATCAAGGACATGCTTTTTTTTTTTGTACAAGTTCACTCTGCACTGGATTCTTTCTTGTAGCAGCAACCACCCGAAGAAATGTACCCTGAGAGGGGCACGGCTGCCCCAGATGAAGTTGTATATCCTGCTGCTTTCCCCAGAATGTGTTGATGCCCGGTAGCCGCTGATGTCCAGCTTGTTGGACGGCCCAACGAACTTGCTGGACCGCACGTCCGGAATCAGAGCCTCCACTTCGTACATCTCGCCGGCGGCCTGGTTGGACAGCCTTGGAACCAACATATAGTTGAGAAGAAAAAAAAAAAAAAAATCCATATTACCTCCCTCAATTTTCGTGATAGTTCACTTTTTTTTCACTAAACTTCAAAACTGGGCAAAACACCCCACTCAACTTTTAAAACCGTTTATCTTACCTCAATCCCCTATAAGCCTCTTGAAGACGGTTTTGCCTTTTCTTTTTATTAATTTTTGAAAATCGAGTAAATCACGTGAAAGTTCACTTTTCCTTTTGAACTCTAAAATAATATGGTATACTTTAGTACAAAATTTTGATGTGGCTTTAGATATATGGGCTCAACTTTTGGAAAACCGAAGGAATTTATCTTACCTCCTGGCCCTTTTAAATAAGTAGTTTTGAAAAATTTTATACTAATTGGTTTTGTCTTTTTCTTATTTATTTATATTTTAAAATTTATACATGATCCAATGAGTATTTTAATCTTTAATTAGAAAAAAATTGTAGTAAATCATTTCATTTAAAAAAATATCATAAAAGGAAAATTCAATTTTGTTGGAAGATCTATATGAGTAGAAAATTAGATATATAATTTTTCATTTACTATGAAAAGATTCATATAATATGGTATGATTTAGGTGAGATACAAAAAGTTTTTTGTCCGGTTTTGAAATTTAGGAAGGAAAAACAGACGAAAATTGAGGGAGATAATGGACTTTAGATATATTTCGCTTTTACGACGCCAAGGCCGCCAACGCCGCCTCAGAGGTAATTAAATGGAATAATTCATAGCTCTGCGCCAGTTTTTGATGGTCCAATTGGATGATGAATAATGGCATTTTTATGGTGGCAAAGCTACTTATTGTATGATTGAACTATCGAAGTGTAAAAAGATTTCATTGGACTCAATTGAATTGCATGTATAGCTTAGTGGGATTCGCTATTATAGATTTATTTATATTTAATGACAATTTCTTGCATAAACCTAATATAAAATCTATAACTAAGTTATACATGATCCAATGAGTATAAAAATTTTTTCCTAGTCGCCGCTACAGTTTAAGCATATAATAATTAGCTCACCATAAAAATGTATTCCTATGGAGTGGTATTGTGCATGCCTAGGCCCAGACCACAATTGGACTATAGAAACTGCAGCTATAAATTATTTGAGTACATATATTAAAGTTGATTTCACTTGTTTAGGTCCCAAGTAGATCATGTGGAAAATATGGAAAGAGTTGATTGGGATACGATACAAATAGTGGAGACACGGATGACGAAGGTCGTATTGCACTTATTTAATTACAAAAAATATAGATCTAAATTTAATGAGATTGGGCAAGATAAAAAAATTCCTACTAGTGATGTCGTACTTTGGTCATTTCTATGGTAAGCATACCATATATATTTGCCATCAAGAAGGAGTTCGATTTAGGAGTTATAGGGCTTTTTGCAAGTCCGGGTGATGAAGATTGCCCTTGCCCTTGGAGGATATGGCACTCATGGCCAAGCCAATCGTTGAAGTCTAATAAAATTAGATTTTTTATTTTATATTTTTTCTGTGATTTACTATGATTTTTTTAAAGATTCAGCCAAAATTAAAAAAACTACCTTCAAAACTGCTTATAACGGATCAGGAAGTGAGAAGAACGGTTTCAAAAGGTGAGAAGGTGTTTTGTCCGGTTTTGGAATTTAGAAAGAAAAAATGGACCTTTGCGAAAATTAAGAGAGAGGTAATGCGGACATAAAAAAAAACCGGGGCGTCGAAAACCCTAAAAAAAAAACCTAATCCTTTCGTTCCTCATGGCGGACGCTGACGCCGCGCCGCCAACGCCGCCTCCGGAGGTAGTAGCCCCCGAGGAGCATCCCGCGGCCGCCGATTCCGCCGTCGCTGCACTGCAGGAGGAGGCCGCGACGGCCGAAGTCGATAAGAAGCGGAAGCTGGAGGAGGTCAGCGCCGACGCGGAGGCGAATGGCACCGGCGAGGATGCCAAGCGCCCGCGTGTGGACGGCGAGCCCGACGCCTCCACAGGGGTTGAGCAACAGAACGATGGGTCCTCCGTGAATGTGGAGGAGCCCGCAGCTGCGGAGGATAAGGTTGCTCCGACCGATGTCGCAGCGATGGATGGTGATAATGGCACGGCCGCTCCTGCTCCGGATTCGCAGGCGGGTTCTGATGAGAAGCCGCTTGAAGCAGCAGCTGAAGCTCACAGCAGGAAGGTGATGCAGAAGCTGCTGCACAGGAGATTTCTCGTAAGATCGAAGTGCCCAACAGCAAGATCGGTGTCCTTATTGGAAAAGCTGGCGAGACAATCAGGAACTTGCAAAGGAGTTCGGGTGCAGAGATGCAAATCACTAATTTCGCCGATGTGGACTCAAATGCCCTGACTCTATCGGTTGAACTAGTTGGAAAACTTGGAAGCGTGGATAAAGCTGAGCAGCTTATTAAGAGTGTCATAGCTGAGGCTGAGGCTGGTGGTTCCCTGGCCTTAATAGCTAGAGGATTTGGAAGTGGACAGCCTGGTTCAGAGCAATTTGAGATGACAGTTCCTAATAACAAGGTCCGTCTCATTATCGGAAAAGGGGGTGAGACAATTAAAGGCATGCAGATCAAATCTGGTGCTCGTATTCAGTTAATACCCCAACATCCTCTAGAGGGTGTTACATTGACTGAAAGAATTGTACGTGTTACTGGGAATAAGAAGCAGATTGAAGTTACAAAGGATTTGATCAAGCAAGCTATGAATCAGACATTTTCAAAGCATACAAACCAGTCTGGCGGATATGGTCCACAAGGTTACCGCCCTCAGGGTCATGGTGCAGGTTCTCAGTGGTGATTTTTAATTTAAGCTGTACTGAAAGTTCTCTACAAGATGTTAACTATATTAACTATTGATGGTTATGAGTTATGACACTGTGTTTATATGTTCCTTTCTTTCTTTACCATCAAAATATTACATTGCCGCCTGTAAAATTTGGCCTTCTTATTTCGACCTTGTGTTTTAGACTACGTAGGCAACAGGTCTGAGACAAGAGTAGTATATCTGTATATGTGGCTTCATCAAAGCCAAAGTCAAAATAAAATACATCATCCTTCACTGGGAACTACAAAACCCACCACCAAAAAAAAAAACTACAATTAGTTAACAAGGATTAGGCCAAACAGGTGCAGCTCTGTTTGCCTTGCCGCATGATTGTCCTGAGGTTTTTGTTAGGCTGCCCTGGAAATCCACAGCATGTGCTTTTGCTTTTATGGTTTATGCAGATGATCAAAATGACAGATCAGCTAATACGCTTGCATTTGTATATGATATCCTACTGTTCTTACATATTTGTATCGAGCTTTATATGTTATTTTTATTAATAATCAGATGAAGTTGGGAAGATTTGATTGAAGCGTCAACATTGGCACCTATAAATGTGAATGGATCGTCAAGATTGAATTTAGGACAATTCACCAAACAGATAAAATATCACTAGTCTACAGGAGCACACTCCACCCTTTGAAGATTATACCTATTTCATAGTATCTCATTATAATCTCCTTGTTCAAGACCTTGGGCCAAACAGATAAAAGATCACCGGTAATCCCTACATGAGCACTCCCCACCCTTGAAATGATGAAACCTATTCCTATCTCTCATTACAATTTCCCTGTTGAAGACCTTAGATATCAATTTGGTGTAATCATGGCAGTCCCTGCATACTCTTAGGTTCTTCACAATCCTAATTTCCACGTCTTCTGGCAAGGCGATCAACCCAAAGGCCAGTGCTAGCTTCTCACTGTGCAAGGAGATGGCGCCTTCTTTCTCCTCTTCCTCAATATCAAATAAGACCTCTCTGGTGTTCGCAGTGTATCCTTGCAGTCTCAGCCTCCGATTCATCTCCGCAAGCATCAGCTCGATCTCATTGTATCTTGGGTGTGACTTGCTTCCAGCAAAGAACTCGTGTACCTCGCCATCAACCTCAATAGTGCTCCACCCAGGCACCTTCTTCACTCCCTTGGCCTTCATCATGCCTCGAACCCTGCAGACGCCCTTCCAATTCTGTGATTCCGCATAGATGTTAGACAGCAGGACATGAGCTGCATCATTTTCAGACTCGATTGCCAAGAGCTTGTCTAATGCATATTTGCCCAAGTCAACTCTGTTATGAATCCTAGAAGCGTTGAGTAGAGCTCCCCACACGCCTTCGTGTGGCTCCATTGGCATGGCCTTGATGATATTGATGGCGTCGTCTAGACGCCCTGCTCGTCCATAGAGGCCAACCATGCAGCCGTAGTGTTCTGGCCAAGGATCAACTCCATACTTGTCCATCGAGTCAAAACATGCTCGTCCCTCGTCTACCAACCCAGCCATAGAGCATCCACCGAGCACTGCGACAAAGCTGACACCATTAGGCTGTATTCCTGCACTCTCCATGCGCTTGAACAGCTGAAGGCGCCGCGGGAGGACGAGGCGCGCGTAGGGGAGGTGGTTGGAGGAGGCGAGCGAGGCGAGGAAGGCGGCGAGGTGCGACGGGGAGGCGAGGCGGCCCGAGACGAGGAGGTGCGCGTGGAGCGCGCGGAGGTGGGGGGACGCCGCGGCGAGTGACGGGAGCAGCGTGGTCGGGTCACGGGGACGGAGCAGCGGTGGCATCAGGTTGGAGTTGGACTGGTCCATGCTTGTTTGGTGGTCGGACCGTTGGGTGCCCGTGCGGCCGTGCCTGCTATGGAGAGCTGCTCTGTCCGCTCGACGTCCACGTCCTCCAAGCGCGTCCGTCGCTGCAGCAATGCAAGCTCGTGCCGCCGGCGGATGCGCAACGGCCATCAGCAATTGACGATGCGACATGTCGCCGTGACTTCGAAGGATGCTGGAGGTGGGCTGTGCAGAGACGAGATTTTCGGTCACTCCTGCAAGACGGGTCCGTTTGACGCCGTGGCCCCGTGGGAGCCGGGAGGTGGTCAGGCGCGGGACGTGAGGCGGTGCAAAGTTTGGCCGGCGCGCTGTCTGTTTACTCTGCTACGCGCCCACGCCTACGCGTGGCGAGCGCCTACGTCCCATCGTTGTACTACACCAGCCTGGACGAGAGCTGTGGATCTTTAGTTGAGCCGGCTTATCAGCTAGAATCTATGAATTTTTTGACGCCCGATCGGCAGCGTGATTTGGTGCCAAAATCCTGTGAGCTTGCGTTCATGCACACCACAGGCGGGTCGCACATGATATGAAGAGCAGGTGAAGTCAGATCAGGCGCGTGATTATTCCTGTGTCACGCTGCTGAAAGAACAGTGAAATCCGGTGCATTACCGGGGCCTTATTTAGATTGGGTTATGAATCAGTATTTGGTACTGTAGCATTTTTTTTTGTATTTAATAATTATTGTTCAATTATGGTCTAACTAGGCTCAAAAGATTCGTCTCGTAATTTGCAATCAAACTATGTAATTAGTTATTTTTTTTATCTACATTTAATACTCTGCATATATCTAAAGATTTAATGTAATAGAGAGAGTAAAAAAACTTACAATGTAAGAGGCCCGGACAAGGCTCCGCAGGGCTTAGATTCTCGAATTCACATTGCAAACTGCGGCAAGGTCTAACATGTACTAGTCTAGATTATTCCTTTTCTTTATTAAACAAAAAAATGGTCATGGAAAACATGCATCGAGGTTTCAAGGAAAAAAGAAAGAAAGTTGAGAATCATGCAAAGAAAGAGCAAGAGGGCCAGAGGGGTGTGCAAGGCCAAAGCAGATGCTCTCTGAATCCCTGACACCCTGCAAGATGAAAAAATTAGAATGGGCAAACTGCACTGAAAGCTTCAAGGGCTGCCACCTACTACATCTACAAGACGGAAACACCACTGACATGAGTCCGACAGAGTTGTTTTCGGTCACAGGGTCGCTCCTAAAATTCCTCTCACATCGAATATTTAGACACATGTATGGAGTATTAAATATAAACCTATTATAAAACTAATTGCATAACTTGCGACTAATTTACGAGACGAATCTTTTAAGCCTAATTAGTTCATAATTTGGCAACTTAGTGCTACAGTAAACATATGCTAATGACAGATTAATTAGGCTTAAAAAACCGTCTCGCAAATTAGCCTTAATCTATATAATTAGTTTTATAATTAATTTATATTTAATACTTCTTATTAATATTATTTTAGGAACACTGAAGAACCAAACACCCTGTGGGGTTAGCCCACTCGAAATGCATCTCTGAACCAAACAGTATAGTACACACAAGTACAGTAAACACGCCAAGTCCTCATCCAAAACGAAAGAACTGGTGCTCAAATAAAAAAGAAGGAAAGAACAAACCCCCATGTGACAGATTGCATTGTAAAAAACTGCTGTGTTGCATTGCAAGCTCCAATATTAATCTTTCTGATTTTGTCTAAAACGATGAAACACTTCACAGAACTACAATGTCCTTTCTTTCTTTCTTTTAACACACCTTGTGTTACCAGGCGCTCTGGTGTGTGTGTGTGTGTGTAAAAGGTTACAATGTCCTCGTTTACAAACATATGTTGTATCAAGTATTGACACTCTTTTAATTTGTGAGCATCTTAGGTGAACACTTGAGTTTGATCCATGCGAACAAGATAACACGAGCTGTTGTACAGATAAAAGGAGAACAGCCTGGGGCGCTCTGCAAGATCAATCCACAGGATGGCACCTGCTATCTTGCAGGGGTTGCCATCGCCAACCGACCAACCGCAGCTTCTTTGACAGGGAACCATCTGCATCTGGTGACGCGAGCGTGAAGAGAGGGCGGTAAACGGGAGGCCGGCCGAGCCTTTGGCAAAGGAGCGATGCACAGCGCTGCTGCTATTGGAGGCAAAAATGCCATGGCCTCAAAGCGAGTTTCGCCGGAGCACTCATTCCGGCCTTTTTCCCATAAATGGTGAAGCAAGACAAAGGGCGTGTTCGGCTGGCTTAAAGCCAGCCGGCTGGCTTGTTCCGCCACTCACGAAATCACTGTTCATGTTCTGTCATAACAGTATTTTTCTCTCACAACAATCAGCTAGAACAGTATTTTTCAGTCCTGCCGAACAGGCCCAAACCTGATGCACTGTACATGTACCCATCGATCTCTCCGTTGCTTCCTCCGCAATTAACTTCTTTATTCTTGCCTTCGCCTTATCGGCTTCACCGGAATGGCAGTGCCCACACTAGATAACTACCAAGTCTGTCCATGTGCAACATTTCATTGAACGTATTGGATAAATGTTATCCAAATGGAAAGGAAGATGGATAAACAAAGCGGGACGCCTCACTCTAGTAACTTCAGTCATCTACTCCATGCCAACCTACCACCTCACAGTGTCTCTCTTGGCGGCATGGGCTAAGAGCAAGATTGACAAAATCAAGAGATCTTTCTGGTGAAAGGGGAGGAGAATGCCAATGGTGGACACTGTCTGATTAACTGGCCAATAGTTACCAGATCGAAAGACCTTGGTGGCTTAGGCGTGCCTGACCTTGATAGATTTGGGAGAGCCCTCCAGTTGCGCTGGCTTTGGTAAGAATGGGTGGAGGACTCCAAGCCTTGGATTGGCTCAGAGCTTCCATGTACTGATGTTGATGGTCTCCTCTTCAACTCCTCAATCAACATAACTTTGGGGGATGGTGTAAAGACTCAGTTTTGGCACTATAACTGGCTTGAAGGAGAAGCTCCAAGGTACCTGGCCCGAATTTGTTTCGGCTTGTTTCAAGGAAAAATCGAACGGTGCAACAAGAACTTCGGAACAACAATTGGATGCGCTCACTAAGAAGGAAAATCACCTCAGCTATCCACATAGAGGAATTTGTGTCCCTTTAGATACGAATTCAGGACGTGCACCTGCAGCAGGGCGTTCAGGACTCCATCACCTGGCAATGGACCCAGGATGGGACTTACTCCACCCGCTCAGCTTACAGAATTCAATTCAAAGGCTCGCTCGTCCTGTTCCGTACTGAACTCATTTGGAAAGCACAAGTGGAGAACGGATGCAAGATCTTCGTCTGGATTTTGGTGCAAGATAAAATTCTTACGGCGCACAACCTACAAAAGAGAGAGTGGCCACACCAAGAACACTGCATGCTGTGCAACGGTCCCTTGAAAACCGACCTCCACCTATGTCTATGTTGCCCTTTTGCTAAGGCGGTTTAGGATCAAATCATCTCTTGAGAAAACTTCACTCAGCTGCAACAACAACCCCAGCCAGACCCCATCCATATCAAAGCATGGTGGGAAGAGACGGCAAGGAAAGTGCTGAAATCTGAACGTAGACGACTAAACGGGGTAGTAATCTACACCTTTTGGAATATTTGGATAGAGAGAAGTAGGAGAATTTTCAACAACGAGATAGAAACGGTGCCGCAAGTAGCCGCAAGGATAAAGGAAGACATAAAGCAAAAGAAGATAGCAATCGCTTATGTTTAGCTGTTGTTTCCCCTTGGAGGGGTGTTTCCCTCTTATTCCTGCTTCGGGAGGCTTTAAACCCTCATCTGGAGTGTCTTTGCTTGTACATAAATTCTCTTTCCCTATCTTAATTGAAAGGCAGAGCTCCTGCCACTGCGTTAAAAAAAAAACAGGAATGGCAATGCGTTGCTGGAAGCTGAGGCGAATTCTTTCTCTTCTTCCTTTTTTTTATTCCACCGGAGTTTCACCGGAGCCTGAAAGGACAGAAACACACACACACTGATGGTGTATCGAGATGGTATACTTTCAAGACAGGGACAGATGGAAAATACTGCTTGAAAATTCATCTAATTCAGGACCATGTGAATGGTATCATGGTATGAGAAGAGAGTCCATCGTAAATTAGACTCAGGGTCGTACATAATTACCAGCAGAAAGATCCCCGTTTGTCACTGGGGTAGCGGGGTGTAAACGCTGCAGATCATTCAGTCTGGAAAAAACAGGTAGATAACTACAATATCATCATGTGTAAAAACATAAAATCATATCAGTGTGGAACTGTGGACTACCCTGCATGGTGCTAGAAGAATTTATCGCTGACCAACAGCAGGGAACTTGACGTCGAGCCATGTGGCAGCTCTGGACAAGCTGTTCCCCGCGACCAACAGCAGGGTTGGTAGAAGAGCGCTCTTCTCGGATGGCGGAGTAGGGTCACGCAGCCAGCAGTAGAGAAGCCCAGCTCTGTAGGTCGCTGCGGTGCTCTTTATTCGGTTGTTTACCATTTATGTAATATCGAAGTTTGTAACAGTCTGCTAGGAAGGTCCAGTGTAAGACCACGTGGCGTGCTCATTAGAAACGTGTCGTTTGTACGGTTAAACTCTTGTTCTTAATTATAATGATACGCAAATCTTTTGAGAAAAAAAAATTACCAGCCCGACAAGCTATGCCAAAGCTTCTGTATCATTTGCTGGAATTGTCTCCCAATTTCTTTTTCCAAAGTGTAATTCCTCTGACCATGAACGAAAGGAGAAGAGGAAAGAAATGCTACTCTGCTTTCAACTGTTGGGGCACATGCCTTGGTCATTTTACTGCTGAACATGTTGCCGGATGTCTCATACTAAGAAGATATCACGGGCAGAACAAATGGTTGCACAAGAGAGAAACACAGCCCATTAGACACGGGTTGATTTCACACCTCATCTGAGACATCTGTGACAGCGATGCCTGAGTTCAGTTAGGACCGACAATGGGACAGACAATGACATAAACAGCCTCTTTGCCCTCAAAAAACAACAAAACAGAGGAGTCCCTTTTCTGCAGATATGGCTCAAGATCACTAGAAAGATTAAAAGTTCATGAGATTATATGCCTGATTCTTCCTTGAGCCATTAACGTGACCATATGTCGAGGTTCAGACGTTCAGCCAGTCAACAAGATAAAGTTAAGATAGCAAAGGTCATACATTTAGCAAATATTCTGGATTGCACTTTCACTATTGTTATAGTACAACAGATAAACAAAACAATAAAGGACTTTATTAGGTTAAGAAAAGATGAATCAAGGTGCAGAAAGATATTTGGTCTAAGTAATCATTTTACTTTACATATATTTCCATATGAATATGGTCAATTCGCTGCCATTGTTCACTCAAAGGAAAAGAACTGCACACATTTCAGTTCCAAAATAAAAGGAGTCCTGCACACAAGTAAGTTCAAATGTCCAGTCCAGGTAATAAGAATGTGAATGCAACTGGCTTTAATCCAGCATGGGCATTTTGGACAATCTCAAAGGTTCTGCTAATCTAAAACACGCGTGAAAAAGTTTGCACAATCCCTGGCTTCTGTCTATGTCTATATAAGACAGCTACAGTGCTTTCAGAAACCTTACAGACTCAGATTGGGTAGGACATTTGGAGTGTTCTTCAGGTCCCTCCATTATGATCTCTTGGCCAACCATCTACCATGTTCTTGAAGAAACAGTGCCCTTGTATGTAGCTATGATAGTGGCCTACCTATCCATACAATGGTGGAAGCTATTCACCCCAGAGCAGTGCTCTGGTATCAACAAGTTTGTGGCGAAGTTTTCCATTCCTTTACTCTCTTTCCAGATCCTCTCTACAAACAACCCTTACAACATGAACCTAAAGCTCATATTCTCAGATATCCTACAGAAATCGCTCTCCTTGCTGGGGTTTGCAGTTATCTCTAAAGTATGTTGCGAGGAGAAGTTTGATTGGCTGATTACAGGTTTTTCTTTATCAACACTGCCAAATACCTTAATTGTTGGAATCCCGTTGCTGAAAGGAATGTATGGTGATGAAGCTGTGAAGCTGCTAAGTCAGATAGTTGCCTTACAAAGCCTAATTTGGTACACAATTCTGTTGTTTCTGTTCGAGTTTCGGGCTGCTAGAGGAATGGCCATCACAACATCATCTGAACCTACAAGTAAGAACCTCCTCAGTCCTCACTGCATTTTTGAAGATTGACATCTGGATTTGCTTCTGCTCTACAGTTTGAATTACTTAAAATTATTCACGTGTTATTCAAGTTTGGCAGGCATATGATTTAAAAGATTTTTTTTGTATCCCTACAGTAATTCCCTTTTTTGTGTTAATCTCAATATGGTACAAAATTAAACAGGTTATACTGATCAACATTGGTCTGAAGATGTTAAGATCTTTTTTTCGAAAGCGTGCATTAGCACGTGCTTCATTAAGAACTAGATCTCATTACTTCTCTTGTTCCTTCTGTGAGAACTAGATCTTACTAATTCAAATAAATGAAGCAGAGTAGCTGACCAAATGATTAGTGCTGCTGAATGAAAATAACCATCCTAAGATGATACATGATTCAATTCAGAGATGTTCTAGCAGGCGACTGCGTTCTTCCAAATATACCATAACCAAGCAGTGAGCACGTAGCTAGTAATATGACATTGCCTGTCTCGGGCAGAAGTAAATGTTCATTTGTAAAGTGAAATACTATTCTAGCTGCATAAGTACTATCTGTGTACGCTGAAACTATAATATGATGAAAACACATGGAGCTCTCCTTCATTTATTTACTCAAAAGAGAATAGGCAGGAAAGTCCACCTATTTGATTGTACAGAAGAAGTTTAAAGAAAACAGGCAGGAGGGGGTGCCTATCTGCAGCCAGAAGCCACCTTCATAGAACAGTTCATAATTTTGCAGTTATTGTACCTATTATACATTTACATGTCAGATTGAAAAACTCTCTCAAAACAGTTTCAGATAGAGAAGGGGCATTGTGAAGCAATACAGGCCACAAAAAATGGCCATGAAAATATCATTACGTCTAGTGATTTATTAGAGTAATATACTTAAGACCTGTAGACTGTAATAGAGCTCATATTTTATTCAATAGTATGTGTCTTAAACATTGTGCAGACTTTTCTCAATTATCCCATGCTTAAATGTATATTTTGTACTTTTGGTGTGCACCTATAAAGCAAGTAGTTCAACCTATCTTCTGAGGTTTTAACTTAATGACAGAATTAGTTGAACAATACTTATCCCACGTCATGTTTCAAAGATGAAGCAGAATCAGGCACTCTGGAACCTATGCAGCAAGGACACGAAGAGGGACAAGCTAAAGGAGTATCGGCAAAATGTTATGGTGCTTTTCACTTTTTATTGGTGGTCGGTAGGAAGCTAGTGACAAATCCCAACATGTATGCAAGCCTAATCGGCCTAATCTGGGCTCTAGTCAGCTTCAGGTATGAACACGACTTTATGAACTGAGTTTACGGTAGCTGTCAATTTGGGATGCAGAAAGTCATCTCGTGCTATCTACGGCATACCATAATCCTGCAGGTGGCGAATACAGTTACCATCGATTGTCAACAATTCCATAAGAATACTTTCAGATGGAGGGCTAGGGATGGCAATGTTCAGCTTAGGTGTGAATTTGTTGCAGACTACAAGTAACATATATGCAGATAAATTTAGGCCATCTGACTATTTCTATTGCAGGCCTTTTCATTGCCCTACAAACTAAAATTGTGGCCTGTGGAACCAAAAAGATGCTACTATCACTAGGCATCAGATTCTTCCTAGGACCAGCCCTGATGGTGATCTCTTCCTATGCAATCGGGATGCGCGGAACTCTGCTGAAGGTGGCCATAATTCAGGTAAATTCTAGTACTTTTCATTTGCATCGACCATTCTAGTTGACAAGAACAGTGGGGAATTCAAAGATAAACATGATGCTTGACTTGCCAAAACTCTGAGCAGGCTGCTCTACCTCAAGGAATAGTCCCATTTGTGTTTGCCAAAGAGTATAATGTGCATGCAGATATTCTGAGCACTGCGTGAGTACATCTTACTCCTATGCATATATTTGATTATTAAGAAGCTATACGTGGTGAGACAACTAACGGAGATCTCTCTCATCCGGCAGGATAATTCTCGGAATGATGGTTGCGGTTCCGGTGGCCCTGGGTTACTACTTTGTCATGGATCATCCCAGACTCTAACCACCCCGCATCTGCAGAAAGGATTAGAGATTCAGATATTTTTCATATCGCTGACGTGTATATTTTTGTGGAGGCTGTATATACCTGCGTGTTTGGATTCGTGTTAGTTGACCCAAGCTAATGATAACAACCAGCTTGGATCCGTGAATTCTTTGGCTAGTACTTAATAATTAATAGTAAATGCAAAAGAAGGAAGAGGGACGCGCGGAACATTCACCTTCCATGCCGTGTTCATCACATGCATTCTGTCGAGCAGATGGCGCGCCTGCTCTTGAGTCCTGAATCTCTATTGCTAGCAGCCTTGCGCCCTACCCTGCGCTGCATTCGGGCTCTCTCTAGATCAGCTTGGCGCCTTGGCATGATCACAGTACCTGGAGCGTGTGCTCTTTCTGCGTTCACATTACCTGCATTGCACACTCTGAACGCCGAATTCGTTCAGAGCTGACGCACAGCAATGGTCAGTTTTTTTTTTTTTTGAGTGGAACAGCAATGGTCAGATGGAATCATGGAAGAAGAAAAAAATACACTGAAGAAGCCTCCGAAGCCTAGGATGCACACACCTTGGCCCAGAGAACTTCAAGGCCCAGTTGTTATCCGGGCTCGCGGTGATATCTATATTTTTTTGTTCCAGTACATCCTTTGTATTTTCTAGCAGTTTAGAATTTTTGTTTCTAGCCTGCTATACGAAAATGTACGGTTGCCGTGCATATTTTCTTCTCATATTTTTTGCAGCCTTGCAAGCATGTTAGTTGAAATTTTTAAATCTACATTTTATACTAGTGTATGTTGTTATTGGTCATTCATTTACATCATTACATGTGCAAAAGTTTTATCTCTAAGCAATGTTATCCTAAACACTAAATGGTAAACAATCATTCGCCCTTCGTTTAGCGTTTAGTCCATTTACACGGTGTTTAAACGGAGTTAAACGGTTTTACACAATATTACCAAAATTTGCATATTTATTGATGTGAAATCAATTATTCTAGCATTTATACATATTTATGCAATTAAAAATCAATTATTTTAGTATGTATATACATTTATGCATGTAAAAAGAATTCAAATATACATATTTATACATGTAAGAAATCAAATATACATATTTATAAATATAATAAACTTAAGTATACAGATTTATGCATGTAAACTTAACTGCATTTACCCAGTGTTGGCCTAAACTGTCGTTTAGCCCATTTAAAACTGTTTACCTACGTTCCATTTAGGGCATTTAGACCATTTACTCCTTTTTTTTGACCGTTTAAACAGTCAACAGTTTAATTTTCAAAAACACTCCAAACAAAATAGTTTGCCACCGTTTACGTCTCTAGGAAAGAGAAGATACATAAAGATATTGATCTTTCTCAAAACCGTGCGGTCAGCAACCGCTTTAGTCTTCAGAGTGTAGTGGCTACAAATAAAAGATACATGAAATCCAATTTCAAAGTTGTGTTTGCCAAAAGAGGGAAAAATGAAAAGAAAGAGACGAGAAAATAAAATTTGAAAGATACGGATAACATGAAGTCTCACTAGCTGGTTTTAGATGTTGAGAACTGAATCAGCAAACGAGAATGTGATCAAGTTCATCTGCCTAAGAATCTCACTTCGTTGGCATCTTGTCTAAAGCAGTATCTTCGCCTTCACAGTTATCTTCTCAATGTGTTAAAGTTTGGTTCGTCCGATATATCATTTCTGCCTACAAGTTGTCAACTATGAATGTAGAATCACCAAAAGTCATGTTGTGGGGTGGTAAAATACATCTCTGACCCATGATGACAATTCAAAATTTATTTCACACATATATACAGTTGTGCTTGATCTTACATAGCTCCAAAATAGTGGACGAAGCTAAATTAATGGACAATGTGCTTGATCTTACATAGCTCCACCCATCGGCCCTATTCGGCTTTCCCCATATTCGGCTTGTTCGGCTCATTTTTTCAGCCGGAACAGTGTTTTTCTCTCACAACAATTCAGCCAGAACAGTATTTACAATTCAGCGAGAACAGTATTTTTCAGCCAGTTTTAGCCAAGATTCAGCAAGCCGAACGGGACCCTTCCGGTACGGCAAGTGCTTCTGGATATATTGAATGTTCAATGGTACTCCTATTAGATAATCCTTTCGGTACGGCAAGTGCTTCCATAGCTACGATCGGCGGCGGCAGCAGCAGCCGCCTCCGCTAGCTGACCATTCTGACGTGCATCTCCTAGCATTCGTTTGGAAAAGGCGGATTGCTCAAGCAATTTCAGATTTAGTTCAAATGTGAACTGAATCCTAGGGATCTGGATCTCAACCTGCACAATCCAAACATTCTTTAAGAGCTATACTGGGTACCTGTTTAGTCTTTTAGCAGTTACTAGATGAAATAAATTGAATGAGATGTTTATTAGCCAAGTCAAAATCAAGAATATATCAATTTAATTTTTCACGTGTATTATACCATGATAATGTCTAGAAACACATTCATTATCGTAATGAATCTGAAATAAAAGATAGGCTTGGAGCTTGTTGTCTGAAAGTTACGACAAACATCAATTGCCTCAAAGGCTGAAAATTTATTGCTATGCATCGAATTGAATTTATCCATGCTCTACCTTGCCAAAACATGTATACTCGGACTTACAATATCCTAGCCCGCATGAGGCATGACAATAATTCATTTTTTGGGAAAAAAAAATTTGTTGTCAACACGCAACGCGAAGAACGATGAACGAGATTTGGATCACGATCATGATCATTGCGTTGTGATATTCCAATAAATTTCTTTCTCTTCTCATAATTCTCTTTCCGTTTTATTCCATTTTATTTACTTGCCTTCCAGTGTCTCCATGCGGTGATTATTTGCCTACCGGTGATTCCGTGAGTTTTATTCCATTTTATTTACTTGCCTTCCCATGTCTCCATGCGGTGATTATTTGCCTGTCGAATATGAATCGCATGAGTGTTTTGGTCCTGCCGGGTAGACGTTGACAATCCGTATGTTTTAGTTGTAGAGATAAGAGCTATACTGGGTACCTGTTTAGTCTTTTAGCAGTTATACGCCACATGCAGCCCGCCAAGTCTATGAAGCCACCTCCCAGATTTTGTAATCTTGACCCTCAGCAGCAACAATCCAGTTCTGGGGACCATTTGGCTCAAAATGTTCCGATCCAATTTTCATTGTTAGCTTCTCATCAATTTCAGCCGCATATAAACTCCTGTCTGCCTTTAGTATCTTGATCTGTAAGTGTTATATCACATGGCAAACAATTCAAGCGTAAGACATATGAAAATAGGACAAAAGGGGGAAGCAACAGTTGTTTAGTTGCATTTTACCTTGCTGCGGCAATGAATCTTTAGACGTCGTCGGATGGAAATAAATTTGGCAATCTCTGGTTGTAAGTGTGAAAATATGTGATCATAGAAGACTGCAGGAGTGCCGGGGTGTGTCAGGATGTAGGCGTATCCTTGCAATTCCATACCATAGGGGAACCTCCAATGACCCTACAGAGATGCCAGAAACAGTGTGAGGTTGATGCTTTCTGACAATTTCTGCATCACAAGTTTGATAAAGAATCAAGAGAGACTTCAAGATTTCAAAGAGTTTAACGATGACGCTGAGAAACATTTATTTCTTTTAGAACTAGAAATACCCAATATTGAATCAATAAGGAGCAAGCATCCAAAGTCTTACCATTATTGAGAATAAATGCACCAGAACAATCAGGCTATTCAACATGCAGGTCTATACATTTCTTGCTACTTGAATGCAAATACAACTAGAAATATGGCAACTTGCAGAGTGCTGAGAAATGGCAGTTTTGAGATAATATGGCACAATTCTATCTGGATACATTGTGATACTGAGTTGTACCTGAGTAGAACCAGTATCATGATTCTCTATAAATGTGACTGCTCTTGAAGGCCACCAACCCAATACTCCAGGGGGTTTCCCTTTTTCATCGGACAAGCGCCAATACTCTGATCTTTCAAGCGCCTGTGTAGGAAAAGACATACTCCATATTACACATGCAGGGAAAAATACGCAATAAACATTAAATGTAAGTGCACAAAATCAAACCACTATAATGCAATAGCATCATTCCCAAAAGATTAAAAAGGCTGGTCATTCCTTTCTTAGATGAGTTGGTCTTACAAGCAAACCACTTCACAACAGATAATCAACATTCAGGGCCATCAGACTGTTAGCTATGCAAGATAAAAATTAAAGTCAACCGATGGAACAATTATTTCATATGTCGCATCTGGCATAACAGTTGTAACAGCATTACATGCTTGTAGAGAAGTATTGAAGCGTGGATTATAAAATTAAAGTACCCTCCTCATAAATAAAAAAGTTAAAAGACATGATGTTATGACCTAATCAAATACACATGTATCCTGCTTTATAATATATAAAGCATTCCAGATGATTACTATAATACTGGCCAAGGAATTTGGAGCTACCCACATCACCCAAAAGCCAGATTCAATTTTCCGGTAGATAGGAGGTGAAAATCTTTGAGGGTTCCAGGTACCAGAACAAGTGAGCCCTATGAGAAAGTGCAATTTTGAGCTGTTGCTTAAATGATGTTTTGAGCTCTTGTCACCAATTAGACATTACTTGAAGTTTGAAACAGAAATGAAATGTTACTACCAGGATTGTTTTGAACTCTTGCTGCTAATTAGATGCTACTGGAACATTGAAGCAGAAATGAAGTGTACTGGCTCCCAGCCAGGGTCCACAACTTTTTAGAACACTTTGAACTCGGCCCAAAAGAACTGCCATAGAACATTTTTATTTAAAAACTGTAAGATGCAATCGTACCGCATGAAGTATTCCTTTAGTGGTAACATCAAATGCGCCAGCAGTTCCATTTGTAGCATTTATCCAATCAACAATTCTCTGTCTGTGGGCATCCTGATTGTAGTCCATTTCACCATAAGTATAACTGAGGGAGTCCCAGTACTCTCCTACTGCAAAGTATGGTTCACTTGCTTCCAAATAGTCTTTGACATATCCACCCCAGAAACCACGAACAAAGTCAAGTCTCCATCCGTCGTAGCCGACTTCCTTTCTGCAAGCAGAACATGCATGAATAAACACATGCTATGCTGACATTTTGTGTAACACTCGAGTCCATTAATATACAACTTACAACCCAATTCATCCCGTCCAGCTATGAAACATATAGGAAAAATTCCTCACATGCCATTGGGTAAACTTAAATCACTCATATGCTGGGAGCCCACATGTCAAGGACACATCAATGGTTTACGAGAGATTGTGCTTTCTCGGTTGCATATAAGGAAATTCCCCAGACATATACTAACAACATTAGAACCTGTAAGCTACGGCCCCCATATTAGAGTACCACATGTCTTGCTCCCAAAGAAAATAATAGATAATGTGGGTGTGTGTTGTAAGGGTTCTGGACCCTCTTTCTTCTTAATATTAAAGATACGCAGCTCTCCTGTGTGTTTGAGGAAAAAAAGAAGATACATAATTCCTATTCATCAAGGACTGCTACTGACATTTAGAGGGAAAATCCATATATATACCTATTTCCAATTGGGAATGAAACTAAAATGTCCCACTGGCTGAGGCACTTTACTAAAAATGCAAGCACAACACAATCACATAAATTTACCGGATCTCCTAACAAAATTACTTTTCAAGGCAAGCTAAACTGACAATATTTTGCAGAGTTCTTAGTGCACCTTCCGTCCATGACCATTTGATGTAGGAGTTAAGCAGAGCAGCTGACTCAAGCACACATATTTTTCTACTATTTAAAAAACATATATTTTCTACCCAAATATTAAGAAAAAAACTGGTAGTAAACTGATGACAATTTGCAGGGTTTCTATTGTACCGTCCATTCATTCCAATTTGTTACAGGAGCTAAGCTGGGGACAGTGTATATCATATGCATTAACAAAAAATATTCCAGCTTTCAAAAGAAAATCATTCCTATCTCAAACTCCAAGATACAAGCTGAGTCCACAAACCATAGAGGCACGTGGAACTATACGGATGCTGCATCAAGGACATTTCCATAATGCATGAAGTGCAACAAAAAAAAAAAAAAAAAAAAAAAAAAAAAAAAAACTAGACCAACCTAGGAGGAACTTCAACCTGGGTGGTCTGGGCATACATACACCACCCTCGACCAACTGAGCTAGCTCAGCTTCCTAGTGCAACGAACAATGAAGCATGAGCAATGGCAAAAAGCTATCACCGAGAATGACAGAATAACTGACCTCATCCAGCAAAGCCATTCTTTAAGATCATTCCTCACAAACTCTTGGGAGTGATCAATGTTTGGTGCTGCATGGAAATTATCTCCACTGCTCTTGTTTCCTCTTCCCTGCAGGAACAAGAGTTTTACCCCAACATAAAATGGAAATATTATATTATCATAATTTCTAAGTGCAATAAAATGGAAAGGAATGGGAGTACTAAGCTGAACATGTTTGTTTATGCAACTTAGTATGGGTGTTAATCTGAACATTTGCTGTTAATACTAAATATATGCAAGTACAAAGGTTCAACAAGTCCAATTAGAGTTATATATTGGTGAATCGAAACTAGTTTATGTGAAGGAACAAATGGACCAATTGTATGTGTTCATGTTGCTAGAAATTACTGCTGGGCCAATGGACCAATAAGAGAATAAATTTTAGAGTTAAGTAGGGAGTTGACAGGGATTGCATCTAATGCACCTGTGAATTTGTAATACCTATGGGCTATGGTGTACTATAATATCAGCTTGACTGTATCCAAGGTTCATGTTCACTGGATGCCTAATGTTAAATTCTAGGTTCACTGAGTTCAAGTGGGAATTTAACCATATGTTTAATAACCATACTGGTAGTTCAACTAGTGAGTTACCCATTTCATTGGATAGATAGTCAGACCATCAGTTTGGGAAAGAAAATAGTAAATTTAATACTCCCTCCGTTTCAAATTATAAGACGTTTTGGCATTTCTAGATACATAACTTTTTCTATGTACTTAGATATACACTATGTCTAGATACATAGTAAAAGCAAAGTATCTAGAAAAGCCAAAACGTCTTATAATTTGGAACTGAGGGAGTATTAGCCAAAAGGGTGGCAAAAAAAAATCATGGGAGCCTTAATTTGCATACAAATCTAACAGACATCCACTGCCTAGCTTGGTGTTTGGCTGTACAGAGCAGTAGGGCACTTCCTTAGTTCCTTCACCTAATTACATGTCCCATCTTTGAACATGTGTACAGTCCTGGACTAGTGTTGCTTGTGCAGTGTGAAACCAGCATGTTCAAATGTGTTTACACCCAATGAGAGAAAATTAGTATGAACAGTTTTGAGACCTAATCAGTTTTTTTACCTTCTTTCCCGGCAAAACTACTGATCTAGTACAGTTTCTTAAAACTGTTTTAACCTACCATTGAATTTTTTTATATGTCCACTGACAATCATATGCTAAGCCCTCTAAATAAATATATTTTAGAAAAGAAAAGCAGATACCTGGAAATGTGGATCATCAGCAACAACTGCTCGATCATCCCAGTTCATACGACCACCAAAAATATTCCAGACACCATTGTTGTTCTGAAACTGAGCACACCTATGATTTAGAACAGCATCACCAAGAACCTTGATGCCAGCTTCATGGAAAATCTTCACAAGTTCCTTCAGCTCATCCATGGACCCATATCTGAAATGTTGGTTTATCTTATTAACGAATGACATCAGCTTGTAAGATGGTTTAATAATATATACTTAATAACAAACTGGATTTCTTAAGTCTCACACAATTACTTCTGAAGATCATAGACTTCTATGCAAGTTAAATATAAAAATGTCAAGCATTTTCCAAGGTCAGACGGAGTCTAGTAAATTGAGCAATTGATGGCAGGACCAAAGCAAGTTTATTGTCCCCAACTGCAAACATGCTTCTATACAGAAAATTAGTAGCAAAACCTTCAGAACTCTACACACCAGAGATAGAGTGTTTAGCCCCTAGGCAGTCTTCACAAAATGCCCAAAAGTTTTCTAGAGTCTAGACCAAGCGAATGAAAAAGGTTATGGAACATCAATGGTCTGTAGCTATATATTCCCCAAACTTCTAGCCAGAATGAATAAATAATAATCCCCACAGGAAACAATATCATGTCAGTTTTTGCACTTAACTAAGGAAGAAACTATGGTTTTGCATAGTCAGTATGGTTTCACATATTCAGTATGTCAAATAGCCACGAGTTTCTAGCTTGGACAATAACAAATGCATTATAGGCTATTGCACTGAGAACTAAAAAACCGTATCTACATGATGACTTCAAGTGTCAAGTATCAACAATTTGTATGTTGCACAGAACTGCAGTTGGATGCGATAGGTGAGTTTTGTTAAATTCAATTTACTTATTAGGACCAAGCTCAAATCAAGAGAAGGTGGCTCTTGCACATTTATACACTAAAACCAGTATATGGGATCTCAAAGGAGGTGTTTTCTTATAAAAGATAAACAGATGAGGACAGAAGTGCTATAACATATGTTCAATGGATGATTTTGCATGTAAAAACTATACCGGGAGTTTAGATTATATAGATCCCTTGGCATGTATCCTTCAGGTGACACAGAATCAGTTGGTGGTGGTGACCAGACAATAGTGAAACCCAGGGACGACAAGTCCTTGGCCTTTCTACCAAGCTCAACATAACATTTCCCTGACTTATGAGATTCCCAGTTAAATCCTTGGCACAATATCTCAAAACCAGATCCAGTGCCAGAACATGCTGGCTTTGCGCTTAATGTGTCATCGAGGTGTACAGACTCATCTACAGAATCAATGGTGGGGCTCCTGAAAATGCTATAAGCTACTGCTGCAAGCCTTTCGATTTCTTGTAGGATGTCTTCTTGAAGAACTTTATTCTTAGCTTTTTGACCTCTTCTAGACGATAGGCCAACCACCAGATTTCTTATATCACTGATTAAGCCATCAGCCTGTGAAGACTTATCCTCTACTTTCTGTGCCTCAGCCTTGTCGGGATCCTGAGTGCTACCATGCTGACCCACTCTTGTAAGTGGCACACAGAAATCAGATCCATTCTCAAGATTTCTCAACCAAGTATACTCATCAAGTTTGAGCACAAAAAACAGACAAGAATACTCTGCATCTAGTGAGAATGAAATTGAGTTTCCTGCTCCATCAGCTTTTTGCTGCAACAAGAGAGAAGATGTGTGAGGAGTGTTCTTTTTTTTTTGCGCATAGTGAGGAGTGTTAAACTGATTTCAAATCAGATCAAGTCACTGAATCATCAAAAATAAATACATAAAACTCTACAAAATGGAAAACACAACAAGAGAACATATCAAAAGATCAAAAAGAAAACTTGCATGGAGCATTCAGGTGTACATTTTGTTGAGAGATGACCACTTGTAAGGAGCTGATCCTCAGTTAACCAAAAAAAACCGTCCTAGGAAGGCACCCAAATGAATGCAGGACGCACACAAATAAGGAAGAGTTGTACAAACACACAACTGTTAAATGTTTATTAAATGTAAGTTTCAAATTCCTACGCATTTTAAAATTTACCTAAGGATTTAAACAACATACGGTCCCTCACAAATTTCATGGGGAAAAAGACTAAATCATTATGTTCTTCCTAGTAAAGGGGGCCATAAATAACTGAGGAAACAAAAGAAATAGGCAAAGTAATGTTAAGGTGCAAATTTTCTTTATAAGATAGAAGACTCAAGCTTGTGGTGAGGAAGGCTAAAATGAATCAAGTTTTGGATTAGAGATTCATATAATTCAAAAGTACAAGTGGTATGGCTTCTTTGGAGTAAAGTTGAAATCATAAAGCCCAAAAAATACAAGTAGGCTTCATGTAATCCCAATTCAAAGCTCTGCTGCTTGTTAACTATTATCAAGTCAAGTTACTAGTACATTTTGTTTTCTTTTATAGGCATTATATAAACTTGATGCAGTCCATTTGAGCCTTTGCCATCTACCATTCCAAGAGCTTAACTTCAAGGTCATACCTGTAGCAAGGTCTGAAGAGCTTTCTGTCGGAAGATTTTCGTTGTCGGTGGATGTGGTTCTGGTGGGATCTCCCATGTCATATTATTGTCTTTGCAAACTCCCCAATGAATGACAACATCGCCAGGAATATCAGTGTCAAATACCACAAGTCTTTTATGTGTTTTAATGTCTCTCCTCACAGTGACAGTAACAAGATTCTGAACATACTCTGATTTTAGGATGGGGTATTCTTCATAGAACCCTGATATATGTTTGCCACTCAAACCTGTATCCTGAGGTGAAGTGTTTTGTGGCTGAGAACTAGATCCTTCATATTTCTTCAATGCATGCCCCAAATCACCTGAGAATTAAGACAGACATATTACAAAACTTTCCTAAAGGCACAAAGGAATTCTTAAACTTTTTAGAACAGATATCATGTAATTCCATGAGTTTGCTTCTTAATATAATGATACGCAGTTCTATGTGTTCGAGAAAAAAAAAGTAATTTCATAAGAATGCTAGAGTTATGACTTGAGGAGCAAAACAAGTTCACCGGTGTACACAACGCTAGTTCCCAGGGAAACAAAAGGCAGAACAACAAATTTACATGTTGGAAACTTTTTAACAGTATCTTGATATATAATTGCTCAGAAGTGCATTGGTTTGTGGATTTGTACTACTGCAATCCAAAGCTTGCATCTTTCTATTCTATAAACTCAGAGACGAATTAGATGCTATAATGTATAATCTTTCTTAAAAGAAACCGATGCTCTAACATGGAGCATGCATTTAGCGCATCATTGATGAAACATGCCATAAATATGAAATATTGAACAATGTAGAACATTGTAGAATGAAATAAATCGACAATGGAGCCCTATCGCCTATTCCTTTAAGATAACCAGCTACATTTCAAAATCTCCTGTGTAATAGTATATAATATTCCAAATTCCAAAATATCAGAATGTACACATCACTCAGGGGCAAGCACATCACTATGATCCAAAAAAATGTAATTGTTAATGAAATTCTTAACAACCTGGCCAGATATCAATATCTTGTTTTCCTCCACCATTGAAGGATCCATTTAAGGGTATTCTGAAATCCCTGCCCTTATGCTGAAACCATGCACCTGTTTCCTCTTCCTAGCAAAGCAACAATATCCGAGACATTCAAATTTTACCCCAAGTAAACAAACCCACAACGAAGAAAAAAAAAGTATATAAAGGAACATGGAGCAAGTGGTCAGTATTGCCTTTTTGTGTAGATATATATGTCATGTACTCAAGTTTACATGGTACCAATTTTTTTTTGGGACAACTACAGTGTTTGAAAAAAGAAATCCAGTTTAGGATCGTTTAGCTACTGTTTCAATTGGCACAACGTCAAAGCACCACATCATCTAGAAAATAATATAGGAAGCTATGCAATGGTGTAAAGTTGAAACCTTTAGAACAAAGTTGACAGCAGCGATTGGAATGTCTTTATCAAATTTGATTTGCACTTCATAAAGGAGCCGTCCTTCTGAATTGGGCAAAATCTCCAATGGTGTTTCAATTGCATAGTCCTGAAAAATCAGATATTGTCCAGCTATTGAAAGCTAAACGAGCAAATTTAATGGCTAAATGATAATTAAGAAAGGCATTAGCTTTTGATTATCTCAGATATCAATATAAACTTGGAGAATTTCTGCTTGAAAAAACATAAACTTGGAGGAGGTTCCTTGCATTTTTATATCATAGTGCAAGTGACAGATAGCTGCAAGCTATATGAAATGCTTGTAACAGTTTTCACAGGAGTAGAACCTTGATTGCAACTGAACCGGGTGGTCTCATTTCTAAAGGAGGCTGATCCCATTCTCTGCAAAAACATCGATAACACAGGATAAGATGAAATTAAACATGGTCTGAGAAAGGTACAATCTGTAGTAAAGAAAACAGTAACCAATTATTTCATTTCCTTCTCTAGGAAACAGAATGTGAATGCCTTATTTTTTCTAAAACAAGTTTAAATATGGGGAAAAAGAAACGACAAAAGGGTGGGCCTGGTGCAAACGGTAGAGTCTTACCGCCTGTGACCGGAAGGTCTCGGGTTCGAGTCGCGGTCTCCTAGCATTGCACGAGCGAGGGTAAGGCTTGCCATTAACACCCTTCCCCAGAACCCGCACAGAGCGGGAGCTCTCTGCACTGGGTACGCCCTTTTTTATGGGGAAAAAGAAACGACAAGTTATGCCAGATACGCCTCGGCAAATTCCTTCTTTAAGTAATGTACACAAAGTCGAGATACCAAGACAATTCCAAAGGAGTCCGAGCAAAAAAGGTACAGCAACTACTAATCTAAAATACAATAATGAAATCTTCTCCTTCAAAGTTGTCCTACATGCTATGAATCCAAGGCTCATGCTTAGAAGTTATTCCAAATTCCGAATAAAACAAACAAGATATTTAAGGTGCTTACAATTGGATTACGTAGGAACAGACCTAAACTGAAACCGCTCCAACGCCAACCCCTCAGCCAATACAACAACAACAACAAAGCCTTTAAGTCCCAAACAAGTTGGGGTAGGCTAGAGTTGAAACCAGCAGAAGCAATCAAGGTTCAGACACGTGAATAGTTGTTTTCCAAGCACTCCTATCTAAGGCTAAGTCTTTGGGTATATTCTATCATTTCAAGTCTCCTTTTATTGCCTCTACCCAAGTCAACTTCGGTCTTCCTCTACCTCTCTTCACGTTACTATCCTGGCTTAGGATTCCACTACGCACCGGTGCCTCTGGAGGTCTCCGTTGGACATGTCCAAACCATCTCAATCGGTGTTAGACAAGCTTTTCTTCAATTGGTGCTACCCCTAATCTATCACGTATATCATCGTTCCGAACTCGATCCCTTCTTGTATGACCGCAAATCCAATGCAACATACGCATTTCCGCGACACTTATCTGTTGAACATGTCGTCTTTTCGTAGGCCAACATTCTGCACCATAGGTCTAATCGCCGTCCTATAAAACTTGCCTTTTAGCTTCTGTGGTACCCTTTTGTCAAAAAAAAAATGATTGTAAAGTTTCGCGCCTTCCAGGTTAACATACAAGCAAACATCACACCCTGCCTGTTAATCATTTTTCAATTGAAGTGGTTCACGGCTTCCCCTAATGTACCCAAAACTAGATTAGAAATTGCTTCATCTGCCATTCCTCGGCCATTCAAGCATTGGAGCAGGAGCTACTTGGATACAGCAAGCCAGAACACAATGAAATGTGGGCACGCTTGCCTGTCTGATCCCACTGTTGATTCCATTTGTTGCACTTAATAATGCAAAAATCGGGGTTCGTGATCCACAGGTACCCATCGCCATGATGAAAATATAAAATAAAAGGGTGCAGAAGAAGATCAAATATTACCTTCCATGCTCATCATCGTACGAGACACCCCAGTGCAACACCCACTTCCCCGCCACATTACATCCGACAACGACCTTGCACTTGCCTTCGGCGTCCGGCTCCGCATCCACCCTCACCCACGCCTTCCCTTCCACCTGGGTTTCACCGCAGAACTGAAGCATCAGCAACACCCCCAGACCAGAAACGAAGAAATACACACGGACACCGTCTCAGCACAGATCACGCAGCGCGGCAGGGATAGAGGAAGCTACAGCTTGGCATCGGCGCAGGGGGAACGTCTCGGAGAACCCCGCTCCAGCGTCCTCGTCGGTGCCAGCCACCGGCGTCTCCGCGGCCCCGGCTCGGGCCACGACACGGCCGCCGAGCCTCACGCGCCCGTGCTGCGCGGCACGGCACCGCCCGGCCCGCGGCCGCGCGGCGGACACCTGCAAGAAGGCGCTCCCGAGCAGCCCGGCCCGAGCCGGCGGTGCCGCGCCCGGGATCGCACGAATGCACCAGCTCCCCACCGACATGGCTAGCTCTCTCTCTCTCTCTGAGAGTCCGGGTGAGTGCGTGACTCTGTGGTGTGCGTGTGAAGGAACGGAAGCGAATGAGGGAACGAGAACGGAAGAGGGGGAAGAAGGGGGAAAAGCGAGGCGAGATGAGTCGGAAATAAGGCCCCGCAAAAGGTGAGAGATACGTGGCAGGAAAGGCAAAAGGGTCGGCCGGGGAAGATTGTTTTGCGGGCCCACACGTCAGGGGCGATAGCCAGGGCCGTGGGGGAACCGCGAGGGTCCCGCGCAGGGCAAAAGTTATTTAGTTGGGTGGAAGAAATTTGGCTACCGCAGCATTTTCATTTTTATTTAGTAAAGAGTGTTTAATCATGGACTAATTAGACTCAAAATATTTGTCTCGTAATTTTCAACCAAACTGTGCAATTAGTTTTTTTTGTCTATATTTAATGCTCCATGCACGTATCGTAAAATTCGATGTGATAGCTACTGTAGCACTTTTTTAGAATTTAGGGTGAAAACTAAACACGCACTTAATTACTATTTTGGGATCCCGGGGCCTCGGTTAACGCTACTAATTAATTATTACCCTCTATATTACCGGAGATTGGAGAAGGCGTGTGGAAGACAAAAAGGGCCGGGCCGCGCCCGTGCGTGGGGTCAGTTCCTGGAGCCACGTGTCTTGTACTGGTACCGGCCGGATCGCTAACACTGATCCCGCTGTCGTTGCTCCGTGTGGCCGTGTGGGTGTGTGTGTGGCCTGTGGGCTGTGGCCGGCTGGCCGCTCGCCCGCTCCAGCCCGGCCGAGCCGAACGGGCGTGCGCCGTGCCCATCGCCCGACCGGGAGGAGGATCGTTACCAGACTTGACGAGCAACGACAGCCACAGAGCCCGACCGGGAGGAGGAGCACCACACTCCGCCGCCGGCCCGCCGCCCTCCCGCTACTCGTGGCAGACGGACCGACAGGCACGCGCCTCTCTTGTGGGATGCTACTACGGATAACGTGCGCCCAACCCGCGCCTTCCGCGGCGGCCCAGTTGAGGCTGCCTGGGCGTGCGCGGCCAGCGCCGCGTTTACGCCGACGCTGCGTCGCTGCTTCTGCGTCGGACGGCGCCGGCACTCCAAGCTCTCCGGTACAGTGAGCACAAAACTCCGCTTTGGTTTCGAAGTTCCTCTTTCTCCCGCAATTCCTGGAAGGTCTGACTGTTGGAGCCGTTTCGCCTTCTTGCTACCGCGGCAGCTCCACTGCAACCCTTTGGCCGACCTCCTGGGTCCGGACGTCGAACCCAGCGGCTCACGCTCACAGTACGTTTTTTTCCCCCTTTAGATTGACACTATGCCACTATGTGTGTTCAACTGCTCGTGCTGGTTAGGACGTTAGGTGATCGGAGAATTGTGAATTGAGATTATGGATGGGCCGTGCGCTGGTCTTGAAGATGGCACGCACAATTTGTGTATGATTAAACTGTCGAAAAATCACCCAAATTCGTCATTATACGATTTGTCGGAATAAGGATGTCTATTTGCACAGATAGAATGTACTTAAAACATGCTGCCTTCATTGTTCAACCTATCTATGTACTTGTTTTAATAGATTTATTATTAGGTGTGTCATGGTACAGTTTTTGCATAGAGTTGTGTCTCTAGTGAGGGATTGAAATGGCAGCAGAGTTTGGATATTTTTAGTGCATATCATCAAAGCCTTTATGATTGAGAGTTTGAAGTTTGTATCCATCTAGAAAAACTAGTGCAGGTTTTGACACTTTATTAGCTTTGATTTTTTCACTGCAGGAGTACAACTCCAATTACAGGGAAGGGAAAACTGAGGTCTTGGGTCGGTCCAAATGGGCAGTACTACCGTGAGCTGCCGTGCCCCAGCTGTAGGGGTAGAGGTTACACTCCATGCAAGGAGTGCGGAATAGATAGATCAAGTTTGGACTGCCCTATGTGCAATGGCAAGGTGAACCTTCCATATATCTTGTGAGTCATCATGGAGGAGAAAAATATAATCCTATACATGTAAATTTCGTGAACTTACAAATTTGTGCTATGCATTTGTATCAGGGGATTCGAATGTGTCTACAATGTAGTGGAGAGTGTGTGATATGGCAGGAATCTGTTGATGAACAGCCATGGGAGAAAGTTCGGTCAAGGTACCCTTTTCTACTATATTTGTTATGTTCACCTTGCCCCTTGTGATTTGCTGTTTCTCTCAGCAGATCGACTGCATATTGTTTCCCTGAAAATCTTCAAGCTTTAACTGAGACTGCATTATGGCTTTGAATTGTCAAACCCATCGGCATTCAAGTATTTTTAGTAACTTTTACTGATGACTGAAGTAACATTACATGATATGGTTCTTATACACGGCAAATTGAAAGATATACTTTTGGATTCCTGTGCATACATGTGTTCAAGAAAAATATTCCTGTGCATACATTGTCATATATCCTTTCTGTATTTGCAGTTCTCCTTTGAAAGTAAAAGAAGATGACGAAGTTGACAAGTTAGAGATAAATATCAACAACCCCAAAAGATCAAAGCGTACTTATGCATCACCTTCACCGGAAGTTGCCATGAAGATTAGCCGATCTTTAAGAGTAAGTAATATTTTCTACACATCTGTACACATGCGACTGTACCTTGACATCCATAATTTATATGGGTCTACAAAACTTATATGCACCACTAACACAGAAATACTTAAGTAAATCCCTGTACACCTGGTAACCTGATTACTAACAATGTAGCCCTGTTCCTTCTCTTTGATACTAAAACATTTCAGCTCTACGAACTTTCTTTGTAATTGTTTTTTTTTCTTGTGACTTTTAAATAGTCTTAAATATTAATTGCAGAGTCTAAATGCTCAAACAGGATTGTTTACTAAGCACATGAGGCTTATACACCAAGACCCCGAATTGCGTGCTCAAAGAGTTGCTGCAATCAAGGTAAGATGCCATGCAAAGTGTTTCATTGGTGTGTTCTTATTAAATGCAGTAGTTGATCTGGGCATGTTCGTTTTTCCCCAATGCTATTGAACATGAAGAGAACAAAAGGTACTGCTGCTGCAAGAAAGCGTGCTTCTGAAATTCAAAAGGCATTCTTCAGTGATCCTGAGAACCGGCTCAAGAGAAGCATTGCCATGAAAGGTTAATGATATATCTTACCTTTAACTCAGAAGACATCAAAATTAATTAAGTTTCACCCAGTTTGACTTCTAGCCAGCTAGAACGTACTTGTTGTCCTTACATTCTTAGTTAGCATTTGGCCTTGTACATATACTCCTTCCAGTATCAATAAGTGATGTTTTTATATTGGATGGTCCTCAAACTGTCTAGTATGGAGTTGCTGTATTAGCACCAGAATTACCCACAGTTTTACCTTATTGCCTTTTTTTTTCTTACTGGATTGTTTTAGTTTTCATCAAATTTATTGACTTGACATTTGATGAGCAACATTGCAACCTGATGCTTTGCAGGGGTGAAATTTTACTGCAGCAAATGTGGACAAGAAGGACATAGAAGCTTTTATTGCCCTACAGTGAGGAAAGGTTCAACCAGGCTGCAGTTCAGGTGCCGGTTGTGTGGCGGAGAAGGGCATAATAGTCGGACATGTGGAAAACCAAAGTCCGAGAAAGAGCACCAACAACGTCCTCGGCACTGCAGCCGATGCAGTGAAATGGGACACAACCGGCGTAACTGCCCCTCATCCACTGATGTGGGCATTGGTGCTTCAGGCTATGTGGTTAACAAAGTTAATAGTTCTAACTCAGCTGTTTATTCATGTAGTCTCTGCTTAGAAAAGGGGCATAACAGACGAACATGCCCAAAAAGAAAGGCTACCTCAGTAAAATGAAAAGTGTGAGTTGTTAAAATTGCATACTAATCGAGAGCAATCATGTGAAAGACCTGCTATATATTAGTTTCCCACACACCCTGTCAGTGCAGTTGCCTAATAAAATTTTCCACAAAGATGAGGACAAATGTTTTTTTGGATTTGGCGGTTGAAAGAAACGGAAACAATTTTCTAAACTGACATAAAAATGTTAAAAATGTATTCTGAATATGAACCAAACTTTCTTTTCCTAGAACAGTGGAATGTAGAAATCAAATGTCGTCAAGTGATGAAAAGGAAACCTGTTCTACAGAAATAGCATTTAACTTGTTTGGTATTTTGTCTTCATTGCATAATTTGAGCCATCGCCATAACTCTGGCATGTTTGCAATGCTACTCTAAAGTCATCCTTTGACTATTGTTAAATGACACTCTCTTAAACCCCATGTTATCACTGACCTCCAGTATGCGGGAACAAACCTAACTTGTCTGGACTACCTCCATTGAAGAAGCTATCATATTCATTAGCTTGTGACTTAGAAACATGCTCTGTGATGTTCCCTCCTGTTCTGTCGGTGGCATCTGAATTCTCTTTGAACTTACTGCCAGAACACAGATGATTTTAATACCAGATAAAAACGGGTAGACACCCGGTCGCAAAAAAAAATACCAGACTGAGACACTGAGCGCAGTCGAGAAGGGTGCTCTTGTCCCCGAGCAATTTGGATAGGCAGTCATAGTGACCTCATTATCTTGTGTTACATTATGATCTAAGATAAGCGCTCTGTTCGCTTGGCTTATAAGCCGTACTTTTTCAGCCAACGAACATTATTTTTCTCTCACAATAAATCAGTCAACAATACTTTCAGCCATGGCTTATCAGCCCAGCGAACAGGGCACGGTCGTTCTGAGAGGACATAGGGCGTGTTCGCTGGTCTGGTCCGGACCAGCCGGCTGATCCCCCTCAGCAAACACTATTCATCAATCAGCCGTTATAGTATTTTTCTCTTATAAAACCAGTCAGTTTTAGACCAGCGAACGGGGCCATACGTGTTTGTCTGTCTGTCAGCAGAAGCTGGCACTGAAAGAGCTCAGCAATTGTAGAAGCGCTTGATTAGGCCTCTATGCCCTGTTGCAGCAACGTCATGTGCACTTGCAGCTTCTTCCTGTCTGCATGTAGAAATTTTTGCAAATTTCAAATGATAAGGTTAGAGTCTGAGTTATGTTGTACTGCTTTTTATTTGGAGGAATTTGATAACTGGTTGTTTAAAAAAAAATTGATAACTGGTTTGAGTTCCTACACTGGAACTTAAATGTATCCTCATGTGTTCCATTTTCTTGACTCCATGGATTTTCTTTCCTTATCGTCACTACATTTGTTAGTATTTTCTCGTCAAAGTGTCTTGTCAAACCCAGACAATGACCAGGCTTGTTTTTCGTGATATCCCCCTCGCAGCAACAAAGAATTCTACATCCGATTTGGCTTGCAGTGAATACTTTGTTTTGTAGGGGGTTCAACATGAGGAGAGCATACGAAAACAACAGAAACAATTGTGTCACTTTGTTACCTGCTAGCTCCACAAAATCTGAAACTCCTTTTAGCGGCGATGCTTGCCGACTGCCGTGGAGTGTAGCAATGCTTGCGACTGCCGTGGACTTGCTTCCATATTTCCATTGTGTTCTGTGTGAAATCATATTCAACCTGTTAGTTTCGGCTGAATTGGCTTATAAGCCATGGCTGAAAGTACTACTGGCTGGTTTGGTGTGAGAGAAAAATACTGTTCAAGCCGTAGATTATAAGTAAGATACGAGCGAATAAGCCGAAACGAACAGGCTGATTATTGTTAGTAGGCAGCCAGCAGCCTATGATTGATGTTCAATGCCACTCTTAACTATTAACACGAGGAGTGTAAGTGCAGCCACTTCTTGATGGGTCTAAAGCCTCAGTTCGAGGACTGACATCTGAAAGCTCTATGCTTAATTACTTTTATAGCTGATCAACCTTATGACATAATTTGTTTCCAGGTACTGTGGAGACAATAATTTAGCCGTTGACTGCGAGTTTATCTTAGTCCTTTTTTTAAAGATATTTATCGTTGCATTTTGGACTCTGGAGATATCGGTTCGTTGTGTTTGTTGTTGGAGAAAAGTGCTCAACTGACTGAAGTGGGAGGTGTAATTATACCTCTAACCACTTAGGCTCTGCCCAGTTTTTGGCTCAATACCACTGTAAATTACAGGCCTTAAAACTTTTTCGATCCAACTCAAGAAATGCTGTTTGGAAGCCCGGTGAGCCGATTTTTTTTACATCCGATTTGGGCCAAAACCGACGTAAAAAAATTATGGTCACCTCCGGCCCGAGAAAAAACACGACATCTATCGAGGACATCGCTCCATTCGCTGGCTGGCGCTGGCTTCACCTGACGGGGCCGAGCGAGGTTTCCTCGCGGCATCAGCAGCGGCGGCCTCTAGCTAAAGCCGGTGAGAAGAAGAGGGTATCTCGATCTCCCTTCGCTGGCTACTCCAGACGGAGGCGAGGGTTCATTGCGGTGACTACGGCGGCGGCGGGAACGACGACGACGGCCCCAAGTTGAGTGCGGTGAGAGAGCACCGAGGCGCTGCGAGCGAATCCACGTCCTCTGCGCCTGAATCCTATAGCCTCGACGACAGATATCAAATCAGGTATCCTCCCTTGTCCCCTCACGTTCTTCTATCCCTTCTCCTCGTATTTTTGTTCTTCATTTTTTCTAGTATGTTCATGTCGATCTTGTGCTAGTCTATTTAGATCTAGTATGTCCATGTCGATCTTGTGCTAGTCCATTTAGATCTACACCAACCTCACCCCTAAACGGGATGGAGAGGAATTTGACATGTGAACTTTTTTTTGGCTGAACACGGGTGCAAGAAACAACATGGTTTACCTGCTGCTTGAATGTTTGTTCTTGTCTCAGCATGGCCATCTTGATGTGTTCCTTCTCGATCTTTATCTCTGCCCACCCTACACACAAGTATCAGCTCGCTGGGCTGGACAGTGTGTCTACAACAATTAGAAATGGATGTGAGATGCTAACACATTTGTAGCACTTCTCTTCAGTAGAACACAGTGATAGATTGGTATAGAAGCATGTGTACAGAACACAGTTCCCTCCCTTGTGCTCTCCTTAGAACATGTGGTATATAGTAGGACTCATATAGTCCATTCATCTCCTATGTTTTATTTTCGTACATCATTCTAATTTATGCCACCGGATTATCTATTTATATACTATCCTTTCATGTGAATGAGTAGTAGAGCTAATACGTTACTGTTATATGCTTATATCAACATCTCCATCAAACAATTGTAGAATAGGCATACATTATTGCTGTTGAAATCGCACGTACTGCTGAACCTGAATACTACTTTCCAGTGTTCTCTGACTTCTGTCTTACTAATTCTCAGTTTTCCTGTTGACATTACTTCTGTCTTACTTTCCAGTGATCTCCATCAATCGTGCGGCGACTAGCATAGATACGGTTGAAGTAAGCTGCAACCTCTCCTGTTGTAACACATATATAACATTCATTGAGTTCAATACGCAGTTGTTGTTGGCTGCTCTCTACATTTCCTTTCCTTTTTTTAACATATCAGTTTTCCTTTCCTTGCCTCACTGTCTTAAACTTGAGTACAGAATATTTTTGTGGAATTTAAAATGCAATTATGTTATCTTCGGAAGAATTCTGTAGCCATTCCCATTTTGTTATGAAGTTCTCTTTCTCTAATGTAAAGTGGGTGATGAGAGGATTGAGAGCCTAGAGATTCTAAGACTGAATGCAGATTTCACAATGATTAACTAATGACTCACTTAACTTTCCTTCTCATGTGTCAATAAATTTGCATCGCTCCTGTAATCTTATTGTTCTAGTTCATTGTGACATAATGTAACCTGGATATCTTGTGTTATATTGCTAATTCTATATTACAGAATAAAATTTCTGTCGCATTGCAATTCCCAAGTTTGTTTATTTAGATCATACAGTGTATTTTATAACTCTATATATTTTGTAGGTTAGTCGCCACAACATTTACAGATCATGCAAAACCGAAGAGTTTGCCGGTGGAGGGGTATGAAGTCACACAATATTGTTTGATGCTAGCAGTTCCTTCAACCATCAGTCAATTGTTTTTAAACATTATTTATGTCCTTGTATTTGAGCTTAGAAGAACAATCCGAGCATGCCAACTTTGTTGGATCCTATTTGAAGGAACTATGTCGAATTTTGGCTCCTCGTTGGATATGATTTTTTTTTCTCGAACGTGCCGTATAGCATGTATTTCATTAAGAGGAGGTAGACAACACCAAACCAAATAACAGACGGCTCAACACTAGGTAACCAATGGTTTCCTAGGCGAGGAGAAGAAAGAAAAATGAAAAAAACAGAAGCGAAAAAAACTAAAGAAATCTACGACGAAGCCCGGCTAGTACCACAAGAGAGCGATTGGATGACCTAGGGCGGGTACCCAGAGGTAGGCTAAACCTCAAGTTCAACCCCCTCCACCGGTTGGATGCCGTCAATCGCGCAACCTGTCGGGAAGAGCCTCCTGATTGCCTCGCGCTCCGAGAGAGGCTCGCCGAATAGGGCCATGTAGTCGTCGAAATCGCCCTCCGCATCGGCCTGCGGCGCCTGATCCTGCTGGCGGACTCCCAATTTTGCCATCAACACGTTCTGGGCTTGCACGGTCGGGTTGGAGCCTCTGCATCTGCTCTTGGCCGTAAGCCTCCCGCTACGACGTGGCGGTGAGAATGTGCAATCAACCGCACGACGCCTCCTAGGAACACGGAGACGTGGAGGTTCGACCAAGATCGGCTCCGTGATGGCAGAGCAAAGCTGCGACTGCAGATACTGCAAGATTGCACTTGTTGACACTGGAGCTGGCGCCACAGCCGCCGCCGCGCCCATGGGCGACAAGTCCCCTGGCTGGGAAGGAACTCTGGACGGCGACCCCGCGTGGTCCGAGTGCTCCTCGTCCGAAGAAGGGGCCGAGCGAGATGGGCCTACGAGCTCCACATTGACGCAGTTGGCCCCCCAACCGGAGGAAACATCCTCCAGATGTGGACGCGCGGCCAAGTCAGGCGATCCACAAAGCTGCGCCGGAAGGGGCGACCCTCCTGCTGGGACCCCCACACCCGAAGGCTTCTCCATGACGACCAACCCCTCGGAGCGCATGGGATCCCATCGCTCATGGGCCGGCACGGCCTGCATATCGGAAGCGACGGGGTCGAAGAAGTCGTCAAAGGAAACCTGAGGCAGGGAGGAGTGCACGGCAACCTCGCCTGCAGCAGGAATCACAGATGGGGCGTGGGGCGTCGACGAATCAGCAGGCAACCCAGAGGTGGCCTTGACGGTAACATTGCCGAAGCAAAGCGAGCCAGTCCACGACCATGCTCTGCCACCCAGCGCACATACACCCATCAACGGTGAGGAGTGGCAAGTGGAGGCGGTAGCGACAACGTTGGACCTCGGCCGCTTGCAGTCACGCGCTACGTGCCCAAACCCGCGGCAGCGCAGGCAGCGGCGGGGGAGCCGGCAGGTGGCCACCCGGTGAGTCTGGGATAGGCAGTTGAAGCACCTACCCCGAAAATCGACCGGGAAGATCCAGGGTCTGACCCCCGGTGGGGCGCCTTGCTGAAGCCTGGCCTCATCGCCTCCCCGACACAGCTGCAGGTTGCCCACGGGATGATTAGGAGAACGAGGCGGGATGCACCGCCACCCATTAGCATCAGGGGCGGATACCCTGCTCCGCGGGCCGAGCCACAGTTGAACTGGGATCCGCGGAGCCTCTGAGGGCGGGTCTGCACCGCCCCTGCGTGGCGCGTCGCAGTCACCCGTTGCGGCTGCGGCAGCCCTCCGCCAGCGGCGCCGCGGCACCAGGATGGCAGCCGGCGCTCGTCGAGGAGGGAGCAGCGCCCGAGCGAGTCAAACGCGCGGCCTGCCACGACAGGGAAGGAGAGCGCTCAAGGTCGGAGTCGCCGGAGAGAGAGCCATCCTCCCAACGCAAGCGCTTGGACCTGCCGGCGGAGAGGTGGCTGGGGAAGAACGAGGCGGCGTCAGGGGAGAGAGTGGGGCGACCAGGTGATGCCAACAACCCGAAGCTGGTGGCCGTGGATGCGCCCAGCCCGGCCCCACCCTTCCGGGACGGCGGCGACGACAGCAAAGGATGCGCGGCGGCGGGCACGCCGGCAGCCACGAAACCCACATCGGCAACTGCGGCAGTTGCAGGTCCACCCGCTCTAGGCGAAGACCGCTCGGCCGGCAGAAGCCGCCGGCTGCCCACCAGAGGGGAGGCGCCACCACAACAGCAGCCAAGACAGGAGGCAGGAGACCCACCAGTCGATAGATCAACACGAGGAGGGAATGGATCCGAAGCTGAAGGAAGGATTTGAGCAGGATTGAGGGAAGATTGTGGTGGATTTAGGGAATTTTGTGGAGGGGGCGGGCGAGCACCCGAGGGGAGCGGGTGGGGCTCCAACGGCTCCATCACCCCTTCCTCGCTTGGCCAACAGTTTTGGATATGAATTTTGTATAGCTTACAGCTTGAACATGTCTTGTTTTCGAATTTTCTATATGCTCCATGTCATGATTGTGCTTACTTGGCTCACTGAGATGTCCCGTAGTCACTGCTGCAGACTTTGGTCATTTGAGATGTCAGAAGTCAAGTCACAGCCTTCAGCCATTTGGGACCAGCGTCAGTGAGTGTGTGCGTGTGTGCGTGAATCCAGCGTCAGTGAGTGTGCGTGTGTGTGTGTGTGTGAATCCAACGTCAGTGTGTGAATTCAGCGAATGCATGCAGTAGTGGCTATTCTGGCAACGAAGACAATTTTTTTACCTTCAATCCAAACAGCTTATTCCAAGGGAAAAGATATACAATTGTATCCTTGTGCACTAGAAATTACGCCTGTAAACCAATTACATGTCAATAAAAATACCATTCTGCCAAACAGGGCCTTAAGTTCAAGTCCTCCTTGACTCAAATTTGGATGCCAATTCTTTTCTTAATGAAAAAAACGCCTCGTTCGTTGCCTTTTTTTGTTTGGGGTTGGACGAGAAATGAATGCTGTATAGTACTTTATTACAGGAAAGAGCCATGACTTGGCGAGAGGCAAGTTTGGAGGTGATAACCTGTGCTGACAGAGCCATGACTCGGCGAGAGGCAAGTTTGGCGGTGAATAACCTGTGCTGACAGAGCCATGGCTTGGCGAGAGGCAAGTTTGGAGGTGAAAAAACTGTGCTACCATGTAAGTTTAGATGTCGTTGTGATTATCTGCGCTGTGGATGAAGATCAGAAAAATCGGGGGATCGACTGATCGAGGCTTTCTTGCGCTGCTCGCCACCTCCAGTTTGCTTGCCTTTCTGTTGTCCCGAGTTTCAGCCCACCATTTGCCTCGGCAACTAAACCCTTGCTTGCACGGGGCCGTACTATTGGACACATCTGCTTAAGGGCTCGTTCGTTTGCCGTGGATTGAGTGCCTGGAATTATTCCAGCTGGAATTGCTTCACTAATCTGTGTAGTTTTTATAAGCTGGAATTGTTCCTGGGCCAAAACCAAGGTAACCGAACGTAGCTGTTAGCACAGGAATGGCTGGGGAAAGAAGAAGAGGAACAGGGAATAGCGACGAGGACGAGTTTGGATTTCAGAATGAGTTCGGTTACAATGTTCATGAATCAACCGCTCACAGCCCCCTCTGCTTAAGTACTACGACTAGCCTTGCCACATTGGACCGTTCACCAGGGTGTTGGGCTTCCGCTTCCTGATGGGCCGGCCTTCTTGAGCTGATGAGTTGTCACTGGATGTTGTCGGACCAGGAGCAGTAACATTCCCCTGTTCTTCAGAGCCGGCATGCCCCCATGCCGGCGCTCTTGGAAAGCGATGGCACAGGAACTCGTAGTTCTCCCAAGTGGCTAGAGCCGCAGGCATCTGAGACCACTTAATCAGCACTTGCTCAACAGCATGATCTCCCGGGTCCAGCGGCGCTGCAACACCTGTTCAGGAATCTGAAACTCAACAGCATCAGAGGGTAAGGCTGGAGATACCGGAGCAACGCCATGTGAAGCTTTGAGCTGCGACACATGAAACACCAGATGGATAGCCGAGGAAGCTGGTAACTTGAGTCTGTAAGCGACAGCACCAATCTTGGCTTCGATCTGGTAAGGGCCAAAGAACTTGAAAGCCAGCTTTTGGTGCGCTCGGCGAGCCAAAGAGGACTGCACATAGGGTTGTAGCTTAAGGAATACCCAATCACCCACTTCAAACTGCCGCTCAGACCGATGCTTATCAGCCTGACGCTTCATACGCTGTTGGGCACGATTCAAATGTTGACGAACCAAGTCTTGCATCAATGCTCTCTCTGAAAGCCAATCATCAAGCTGTGGTACAGAGGCACCCACTGCTTCAGCAGACAGACCCAACTGACGAGGAGTGTATCCATATAATACTTCAAATGGAGTTCGGCCCAGAGCTGAATGAAAAGTTGAGTTGTACCAAAATTCGGCGAGAGGCAACCAATTGACCCATTTGGAAGGGCAAGCATGCACGAAACACCGAAGGTAAGTCTCCATACATTGATTCAGGCGCTCGGTTTGTCCATCCGTCTACGGATGATACACAGTACTCAAGCGCAATTCAGTCCCAGCCATCTTGAACAAGGATTGCCAGAAGGTACTTGTGAAAATCTTGTCTCGATCAGAGACTATAGCGGTAGGCATACCATGAAGGCGATAGACCTGATCCAGAAACAGTTTAGCCACTGTCTGAGCAGAGAAGGGATGCTTCAAGGCAATAAAGTGTCCAAACTTGGTAAACTTGTCAATGATCACCAAGACAACATTTGCTGAACTAGACTGTGGCAGCCCTTCCACAAAATCCATTGAAATGACATCCCAAGCAGCAGTCGGCACTGGCAGAGGCTGGAGAAGCCCAGGACTTTTGCTCGTGTCAGGCTTGGCCTGTTGGTAAGTGATGCACTCTCTGACCCAAGTATATACATCCTTTTTCATAGTCTGCCAATAGAACAACTGCCGAATCCTATAAAATGTAGCAGGTGCTCCAGAATGACCCTCCAGGGAACTAGCATGTAATGCCAGGATTACCTTCTTTTGCATTGGAACATTATGACTAAGCCAAATCTTGCCATCATACTTGATAACTCCATTATGTAGAGAAAAATGAGGGACTAAATTATCAGCCACAGCTAGCTGAGCCAATAAGGACATAGCAGATGGGTCCTGATCATAAGCAGCACAAATATCATGTAGCCAATTGGGAACTACTTCAGTGACTGCAAGAAGTTGATCAGTAGTTGGGCACCGAGATAATGCATCTGCCACACTGTTTTCAACTCCTTTCTTGTAAATCAACTTATAATGCAATCCCAGCAACTTAGTAAACAGTTCTGCTGCCAAGAGGTATGGAGCCTCTGATCATTAAGATGAATAAGGCTTTTCTGGTCAGTGTCAATATAAAATTCATTCTGCATCAAATAAGGGCGCCACTGATCAACAGCTACCACAGTTGCAAGGTATTCCTTTTCATAAGTTGACAATCCTTGGTTCTTTGGGCCTAGAGCCTTGCTAATATAGGCCAAAGGGTGCCCTTCCTGTAGCAACACAGCCCCTACCCCAACTGCACAAGCATCAGTTTCAATGTGAAATGGCTTGTCAAAATCAGGCAAGGCTAAACATGGTGCTGATGTCAAGGCATCTTTCAACAATTGGAAAGCATCAGAATGAATAGACTCCCAAGAAAACTGTACATCCTTACATAGCAGATCAGTTAAGGGCTTAGCAATGATTCCAAAATGCTTCACAGACTTCCTATAGTAACCTGCTAGCCCTAGGAAGCCTCTGAGTTCCTTTACAATCTTAGGAACTGGCCAATCCTGAATAGCTTTGATCTTTGCAGGATCTGTAGACACACCAGATGCACTGATAATGTGGCCCAAATATGCAATTGACTGCTGAGGAAACTTGCACTTAGTAAACTTAAGCGTCCACTGATCCCTTGTAAGCCACTGAAACACTTGAGCCAAGTGAAACAGTGAAACAAATGTTCTTCATAGGTTCTGCTGTACACCAGAATATCATCAAAGAAGACTAAGACAAACTTCCTCAGCCCAGGAGCTAGAGTTAAGTTCATGGCTCCTTGAAAAGTTCCTGGGGCTCCAGTTAAGCCAAAGGCCATAACCCTAAACTCATAATGGCCCAAATGAGTCTGAAATGCAGTCTTTGGCTCTTCCCCTTCCTGAAGCAAGATCTGGTGAAAACCAGCTCTGAGGTCTAATGTAGAAAACCATTGTGCATTAGCCAACTCATCCATTAGCTGATAAAAAATGGGCACTGGAAACTTGGACTTGACAGTGATAGAATTAAGCTGTCTAAAATCAACACAGAACCTATATGTCCCATCCTTCTTTGGAACCAATAGCACAGGAGAAGAAAATAGGCTTGAACTAGGCTGAATAATACCCTGATCAAGCATTTCAGATACCTATCTTTCCAACTCATCCTTCATCTTTGGTGGGTACCTGTAGGGTTTGACTGCCACATGTTTAGAATCAGGCAACAGTGGAATAACATGATTGCAAGCTCGTTGAGGAGGGAGACCCACTGGAGGTGCAAACAAATGAGCATAATGTTGCAGCAGATTCTGTAACTCAGAAGGAAGTCCTGAAAAATCTGGTACAGAAACCTCCACAGTAGCACAGCAAACTTGCAACAGCAATTTCTCAGGAAGCATGGACTGAATGCCCTGAATAGTGATGGTTGACTCCTTATAATGAATTTGAATCCATTTATGCTTCCAATGAATTTGCATTGGGCTGAATTGTTCCAACCAATCCATACCCAAAATAATGTCATAATGGGTTAGGGGCAAAATCTTGAAATCATACACAAATGAAACATGATCAATACTCCAGTTCACATTGTGTAAGATTCCTTTGGTGGTAAGCACCCCTCCCCCAGCAACACTGACAGATATCTGGTGAGGCAAAACTACCTGAGAGCTCAACTGCATAACTAAGGACTCGCTGACAAAAGATGATGTACTGCCAGAGTCCAACAGTATGGTAACTGGAATACCCCCAAGAGTATCAACAAACTGAATAGTACTATAAGCAGGAGCACCAGAGGTAACAGCTGAAGAAATTGCCAGAAACAATTGTTCAGGAGCAGTAGAAACGTCCTCACCAGGCAAGGGAGCGCCAATTGCAGAGAGAGATTCCCAAATATCTTGAACAGCATGCAACACTTCTTGGGAGCACTTGTGATCCTTGGACCACTTGAGGCCGCACTTGAAACAGAGGCCCATAGCACGGCGATAAGCTTTCAGAGCCGAGAGCTTGGACTCTGCATCAGACTGGGCAGGGGCAGCAACCACAGCCTGCGTCTTGGTTGCCGCTGGTAGAAGAGGCAGAGGCATTGCATTCTTGAGATTCGGCTTGTAAGCCGGAACAGAGGAGGATCGTGAAGAATCCTTGGTACCACCAACACCGGCTTCCTCCTGCAATAACGCCAAGGTACAAGCAGCATCCAAACTCTGGGGGCGTTGAACAATAATAACAGAGCGAATTTCAGGGCGTAAGCCATCTACGAAACGGGTGACGTAAAACACAGGATCGACCGCCTTGTTATAGGCTGAAAGCTGATCAACCAAGGTAGTGAAAGAGGTGATGTAATCAGACACAGATGAAGTTTGTTTGGCATGGAAGATTTGGCGCATCAGCGACTCATGTTGATCGCGATCGAAACGATCACGAACCAACTGACAGAACTGCGCCTAGGTAGCGTTAGCAAGCTGGGGCTCGACAGACTGATACCACAATTTCGCGGCACCCTGGAGATGCATCTCAGCTATCCGAACCCACATGGACTCCTCAACAGCATACATAGCGAAATGTTTCTCACACAGCGTACGCCACAAATGAGGGCCATCGACATCGAAGGTTGGGAACGGCAACTTAGGCAGACGACCCAAGGCGTTTGGATTTGGGGCAGGTGGAGGATGCCGAGGATCGGGTAAGGCAAACGGAGGGGGTGGAGGCGGCCGAGGATTTGGTATGGCTAGCGGAGGAGGAGGAGGTGGCGGTCGAGGATTGGGCATGGTGAAAACCGGACTAGATGAGGGTGAACTGAGCGTACCATTGGCCGGGAATTGGATGGGAACCGCGAAGGATCCAGACCCAATATCCCGTGGAAGAGGTGCAGAGCCATGCCCAACAACGGGCGGTAAGCGCGCAACTGTCGACGTCGGGCCGATGAGGAGACCCGGGCTGTGGGACGAAGAGTCGAATTCCGCGCGGTCGTAGTGCATCGACACCTTCTGAACCTTTAGCCGAAGATCGTCGACGACGCCCTCGACCTCGGGACGCCAGGAACTGATGTCATTGGTCGCGGCCTCCAGAGCGGCGACACGGGCCTCGCGCTCGTCGTTGACCGGGTCGGAGGCGCGGACGAGCTCGAGGTTGGTGAGGCGCGCTGCGACGTCGGACTCCAGGGCGTCGAGACGGCGGACGACATCCTCGGACGGCGGGGCGGTGTAGGCGGACTCCAGCTTGTCGAAGCGGGCGTCCACGGCGGCAGCGCGAGTGGTGCGATCACGCTCAAGGTCGGCGAAGCGCCGCTCCCAGCGCTCCTCATGGGAATCGAAGCGACGGGCGAACTCCAACTTCGATTGCTGGAGCTCGTCCAGGATAAGCTTGAGGTGGGGATCCATGGCTCCTAAGGATCGCTGGAGACGGGTGTAGTGGAGGTGGGAAGCAGAGGAATCCAGGACGAAGGAAGCAAGCAGAGGATAGCAATCCGGCTTGGTGTTGCATACTTTACATTTGGAATTAGAACCTGTGATTTTTTTTTTGGTTGACAAAACTGGAGGGGCCAAGGCCCCTACAGGAATTTATTAATAAAAAGCGGAAGCAAACAAAGGGTTCAGTACAAATAGAGGGAAACAAAGAGGGAGAGAACAGGAGGATAACCTGTGAATTTGATGCAGCCTAATGCAGCACTGCGATTGTGAGGCTCGGAACCGGGATTCTGTGGTAAACGACGATGCTCGTCATATCTGGAGAGGCTACCCAACCGACGACGATTCCAACGTGTTATCAAGCGACCTGCATGAGCTTCACAAGAGGCTCACAAGTCACAACGTGTTATCAGTGAAGCATTGTGCAATTTTTTTATGCGATCTCAGCTCCAAGGAGCGTGCTGCAAACGCAATGCACGCGTGTCCAGCAGATTGTTCCGATATACACGAGCCAAATGTGAATTCACTAAATCCCACATGTTCAGTTGACTATAATCATCCTAACACCTGGTGATCCGAACGGCCACGAGCCACGAGTATTTTTTATGAGCCCCTCATCTAGGTAAATTTGTAGTATATGTTCATGTAGGAACACATGTCCACACTACACACACAGCATGCATGCACAACAAGACCTACAACTATTCGCAAATTAGAAGACTGCGTCCTTCTAGAGATCACCAGGACCATCCATGTCTCCGTAGGTGATGGGTGTGTTGCAATTTCTCTGTGGCTCCACACAAAAGAGGTTGCAGATTGTTATTGGGAATAAATCCTAGTGAGAACGCGAGTTTGATTCTAGCAATTGAACTCGCGCCAGCAGCGAGCTCACCTGGCTAGGCTAGCCACCGAGCCTAGCACGGTTCTCCGTGCCAGCCGAGGAAGAGTTTAGAAATTTGTTATTAAATCTGAAAACTAAGTTAGAATACTATTATACAAATAAGTTTTGTCATATTATCGTTATCTAACTTAGTTCACCCAATGGAATACTTATTTGAAGACTTTGACAATTTTTATTAATCAATTTTGGCAAATATTGGCATGGTATGACCATTTTGCCCCTGTTCCAATTGACTTGTCCCCAACCCTAATCCTCCATTAGGTTGCAGGTTGTCGATGTTTTAAGAACCAACTAGTAAATTTATCACCGCGCTGCTCAAGGGATTCGATGGCTAGCACTCAGAGCACAGATGATTTATACTGGTTTGGGACTGAGCCCTACGTCCAGTTGCCGGAGACCTGTGAGTACGTGTTGCTCAATGCCAAAGTGCTCTACAACAAGGGGTATGCAAGCTACAGTCCTACAAGAAGTAAGAGTTCGAGGAAGGGGAAATGTTAGTAGGAGATTGATCGAGAGAAGTTCTCTATTCTGTTGGAAGATGTTCTCGATGTCCCTATGGAGGAAGTCCTGGCTCCCCTCATATAGTCGCGAGGACTAGGTTACATGCAGAGTAGGGTTCTCCTAGCCCGAGTGGCCAGTAGCCCGAGGGGTGAAGCTAGCGTCCTTGCTAAGCAGAATATCTAGTCTTGTTGTTGGTATGGCCGTCGTGAGCTTGCTCCTTACGCCAAGGGGCGTCGTACAGAGGAGGTATTGTTTTGGCCATGGCGGTGCAAGGGGAGTGGTGGCTGCCTACCAACTCCCCTGCCCGGTATGGCTTGCTTGCTGTCGTCGTGGCCTTCGTCCTGGCACTCCGTTTCTTCAGGGAGAAGTCATGATGTCACTGTACGGAAAAGAGTGACTTGTCACTTGTCCCGTCGTGGGCTGCTTGCTCCCGGGGTCGGGATCCTGTTGCCTCGACCTCCTGGGGTCGGATCGGGGGAATATGGTCTGGTCAGGGTGGAGATCTGACTCCTCATCGTGGTCCCCACATCATAGCGGGTACAATCGTACGCCTGTCCATCAGGATGGACGGGATTTGGGCGGTGCGGAGCCACGCGGCGTGACGTAGCTGTGCCCTGGTGTGGTCTTGTCCGTCAGCGAGGTGCTGACCACGGCAACGCTCTGCCCCAGGGCCGGACGGTCAGAGGGGTTGTCGTCCTTCTTGTACTTGGTGGAGTGCGCGTGCGCGTCCCGTCTGGGCAGGAGCATTGAATGTGCTCACTCACCTCTCGTCCTTTCCTTAGCGGCTAAGGAAAAAGGTGGTCGTAGCACCGCGCGGTGCGAGAGGTGGGAGAGGTTGAGGCGAACCTTGTACGGCTCGGAGGCGAGAGGTCGTGGCAGGCTGTGTTCGGCTAGGCCGTGGCCAACTGAGCCATCCTGAGCGACTCTTAATGGTCGTGCTTTGGGGTATCTCGTTTCCATAACCCTGAAAACAGGTTGCAAGTCCTTGCAGAGTGTCGCCCTGCTCCTGCTGAGAATGAAAATAACTAATGAATAGAAACAATTGTATCAAATGGCTCTAGCGAGGAACCAAGTTTTATAATAAGCGAGGTTATCCGCGAACCCCTAAATAGGTTATTTCTCGTGGATTATCTATAAACCCGCAAAAATTAAATCTATTTACGAGTTCGTAGACAACCCATCTTGCATCCCTAAACATGATTTAAGGGCCTATTTAGATACCTAGAGAAATAATCAAAATTAGCCCTAAAAGCATTTTCAAAAGTCTTTCTAAAGCTCACTCTCTAAATCATCGTTTAGAGAGTCATTTGCATAAAAAATTGTTTTTAGTATATTTTCACTCTCCGCCAATTTTTCTACATCTTGTTTGCGCTCTATGGAGCCATTCTCGTTTTTTATCTTTCGCTAGTGAGAAATCCGAAATAGAATATGGTTATATTTGAAAAACAAATTAAAGAGCTGCTCGAGCGTATTTTTTCACCAAAATCTCTGTTCCTAACAATTAGGAAGGATATAGTAAGAAGGATATAGAAAGTCTCTTAGAGACATCTAAACATGGAGATAATAGATAAACTAATTTATTAGCCAAGTCTACAACTAGTTAACTAACCTCAACTATTTTAGATTAATTTTTAGCTCTACCCTAGAACCTTTTTGGAATAAAGGATTCTCCGAGAATTTTTGAAAGTATAAACTGCAAAGGAAAGGAATCACATCATAGTGTTTGGAATGAAGAAAAGTGTAGTTTCTTTTCAAAAGAAAGGAAACATAGTAGTGCAAAACATAGGAAATAAAACATCCACTTCAGTTGAAGGGCAAGAATATTTGCTCTCTTTCTTGCTACAAATGTTTGCTCACGTTCCTATACTTTTTTCCTCATTACAAACAACTCAAAATATTCATTTCTATATTTGAAATTATATAGTTTTTTTTACTATCACTCTATCTACTTTTTATGTTTTTTCTATTTCTCTATGTTTTATTCTTTTGTTCAAACCCTAAATCATTTAGGTCTTGTTTAGATATAGTCGGATTTACATCAATTTATCTATATTAGGGTGGATTAGAGTAAAATTCCAGCATATTTGGATTGAGTTAAATCCGATAACACCAAACCAGTCCTTACCAGATTAAAATTCCAATAGCACGTCCCCACCATCCAGTGGCACGCGGTCCACCCACCATCACCAAAAAAAGCCACCACCGCCCATCTGGTCATATGGATACAGCGACCCCACCTGTCACAGTGGCACGTCCGTCCTCCTCTACTCCGCTCTCCCCAACCCCAAAACTGCACGGCCACTTCGCGTCGCCTCACGTCACCGTCACGCACTCACGCCTTCTTCAAATTTAAAGGCCAAAACCGGATCACATCGATCAAATCAAAATAAAAAATCAGAAATCCATCCAGCACCTCCGTCCTCCTCTACTCTGGATTTCTTTTCGCTGCCCCCCAGACTCCTCGTGCGCCTCGCGGGGTCGCGACCAGACGACGACAAGCGGCGAGAGGGGCCGATCGCGATCGAGCAGCCATGTCGACGTCGCGGAGGCGGACACTCCTCAAGGTCATCGTCCTCGGCGACAGCGGGTCAGCCCATTGCTCCCTCCCCCCTCCCCCCAACCCGGCTCCCCGTCCCTCCCTCGGATCCGCCCGCATGTGTATTTCCCGGGTCGCTGTTGTGATTTCCAGGAAAGCTTGGCGGTTCGATTTGGATGTGGTTGCTGCGACCTCTGTGTTTCACTCTGTCCCGTTGGTCTGATTTGGTCCGGTGTGATCTCTGCAGGGTCGGGAAGACGTCGCTGATGAACCAGTATCCTTGACTTGATTCCCTCAATGTGTCGCGTTTGGTAATTAGGCCCCGTTTCATGTCCGTGCAGTCGGTCCCCCATGCATTTCGTGCGAATTGCTTTTTGCCCCATGGATCAACTTACGCCATAGTGCTCGGAAGGCGGCAAATTTGCAGCCTGTCTCGAAATTTTGTGCCATTTTATAGACATAATGCGAGTTTCATCCGTTGAGCTGTAAGAACGCATCTCTTTAGTTTTGGGGTATGGAATTTCGGATTACTGTGAGCTCCCACTGACATAGTTGCAGTCAATAACTGTTTACCTGCATTCTCATTCCTTGTGCTGTGCTTGAGCGGGACCTGTGATTTTGTGAATCTCGTTCTGAAAGCTCTGGTACATTCAACATCGTGCTTATTGCAGTATGGGGATTAAAGTTAAGATGATGCAAGGCAATAAGAATCAAGTATCTTGACATATATAATCTATCTGTGGACAGCTTTTAGTACTTTGGGTGCTTTGATATTCTTGACTTTCAGCTAGATATGTCCACAAAAAGTTCAGTCAGCAGTACAAAGCTACAATTGGTGCAGATTTCGTCACAAAGGAGGTTCTCATCGAAGACAGGCTAGTCACGTTGCAGGTGAGAGACTGAGAGTCCACTTGATCTGGTGAGCTTTCAAAGAGAAGGAAGTGGCTGTTGTTCATGTTGTTGTCATCACATGTTACTTTGATGCTAGATTTGGGACACTGCGGGGCAGGAGAGATTCCAGAGTCTTGGGGTTGCATTCTACAGAGGGGCGGATTGTTGTGTGCTCGTCTATGACGTCAACTCTAACAGGTCATTCGATACACTCAACACATGGCATGATGAGTTCCTCAACCAAGTAAGAATGATTATCTTACAAACTGTCGTGATTTTAGTCATGATTGTAGATATCAACTGTACTGGTTTTAAAGAAAAAAAAGATAGCTATTGACTGTAGTGCATTTCATCATTTATCATATTGATACCATTTTACTAGCTGACAGCTTGATGTGATGCTGCCAGTAATTTCGCAAAGCTTGAGCATGCTCACATATCTGTACTTATTTTTTTAATTGATATCTGGAATGGAAATATATTGAGTTTAGCCTTGCCAGCTTCCGTGACCAAATATGTTCGCTTTATGAACTTAGAATCTGGAGCATATGTTCAAATCGTTTGATACTGTCATCTTTTCTGTGTCAATATGCCCGTTCTCAATCTACCATGTTTTAATCTACATGAAGCCAAGAAGCCACATCAGGGGTTTATCATCGGTCTGTGCTGAATAAGTATATGTGAACAGGAAATAGCTAATCATATGTTTGGCTAAAATTGGATTTGCCTAGATCACATAGTTACGCTCTATCCATAGTGGTGGAGCCAGACAAGCTGGACAGGAGTTGCTTGACTAGAAAAGGGGTGCTGGATTGATTGAAAAATGGATTGAGTTTTGATTTTTAGGCTTATATTTCTCTTAGGGATTCTACCGGCAAGGCCGATGCTGCAGCCCCGACAGCACCAGTCTTTGCTCCTCCCCTTCCTGTCCATGTCTTTTGTTTACTTGATTTCGAGGATGTGTTCAGGGCTTCAGGCAGAAACATAATTTTCGCTTAATGTTACTTTGGCAGTTTATTTTCTTCTTGAACCTGCTATTAATAGCAAACCATTATCGAGGAGAGGGATTTCACTTTTTCTAGTAACCCAGATTGTAACCGGCATGTGAAAATTATACAGGTTCCCTGCTATGATAGTGCTTTTGTTTATTTTAGGATCTAGGACTTGTAATAAACACTTCTGAAGTTCTGATTGGAAGTATGAACACGGTTTACAATATAAAATTGTCGTGGAAAGCAAATTGTATGGTTCTTAGAATTTCTTAAGTTCTGAGTCAGGAGGGAGGGAGGGAGGGGGAAGGGGTAGTGGTTTCCACTCTAGCTCATAACTAGCAAACACATAAATGCTGGAGTGGTTGTGTTGATGTAAAACAGAAGTGTTGATAAGTGACTATTGAGGTCTGGATCTCTAACTGTTATTATTACTATGGTGGAATGATTGTAATGTCTAATGCCATATTAGTACAGATATGTTCTATTTTCTATAAGAGTTGTGTATGTCCAGTCAGCAATTTATTAATGCAAGATGAAATAACACAGCTGAGTTAGAATATAATCTTTTCCATCCAGAATTGTAACGCATGATCCAAACTGATTCTGCTCAATTAGTACAGGAAACTTAGATAAATTCGCAACTGATAACATTCTGCATGCTTATTCAGATCGATATAGTTTGCGCGCAATTCATGTAATGCTGTAATAACAAAGCTACTGTTTGCACTTATTACCTTTGTTGTCTGTCATGAAATTCTCAGAAAGTTATGTGTACACAAATAATGCAAATGGCCTTTAATCCATTTTTGTCGTGTTTGTTGAATGGACTATTTGGTAAACAGCTTTATGCTTTAGCATTTTTGTCTGGAGATCGATTCTGTTGTAATATACTAATCTATTAATACTATAGCATCTGTATCTCTTATAACGGCTTGTAGTATCTTGACAACATTGCTTGACATAGTCATCCTTATTTCTTTTCAGGCTAGTCCATCAGATCCTAAAACTTTCCCCTTCATCTTACTCGGTAACAAGATTGATGTAGATGGTGGAAAAAGCAGAGTGGTTAGTATTGTTATAATGTGGTGATTGGCTGATTGCAACTCTCGTCTCTTAATATGCTCCTACCTGATTAAATGTTTCCGCATAGGTTTCTGATAAGAAAGCAATGGAGTGGTGTGCTTCTAAAGGCAATATCCCTTATTTTGAAACTTCTGCAAAAGAGGACTACAATGTTGACAACGCTTTCCTCACTGTTGCCAAGCTTGCTCTAGAGCATGAACGTGATCAGGACATGTGAGTAAACTAAAATTCATCATCTTCTGTTTGTCGTATTGTATGGAAGGAAGCTCATTCACTGCTTAGGGTAAACCTTACCAGCCCTTGTTAATATACCTAACCTGCCCATACTCTTGTTGCACTTGTTTGACCATATTCTTTTTAACTGAACTTGTTAGTTCTTTCTTGATTGAATATGTTCTATGTTCGTATGTTGGGCAGCATTTTTAACTCCATTATGGTGATTGCTACTTTTCTTTAATCTCTGACCTATTATTTGTAGAATGACTTTTCTTTAGCTATTTTTTAGATATTCTGTAATCTTTATATGCATGATTTGGATGTACTATTTAATGTGGTTTTATGTTTTTTCCCAGTTTCTAATAACTGTTACAGGCTTTTATTTGTTAATAAATAAGGTTCTTGATTTGCATGGCAAACCTTTGATAATGTCTTAGCAATATCTTGCTATGTTATCGATGTTGAAAAACTTCTGTTCAAAAGGAAAGGTCATAATGATGCACATGTACGCTAAAAGACAGCTACCTCTATCACTATGAATATGTAACCATTTTGAGTAACTACTAGTCCATGACCCGTACTGGTTTCTTCTCTGATGATAATATTATCTAGATATCTATTTGCTTTTGATGAAGGAATAAAAAACTACTTTGGCTAGTAATTAATGTCATTACTCTTCACATATCTGAAAAACAATAGATGCTTATAACAGGTAAACTTTGTAATAGGCTAGAACTAGGCTAATGCTTTGTACTTGGTTTAATCTGTGATGATTTGTGTCTATTAGTAAATGCTTTCACACATGTTCTCACTATATTCCATTACATTATTTCAGAAAGATGAAATAGCTCCCTGCTGCTACTTACTGCTGATTTTCCCAGCTTAGTTATTTACACCCTTCTTTTTTTCTGCTCTTCAGTTACTTCCAGAGTGTTGCGGATCCTGTCCCTGAGACTGAGCAGAGAAGCGGATGTGCATGCTAGTAGTTAGTCATCATCCTTGCCCCTTCCAGATTTTGCTTATTGCTTATTGATTGCGGCATACTTTTCCAGTGATGCTGAGCAGGCATTCTTTTCATTTTTCGCAATGTACACTAATGTTCCAACCATCCAACTCTGTTTTTTTTCTATCCAATTGTACTATAGTTAGTGACCATGGTTTTTTTTTGTACACGGTATACTGATGTGGTGGCCAGCCCCTTTTTTCTTGGTTTGGGCAATAAGAATACACAGGTGTAGACTATTCAGGATGTGGGCTGTGAAAGGTCAAACTCCTAGACTCAATTGCTGTATTCGTGCAGCTGTCACTTGTTGGCGTGTAAATGCAATGCCATAGGCTTATTGATGTTCCTCGCCCTGCATGGTCATGCACGTTTCTAAATGTCAGTCTGTCTCTGCATATGCAAAATGGCAATTGCTTGTGGGTAAGGCCAGAATTGGACGGCAAATATGTAGAGCTGGCGATTGAGAGGTCCAAACGCCATGAACCTTTTGATGCCCTTTGTGTGTGTCATAGCTGCTTCTGGTTACTGAACTTTTTTTTTTTGACAAGATGTTACTGAACAGTTAGTGTCCGACTCGTGATGTCGCATCGAAGTGACTTTGCAAAAGCTAAGTTGCATTCCTAACCTTGTTCCAACCAGCGGCTCTAGAATCAGCGGTTGGGCTGTTGGCTTGACCTTCCCGGATCCTGCTGTGCCGGTGGCGAGAAGGTTCAGAAACTTGAATTTTCGCCTTGACGGATTCTCCTCGTCATCCTTGTATTGTCGTCCTCGTATTTTATTATGCTTAGCATCCCGGCACGCCTCTGTATCGCCATGTGTAAACTCTACATGACACCCTATGTCCTATGACTGCGAAAAATGTACCCTGAAGTATAGGCACGAGCGACACAGCCCACAATTCGGTCGACGAAGCATCGTTGATGAAAGCCATCTGTAGCGCGCAAATGCAGTGTTTGGTTAGAGGGACTAATCTTTAATCCTTATCACATATAGACTAATTACAAAATTAATTACATAGATGAAAACTAATTTACGAAACAAATCTATTAAGCATAATTAGTCCATGATTTGATAATATAGTGTTACAGTAAACATGTGCTAATTATTGATTAATTAGGTTTAATAGATTCGTCTTGCAAATTAGTCTCCATCTGTATAATTAGTTTTATAATTATCTCATATTTAATCCTCCTACTTAACATCAAACATCTGGTGTGGGTAATGCTGAGCCCGAGCGTCTCATATGCGCATGTGCTTGGATGGATGGCCGGGGAGACCAATCCTGACTTGCAAAGGGCCAGAGACAAGCAACTAGAGGAAACGTGATTGGATAGGCGGAAAAGGCAGCTAAGACTGTCTTCAATGGATGCTCCATATGGGCATCCATACATAAAATGAGTCTCGAATGGTACTGTATTAGCCTCCAACAAAGTATCTATATATGAGACCTATTTTGGGTTACAACAAAGGCACAACCTAAATATGAGTATCATCTCTCCTATAGACTCATTTGCATAAAATATTCTCTTTTGAGTCCTGTTATTGGAGAAGACCAAAAATAGGAACGGAACATTTTATATGTAGTACTACCCAAACATAAAATGGGTATTGCATTTCAGGTAATGTTGTTGGAGATAGTCTAAGCAAAGAGCGTCGTAGTCTCACTCTCACAGATATTGACTCATCGATTGGGATAGCTAATCTGCAACGGCTTTTGTTATTTCAGAAGAAAACAATTTAGAAACCGTCAGACATCCGAGTCAGATCACATGACTCCAATGAGCCATGCGTCCTGTTTGCTTGGCTTATAAGTCATACTTTTTCAGCTAACAAACAATATTTTTTTCTCACAATAAATCAGCTAACAGTATTTTCAGTCATGGCTTATCAGCCAAGCGAACAGGGCACATGTAGGCAGAAGGCTACACTTAAACAGCCTGCCCACTGCCCACGAGAGCTATCAGTGCTTGTTTGGCGAGAGCGATGCCATTTACTTGACGATAGTAAGGCTGTTATCGACGCTAGAACACAGTCACAAGAGCACGTCACGTATTTATATAGGCGAAGGCAACTCTTATGTCGAAGACGAATCTTTGTCTATTTCCGGGCAAGTTCCGAACAAGAGCGTGCAGTGATCGATGCTTGGTTAGGGCAAATCTATTGCTGCAGTGGATTGCGTGAAAACAGCGACTTAACTGGATAGGGACACCAAAGGCATTGTGTCTTTCGAATCACGTCGTTCGTGCCTATGCTGATCAGGTATATATATTTACCGATCAGAAAGGGATCACGATGCTCACGTTAGCCTGTTCACTTGAACTTATCAGCCATGGTATAGTATTTTTCTCTCACATCAAAATATTATCAGTCGATTTATCAGCGGCAAAATCCATCAGCCAAACAGCCGCTGACCGTGGAGGCTACAAGCTGGCTGGAGGCTGGCCGTGACCAGCAGTTCGGCAACAGAGCACCTGCTGCGAAGTCCCGCCTGGCTGCCTCACTAATCCCTTAGCCGAGTCGCAGCTAATGCTCATCGACGTCTTTGGTCCGTCTGCGTGCTGTGTGTTGGTATCGGTGTGGCTAGTGGCTACTGTCCTTCTTACGCAGCTGTTTCAGTTTTGTCCTGGGCAGCTGCAGTTTGATTACTGTAAGTTTAATCTTTCTGTCGTTGTCATGTTCGTACTAAGTATATACACATATATCCTCTGACTTGTTCAAATGGACGGTTCGTGGCTCTCGTTGACTACATCATCAATATACGATTACGAATTCAACTATGCTTGTACAGTCCTTTAGGATTTCTTGGTTCTGAATACACATATATCCTTTACAGCCAGGGCCTCGGCAGATCATCAGACGCTTTCAAACCTTCCCCTGCCTCTCAGAATGACCAAAACAGCGTCTGAGAGTATCGAACATACTCCACATCTCTGTACAGAAAGACTTAACTGAAACCGGCAGCCAGATGACCATGACAGCAGTAGAACTGTAGAAGTAGAACCCCCATGGGCCATGACAGAGACCAGAATGATGTTGTAGAAACTTCCACGTAGCCAGTGGGGATCGGCCATGTACCCGCAGCCTGGGAATAGGCGAACGGCAAGGGCAACTGGTCACTTGGTCAGCGATGGATAGGACATGGCGCACCCAGTCCTGTTCAGCCCGGGGCTGGCCACAGAGACGGGGGACCGCACGCACGCGCGTGGCCGTCGAAAAAATACCACAGGTCGCAGGCTCGTAGCAGGCCAGCAGGCAGCGCTCCACAAGCCACAAGCCATCTGGTCGTCCATTCGAACCGCGCCGTGGCCGAACGGCGCGTGTTTCCGTGTTGGTGGCCGCTGGAACAGCTGACCGTGACCGGCCGGCCGGATGGAATGGAACCTGCCTAGAAGATCCTCCTGGTGTTCCAGCTGGGCAGGCAGGTACCCGGCAGGCACCAGCGCCGGTCTCTGGATAGCATCCACGTGGACTCTCCCATTCCTCTCTAGGCCGGGCACGTCAACCAGGCTATGGATTTAGCCAAGTGGGACGTCCGTGGAAGGCCACTTTTTAACCTTTTGTTTTAACTACGCTTTAGGAGAGCAGTGTCCATGGATTTAGCATGTGTTTAGTTTGAGGATGAAATAGGATGAGATGGTTATGTCTATGATTTTGAGGTGAGATCATCCCAATTTATGTTTGGTTAGAGGGATTGTCCATCCTAATTTTTTTAGTATGAGGACTTAGATGGGATGGGATTAGGGTTTTAACACCTTAAGCTTTAGGAAGGGAGACGCTAGCGTCCGGACGTCCGGAGCCCAGGAGGCGTTCGGACGCAGCTCCCACCCAGCTCCCCTGCCGCCCGCCACCCCCTCCACTTCCCGCGCCAGCTTTCCACTTCCCACGCACATGCACGGTGGCCCAGCAGCTGCAGCAGGCGGATGCAACAGGTGGGTCCCATTGCAACATGTGCAACACCAGATCTACTTTTGTAAAATCCAGATGAAACACTTGCAACATACCTCCGAAACAGCTAGAACACTTGCAACATATCTCTTAGACACCGAAAAAACATGTGTGTAACCATTGCAAAATATATGCAACATCTAGACGAAACACTTGAAACGTATGTTTGAAGCAACTAAAAACACTTGAAAACCATACACTTGCTACATGCATGTATATGCAATATCCAGATCTATTTTTTGCAACATTCAGATAAAACACTTGCAACATACGTCTGAGAAACATATGAAACAGTTCGAACATACACTTGAAACATATGTGTGTAGCCTTTGCAACATGTGCGACATCCCCCGATCTATTTTGGCAACACCGATGTAAAACACTTGCAACGTACCTCTAAAACATCTGAAACACTTGAAACATATGTTTGCAACACGCGCTTTTAGTGCAATATCTCCTTGTTGTTTGGGAATGGAGACTCGTCGGTGCGTGAAGTTCACCGCTGTAGAGTTTGCCGGTGGCGCGGAGCTTGCCGCTCCGGTGGAGAAGGCCGCGGCAAGTCCGATGAAGAAGACCGCGGCAGGCAAAAGGCGCGGTGGAGAGGGAGGAAGACGGGCTGCGGCTCTGGCGTGGTGGAGATGCCGGTTGGCGGAGCAGGGTGGAGAGGAGGGCACGGTGGAGAGCGCGGTCGCCGAGGGGGTTCGGGCAGGTAGTGGAGCACGGTCGCGGCTCTACGGTGAGGTAAGTTTTTTGTTTTTTTTAAACGGTTGTGGCCGAGTGGATGATAAGAGGCGGTCGTTGGGCTAGCACGGGTGGCCCACCATCAGGAGCGTCCATGCGCGGACGGACGCCCTGTACCAAGAATTACCGAAACATAGCCTCTTCACATCATTCTATGCTCATCTTCTTTTTCATTAGCCCAGAGATTGACGAGAAAGAAGAGATTGGGTGCTAGACCCGGAAAAGATCGCCCCATGTGGGCTTCCACTAGGAGGGTCTATGGACCATGGTATTGGAGGAGCTCATCCTATTGGACATCTCGCTCAGCCCCCGTCTATCTTTGAGCATTGACGCCACGCTCCTGTCCTTGTGCCTCCATGCTGTCACCACTTTTCCGGGGGTTGCTAGGGGCCGGGCGTTCGGACCGAGTCCGCGCGCCGGCCGAAGCTCGCCAAAAAATTTCGCGAGCAGAAGAGTCCGCACGCCGCCCGAAGCGCGCCAAAATATTTCACGAGCAGAGCGCCTCAGTTCCAGGTCGTACAAGTGCATGCAGGTACAATAAAATAATACGATGATGTCATGGTTTGCTGCAAATTTAAAAAATCTATAGTTTACAAAATAAACATCCAAATTAAATTTTGATTGCACCATTGCGTTTCTTGTAATAAATCCTTTAAAATAAGGCCCCACATGAATATATTTCAATAAAATTTTATTATCGAATGTTTTTCATATGAAGGAAGAACATTTTCTTTTATTGAATAGAGGCGTTATTCTAGGTTCAGCAAACAATGTTCCATCTTTACAATAAAATTGTTCTCGGTTTAAGACAATAATATTCTAGATCTAGGAGAATATATTATAGGTTAATGCTATAGTATTATAATATTTGTGAAAATAATGTATATTGAACTATGCAAAGGTATGTTTAACAAAAAGCATCACATCAACACTAACTAAAGAACAAAATAACCATGAAACACCAAACGTGTCATTATAAGAAACATACCATAATACATACCATATACCATGGAATATAGGGAAAATAAAAAAGCAAACTTGAAAATAAAAGAAATGAAATAGAATATTATAAATTATATCATAGAACATCACATTTGTATCACGCGAACATCACAAAAAACATCATGGAACATCATATATATAATATATAAACATCACGAAATATATCATAAGAACATCATTGTATACTATGTGAACATCACATGTATACCACGTGAACATCAGAAAAAACATCATAAAACATCACATTTACATCCAGTGGACATCACAAAGAAAAACATATAACATCACATGTATGCTACGAGAACATCACATGTATACTACGTGAACATCACAAAAATATATCATAGAATATCACATATGTACCATGTGAACATAAAAAAAAACATCACAGAATATCACATGTATATACAACACGTGAACATCACATGTATATTACATGAACATTACAAAAAAAATCATTGAACATGATATTATATACCATATGAACATTGCAAAGTCCATAATAGAACATCACATATATACTATATGAACATAGCATCTCATGGAATATAGAAAATAAAAAATTAAACATGAAAAAAAATAATTAAGTAAGATAAAATAGAAAAATATAAGATAAAAAAACTATAGAAAACATAAAGACAAAAGATCAAAGGAAAAAGAAAGATATACAAAAAAGAATAAAATATAAAAATAAAACAAAGTAAAACAAACATAATATTTAATTATAGTAAAAGAAAAAACGAATTACAATAAAAATTAGTATTAAAAATGAAAAGAATAATAAAAATCACATGAAATGAAAAATAAACAAAAATAAAGAATAAATTGAAGAAAGAAAATAAAAAATAATAAGAAAAGGAAAGAAAAGAAAAAAGAAATAAAAGAAACATAATAAAAAATATAAAAAATGAAAAGAATAATAAAAAATCACATAAAACATAAAAGAAATAAAAAAAAAGAATGCAAGAAAAGAAAGAAAGAGAAATAAAAAGAAAAGAAAAAGAAAAGAAAAGAAAGGAAAAATGAAAGAATGAGAAGAATAAGAAGAAAAAAGGAAAAAAAGAAGCTAACGTACCTAGGTTATCCCGCGCAAAAGAAGCTAGTGTACCTGGTTATCCCGCGCGTCGTCCCCGCGCCGTCCCCACGCGTCGTTCGGCGGAAGCATCGGGCCGCACTTTTCCTCCATGTCACTACTTCCCGAACCTCCTCACACCCCGCATTATTATTGCTGCTAGGGCCTCCTCGTACTGCCGAGCGACACGCCACTATTTCCCAGACCGCCATGCTTAGCTACTGCTTTCACTCGCCGTGCTCGTGCCCCTGGCGCCGTAGAGATAACGCGAGACAATGTTCGCGAGGGACGACTTGGGCCCTCCGATTAGAGGTACTGAGGTGTCCAAATATTGAGCAAACATGCCTTCTGGAGGATGACTCAATTCTCCACGTCTTCCAATCAAACACCAAAAGAAATCCGTTCTCTTCGTGTCTCGGAACATTCTAAAAACCAAACACCATCTAAAATCAGGAGATAATGTTTCCATCACTCTCGAGTGAACCGTGTGCAAAGTGTGATGACATAGATGATTACGTGTTGCTCCCTCGATGTCCAAAAAGTCACCCTGACCTTCTACATTGTTACAGGGTATATGCATATATGGTACTGTTTCGAATAATTTTTCGAACGCGACGTAACGTTCTACACCTATACAGGCTCCTTCCCAAGTCCCTCCTTGCAGCAGCCGCCACCATACCGGCCCACAGCGACGGCGTCGAGCACATGAAGGCACAGAGACTTAGGGACCCCTTTAAAATAAAGGAAGAAAATGAAAAATTTAGAGGATTGAAATTTTATAATAAAAAATTTCTACATAGCCTCTTTAGAATACGGGATTAAGTTCCGACAAGTTCCATAAGATTTTTTTTAAATAATTCTATATAGAGATTAAGTTGGTACAGATTTTACTTATATCACTCTTATATATCATCAAGTTTAGGGAAGCTTGAATTAACAAATGCAGTCTTTTCAGCCCTTCCTATCTTTCAGGTCTTGTTTGGATGTATGTGTATCTATTTCAATTCACGTGTGTTGGAGTAGATTGAAATTAAACTTATTTTAATTCCACCTCAATCCACTTCAACATATGTGGATTGAGATGAATACATGCACGCCAAACAAAACCTCATATGTGTGCTCTATCACTTCCCAAATGAGTTTTTAAGCAGATTAACAAGTTTAGGAAACACTGTCTTTGGAGAGGAGCTGATGTAAACTAAAAAAACCACTAAAAGCAGCTTGGGAATTGGTTTGTGTCCATAAAGATGAAGGTGACTTAGTGGTGTTGAATCTTGAAAAACAAAATAAACTCTTCTAATGAAAAATCTGGATAATTTTTTCAACAAGAAGGACATCCCCTGGGTTAGGGATGAAAATGGATTGAATACGGATGGATATCACTGATATTACATTTGTTTTATATTTATGTCCGGATTTGATTCGAATAGATAATGTCAACCATGTCGGATATGATACGATTGGATATCGACATCATAAATATGCGATTTGAGTATTCGAATACGGATATTATATCGGATGTTGAATATCCGGACTCGGATATAGACAAATCTGAACCCCACTAAACGAATTCGGTCTCGAATACGGTCGGAAAATATCCGTACTGTTTTCACCCCTGCATGGGTGTCATTGACCGGGGAAAAGCATTATAGCAATGGAAAACTACTCAAAACTACAAAAGTGTGTCCATCAGGTGGAGAGATATCCTCAAGCTTCTAGAAAAAATTCAAATCTTTCTCCAACATCCAGATACAAAATGGAAATACATGTCTGTTCTAGCAGGATAAATGGACACAGCAACCCATGAAAGATGAATATCCTGAACTCTACTCATTTGCTACAAACAAAAGCACTTCAGTCAGTGACTTGTATGCACAGCAGTACCTAACAGATCGTTTTAGCCTAGCCCTTTCGGCAGAGGCTTATGAACAAATTCAATTGGTGCAGTCATTCATACAACACTTTCCTCTGACAGACCAAGAAGATAAATGGAGGTCCAACTGGGGGAGTACTCAGCCTAAAAAACCTACAAATTTCTTGTTGCTCAAAGAAATGTCTCAGATTTACAAATGGTTGTGGCAAAGCTTCTGCCAACCAAAATATAAGTTTTTTTTATGGAGGCGATGTTGCTGCTCTCTCCCATTCTCACTCTCTCGCTCTGCCTCGCTCTCGCTCTCCCGCAGCCGAGCCGCGCCGTAGTCGCCATTGCCGCGCTCCCCCGCCGTGCTCGTGCGCCACCACCGCCACACCTCCATCCAATCCATCACGTGCATAGCTTCGACGTGAGCCGCTCTAACTCCCGACCCGCCATTGTCACCGTTCGAGCCAAGGTAAAGCCACATTGCGCGTCGTCGTCACCGCCATGGCCACGGAGCACCGCCGAGCTCCGAGCTCGCCCATGGCCAGCCATCACCGTTGCTCCTCCGACCTTCCCCTTCCTCGGTTACTCGTCACAGTAGGGTCTAGATGCTGAGGCCGTCACCCATTTAACTGCTACCGCCGCCACCGCGTGGGAACGCGCAACCGCGCTGAGCGCGCCCGCCATGGCCGCGAGCTCAGGCTCACCGCGGCCGGCACCAACTAGACCCCGTCATCCCCCTTAAGCGCGCGTTTCAGCGCCACCGTGAACCCTAGCAGCTTATCCCATGACGGAGACCCGTCACCGGCAGCCGTCTCATCGGAATGGTGACCTCACCGTCGCCGCGCTCGCGCCGTTGTTCCGCCATGCACGCAACCATGTCCTCCGGTGCCGCTACTAACCCTAACCTTCACCCTTTAGCCTCTCTAGGTCACCGCGAAGCTGTAGCGAGGCACGCCTGAGTCTCTCGCGGCCGGAGATGGCCGGTGCGCCGCCACGCATCACCACCGAGCCTCCATGGCTGCCGTCGAGCTTGCACCAGCGAGCCTCTGAGTTAACGGAGGGTACCCCTCGTTGCGGCTTAACGGGACGAGTGTAGTGGTGGTGATGCCGTCGCCGGAGACCTCGCCGTCAGCGAGTTCTCGCCTGTCAAAACTGGCGCTCTACTTTGCCTCGCTGACGTATGGGTCCCGTTGACCCATGGGCCCAGCTGTCAGTCAGAGTTTTAAATGTTTTCTTTATTTGTTTTCACAGATTTAAATGCAAACTTCAAAAATCCATATCTTGTCCTAGGAGTGTCTAAATGGGGTGATCCAAATTTTGTTGGATTCATCACAAAGTGTACTATTTGATAAAAATATGAAAAACCTACTATTTAGGATATTTTTCTAGGGGAATTAAATTGCTTTTAAATTAGTTTCTATCTTGTAAAATGCATAACTTGAGCTAGGAAATGCTAAAATTATGATTCTAATTTTGTTGGTCTTGTGTTGGCATGCTATAGCTAGAAAAATACTAAATCTACAGTAGGCATACTTAGAATGTGGTCTTTCTATTTAACTTTAATTAAATGCTAGTTTCAGATGAAATTAATTGGGATAAAAATACATAACTTATGATTATAAAAATTGTTACACAGTGTTCTTATGCTAGGATGAAAGTAAAAAAAATATGAAATATGTTGTTTGACACTTTTCACTAGGCTAAACTATTTTTACTAAAATAAGCCTATACAATTTGTCATTTTTATAGAGGTTGCTATACTTATCCAATTAGCTTGAAATTTGTATAGTAGACTATTAGGGTCATGTGTAGGCTACTGTAATTTTCTCAGGTTTGATTATCCACTAGAAGTATTTATCTTTTAAATCACCCTATTATATTAGGAAATTAATAAAGGGATGTAAATAAATTAATTGGGCTTAACCATGATATTTTGTATGGTGCTTGTGATGCATATGATCTGTTGATATTAGTAGTTGTGCTTGGAATTAATTGGTTATAGGCAGCCAGTTAATTATTACTTTATAATTCAACTAGATGGCTACATGAGTAGTTTCTGTTGTGGTGATAAATTCATAATGACAATGATCTTTTCTATGAAACTTGTCAATAACAAAGTTATAGATAAGTTACTCATATAGCTTGTCCAAAAATTTCATGGTCATAGGCCTAATGGTTTGAAAGTTATAGCTTTTAAAATTCTGCTGTCAGATTTGCTCGTTCTCTGGGTAGATCTGAAAGATTGAATTGTTTGGCCTAGATAGCTACTGAGTCATCTTAAGATGATTATAAGAAAGTTTTAGACAATTTTATAAGCTTTCCAGAAAGTGTAAGATCATATTATTTGGATGTGTAAAACTCCAGTTATGGTCAAAACAAGTGGCTGCTGTCTTGGAGTCCAGAAAAGATTTTAAATAGGTGTTTGTTTAATTACTAGAGAAGAGATATGCATCTACTCAGTAAAAGAAAGTTAATCTTATTATCACTCGAATGCCTTGATGTTAAGGACATTTATAATTATGTATTTCATCATATCATATCATCCATGTCATTACCAATGCATCCATGATATCTTATTCATGCTCATGCATATAGGATCGCCTGAAGAAATCACCCTTTTGAAGTTCGAGGTCGAAGAGGAGAATCAGGAGACACCACAACCAGCAGCTCCCGAAGGCGAGGAGCAGGCTCCCGAAGAACTACCAGAGTGCCCTGATCACCAGTCTATTTCTTTTCTAAAAGGCAAGCCCCGGAGCATTATAAGCCTCCTATATTTTATAAAATATCACTTGAATCCTTTATGTTTGATGCATTAGGTTATAATAATTGATTTAGAAACACTTCATGCATAGAACTACCTTGTCCAGATATATATACCTTTAACCCTGGATAGATCCAGGATCGAACATATGCTTAGCAATGCTTAGATCGATAGAAGTCGGCTAATTTTCTATCACCTGCGAGATATAGCTGGATACCGGAGCACGGTTGGCTATATTTGCTATCGTGGAAAAGAATCATGGGATAATGTAATTGGAGGTCGGACGGAGTCTATGTGTAGGTTGACTCATGTGATTCCGTTTGTGCCGATTAAGGACCGCATCGTTGGAGACCCTCTTGTCATTTTGAACGCATGCCTCTCACTTAGCTGGTCGAATAACTCGTTCTGACTACGAAGCCGGGTAGCTCAACTCAGGTCGGGCCTCGTTTTATCAAAGTGCATACACTGGAGCTAGTAAGAATGTGCGGAGAGCCGATGTGAGGCCAAGGGCATGTTAGAGTCCTGATCGACCTGGCATCCGGTAGTGTCCCTGAGGGTGCGGCTCTGATCGAACCCACGAAATATATACCTGAGTTATACCAAAAGTGACCTAAGGCTACCGTGGCTGGAAGACCTGAGTTTGTGTTAGGAATACTGTCCAGCTGGTTGTAATCAATTCGAATCGTCGTCTCTCCTAAATAGTGAGAAACTTAGCGGAGCTCCTTCATCGTAGTAATTGGATTATGGAATATGATGGTTATGATGAGTATGATAACATTACACTGGCTATGGCTGCTATTATTATGCTACTAAACGATATACCACATGTTTGGTACATATTAGTTGCTAATCTAGAGATGAATAGCTATAATTAACTTGGTGACTGAATTATAAAATGTATAGTTGAATTAGTGACTTTTTATGCAAAAAATTGTCAAGCTAGCTTCACTTATAAAGCCTTGCATAATTCTTGGAGTCACTTTATTTTTTGTTTATGACGGGTAAGTCTAGCTGAGTACCTTCTTGTACTCATGGTTTATTTTTTACTTATTGCAGATAACACAGTCTATCATGGCTATTGTAAGAACTGCTTCTGTCCCGCGGTGGACGAGAAGTAGGCCAGGGGCAAGGCGCTTCCATATATATCTAATCTATGATGCTTTTGTGGGTTGTGATCATGAACTGGCTTGTATTAAACAATGTTGTGAGATGTTGATTTTAAAACTACTTTACTTCCACTACTACCTTATTTGGAACTTGAGTTGTAATAACTTTAATCGTACTCTGATGTATGACAATATATTTGTGAACTTTATGTAACATGTGGCATGTATGTTGAACCATGTACGATCTTGGTTGTATGTTGGCGATGAATCGAGACCCGTCGTGGTACTCGACGGACTACCGGATTTATATGGGCTCAAGTATGAAAGTACGACCATTTGCGGGTTGTCATTGTACTTGTGCTCTTATAAATTAGACAGTTCTGCATTTGGATTCCTACCAATGTGTCTTATGTCATTTAGTAGCAGAGGAAACTTGTGAACATCTGTTCATAGAGTGCCCCTTTACAAAGGAATGTTGAAACTTGTTGGGTATTACTTTTCAAATGGGCGCCAACATCAGTGAATGTGTTATGCATCTCAAAACCCAGTCTCGTCTAGTTTTCTTCATGATGGTTGCAATCTTAGTGTGTCGGACAATCTGGACTACATGAAATGACTTCGTCTTCAATAATGTTCAACCCAACATCGAGGGAGCAAAAGAAATCTTCAAAAAGGAGCTGTTTTTACTCTCCTTAAGAGCTAAGGCTGAAGTTCAATCACCTTTGATTTATGGATCCAAAATTTGCTGTAATCTTCTTTTTTTTTAAAGGACGGCAAAAGCTTTGCCGCGATTTCTATTAGACGGAGAAAGAAAAAAAGGCAAGTGCCAGTCCAGTTTTTTAATGGAAACTGAGCCAGAAAAACCATACAACTGAGTGCCCCATTCATCCCACACAACTTTGGTATAACTGTCACAACTCACGTCACCACTTGTAACTTGGCCGAATCGACCCAACTAACAACTATCCAACTAAACAACAACTTGGCTTAAGAAAAAAACCCAACTAAGACACGTCAACTAGAAAAGACAACTTGGAGAACCGAACACCGTCACCCTTGGAGCACCGAGCACCATCACCGTTGGGGAAGTGCCATGACAGACGGCAAGAGGTCCACAGCGGAAACTGGATCGCCTAGCGAAGCCTTCAAGAAGAAAACGACGCTAAGAGCGTCAACAAGCTAGCCCGTCGAGGGAAGATTTTTACCTGCAAAATCCAGCATGGTAGGAGCAGAGGTAGAAAAAGACGCCTCCAAGGAGGACACGGCGTCTGCAGACGTTGACGTCCAAGCTTTCGCCCTGACCTCATTCAACCTACACACCGCCGCTGCCGGAGAGCCACAGTGGTAGCCTGACCTGAGGAAAAATGTTGGAGAGACCATCCCGAGCAAGGGGAAAGGCAGGTGACGGGGAGAAAAGGATCAGGATCAGAAGAAGCCACAGTCACCCATCCCACCACCGTCCCAACCCCCCGCCAAGCAGTCTCGGTAACAATCTCCGCATCACAGAGCCTCCAGTAGCCCTCGCAACGAACTTCCACCATCATCACGACAGATCCAGCAGAGGAGCACCGCCCCGACCAAAGAAGCCAAGGCTGACTACCACTGCCGCATCCAGTCTCGGCCCTACCAAGCCCAAAACACGCCGCAGACTAGGACACCGCCACCGGCGCCGGTGAAGGCCAGGGAACTCCACGCCCTAGACCCGCTGCGGCCAAACGCATAGAGGAGACAGATCCGGGCGGGGGTGATGCGCCGCCGGCTGAGGCCCCTGCGAAAACCGCCGGCCACGTCACCGCCACGCGTGGCCCCGAGCAGCCACCACAAGCTCCACTGCCGAAGCCCAAGCCAGTAGAGCCGAAACGGAATCCAACAGATCGAAACCGGCAGTCCTTCGAAGATCCGGCCCAGGGGATCTAGATCCGGCCACACAGAAGCGGATCTGGCCACACGCGAGCGGAGCAGCCACTAGCCAAGCGGATCCAGTGCCCAAGGCCTGAAGCGCCAGGTCACGAGAGATGTGAGGGAGGAAGACGGGAGAGAGAGAAGTGCGGCATGGCCCTGCCGCCGCCCTCCTCACTGCTTGCCGGAGGTTCGGCCACCAGCTCCGGCGGCGGCGGAGGCCGCAGGGGCTGCTTGCGAGGGGCGGGGAGCCAGCCGAGTTGCCCGTCATCGGATGATGCGGGGGCGAGGGGTGTAGGGGGTCAATCCCCTCTAGTTTCATCAAAAAAAAGTTTATGTAAATTTCAAGACTTCACCCCAAGCATCTAATCATGCAATTTCTTTTGTCTTCTTTGTTTACTATAAGATTCAAGATGTTTGCATAATTGCATTTACCTTTTCTATTTCTGTAGTCTTTAAAAGAAATCGTGCATTCTAAATGGGTCCTCCACTCCTCGCTTTCACCCGCTTCGCACGCACGTTGCGCACGGCTCCCTCAAATTGGCAGGCAGCGACCGCGAGCGAGAGCGCGACGGCAACAAATCAACGATTCGGAACGGGGCGGCTGTTGGCTCCACGCCTCCACCCCCGCCCGCGCCGAGGCTTCTCCCGCGCGCTCAGGAAGGACGGTGCGAAGCCCACACCCGCGCGCCGTGTCGCCGTCGCGTCCCCGGCCGCGCGCGCGCGCGCCCACGCCACCCAGAACCAACGACGACGGCGTCTGAGAATCTCAACTCGCCGACGTCCTCCTCGCAGCAGCCATGGCGTACCGTCAGCCGTGTAGCGGCGGCTCTGCTACCTCCAGCTACTTCGGCTCTCGGCCCGCGGCCCCTTTCCCGTCGGCCGCGTTCGGTACGGCGGCTGCGCAGCTGGACGTCTTGGAGTGCCTGTCGGACGAAGGCGGCGCCGTCCCGGCAGCTGTACCTGGTGCGTTCGCGCCGCCGCTTATGCCGGCTGAGCGCGTCGTCCCGGACGCTGCTGCAGGCTACAGTAGTCATGCTAGGTGAGTCGTTTCATCTACTCCGTATGTCCAGATCCAGATTCCAGCAGAGACGTGGTGCACTTTTGTTTGCAAAAAAATACTTCTGGTGCCTTTCTCGTGAGCCACCACGTGCACGTATTTCTTCGACTGGTTCGTGAACCTTGACGACTTGTATTTCCACCAGGAGTGCGGCGGCTGCTGCGGCGGGTGAGGGGCCGGCGAAGACGACGGACAGAATTGCGTTCCGGGTGAGGTCGGACGACGACGAGGTACTCGACGACGGCTACAAATGGAGGAAGTACGGCAAGAAGTCCGTCAAGAACAGCCCGAATCCGAGGTAAATATATACAATATTTCATAGTTTCCATGGGGAGCAAAGTGCTACTTAACACTGGTAGTTTAATTTGCAAATCATTATTTGAAAACCCAAAAGTGAAAGATTAATGATCATGAACTAATCAACAACGATGTGTACATATATGCATGCTGGAGTGCTGGACTGAACCTTGCAACGAATTGAATTGCAGGAACTACTACCGGTGCTCGACGGAGGGCTGCAACGTCAAGAAAAGGGTAGAGCGAGATAAGGACGACCCGAGATATGTTGTGACCATGTACGAGGGAGTGCACAACCATGTGAGTCCTGGTACCATCTATTACGCCACCCAGGACGCCGCCTCCGGCCGCTTCTTCGTCGCCGGGATGCATCAGCCAGGCCACTGATCAACCAGAGATCAGAGCGTGTTAATTAATTAATTGGTGTAAGGTAGATACACTGCGCACTGACTATCAAACCTACTCAAGATAGAAACTGACGTGACATGTCGCTTATAACTTGTCATATCTCTCTCGATGGTCTCTTCTGGTTTAACATGGGGCTAGATGATTTTGTTTGTGCTGCTACTAGGAGTAAATACTAGCTAATTATGGTCCTGTTCGCTTGTCTTATAATCCGTACTTTTCGGCTTGTCTTTTTAGCTGGAACATTATTTTTCTCTCACAACAAATTAGCCGGAACAGTGTTTCAGCTTGTTTTTTCAGCGAAGCGAACGGGGCTTATGTCTCGCTTCCAGGAAACTGATATATGTGTTCATTTGAAATGTGCTACAAAACAAATGCAATTTTCACTTTTTGAGGAGTCATACAGTTTTAATTAAGTTTGATCAAATCTATGCAAAAAAGATATTAACATTTATGACACCAAATAAGTATCTTTTTGACAAGTGATGAATAAGTATCATTAGATCAATCATAGAATATATTTTCATAATATACTTATTTCGAGTCCCAAATATTAATAATATTTTCTATAAAACATAGTCAAATGACTTAAGAAAAAGATTGATGATCAATCTAAACCCATAATTGCATCTTATTTGGGACTGAAGTAGTATAAGATAAATGCCAAGTTTACAAGATGGAAAAAAATGATTCAACACTAAACAAAATCAAATAATAATAAAATCCAATGTCATAGTTATATTTTGTTTTGTTTGCTAGAGCTCCAGACTCTAGATTCTCATGGGACGTGGAATCTAATTATAGCTAAAATAAAGTGGTTTAAGCATATGTTTATAGTCGATATAAATATATAATGGACCCCAGCTCTCTTTGTTGGTGTTGTGTGTCTAGCTTTTTTTTTTAAAAAAAATACATTTTCTAAGCTTTGAGATAAGTAACCTATCTCCCCTAATGTAACTTTCCATTTTTAGTGAAATGTAATATAAATACCAAAACATCGGCTAGTCTCGAGATTAAAGAAGTCACCCATAAACGTCTTACTGCTGGTGGGCACATGTCCAAAAATTGAAAAGAATAGTTGGCCCAAATGCAAGCACACATACTGAGTGACAAGAACTCGAGTGGGAAGCATTCGCCATAAGAAACATAGCTTAATTAGTTCGCAACCACTTCTTCTGACCTTGGCATGTTATAAATAGCTTGGTTCCTGTAGGGGCGCAAGCTCCTCCAGCATTCAAAAAATAAGATTGGCATCCACCGCTACAAAAACGATTTTTACCAACAGGGGCTTTTTTTAGGGGCGGCTCCACTACTAACCGCCCCTATAGTGGGTGAGCTCGGGTCCCATGATTTCATCCGCCCCTATAAATCTAACAGTAGGGGCGGCCGATGATACAAGCCGCCCCTACAATGGATAGATTTATAGGGGCGGTTCACTCACCAGCCGTCCCTACTATTAGATTTGTAGGGCGGCTTAATCACCAGTCGCCCTACAAATGTCCGTTGTATAAATGCTTGCAGCCCCCTTCTTCCTCCTCGGGTCACTCATTCTAACCCGTAAAAAAGTGTAGGGAGGCCTTGGACATCTCCCAAAAATTACTCTATTAAGGGGAATGTTTTGGTCTTAAATCCTTTGGTAGAGAGGTTGTAGAAGATAAGAAAATAGTATTCCACACTTCTTTTGAAGTTTTAATGGTTAGTTAATGAGTAATTAGAGTTTTGCTTTTATCTCTCTTCTATAGTGCTTGAGCTACTTATGAAGCAAATTAGACCCAAGTTTTGAATATAGTAGGATAAATTAGGTAGGGGAATAAGATCATACCCTTATTTGGTCCATGTTTCTTGATTTTAGTGAATAATTAGTTAGTTTTATGGATGTTTCATGTGCATGTAGATCTAGATCTAGGGTTTGATTTTTTTATTAATTTTGTTTTTGTAAATTTATGTTTGATGAAATTGGACTAGGGTTTGCATGAAAGGTATTGGGTAAAATATAATTGTTGCTAATTGTTGTCTTTGAAATTGTTTATTGTAATCAACAAATATGTATTTTAATTATTTATGGATAAATGGGCCATTAATTAATTTTCCTCTACCATGGTGTGTTTGTATGCTTCATGTAATTATATTTGATTTATATTCATATATATCTGAAGTATATACAATTATTCTCAAGTAATTATTAATTTGATTTATTTTTATATATATCTGAATAAGTAGTCCTTTAATGTTTGTTTTGTTGTTGTTGTAAAAGATGGAGTACAGGAACTCTTGGATATATGGTTCGTTAAGGTTCAAGGCAGGTTTTCGTGAAGAGGTGGATAAATTTATTAAAGCCGCAAAGAAGCATGCAATGACGTTGATAGAGAATAAGGATATAATTATTTATCCCCGTAAAGATTGCAAGAATCGTATGGCATGGACAGATGTGACTATCATCAGTTCACATTTGATTATGCGAGGATTTATTGAGGACTACACAGTGTGGATTCATCATGGTAAAATGGTTATTGTTAACGACGAGGATGAGGAGGAATACGACGACTAAACCCTAGAATCCCTGTCCCAATATTCAGCAGAGCTTGATGCACGAATGGATCTCTAATTTGGCAATGAACAAGGTGGTGATGCTTGTGGTTGTGATGGTAACGACGAAGGTGATGCCAATAATGATGGTGGTGCAATAATGATGGTGGAGCACGTGTCGGTGATGAAGATGATTTGGAGGACATGATTCGAGCCCTTGGACCAGAGATTTTACTAAAGAGCCCGAAAGGTCTAGAAAATTTGGAAAGGGTGACAAAAGCATCGAAGGAGACTATATGGTGTTGAAAAGGGCTGTCTGACACATTGGACATTGCTACGTTTTGTGCTTGAGCTACTCATCCTGAAGGCTAAGTACGGCTGGTTAGACTATAGTTTCAATGATCTATTGCGTCTCTTGTCATGGGTGCTGCCACAACCAAACTCAGTTCCCACCAACACATACCAAGCGAAGAAGGACATAAGTCCATTGACAATGGGGGTTGAAAAAATCCATGCATGCCCCAACCACCGTATCCTTTTTCGTGGCAAAACGTTCAAGTCACTGGATAAATGTCCTCGATGTAGGGCCAGCCGGTACAAGAACAATGACCTTTACGTTAGGGAGAAGCCTCCACGGGGAAAAAGAGGAATAAGAAGGGTACAAAAAAGGTGGTACAAGAATCACAACCCCCAGAGGACACTCCATTAGGCAACGATGCAAAGTAGAGAAGAATTCTTGCCTTGTTAATGTGGTACTGCCAGTGATCGACCGCTTGAGACGTATCTTTCTAAACCCTAAAGAAGCTACACTCATGACATGATGGGATGATGAGCGCAAGGTGGATGATGATAAGATTGCACACCTGGCTGATTGTAGTCAGTGGCAAAGGATCGATGAGAAGCACAAAGAATTCAACGATGACCCAAGGAATATATGGTTTGGCTTGAGCACCGATGGAATGAATCCTTCAATAAGGGGATGAGCGACCACAACACTTGGCCAACAAATCTTGACCATGTACAACATCCCAACATGATTGTGTCGTGAAGAGAAAGTATATTCTTCTTTACTAATCTTATTTCTGAGCCCTAAACAACCGTTATAGATAGCATTGATATAGACGTGTTCCTCGAGCCTTTGATGCAAGAAATAGAGAGGCTATGGAGACATGGGGAGCCGATGTATGATGCGTTCCAAAAGGAGGGCTTCATATGTAGAGCAATAATATTTGTTAGTAGCAATGATTATCCCACGTTGTTTGCTTTGTTTGGACAGATCAAAGGGAAGACGGGATGCTTGGTTTGCTTGGATGGTACTACATGGGTGTTCCTAGATGCATCCAAGAACATAGTTTACCTAAAGAACCGACGCTTCTTAAAGACAAGTCACAAGTACCGCAACAAATTATTCTTTAGATTTTATGAAAACACCCCAGTTGATTGAACCCCTCCTTTTTAGAGATTCATAATGGAGAACACATAAAAGTCATGGTGAAAAACATACGCGTCGTCTATGGAAAGAAGAATCCAGATGGGACAAAACTTTAGAAGCACACCTCCCGTCATTTTCGATCATTTTTCAAGAAATAATCGATCTTCTTTTGAATTTCAATTTTAATTGGCCGGACTTTTATTCTCCCAAGGGCATTGATGCTATGCACGTGTAGAAAAATGTCTTTGAGAGTCTCATTGCTACCTTGATGGACACAGCAAAAATCAAAGGATGGTCTAAAATCATGAAAAGACATGGTGCGAAAATTTAAAGTCTTGATGCCACAACTTCACCCCGACGATCCGAGGCTAATGGAAAATACACTCACCCATGGCGTGCTTCAACCTAACACCAGAAGAAAAGAGAGTTATATGCACTTTCCTAAGGGGGGTCAAAGTCCCGACTAGGTTTTCAGCGAATGTGAAGAAGCTAGTGTCGATGAAAGACTTGTCAATAACACACTGCAAGGCTCACGATTGTCATGTGATGCTGACAGTGTTTCTACCTATTGCAGTCAGGGCTATAAAGCCAGAGTTCTTAAAAATAACCATCACTCGCATGTTGAAAGGTCGAGATGGCGACTAGAGGGGGGGTGAATAGTCCTTTTTAAAACTTAATCGCGTCGGCTAACCGAAATAAGTGCAGAATTAAAACTATCGGTCTAGCCAAGACTACACCCCTCTATCTATGTTCTTTAGCACCTTTCAAATATACTAATTAAGCAATTAAGGTGCCGGGCTAGCTAGAGCTCACCTAAGCAATTCTAGGAGCAAGGTCACACAAACCTATGCCACTAGTACTTTAAGCGACAAGGGAGCTCCTACACATGCTAGTAAGCAAAAGCACAAAGCCACCTAAGCTCACTAGCAATGCTCGATAACAAGGCAACCAATGCCAAATTAGAGAGTGCAAATACTTAGCTACACAAACTAAGCAATGTGACTAACAAGGTTACTCAAACCAAATTAGCCACGCAAGGGAGCTACTTCTTTGCTACACAAGCAAGAAGGTAACTAATATGCTACACAAGCAAACTAATTACAAGAGCAACTACACAAACTTAATATATATAAAAGTAAATGCAAGCTTGTATAATGGGGAAGCAAACCAACGGGAAGAACAAGGTTGACACGATGATTTTTCTCCCGAGGTTCACGTGTTTGCCAACACGCTAGTCCCCGTTGTGTCGACCGCTCACTTGGTGGTTCGGCGGCTAATTAGCATCACCTGCTAAGCCCGCACGTCGGGCGCCGCAAGAACCTACCCCTTGAGTGAGGGTAGCTCAATGACACGCTTTACTAAAGTTGCTCTTCGCGGCTCCCGCGGGGCGAGCACAATGCCCCTCACAAAGCTCTTCTCCGGAGCCCCGCACAAGCTTCTTGCGGGCTTCGACGGAGACCACCACCAAGCAGTCTAGGAGGTGGCAACCTCCAAGAGTAACAAGCACCACCGGCTTACAACTCGATCACCTAGTGCCACTCGATGCAACCTCACGATGCAATCGCACTAGAATCGCTCACTCACACAATCGAATGATCACTATCAAGTATATGTGTGATGGAGGGCTCCCAAGCACTCACAAGCATGGACACTAAGTCCCCTTAGGTGCTCAGCTCTTGCCATGGCCGAGGGCCACTTCTATTTATAGCCCTAAGGGCTAAACTAGTAGTTACCCCTTCACTGGACAAAAGTTGGGACGACCGGACGCTCCGGTCCGATCGACCGGACGCTGGACCTCAGTGTTCGGTCGTGCGATGCACGCCACGTGTCCCCTCCTTCAAACGCTGTTCATTGGATCTCAACGGTCATCTGTCGACCGGACGCTCCAGCATGAACTGACCGAATGCAGCAACCCCAGCGTCCGGTCGTTTCCAGTAAGGTACCGGACATGACCGGACGCGTCCGGTCGGATGCGATCGGACGCAGCACCAGCGTCCGGTCACTCTCAGCTTTTCAGCTCTGCCTGCGTCACCATACGTCAGCTCTGACCGAACGCAGGACCCCAGCGTCCGGTCACTACGTGACCAGCGTCCGGTCCACTTTGTGAGACCCTGTCTTTTCTCTCTAAGCGCGGGTGGCACCGTCGGACTGTCCGCACACTACGGGCGGACACTCCGCCGGTGGAGTTTCTCCTTTCGCCTATATTTCTTCACCGAGTTGATTCACATCAACTCCAACTTCATCTCCTTTGTAAATGTGCCAACCCCACCAAGTGTACACCACCATATGTATGTGTGTTAGCATTTTCACAATCATTTTCCAAAGGATTAGCCACTCAACTTGCCACACCACTCGATCCTAGCAACGATGCAAAGTTAGATCACTCGAGTGGCACTAGATGACCGATATGCAAACAAGTTTGCCCCTCTTGATAGTACGGCCATCTATCCTAAACCCGGTCATAAACTTCTCTACACACCTATGACCGGTGAAATGAAATGCCCTAGGTTATACCTTTGCCTTGCGCATTCCATTCCATCTCCTCCAACGTTGATGCAACACATGCACCAACACGATCAATAATGATATGATCCACTTCATATCATCACGTGATCATATTGGTTCATCGATCTTGACTTCACTTGCTCTTCACCGTTGCCATCGTCCATCGATACCAAGTCTTGCTTAAGCTTCACCGCCACGCGGTCCATCACTCCAAAGCCTCCGACTTGCCCTTCACGCTTGCAACCGGTCCATCAAGCCAAGTCTTTGTCTTGATCTTCTCCACCTTGATCACATGACTCAATGTCATGTCTCATTTACAATAAGCTCCTTCATCATCACATGTGTGAGCTTTGCAACATCTCCAAGCCATTGTCGCCTTCATGGCATATGTTGCTCACACACATGTACTTGTGGACTAATCACCTGTGTATCTCACATAAACACAATTAGTCCACCTAGGTTGTCACTCAATTACCAAAACCAAATAAGGTCCTTTCAATCTCTCCCTTTTTGGTAATTGATGACAACTCTACAAAGATATGAAAATTAAGCTCTTTTGGATTCATGTTGCTTGCCCAAGCAATTTTACCATGTGAAAATGATTTTGGACAAGTACCACAAACCCGAAATGGTAGTATTAGCTCCCCCTACATATGTGCTAGAGTATTTGATTCTAAGCTCACACATATGCATAGATTGAAAATGTGGGAGAGTAATTACTATCGAATGATGCTAAGGTGTATAGAATAAACCTTTGAAGTGTGATACCAATCGAGTTGCACCTTTAAGTTTATCCTTAGCACCATGGTTAGCTAGATATCACTTGGAAATAAAATCACTAGATATCTCATGAGATCAACTTTAAAAGCATGGTACTAGCATTACTTTGTAAAACATACCAAGTGTCTAGATATCATCCTAAACATGCTAGTTATCAAATCATCATTCAAGTTCTATAACTAGCATACAACACACAAGCATGCATATTGAATATAAGAACTTATGCAATGCAAGCAAGCACATGAATATGCATATATCAAATGCAATCAATCAAAGTTCATGAGCTTGCAATCCCCTACTTGTATGCTTCTCTTGTCCAAGAATTTTGATCCATCTCTTTTTCCAATGTTGCTCCCTCTTTGTCCATGTCCATATCCAACCTCTATTTCTTTGAACTCTTCATATCTTATCTCTCCCCCTTGTTCAATCAATCTTTCATATCTTTGTACAATTCATATCTTTGAACTCTTCATATCTTATCTCTCCCCCTTGTTCAATCAATCTTTCATATCTTTGTACAATCTCTCCCCCTTTGTCATCAATTTTCATAAAATGTGAGTTTCTCATTGATGCAAAGGTATGCATTTGGGGTAGATGGTTGAGGCTTGAATCTTGCAATTTTTATGGACATTACTTGATTGTTGGAATGACACCACTTGAAGAGACCACTTGTAACTTGTACCAATTGTATCTTGTGTAGGGAACTTGAGATACCACACATATAATCTTTGATCTTGATATCAATTTGTGGTACATCTCCCCCTATGTGATAGCATGGGTCATCCATTTGATACACTTGAGCTCTTGTAGTTTAGGGAATCATTCTTCATTTGATGATCACTTAAAGTTGAGGATCACTTGTGGAACCATCATCTTGTATGATTGATATCATGTGTAGATGTAATACCACTTGTATGTATGATATCATTTGAAATAATCTTCTAGTATGGAACCACTTGTTGGATTTGTCAATAAAAATCATTTCTTGAATATTTGCTATCTTCATGAGTACCACTTTTAGGATATCACTTGTGAGTTGATCTAGACATCATTTGTAGATTCTTGATGAAATACTTGAGTCTAGATACCACTTGAAACAAACAAACTATATATACATTTGCATTGTTGTCTTGTGCTTGTACTCTTATCACTATCATGAGCTTCTATGATTGTCTTGAACTAAATTGATTTGCCTAAGCTCTCAAGTCCGGTTTGAACCAATGACAAGCTTCTTCACACCTCTTTTAAGGGTTATCTTGTCAATGTTGTACTTGTTACTTGTTTAGCAAACCAAATTTAAATCAAGTACTTGGGTTCACTAGCTCATGAACAAATTCACATACTAACCAGTAGATCAAATAATCATTCAAGCAATAGTGGTAGGTTATGAATTTTAAATATTTCATTTGTAATGCATGATCCTATGAAGCATGTACTATATGCACTAACCGCATACTAGTAAGGAATGAAATGATCATGCACATTACAATGATACCTTTGCTATGTTGGAGTAGAGGATAGTCACATAGATTCCATTTCATTACTCCAATAGCAATGTGAAGTCCAATTATAAGCTTGGTGAAAACCAATAGATACCATTTTGAATTCTATTCTTCACCCATATGAAATGAATATCACTTATGATCAAGTGCACTTTCTTGTTGTGGTTGACTTGCTTCATTTTTTGATCAATGCTTGCATGAGAGAACCATTTGGGATACCACTTGAAATATCATGATTAGCTCTCTTTTGGATGTTGCTTGCTTTTTCTTGATCAATCCTTTTGATTGCTTCAACTAAGCATCTCAAATGTCCCTTGGATCACCACTTCCATGTTAGCCTTCCAAGTACCATACTTGGTTTACCTACTCATAGGCGGTAAGCCTCTACACTAGGGAGAAGTGACCTCTCTCTAAGAACCATTCTTGATACTCACTTGAAATAACTTGATTGATTGATCCAAGTGATGGACTTAACTTGATGAGTAATCTCGATTCCTTCTTTAAGTCATTTTCTTTCTACTTGTTTAAGTCCTTTTCTTTCTACTTGTTTAAGTCCTTTTCTTTCTACCAAACTATATCCAATAGTCCTAAGAACTTAAACTTCAACTTTATCTTGAGTTTGATCTTGATCTTCATCTTGAGTGCCAAAAATGTGCAAAGTAAACCCCACAATCAAATGGCCTTGTACTCTTTGCTTGTCATGTTTCTAGATCATCTCAAAACCAAACTTAGGTACCTCAAACACTTATAGATATGTTTCCAACTTGAGGACCTTTCAATCAAAGTGACTCTAGATCAATCCAATATTTGTCACTTTTCTGACAGATTTTGTACCCTTCAAAGAAACAAGCATATCTCCCAAAGTACAAATCCAAATGCCTCGAAATTTGGTGGAGGTGTGCATTACTACATTATTTAGTAGCTGTAAAAATTTGAGCTTCATTTGACTTCTATATTGCTACCAGATTTCAATTTTTCCACCACTGCTATATGCTGAAAACAGCTGTACTATAGCTGACAAGATCCACTCCAAAACCAAAGCATCTCTTATCCAATTATCATGAAATTTCTACAGAATGTTATACCATAAGTCTAGAGCATGTACAACAATTTTCATGCCAATCTAATAAGTTTTGATCACTTAAACATGGCTAAGATCACAGCTAGCTCAGATTTTGTAATAAAGGACAGATTTCAATCACTTGAGCTATACTTCATCAAATGTGAATCAAACTTGAAACTAACTTGTTTGAATACTTCCACAAGATATATATCCATTTAAATCACTTACTAAATGTCATCTTATGAACTTATCCAACACAAATCAATCCAAACTTGATTACTAATCAATTTATCCATTCAAACATCTCATAGCAAGCAACATTGCATATTTATCCAATTCAATCAACTCATATGCACCCGAATGAAATGATCAACAAGAGATATATCTTAGTGAGCTCATGATCATCTAATTAGCAAGCTTTAACTCAATTATTTGCAAGCCATCAAATAATCCAATAAATCACCACAACTTGAATATGACACTTGTATGTTGTAGCATATTTGGACTTAACTAAATTTGTCATGGCATTGGGATAGTGATCATCACTTAGCAATACTAGGCTCAATTATATGATCAACAAGATGAATATCATTTGAACCAAGCCTTCAATGCCGATGGTACCTTCAAACAATCATCCACTTTTTGATGGTACCCAAACAAGTTTGGGTCCTCTCAAGTTAGGAGTAACATACTTAGGCATAGCCTTAATATGAATAGCGGGATGTTTTGCAATTGCAACCAATGAGGTACCATTGCCATCCTTTCTAAGCACATTATTATCATCAATTGAAATAGGCTTAGAAATATTACCTAGGGGACATGAATGTGCCATGTGTCCCCTTTCCCGGTATAAGTAGCACTTTCTCTTTGATTGAGCCTTCTCTTCTTTGCTCATGTGGTGCTTCTCATTGCCTTGCCTCTCATGGATTGCTTGAGCCTTCTTCTCAAGCTTGTTAGGACACTTAGAGGCAAAGTGTCCCATACTTCCACACTTGAAGCACTTGATGTGAGTATAATCTTTCTTCTCATCTTCATTCTTGCTCATCATCTTAGCATCTTGAGTTTGCATTGGATGCCTTGCCTTTCCACCCCTTTTTGTTTTCTTCTTCTTTATCATCAAATCACCACCATCTTCATGGTTGATCTTGACTTGCTCTTGGGGTGTCTTCTCTTGCTCAACTTGTGGCTTTGGTTGAGGCTTCACTTGTTGCTTTACTAATTGCTTGGTTGGGCACATAGAGGTGAGATGACCCCATGTGCGGCACTTGAAGCACTTAACATGCCTTAGCCTCTCTTCTTCTTTCTTCAACTTGAGCTTTTCTTCATTGGGGCAACCATTTGCAAGATGTCCCACTTCATGGCACTTGAAGCACATGAAATGAAAGAGCTTCTCTTGTTCTTGCTTCTTCATCTCTCTTTCATATCTTCTCTTGCCCCATCTTTTGCCCTTGATCTTGCTCTTGTTGAAGCCAATGCCACTTGTGTCATTGCGGCTTTCTTGATAATTGACTTTGCTAGTCTTGAAGCCGACCCCACTCTTGTCACCAAAGTTTCTTTGAGTCTTCAACATATGCTCAAAGGTGACTTGAGAGTTGTAGCACCTCTCTAACTTGTTGCTTAATTTCTTCACTTGTCCATTGAGCTCATTGTTCTCCTTCAAAAGGTTAGTCTTACAATACAAAGAAGTAGAACAAGCATCTATATGTGAAGAGCACGGCATAACTAATAAGTCATCACAAGAAGTGGATACATGCTTCTTGCCTACATCACAAGGGTTAGCAACAATTTGTGATTGGTCAATTGACCCATGTGATGAGCTCTCATTATTTTTAAGTTTCTTTGTAAACATTTTAATGAGAGAATCATGTTGTTCTAATAATTCATCATGAGATGCAAGTAGTGTCTCATGATTCAATTTTAGCTCATCATGTGAAGATTTATAAGCATCAAGTAATTTCTTACGTTCTTCACAAGAGTTCTTTAGAAATGAGTTTTCATTTTCTAGTTTCAATGTTTTAGCTTTCTCATTTTCTAAAGACATGGTCATGCTAGCAAGTCTACTAACAAGCTCATCATATGAATCAACATGATCAACCACATTATCATTTGATACCTTGGTGTCACCTTGTGACATGAAACAATGTGGTGTAGTTGGAGAGCTTGTAGTAGCATCATCATCATAGCTTGAGCATGAACCAACATCACCATCAAGTGTGCATGGGGTAGCATCATCACTTGCAACACTTGTGGCATCATCATCAACCTTGTCAAGTGAACTTGTAATGGATTGATCATCATCATCCTCACTTGACAATGAGGTGGAGCAATCTTCCACAATCACCAAATTGTGGTTATGCTCAACACACTCATGTGTCTCCTTCTTGGACTCATCCTCCTTTTTGATTTTACCATCATCCCATGTGGAGGAATCACCGAAGGTGTCCTTGATGGAGTCCCATATCTCACGAGCGGTCCCCTTGTAGTTTACTTGCTTCATCAACTCAAAATGTAAAGCATCCAATAGAAAACAACAAGCATATGCATCAAATTCATAGAGGACTCTTTGAGCTTTGGTTAGAGTTCTATGATCTAAGACATGGGTGAGACCACTAGTGACAACCCACCAAATTTAGGTCCCTTTGCACGAAAATGATCAAGCATGTGATTTTTCCAAAGTGCAAAGTTTGTGCCATCGAAAATGTGATTCTCACAACCATCTAGCCCATTAGGCGCCATCCTCTCGGGTCGGTGAAGACCACAAATGAGAGACCTCGCTCTGATACCAATTGAAAGGTCGAGATGACGACTAGAGGGGAGGTGAATAGTCCTTTTTAAAACTTAATCGCGTCGGCTAACCGAAACAAGTGCGGAATTAAAACTATCGGTCTAGCCAAGAATACACCCCTCTATCTATGTTCTTTAGCACCTTTCAAATATACTAATTAAGCAATTAAGATGCCGGGCTAGCTAGAGCTCACCTAAGCAATTCTAGGAGCAAGGTCACACAAACCTATGCCACTAGTACTTTAAGCGACAAGGGGGCTCCTACACATGCTAGTAAGCAAAAGCACAAAGCCACCTAAGCTCACTAGCAATGCTCGATAACAAGGCAACCAATGTCAAATTAGAGAGTGAAAATACTTAGCTACACAAACTAAGCAATGTGACTAACAAGGTTACTCAAACCAAATTAGCCACGCAAGGGAGCTACTTCTATGCTAAACAAGCAAGAAGGTAACTAATATGCTACACAAGCAAACTAATTACAAGAGCAACTACACAAGCTTAATATATATGAAAGTAAATGCAAGCTTGTGTAATGGGGAAGCAAACCAACGGGAAGAACAAGGTTGACACGATGATTTTTCTCCCGAGGTTCACGTGTTTGCCAATACGCTAGTCCCCGTTGTGTCGACCAATCACTTGGTGGTTCGGCGGCTAATTAGCATCACCTGCTAAGCCCACACGTCGGGCGCCGCAAGAACCTACCCCTTGAGTGAGGGTAGCTCAATGACACGCTTTACTAAAGTTGCTCTTCACGGCTCTCGCGGGGCGAGCACAATGCCCCTCACAAAGCTCTTCTCCGGAGCCCCGCACAAGCTTCTTGCGGGCTTCGACGGAGACCACCACCAAGCCTTCTAGGAGGTGGCAACCTCCAAGAGTAACAAGCACCACCGACTTACAACTCGATCACCTAGTGCCACTCGATGCAACCTCACGATGCAACCACCGGCTTACAACTTCATATCATCACGTGATCATATTGGTTCATCGATCTTGACTTCACTTGCTCTTCACCGTTGCCATCGTCCATCGACACCAAGTCTTGCTTAAGCTTCACCGCCACGCGGTCCATCACTCCAAAGCCTCCGACTTGCCCTTCATGCTTGCAACCGGTCCATCAAGCCAAGTCTTTGTCTTGATCTTCTCCACCTTGATCACATGACTCAATGTCATGTCTCATTTGCAATAAGCTCCTTCATCATCACATGTGTGAGCTTTGCAACATCTCCAAGCCATTGTCGCCTTCATGGCATATGTTGCTCACACACATGTACTTGTGGACTAATCACCTGTGTATCTCACATAAACACAATTAGTCCACCTAGGTTGTCACTCAATTACCAAAATCAAACAAGGACCTTTCACATGTGCTACTTCTTTTTGAAGATTTCACAGAACACGATTGGCAAGCAAGAGCTGAGTGACCTAAATGAATTTATGGTGGAGACACAAAACCAACTAGAGATGTGTTTACCTTCTGCTTTTTTTGATATAATGCCACATCTCATGATTCACATGGTTCATCAAATACAGGCACTGAGCCCTTGCTACTTGCATGAAATGTGGTCCAACGAGCGGTTCATGTTGGTTCTAAGTCGATACATGCATAATCGAGCATACCCAGAGGGCTCCATGATAGAGGGTTATAGTACTGAAGAAGTCGTCGAGTGTTGTCAAGAGTACCTAAAAGTACAGAAAGAGATTGGTAAACCCGATTCTCGTCACTAGGGTAGGTGGCTGGGAATGGGCACTAGTGGTAGAAAAGTGTTCATCGACCATGATTACAAAGAGGTGAATCGGGAGCATTATAGTGTGTTGTAGAGTACACAACTGATGCAACCGTATATTGATGAACACTTGGCTATTATTATGGCAGAGAGAAATAGTCGTTTAGATGATTTGGTCATAAAATAGCATAAGCAACGATTAACTACATATGGTTGAAGGACCAAAACATACCGCCTGGAAAAACCATAGACTCTATTACCATCAGTAGGTTGGCGGAGGGGCCATCAAGACAAGTGACATCATGGAAAGCTTATGACATCAATGGGTACACGTACTATACCCACGCAAAGGATAGTAAATATGTGAACCAAAACAATGGCGTTCGAATAGAAGCTCTCGATGGAGTGGGATGAAAGATCCAATACTTTGGCATTATTGAAGAGATATGAGAACTTGACTATGGAAGGGATATAACGGTGGCCCTATTTTGATGCCGCTGGATCAAACAACACCAACTGAACGAGATCGGATTGAGAGTCCTGGACCTCGAGAATCTAGGCTACCAAGATGACCCTTGGGTGCTCGCTTCACGTGTCGCACAAGTTTTCCATATGCTTGACCCACAAAGTAATCTCCCCCGAAGAAGAAGACAAAGCACGTGGTTGTCTCCGGGAAATAGCACATTATCAGAGTTGATGGCGTGGATGATGTTGAAGCTTACAATAACTATGATGAGATATCGCTATTCATAGACTTTTCTAAGAAGATCAGTGTTGTGGAAAAGAACCTGCCCAAAGACATATTACCATGGAAACGAGAAGGTGTCAAGGGAAAAGTCGTTACAGCGGGCTAGCTAATTGTTGAACGTGGAGTATTTGTGTAAGTGTGTGTGTTTGTAAGACTTCATTTATGCATGCGTGTGAAACTATATATTTATGTATATGTGTGAGACTATATATTTATGTATGTGTGTGAGACTATTTAATACATGTGTGTGAGACTACCCTTTGCAACATCCAGATGAATCTATTTCAACATCCACCCTATTACTGCTAAAACTTTATGAAATCACATAACACTTTATGAAATGAACAAATGACCAAAATAAAAATTGGAGATCTTGACGAGTTATACAACTTTTATATTCATCACATTTACAGCTGAAATCATTTAGTTGGTTGAAAATAAGGTTTGAAGTTGTCATTTTTTGAAATTCAAAATTTAAATTATCTAGAATTAGTGACAAAGATAGATGACCAGACTAAAATGATAGAGCATGATTTTAGAAAATTTTAGGAAAAAACCATCATATTTAGAGTTAGTATGAGGGAAAAGACTAGTTACAAGTTTTTGCCACAGATTAAAAAGAGAAATCACACTTGTTCATCATTGATCATCATGAACAGTTGTGATTTTTCTTTTTAATTTATGAGTAAAATTTGTAACTAGTCTTTCTCCCTCATACTAACTCCAAATGTGATGATTTTTTCTAAAATTTTTTAAAATATTGCCCTATCAAGTTACTGTGTTGATTTGGTCATTCTTTTTATTTGACAAAGTTTGAGCAGTTTAAATTTTTAAATTTAAAAAAATAACAAGTTCTAACAAGATTTTGAAATACCAAATGATTTCAGCTAAAAAAGTGATGAATACTAAAGTTGTATAACTCATCAATATCTAAAACTTTTATTTTGATCATTTCTTTATCTGACAAAGTGATAGTAAACATTGTTTGTAAATCAACATGTCTCGCGTATAGTTTATGAAACTATGAGTGACATGTGGACTTGTGAACAATGTTTATTAACACTTTGTTAAATAAAGAAATGATCAAAATAAAAGTTATAGATAGTGATGAGTTCAACAACATTTATGTCCATGACTTTTCTAGTTGAAATCATTTAAGGTTTTAAAATCTTATTTGAAGTTGTCATTTATTAAAATTCAAAATTTGAACTATTCAAATTTAGTCAAATGAAAAGATGATGAAAATAAAAGTTGTAGATAGTAATGGGTTCAACAACTTTTATGTTCATGACTTTCTTATTTGAAATCATTTAAGGTTTGAAAATCTTGTTTGAAGTTGTCATTTATTGAAATTCAAAATTTTAACTTTTCAATAAATTTTGTCAAATAAAAAGATGACCAAAATATATGTTGTACATCTTGATGAGTTCTACAACTTTAATATTTACAAAATTTTCATTTGAGGTCATTTAGTGTCCTAAAATTCTATTATTTGTTTTGAAATTCAAATTTTAAAATTTTAAAATATTATTTTTGTAAAAAAGAAAATATAAAATTTTATCTATATATATAATAAAATTATTTATATATACATATATTTATATATATAGAATAATAAAAAAACTAATATGTAAATTTATATTGTGTTCTTTATATATGAATGAATTACATAATTATTAATTAAAATAAATATAAAAATATTTGTAGAGACAGCTAACTTAGGGCCGCCCTTAACTCTCCAGAATAAGCCGCCACGGGTGGCTAACTTGATTTGTAGAGACGGCTAACTTAGGAGCCGCCTTACACTTACAAATGCCTCTCTCACCTCCGATATAACCCTAGCCATGGCGGCGCCGTTCTCCATGGAACCCACGGGGGACTGGCTAACTCTTCTTCTCTGGGCAAGCACGATTCTTCCTGTTCCTCACCAAGCTCCGTCGCGAGACCTACACCACCACGCACGCTCAGCTATCTCGCCATCGACGTCGGCTCCAAGGAGACAAGGCGCGTCCCACGCGTCCCCATCTCGCCATCGACGCCGCGCCGCCCCGCGCCTCTCCCCTTCGTCGTCATCGCTCGTCCCCTCCCTCCCACCTCCTTGTTGGTTTTGGTAATTGAGTAACAACCTAGGTGGACTAATCGTGTTTATGTGAGATACATAGGTGATTAGTCCACGGTACATGCAACATATGCCATTCCTTGGAGATGTTGCAAAGCTCACACATGTGATGATGAAGGAGCTTATTGCACATGAGACATGACATTGAGTCATGTGATCAAGGTGGAGGATCCAAGACTTGGCTTGATGGACCGGTTGCAAGCGAAGGGCCCTAGCCTTTGATGGACGGCGTGCGGTGAAGCTTGAGCAAGACTTGGCCTGCCGGACGGGCGATGGCAGCGGTGAAGGCAAGTGAAGTCAACCCGATGAACCAATATGATCATGTGATGATATGAAGTGGATCATATCATTGTTGATCGTGTTGGTGCATGTGTTGCATCGCATTGAAGGAGATGGAATGGAATCTCTTCTCTGGCGCCTAGGGCATTTCATTTCACCGCTTGTGTAGAGAAGTTTATGGCGGGTTTATCCCAAGAGGGGCAAACTTGTTTGCATATCGCCATGTTCTCGAGTGATCTAACTTTGCATTGTCGCTAGGATCGAGTGGCGTGGCAAGTTGAGTGGCTAACATCCTTTGGGAAATGATTGACCTACACACATACACATGGTGGTGCACTTGGTGGTGTTGGCACATTTACAAAGGAGGTGGTGTTTGCGGGTGAGATCTCCTCTCTCCCCGGATGCCTATTTTCTATTACATTATCGACGAAAATAGAATGCCTATTTTCTTTTTGCTCCATGCAAGGAGACAAGCAAGGGTGATGAAGTTAGAAGTGAAACGCAGTTAGTCGCGAAGATCCCGTCGATCAACCGACCGGATCCCCCATCTCGCCATCGACGTCCAAGGTGACGATCGTTAAGAAGAAGTGTGACGAGACGTGCGGTCCCCGGCGTCCGGTCGAGGTTGGTACCTCCCCGGACACTTCGGGGTTCATCGGTCGGTTGAAAGCTGTCCAAGGAGTTGGAACGGTGGCGTCTGCGGCCCCGACCGCCCTCCCCCCCCCGTCCGGTCTCGCCGCCGTGCCTAGTTCCTCATAAATAGAAGTCCTTCACCATCGACGAGCACCCACCTTAGTGTCCATGCGTGTCCCTTCTCACACACATACTTGACATTTGATTGTGTGAGTGAGCTTCTAGTGCGATTGCATCGTGAGGTTGCATCGAGTGGCACTAGGTGATCGAGTTGCCTTGTTACTCTTGGAGGTTGCCACCTCCTAACGCCCTCTTTGTGCTAAGGTACTTGTGCTCGCCCAGCGGAGTCGCGAAGAGCAACTTTAGTAAAGCGTGTCATTAATTTAACTTGCATGGCAGCTTGATGGTCATTGAGACACTGCAACCGCTAGCTTGCTACTAAATTCTTGAAATTGTGCATACTCTTACACAAGCTTGCAGGTATTTGAATCTGATGGTTCAACCGCCTTGCTACTAAATTCTTGCAAACATTCCATTTTAATTTGGTTTTAGTGAATCAACACATGAATGGTTTGTTCACTTTAGGATTGCCTTGCTATTGAGCATTGCATACAATGCTAGATTTTGTTGGCATACCAATTTTTTTAAACTAATAGTGGCATAGGTTTGTGTGACCTTGCTCCTAGAATTGTTTAGGAGAGCTCTAGCTAGCCCGCAAGTATGGTTCACTCTCAAACAAATAGAGGGGTTAAATTCATCCACATTTATATCGATAATACAATTTTAGAAAGGACATCTAAGCATCCGTTCTCATCCTATGTCGAGTTCCTCATCGTGTCCTTCATCAAAGGATAATGAAAATTTATATCTTTGTCAACCAAAACTATATGGTCATTGAGATGCAAATAAAAAATTCAAATTGTGCATACTCTCTTTCTCGAGGTATTTGATATTTTTTTCTATTCCTGCAAATTTTTTAGCCGAGTGAATCAACATGAATGGTTTGTTGTTCAGGATTGCCGCTAGCCAAGCATACAATGCTAGATTTTGTTGGCATACCAATTTTTTTTGAATTTGTAGCCTTAGCGAAGAAAAATTCTTCATCCACACAAAACCGATAATAATGTAGCTTCTATATTTTTTCTAAAATTGATTATCAACCAAACTATATAGCTCAAGCTCATGACCAGATTATTTTCTATTCCGTTAATGTCATGATATTGTTGTTAAGCTATGACTTTACGAACACTGTAAAAAAATTGATTAATGTGACTTCTCTGAAAAATGTCCTCACTGATCTTGTTTGCTTCCAAACCGCATCTCAGATTTATTTGCTTCCCTGCATCTCGGCTATTTAAAGCTATACAGAAAGATGAATGATGTCCTTAATGATCATTCAATGCATTTGATATAAAAAAATAGCTAGAGAATAGCATATTGTAATAATAGGACACTGGAGTTGGATAATTAGTAGTTGGGCAAAATTATAATTTGCGAAGGTTGTTTAACGTTGCATGGAGGTAAAATAAATTTTCAAAAGTTGCCATCTTAGACACCTTTCTTTGCATATATAGTTAAGCAGCAGTAACACCGTCCTTAGTTTAAATACTGTTGTTAAGCTTTGCTACTTTGGAGATGTCATAAAAACTGTATAGGCAGGAACATGAATCCAAAGTGTGTATTACTGCATACTAAGCATTTTGTTAGCAATATAAACTGTCTATACTAACAATAAAACTATTTTTAGTTAGCAGTTTTTGGACAGATTTAGCATCTTAATAGGATGCCACCTCTAAAGACCTTTTTTGTATCGTGGAAATATCTTAGTGTTAGATTTAACTATTGTTTCTGTTTATAAGCATTTCATTTTCTAATCATGGTTTTCTGTTGGAGTGATTTACTTTTGAGAACCAATTATTCTCTCTATTATCAAGATATGATTGTTGGTTGCCTGCAACATTTATAGTTCAGACATGTCTATATCACTAGACATTTGATGATTGGGTTTTACCCTTATTTCAAATGAAACCATCCTCTAGTAGATAAATAAAGAGTGATGTTGTTCAGTTCTTCAAATGAAGCACCTACTGGAGATGTAATGACATCATCTTTTCTCCCCTTATTATATTACTTTATGTGATTCCATAGTTTTTTTGCCTTGCTCAGTTGTCTCTATTGACTTTTGGGGCTTAAATCCTTTCTATGATTCCATAGTTTTACCCTTTGCTCAGTTGTCTCTGTTGACTTTTGCTTGCTCAGCCACTACTAGGTTCAGTTTCAGTAGTTCATCGGTTTATCACTGCATGTACTATCTCTGACAACCACATAGTAGTATGTATGTGTATCGGATAATAAGGTGATACCCATTGGAGGAAGCTTCTGAGCTCCCCATGCTCATCAGTTCCCACTATCCACCATGATCTTCATTCTCCTCATTTATTTTTTCTGCTTCAGTCTTTAGCTCTTCATCTTTAATTTGATATGTATCCTGCAAATGGAATCCCTTGCTAGCTCCAAACTAGTTCTCTATATATATGCAAATTTTTGGAGTAAGCTAGCACCACCTACATGTGCAAATTTGTTACTGATGAGCTGGTCATATACAATTTCCCTCATGACAAAGCTGCTTAATTACTCGGACAACAACGTAATAACCTAGGTTAACGTTGTTCTCTAGCAACTACTGTGGAAATTGACACTACTGTTTGCAGTGTTGTACTAGTTGATTAGAAAAATCCAAACCGAACACGGTGCCCTTTTCGATACAAGAATCTCACTGACATGTGAATGTTATGTTATACATGTGAATTTGGCTTGGCTTCCAGCCGGCTGTTCAAAAGTTCATTTATATGACCTAGTATTTTCTTCCCTCATGGAAAATAAAGGGTTCAAAAGTTCATTTATATGACCTAAAAAATACATTTGCCATGTCAGTCCTCACTCCTGTATGTTTTCATGCAGATGGAGTCTCTCTTTCTAGCGTCTAACCTCTAGTTGCTACGAGCTAATGATATTTCCTTTTACTTTTATTTCCCCTCCTTTCCTTTTGAAAACTGCAAAGTGCAGACTAACACAGCTAGCCAGCAGTTGTTTTCACCCCTTTCTTTGCTCACCATGACATATATTGGTACAAGTGTACAACAGATGTTACAAAGGCAATAGTAATGGATTAAACACATGCAACATGTAGCCAATGTTGCTATACTAATTAATCTTTGCTTCTAACGTATGTCACAGTATCAATCGGGGTAAATGCTATATGATCCATCTGCTATGACTTACACAGTCTTGTAAACAAGTCAAAAGGCACACAACAACTGGTTGTTGGGGCATAATTACAGCAGCAAACAACGATGAAATTGTAGCACCCCTAACTACTCAGATTCATGTCATATTTATTTAATATAACTTACTCAACTAAACAACCATTCTTTAAAAGTTCGAATAATCATTCTTTAAAAGTTGCATAGCATGTTTTTGTAAATTTTAAATTTTTTAATACAACCTTTACATACTCTTCCCTTGCTAATTGATTGTGTCCATTGGTGGTCTTGGCTATGTCTGTGTGCTTTGACTTGGAATACTGCGGCTGGTCCACTCTGGAGTCTGGACTGCTGCCAATACTTGATCTAGAGGCAGTACATACTTCCATATTATTTCAATTAGACTCTTTTGGGGATGGATAATGACCGCCTTTTGCTTTGTTTTTTGATACTAATGTAGTAGTACTAGTTTATCTTGGTGTTTTGTTTTCTTTGCTGCTAATGTACTGCTACTAGTTTATCACTGCTAGGCCCACCACTGCTAGAATTGGAGCAGCTATATACCATAATGGCAATCCATGCCACAACTTAGACTCAACTCAGGCATATGAGGTAGCTCATATGATGATCGAATGCCCCCTACTTATAAGCAGTTGTTGTTTTTTTGCCACCTTTCCTATCCTCTATGTTTGGGAAGTAGCTGCTGCTTTTTTTAACACTTTTTCCTCTCTATGTTTGTTAAGCAGTTATTGTTTTTTTTACCAAATCTCCCCTCTCCTCTGCTCTCCTTTTGTTTTGCCGATGATGAAATTGTCTAAGTCCATACATTATATGGAATATGAGCTGATGATCAAGAACTTATGAGGAATTTAGCATCATTAGCAACCGCCCCTACATTACCTTCTCCCATCTTCTCTGTTATGATGTCTTGATGCTCTAAGTTCATAATCAAATGATAATTGATATGTTTCTGAGGCCTCTACTACTGCTACTACTCATTTTTTTATATATTGTTGTTTTATAGGACTACTTTGGTTTTTAGACCTTTTTTTTATTTCTTATACCTTCTCACGTACCTAAAGCACACTTTCTAGCATCTATTAGAACAAAGCGCGAAATAATGTCACGGACACCAGACAGTGTAGCCCGATGCCTCGAACATGATGAGCAGCCAACCTATGAGGAGCAAGCACTAGAGGGCCAGCTTACTCAGGAGCAGTTCAATAACGAGTTAGAAAAGGATCTAGAAGTGATGCTTACTCAGGAGCAGTGTGACGAAGAGGAAGGGGGAGCAGAAGAGGCTGCTGAAGGCGAAGAAGAAGAGGATGATGATGATGAGGACTCAGAAGAAGGATATGTAAGTCCCGAGGATCCTTTCCCACGTGAAGCCAGAAGGAGGCCAACGGAGGAAGATTTGGACAAGGATTTTGATCCGAACGAGGAGGTAGGGATAAAGTCTTAGCTTATAAATTTTGCTAAAGCTTTGGTTGTGTTACCTCTGCTAACAGTTTGACATGTCGTATATACAGGTCCCTCCTAAAACTCGGAAAAGATGACATCGACGTCTGCGACATCTCGCCGGACAAGACGGAGTAGAGGAAAGGAGAGCAGAGGCAATAACCATAGAGACGGACATTGAGGCCTCTGCTCCACAACCTCAAGACACAACCACGAACACGACTACCAAGCCAAAGAGGAAACGTGGGGATAGAAAAGCAAATCAATATCCAGATAAGGCATGCTATGTGATAACGGAGGTCGGGCCAGCAGGGGAGATCATTGAGACGAAGGAATTCAGAGGACAATTCTATAATGCTATCGGTGCCCTAGTAAGAGATAAATTGAACCCATCAATCCCTAACTGAAAAGAGGTACCAGAGAAGAAAAAGGATGAACTATGGGATAAGCAGCTAAAGCTCAATTTTAGATTTCCAGAGGGTAAGCATGAACTGGTAAAAAATACTTTCAAGATCATGGGAGAGTCATTCCGACGTTGGAGGTCGGAGCTCAACAAGAAGTATATGCAAAAGGGGTTAAGTCCCTTCAACGAGTTCGGCAGCATAACTCTTAGTCAATGGGAGGAGCTCATGGATCAGAAGACTTCATCGGAGGCATTAGAGCTCAGTGCCCGTAACACCGAGCTGGCGAAGAGGAACAAACACCACCATCATCTAGGCCCCGGTGGCTACTATGGCAAGAAAGAGCAGTTTAGTAAGATGGACGAAGAGACCACAGCTGCTGGGAATATCGATGTGAAGAATTTGAAGGTACGCTCAAGGAATTGGATATATGCGAGGAGTACAGAATCATCCGGCGGTAATCTTAAGTTTGATAAGCCAGAGACCCAAGAGGTAGTATCAAGGATACTGAAATATACTAAAGACAAGGAGAAGGGCTCATTCAATCCTTCTAGAGAGAGGGACGAGCTTAGCCTTGGCTTGGGAAACAACGAGCACACAGGCCGCACCAGGGGGCTAGGGAAAAGGATGTCCTAGAAGCATAGATTAGAAGAGGACAGACACATATACAAGAAACATGGCATAGACCAGGAGGCTAAGTTTGAGCTCCAAGTGAAGGCTCTAGTTGCGAATGCGCTGGAGGGGCAAGGACTGTCTACGGAGCCACGCACATTAATGATGCCACTAGGAGAACTGGCATTAGTTGGCAGCCCTCCGAAAGTTCATAGCAGCCAATGTTCCATTGCAGCCACAACCCCCATCGATCACATATGGGAGCCAACTAGTTGTACCTTGGTGCTTCTCAGCGGTCGGCAGAACATTGTGATGGAGGTGGCAACGAGTGTAGCATATCCTCCCGGTGGCTTACACCACAATAATAAGATACCACCAGACTACACTAGGGTCGAGGTGCATACCGTGAAGCCCGAGTTCATGCAGTGGAGAATAGACTACGCAACTCCCGAGGGGCTAGTGTTACTCGAAGATGTAATGGGACAGTTCATCCTTTGGCACAAACGGGATATTATATTGACTGCTTCTTTCGCCACCTCCCCCTCTCTTAAATTTGGAGCGAGTTGTTGAGGACGGGAGATATTTTCACCGTCTCGTGACCACCATATTCCTGAGATGCCACATTCTTCCCTGCCTCCTAGCGAGCTTGTGCCTGATAAGCCACAACCTTCTCTAGCTTGTACCGAGCAAGTGCATGATGAGATGCCACAGTCTTATCAATAAGCGTAGCCGATACATGAACAACAAGTGTCTCCTGAAGAAGGTGATGCACAAGAAGATGAGGACGTGTCTAAATGGGAACTTCAAAAGAAGCATCCAATCACCATAAGGCCATTTTATGTTCTGATAAAAGACGTCTCGTCGGTGCACAAGTGGTATGCCCATGACCAGTTCAAGCCTGAGAACCAAATTAAAAAAGTCCCATCACGAGCATCTGAGGAGGCCGTCACTAGCAAACTCCACCAAACAGCAAAGCAGTATCCAAATGTTGATGCCATCAAATAGTCAAAGGATTGCCCAAAAACATATGAAAGAGGCAAGCCCTTCCTACCAAACCAGGACATCCAGCGCCTACCACTTGGAATGAGAAGGTTCTATGATTGGTACTTGCGTGTTCTCCTAACGAGCATAGACCTCGTACAAGCATGCTTCTCCATCGGCACATTTGGAAGCCCAGCCGGGAAAATTATCTTTGACTTCGATGACATGCAAACATGCTTTCACCTTGGAGCAATGGAAATGAATCTAATTCGCACGTGGTGCCTGTAAGTCCTTGTCCTCCTGATATGATATGAATGTAATATTTGAATTTTGTTGTAACTAACCCACGCTGTGATTTGTAGAATGCAAGTGCACATTGTAAAACAAATGTCAAGTGTGAAAGCCGGGTATATAGACCCTCAAGCTATAGCACAAACAAATTTTAATTACCCTAGACAGTGAAAACTGGATGACAAAGAGCTAGCTGCTGGAAAGACCTTTCGAGAGAAAGAGGACATCCATACGAAGAAACTAAGGCAAGAGTCTCTTAAGGTTTCGGCATATATTGCTCTGGCTTTTAAAAATCTCCAACATCACTCTACTATATTTGTATAGGCGTCAATGTCGGGAGGAGCATGACATGGGTCTTTAATTTAATAGATAGGGACCCGATGACATACAAAGACTTCATATCGATTCTCAAGACGTATACATATCGACAATCCTCATTAGCTTATATGTTTGTATACATACTTGTAACATTTACTTTTGGATACTAACAAGTTGTATTTGCTAGAATAATTCGAACAGGGCATTTAGGTTCTATGTCACTAAACATCACGGAAGGCATGATCAAATAAGAAAGAAAAGGCTGGCTATAAAAACACTATGTGCGGTAAGTATAACTTACTTCTTCAGTACTCTATTACATGGCTATCAAAAGCATTACGTAACATTTTCACATGCAAAACACATAGTGCCCCAAGCAGAAGCCTGGGAGTGTACATTGTGGATACTATATATGTTCTATGATAAGTAACACCGGTGTCTACAGGAGACACCCCTTAAGCGTAAGTTTAAACCTCTTCACCCGTAGTATAAAAACTTCGCACATGGTATGAAATACTAAACTGAAACTTGTTCTCTTATAGTGAAAAGAAGAGAAAGAAATGAAAAGAGACCCATACAAGGATGATCAACTCTTAGAGCTCATCGGCGACCTTTGCAACTTCATATTGGACCAGATTGTATACGTCAAAGGCACCTACCATGACTGAGATTCTGACTTAGGTAGAAATCCTCAGTACCAACACCTTCGTGAGACTGAACGGCTAGCTCTAGGCCATTGATAACAATGTATATGAAATTTGGCATTGGTCTTACCTTGTGAATTATGCCTATTTAATGATGGATTGTATATATTCTTGTGAATTGGACTTATAATTGTAGTTTATATAATACTCTTGTGCTTGTGGTCAGATTTGAATTATATATATATATATATATATATATATATTCGTCGAATTTGAATTGTAATTTTGAATTTTTTTAGCGAAAAAATGTACTGTAGAGGTGGTTCTAGACTGAACCGCCCCTACAAACAGGTATTATAGGGCGACTAGTACTACAGCCGCCCATACAAATCGATTTTGTAGAGACGGCTGGTGTTATCAGCCGCCCCTATAAATCAATTTATAGAGGCGACTGCACCAACCGCCTCTACAAATTGATTTGTAGGGGTGGTCTGAGAACCGTCCCTATAAATATATGATTTGTAGCCACGCTTTGGTAGGGGTGGCTGGCCAAACCGCTCCTATAAATTATCTGAAGCCACCCCTACAAAAAATTTATGCAGTAGTGATCTAGGCATAAGAAGAAAAAACGGCACTTGCATTGGGATATTAACAGTAGAACCTGTATGGCTTTATGTAATTGTAAGTTATGTATAAGGGGTTGTTTAGATTCCTTTATTTTGGAGGAATTAAAATCTATTTAATGGATTAGGCTATTTGGCTTGAAATTTAACATTCCATAACTTTCCTTAGCTCACAAATCAGCCTATCTCAAATTCATAGGGTGGGAGATGGAAATGGATTCTATAGATCACTATGGTATAATTCTACTCTCTAACTTATAGCACACTCTTCAACTCACTTCTCTACAATAAAAATACAACATATAAGTATGTCCCTCGTATGCCTAGCAATAAATATACAAATATATTCTATATACAACTATATTAGCTTAATTAATCTATGTCTAAATTATAATTATTAGAATGAATTCAATTCAAGGATCCAAACGGGCCCTAAAAGTTTTCCCTCAGCTAGCTAGTAAAAACCATATTAAAAAAAAGCCACCTGAAATCAATATGGTATAAACATGCTTAACACAATTTTGTAAGTGCAGCAGTAGACCAAGGAAAAAACAAAGTAATATTCCCTCCATTCTAAATTATAAGTCGTTTTGATTTTTTGATACCCATTTTGCTATGTATCTAAACATATATTATATCTAAATACATAGTAAAATGGATATACAAAAAAATCAAAGCGACTTATAATTTTGAACAGAGAGAGTAAATATTACAACATAGAAAACAGAAGCAAAATGTGCTCAGATTGAAATTTGCACGGATAGAGGGTGGTGCAAGTTTCATTTGTTTTGGTTTATCGGATTGATTTAAAACTTGCTAAAATAAGCTAAAATTATGTCCTTTTAGAAACATAATCACCCTAATGAACACGTCTGACAAACTAAGCAGTAGATTTTGATATTAGCAAAGTTAATAACATAGTTTTTCTTCTAAAATTATTCGTAAAAAATAGAAGTATTCGTGTCAAGCTGAGAACTTAAATGTAGTACACAGACGCACCACATAAACGTGGCACGTAACTAATTGGCTGATTTATTAGAAAATTGGCTGATTTATTAGAAAATACAATTAGATATCCACTTCCACTTGTATCCGTAACGATGGACGCATAGCCAGCACGGCAGCATCGATAGTTCTACGAGCAGGAAATAGGAATGCAGGAGCAGGATATAGTTTTGCTTGTAGGCTGCAAGTATGCAGGCCCAGCGAGCGACGCTAGTGTGCAAATTTGTGCACGCATGCAGAACATTCACGAAGCTTCCAGGACGTTCTGGAAAGTTGGCGTGTCACCTCATATCCACTTGGACAGGAGGATCGTTTTCCCATTTCTGCGCCTGTGCGCGAACAAGCAGGGCACGTCCTCGCCTTCGCTTCCGCTTTCGCTGCGGTTGCGGGGCGCACGGGCCATCGCGCCACCAGCCGCCCTCATTCTTATCAGCTCGAGTATTCCTCCGGATCCGCGGGCTCGGAGGCAAACGGATGGATCTGAGTCAGCAATACGTGGTGTGTGTGGGGAAAGTTAAGGCCCCGTTTCGCCATTCTCCCTACACCATCCACGTACGGATCATGGCGGTGGAGCAAGCGCGCGACAAAGTGACAGACCTGGAGGTACTCGTCAGCCATTTGATTTTTTACCTAAGCCTCGCTTCCTCTGTTCACATCTCGGTTGCTAGATCAATATCGATACCTGAATCCTGATGTCCTGATATAATCTACTTTAGGCTTATCCATGCAGTTGATGTGGGTATGCGGAATTGTAGTTGTGCTGCACCGATACCCTGCGAATGGTAACGTTCATGTGCATTGCATCTTTGCTCCTCTGGGTGCAAATACCTATCCTTCTCTGATCTTCAACAAATCCATACTCATGGTACTGAGCAACAAGCTTTTCCTGCTCCAGTTCAACAGGGTCTATTGGAACAGAGGATTGCAAAATAGAGGAAACGAAGAAAACATATGAATAGGAAATGAGTGTAGGTAGAAAGTAGATGATGATTTCCTAACACTTCGTGGAGTATGTCCAGCTTTGGAGCGCTCTAAACCACATTCAGCTCGGGAAGGCGGCATCAATTGGAAGGATAAGTTGGATGGAAAATTCACAACAGGATTGGCCTAGCACACGCAATTCATTGGATCAACAATGACAAATTTCAAATGCCTGATTTGGAAAGTCTGGGCGCTACCAAAGTACAAATTCTTTGGGTGGCTCGCCATCCAAAACAGAATCTGGACCTCCGATAACTACAAGCGCGGGCATGGCCAAATAATGGTGTGTGTGTGTGTCCCCATTGCAGGCGCAGTCAAGAGTCTGGAGTATAAGAAAATGGGGGAACCAGATGACCTTTCTGGTCTCTGGACTGCATGTTATATATTCAGGGAAACGCCTCCTCACGGGCTTGGATTACATCACGGTAGTTACACAACAACCTCATGTGTCTATCCTAACAACCTCTAATAATCTCTCCCTATACATATGCTGTACACCGCATGACTCGGTTGTCTAGGATAACTATGATGCATATCATCTAACACTCCCCCTCAATCTTAGCCACTAAGAAGGTTAAGATTGGTTCTGAACTGTTGAAGCTTGGCAGCAGGAATAGCCTTGGTGAAACCGTCAGCAAGTTGATCACCTGAGTTGATGAATCTGATCTCCAACAGTTTTGCAGCCACTCGCTCCCTAACAAAATGGAAGTCGATCTCGATATGCTTAGTCCGGGCATGGAAGACGGGGTTTGCAGAGAGATACTTAGCTCCCAAATTGTCACACCAAAGGCGTGCAAAATCAAGGACACCGAATCTGCAGCTTCTTTCAAAGCAATTTCGTACCCACATAATTTCGGCAGTTGCATTAGCCAGCGCTTTGTACTCCGCCTCAGTACTTGATCTAGAAACAGTAGCTTGTTTCCGAGCCATCCATGAGATCAAGTTGCTGCCCAGAAACACTGCAAAGCCACCAGTGGAACGGCAGTCATCAACACACCCCGCCCAGTCGGCATCTGAGAAAGCACTAACAAGCATAGAACTCGACTTCTTGATTTTGAGCCCCAAACTAACTGTGCCACGCACATAGCGTAATATTCGCTTGACTGCACTCCAATGAACAGTTGTAGGAGCATGAAGATACTGACACACTTTGTTGACAGAGAAGGATAGATCAGGCCGTGTTAGTGTCAGGTATTGAAGAGCTCCAACAACGCTTCTGTAGCGAGTGGCATCTTCAGGGCTAAGTGGATCTCCAGCAGTAAGACTAAGCTTCTCTGAGACACATAATGGCGTGTCAACTGGCTTTGCACGGTCCATACCAGACCTGGATAGAACATCAGTGGCATAGCGCTCTTGAGACAATAGCAAGCCATCACCAACTCTTTTAACTTCGATGCCGAGGAAGAAGTGAAGATCGCCCAAGTCTTTCAGAGCAAACTCAGCTTGGAGATCTTTAAGTAGAGCTGCGGTAGCCGATGAAGAGGAACTTGCCACAATGATGTCATCAACATATACCAAGACAAACATGGTGTATGAGCCCTTGTTATAATAGAACAAAGAGGTATCTGCTCGTGAGGGAACAAAGCCAAGTGCTTGCGACTTATTGCAGTAGTCGAGCGTACCAAGCCCGTGGAGCTTGTTTCAGCCATAAAGTGCTTTATCCAACTTGCATACATAGCTAGGATGGGCCTTGTCAGCATACCCGGGAGGTTGGTGCATGTAGACCTCTTCTTCAAGAAAGCCATGAAGAAACGCATTTTGAACATCAAGCTGACGTAACGACCATCCCTTTGTCACAACCACGGACAGAATCAGACGGATAGTGGCTGATTTGACAACTGGGCTAAAAGTTTCTTCATAGTCAATGCCATAACGCTGTTTGAAGCCCTTAGCAACAAGTCGTGCCTTGTAGCGGTCAATTGTGCCATCAGCCTTGCGTTTGAGCTTGTAAACCCACTTACAGCCAACAATATTCTTGCCCTTCGGACAAGGCACAAGATGCCAGGTTTGATTCTTGATCAAGGCTTGATACTCATTGTCCATTGCCGCACTCCAATTGCGATCATTAAGAGCTGCATCAAGGGTGGAAGGTTCCTCTGCAGTGTGACTGGCAAGCATGCCCCAACGCACCGTGCCATCAGTGAACTGCTTGGGCTGGCGAATACCATGTTGAAGTCGAGTGGCAGGGCGATCAGGCATCGATGCAGTAGAAGGAGCAGCTGTCGAGGACGAAGGAGGCACAGGCGCAGCAGCCGCAGAAGATCCCGCGGGGAGGATCTGGACAGTAGCCTCAAGAGTAGGCGATGTCGAGGTGTCGGCGACGGTCCCCGCGCCAGCGGGATCTGGCTGTGGAGCATCGAGCTCGGCGGGTGAGGGTTGTGGCATGGGATTTGGCGTAGAAGACCCCGCGTCCGCCGAGGGAATCCCAGTGGCCCCGTGTGACGCCTCCACGTGGTCGGGACGAACCACCGTACTGCCACCAGAGTCCGCGCCGAATCCCGAGTGTGATGCGCCGACGCCAGCAGTGCCGTCAGGCGGATCGACCTCGGATCGCGCGCTGTGCCCCGACGGGGAACACATGAAATAGCGCGTGTCAAGCTCTGTTTGCACCGCATTTTCGCCGCCAACTGTACCTATGTCAACACCAGAGACAGGAGAACTTGCCGAGGCATTAGCAGTGTTAGGAGATACACCCTGCAGATCAAGTAATTGTGAATCCCCGAGGCTAGTAGAGTTGGTTAAAAGGACATCAGGTAGTAGCTCAAGTTCCTTTCTAAGACGAGCACCAGCGTTGGGGTGGAGGGACGCAAAGGGGAAAACTTGTTCATCAAAGATGACATCTCGAGATACATATACACGCCCTTGTTTTGGATCTAGACACTTGTATCCCTTGTGAAGTGTACTATACCCAAGAAATACGCACTGTTTAGAACGAAACTCAAGTTTCCGAGTATTATAAGGGCGAAGATTAGGCCATACTGCACAACCAAAAGCGCGAAGATGGCTATAATCTGGAGTCTCACCAAACAAGCGCTCAAACGGAGTATCATCATTGAGAACCTTAGAAGGTAACCTATTAATGAGGTAGACAACGGTCAAGAAGGCTTCATCCCAAAATTTGAGAGGAAGAGAGCCATGGGCAAGCAGGGAAAGACCAACTTCTACAATATGGCGGTGTTTTCGCTCGGCAGAGCCATTTTGCTGGTGTGCATGAGGGCAAGAGACATGATGGGCGATGCCAATTTTATTAAAGAAGGAATTAAGCGCTTGGTACTCGCCACCCCAATCAGATTGAACCGCAAGAATTTTGCGTCCAAACTGGCGCTCTATAAGGGTTTGGAACGTATGAAAGCATTTGAACACCTCAAATTTATGACGAATTAAGTAAATCCAAGTGAACTTGCTATAATCATCAATGAAGGAAACATAATATTCAAAACGTCCAGCAGATGTGGGAGCACGACCCCAAACATCAGAGAAAATAAGATCCAGAGGACCCTTGGACCCACTAACAGACTTGGGATAAGGCAATTGATGACTTTTGCCTTGTTGACATGCATCACAAATTCGCTGGTTATTGGAATCAAGAACAAAAGGGAGTCTATGCCGATCTAAGACGTGCTTGACGACCCGAGATGAGGCATGGCCGAGGCGGTGATGCCACAGGGAGGTGGAAGGCTTGACGGCAGTGTAGACTTGTTTATTGGAAAATGAAAATGACGGCGAGGTGGATGATGCATGCAACGGATAGAGCCCTCCTTCACATCGGCCTTTGTGGAGAGTTTTCATCGTCCCTGTTCCTTGATCAAAAATGATCGGGGTGAAACTCAAGATAAACATGATTATCTCTAGCAAGTTGATTTACTGAACAAAGGCTCTTATTTGCTTGTGGAACGTGGAGAACATTATTTAGATGAAAAACTCTACTAGGGGAAGACACGATTACTATGACCGACATGTGTAATCTCCATACTGCGCCGTCCATGGCGTGAACATTGTCGCCATTGCGGGTGGTGAGGCGCTCCATTCGCCGATGATGTGGTCGGTGGCACCACCGTCCACATACCGGCTTTGTATCTATCTCGCCGCATTTAACCGGACGTGGCCGAGGAGACGCTCTTCCGAGGTGGCCCGCCAGTAGTTGTTGTCGGCGCTTATGCGGCAATGGGATCGCCGGGTGCCCTTCCTTGCCACAGATTTGGCGAAAGACCCCGGTCGGAAGTTGCGGCCATGGCCGTTCCCGCCGCCGCCATTGTTGTTGCCACGCCACGCACGGCCTCCCCGCCCGCGACAAGCCACCGCGATTGCCGCCGCCGCGCGGCTGCGCGGATTGTTGAGGAGCCCCCACCATCGCGGTTGCCCTTGGTGGCGGCGTTGGCGGCGGGTGCCGCCGCCAGAGTTCAGTTCCTTATACCGCTCAGGCGCGCGATCACCGAGCATAAAGCTCGAACGGTGATGGGCTCGACCGCTGGCAACAGCAGAAATGATAGATTCAAATTCCTCACCAAGGCTCGTGAGGATGTAGGTGATGAGATCCTCGTCTTCCGACTTCTTGCCCGCCGACGCCATGTCGTCGCCGGCGAGGCCCTTCATCTTGGTGTAGTAGTCGGCGACGGACGATGTGCCCTTGGACGCCGTAATAACGCCATCCGGTGGAGATGATGCGGGCACGAGATCGGGAGGCATCTTTGGGCATGGATCGCAGCCCATAGCTCGGGCCGCGGTGGTTGCAGACGACACTTGCGCGAAGATTTCCTTCGATAAGGACAAGAAGAGGTAGCTAAGGACCTGTTGGTCCTGAATCATCCACGTCTGGTAGCCGGGGTTGGGCACCGGGTCGCCCTTCTTGCCGGTCGCATCGACGACGCCATCGATGAGCGCCGTGGGTGGAGCAGCGCCGGTCTTGATGTAGTCCCCCATCTGCGCGCCCTTGATGGTGGAGGAGACTTGCGCGTGCCACATATTGTAGTTGGCACGAGTCAACTTCTTGGAGACGGGCGGCAGGAAGCCAAAAGCGAAGGCCCGCATGGCGCGGAGGAGGAAGAAGAGCGGCGTGCCATGAGGATCGATTCCCGAGGAACGAAAAAGCTCGATACCATATAAGAAAATGGGGGAACCAGATGACCTTTCTGGTCTCTGGACTGCATGTTATATATTCAGGGAAACGCCTCCTCACGGGCTTGGATTACATCACGGTAGTTACACAACAACCTCATGTGTCTATCCTAACAACCTCTAATAATCTCTCCCTATACATATGCTGTACACCGCATGACTCGGTTGTCTAGGATAACTATGATGCATATCATCTAACATGGAGTCCATCTCTTTCAAGACTATCGTTACACTATGCGTATCTAGGAGGGCATTGCAATATGGCTAGGTAATAAGCACGTGCGACCTTCCGCCTGGGTGCTAGGAGACTCGGTACAAACTTGGTGGGACAACTTAGATCAAACACCTTCGACTGCGAGATGAGGACTACGCTACATCATCATTCTTGTCCGTTGGAAGGTGTGAAATGAGGCGGGTCTATGGGCAATGGCGGGAGCAAAACACGTCTCCAACTTATCATTGCGTGCTTGATTTGAGGCCTAGAGGGCTTTGGTCCTTTTGTACATATTTGTATATGTTTGCACAGTGCCTTTGTAGGATCCCTTCTTTTTAATACAACAGGCAGTTCTGCCGGTTCCGTTTCAAAAAAGAAAATAGATGATTGAAAAACACAGAAATTTTATAGGAATGAGTGTTTGGAACACATGAATATATGGTGTGTTTGGTTTGTAGAGTCACCCTATGCTTCATGAGGTGATGCATCGTAAGTTCATCCTGTGAATTTTTGTGAAATCAACTCATTACTCATGTATAATTAATTATTAGGTTGTGAGGAATGATGTGATAATGGATCAACCCATTCCATTCCATAAACCAAATAAAAAAATGAGTGAGAAGAAGATGGATCACCTCATTCCCCAAACCAAACACACCCATAATAACTTATTCCTTCATTCTAGTGAAGAAGGACTTGGTCATCCCTCCATTCACATGTAGCAAAATTTCTCAAGAGCTTGAGGTGGATGTTTTATTTCCTCTATTTTACAGAGGAAAGCAAGCCATCGATTCTCACATAACCGGCTGTGATCATCCTTTCTGTAGTAGTGAAAGTCTCATAAATTACACTTTAATCATTTATTTATTTTATACTAATTGTTTATTCTTATAAACCTATGATAATTATATATTACATTTAATTACAAAATCTAACTGTATTCAAAGAATTTAAAGTCTGAATCTTAATATATGTATGCGCCTTGTAAAAGAGAACGAAGGGAGTAGCATATTGGCCCCACGTGCTCCTCACCCTGCAGGGGACTGCATCAATGAAGCCCTAGATCCTATTATCATGGCAATCTTATGGTTACCATGTCTGCGGATACATATGTTTAGAGGGAAGGATGGTACCACGATTGTTCTGCTTTAGTTATTGGCAGATCCAAATCATGCCTCAATTCAACTGGAAAAACTAATTGTGTGTCGCTGCCAGGGTGCCTGGTTGTGCAATGGGTAGCAGAGTTATGGAGTTAAGGAGAGGCAGTGTAGCGCAAGGAAATTTACCCAAATAATGCAATGGTGTATTTTTTTTCTTTTTGTAATACAAGTGGATCTATCTATTGCAACACCCTATTCGCTTGAACTTATCAGCCGAACAGAATTTTTTTTGTAACCTTATGCAACAGAAATGCACAATGTTAAACAAATCCTGGCAACATACTTGATATATTGCCACGAGATTATTGGCCGTGGTAAAAATATCTACTAGTTCCAACCAAAATATGACCTATGGTAATATGTTGCTGTAAAAAAAGAGAAAAAATATTAGCAGTGAGCTGCATAATGAGGCAGCTCGTCTAGTTTTGGCTTGGCTCGTTATGGCCTGACTGGTTATGAAAATAGGCTAAAACTCTAGCTCCACTTTTGGCTAGTTTAGTTTGTGAGTTGGATTGTTAACAATGACAACCGAATGCATAAATCAGAAACTACTAACTTGTTCTATACAAACATCAAGCAATAAATAGCATAAATAATATATTCTAGACTAAAATAATAGGCATATATATCATAACATCAAGCATAATTTTTGTTTTGTTTAATGTGGTTGGCTGTCAAGTGCTTTGTTCATTTAGCTCCCAACCTGGATCAACAACTTAACGAGCTATAGTGTTGGCTTTGTTGACAATGGCTGTAAAAGATTTCGATCTTAAGTGAACCATTTATCAATTTCTTAGAGCAAAATTCATAATTGGGGATCTAGGTAAATTCATTTGCTTCAATCGATGCTACCAATTGTGGGATCGGTTCAACGAAAATTTCCTATTGGAACCTGCTAAAGATACCAAGATCCAGTATGGCGTTTGGTGTACACCTGTAATACCCTGAACTTTAAAAACTTAATGGTTGACCAGATGAACTAAAAAGATGACAAAATTGTAACTTTTTGAGTCATCAGTGTTGTGTGGATGATTGGAGACCGCTTGGGGTGCTGACGACTGGGCCCTAGAGCCCGCTACCCCTGGAGTTGGCTCCAGGGCCCACTCATCAGCCGCCCTAGGCGGAGGCTCCTTCGCAGCCGAGGAAGCCTCGAGAAGGTTCACCCGGGGAGGCCACGCTGCAGCAGACAACCCTAACGGTCAAGTGCCAGGTGATGGCAACGGTGTTAGGCAGCTTTAGAGAACTTATGTTTCACACATAAAGCAAAATTTATTGTAACGTTTCTTATTTTTATAGCATAATCAAGTTTCCAAAACATAAGTGGTTTAATATACGCTATCCAGCTTTAGAGAACATTCTTTAGACATTATATTAAGCATGAGAGTATATTTTGATATGTGATCAAGCTGGGTAAAAGACACAACATGAACAAGCGGCTGCAGCTCCATCGACTCCTCCCTGCGCGATGAAGGCAATGTCCATCCCACGCCGTGGTAGCACACTCATGCACCCATCGTATATAGACCACAAACTAGAAACCCAAACCGACTTGTACCCGACCCCTCCTCAGAATATAAGGGGAGGATCAGCTCCCAAAGATAAGGGAGGAGAAGGAAGAATAGAGAGAACCGAACCAAGAAGGGAGAAGAACCGAGGGGAACATTAGACAGCCCCCCAACAACACAGCTAGAGAAGGCCGGTTCCTTACTCGATGCGAAAGAACTCCGATGAGTCGTAGGATAGCACCGAGCAATCCCTTCTATGTTGTAACCCCCAATTTCGGTGCTCCTTAACACGAAGAACACCTCACTATTGGACGTAGGGCTCAGAAGCCCGAACCAGGATAGATCGTCGTGTCTCTCTTGTGTTTTTGAGTGCCCAAGCCACCGGAGACCCACACATTGACTTCCGACGAACAATCACGATGCTTGTCATGGTTACGAATCCGCGACACCAGGCAAAGATCTCAGGCGTTTTGATGGCCTAGGGCCAGGATTGCTTGCATGGCCTAGGCAAGCCTGGCAGGCCTCCATCCAAACAAGCCCTATATTCATGTGTTTCATGTGATCCAAGTTCACGTGTTCCTTTACATTCAGTTCATGTTCCCGTGGATCCAGGTGCAATTTGGTTTTTATGTTCAAATTTAAGTTTTAAGTTTTCACTTACATTCAATTCTGGAATTGTTTTATCCGGAAGTGCAATTGGATTCTTTTGTTCAGGTTCCTTTGTAAGTGCTGGCCCCACTTGCTTGGGTTTGCTGGTAAATGCTAAGGAGTATTAAGGTGTTGTTGGTTTCATACGGAAACTACTGTTTAATTAATGTTCCAATTTATTCATTCATGGATTTCCGTGTCTCTTGTTCTTTCGGTTATGAATATACTTGCTGAGTGCTTTTACTCACCCTTATGTTTATTTGGTTTTTATAGGTAGATTGTAACCTGCATGGGAATTGGGAGTAGCACCTTGGTTGACACAATCACACAACCACCTAGATCACACATGCTTATTTATTTATTCGAAGTATGCAACTCTAATAGTGTAAGTAGAGGTCGCTTAAAGGATGATTTGGTTGAGATGATCTTTGCTATTAGGGTGGTTCTTCTGTTATTGGGTTGGGCTGTGATGCTTATATTTCCATGCTATGTGATTTTGCCTGTTCATATATATGCTTAATTTACTGGAAAGACTCCACCGAAATTTTTAATGAGTTCTAAATTTAGTAGAATTTAAGTGTTGATTGGTAGCCTCCGGTGGCGTGTCTGGCGGTGGCGGGCCAGGGTGTTACAATACCCTTTCTCCTTCCACTGAGAACATACATTATGCATGCTCTGCTATGATAGAGACACTAAACTGATCATATTATCGTTGTGGCAAGTTGGTTACCTAAACATAGGAAAATTAAAGCTTCAATTCTCGTGACTTGTCAGTGTTGTGCTTGTTCCAGGTTAAACAAAGGTGAACGATCATTGAAATGCAGCTTGCATGTTCTGGAAATGACGTTGCTGGTTCCTGCTTAAAGAAAAATTTCAAGTGAAATTCCTCATCACGCAAGTACCAAAACAAACTGCCTCGCGAAATGCGTGGCCAACAGGGTTGCGTCCTAAGCCCCAAAGGTGACACCACTCCGTGAGCCTAACGGAGCAACATGGTAGCTATCTGCTGAGAGCTCTTTTACGATGATCGGGAAAGTACCATAAGTTACTTTTTTTTATTTTCTTAGCTAATTAATTGAGGAAGATTATTTATAAAAGATAATTTGTACTATAGAGGGTATTTTGGTAACACATGGCGGCCTCGGCTCTACCGGACGCAGCGTGCTCCGAACTCCCAATAGCTCGTCATCGCCGCCGCCGTTAGGCACTCCTCTCTCGATCGGCACTGAAGAGCCCAGGGCGCCACCGCTAGACGCTCCTCCCTCGAGTAACCGAGGACAGCAGCCACGCTCTGCTGCTGTGCCATCCTTGTCAAACACGAAGTTGTTTGAATGAGAAAATGGACAGTTAGAATTTAGCAGACCGTGGAAAGCTTGAGTGGTAGCAATTCCTGATAAAGCATCATATTTGTTTCTCAAGCTCCTCCTTTACGAACACCGCGTGCTACCAGCAGGGGTGGGGAAGGCATCCGGGGTTGATGGGCGTCAGCGCCGGAGTTGGAGAGGAGAGTGACGACCGCTTGCTGTGCCGCCTCGTAGCGCTGGAGGCGCACGGCGGACACCATGGCCGGCCCGCCCAAAAGCTTCGGGTTTCCCGCCTTCTCCGTGTGCGCGTGCTGGCAACGGTGGTGGGGACGCATCCGCGGGGAGGTGGACGTGGGCACCGGAGAAACGAGGAGGAGGAAGCCAGCGAGCTACGACTGTTTCGCCGGAGTTCCAGTTGGATGCCCGGGCTAGGCTTTTTTTTTGTTTTTTATTTGGATTAACAGAGACAAACATAACAAGCGCCTATGTAAATCCTCGATTTACAGTGACTTTTAAACAAAGGTAGGCTTGGTGCCCGCCTCTGTTAATGTATTTTTCCTTCCTCTGAAAACCTTTGTGCTAGCGGAGCGAGGATAGGAAATTATTATTTGGGCAATTTGGTGTACTCCTAATGACATTGCTTTTGAGAATAAACAAATTTTTTTTTTCCGTGCAGCTATTTTCAAGGGATCATATTAGTTGCGGTTCAGGGAGAAGGTTTAATTGACAAGCAAAGCATCGGAAGTTATCACTTTGGATGTTTTCGCCAAAAAGGATGGTAAAGTAACAAGAGCAACTTCAACAACTTGGCTAAAATTAGTAGAAAACTCCTCAAAAAAGAAGAGGTTTACAAAGTAGATAGCGAGTGCCCATGATTGGCTATATATGGCCATCGAAAATCAAGGGATAGTCAACTTCCAATTTTACAAAGTCGGATAGCACATCTATTGGAACCTACCTTTTGTTATACAAATTCTAAAATAGCCTCCACAACAAGAATAGCTAAGTTGTTGGAGTTGCTCTAATAGATTTTGCATATGATTTCTCCTATTTGAGTGCACTCTTTTTCTTTATTTCTATCAGGGAACAAGCTGACAATATTATGATACTTGGCTGTGTACAGTCACGGAATATTTTTCCAATTTCTTAAGAAATAATGGCAGAATAGTTTTCACCTCTTGAAGAACACACACAAGTAGTTATTTTATTCATTACTTTGGTTATATCAACCTTGTGCAAATTTAGCAGCAGGTTGGATTTCATTAATTAATGGAAATGAAGTCAAGGGTAGACAAAAATTCGGTTGGTTAATAAATAAAGTCTAGATATTAGTAGAAAGGAAACTGCTTGCCTTAGCCTTAGCCTTGGCCTGGCAACAGGCCTTGGAATGCTTTTGCATGCCCTGGAATACATACAGCCAACAAACCTTCGCATGCCCTGAAACAACTTCCCCTAGCAATGACTCCCATGTCTATATATATGAACAGCAGGCCAGAGAGAAGGGCTTCATCTACCGTCTACTTTGCTATTGCTCTTGCACTACCACACGGCTGGCAGGTAAGCTCCGATTCCCTTCCGTAGCTTTCCTTATTGAAGCTTGCTGTTCTTCTTTTCTTCCTGTTCTATCAATGAACTATGAATATATATCTATCTATGGTGCCGTGCCTTGGTTATCTTTTCATTTTTCCCATTTCTTGAAATGGATTATGATGTCTCCCTTAGGATAGTCAGTTGATCCTACTTTCATAATGTTCTAGTGCCCATTTATTGGTTACTGGGGGACAGCAACAGTGATTGTAAGATGGAAGCTAATCTTCTTGCCTGTTGATCTAAATTTATTGAACAAGTTGGAAAGTTGAGGACCTCATTCATTTTTTTGTTATGAAGTATTACAATCATAACCATATTTGTGGTTGCAATGAAACTCTTTATAAGACTGTTGTGCCATGATAAGGTACCAACAATGAGGTTTTTGAATGTTCTGTGGATGGTACTGTACCATTGGTGCAAAACACCTTTGAATATATCAACACTGTCTGTTCTTAATTCTATATTCTGGACAATAGTACAATGCTGCTGACCATATTATGAGCTCACATCATAAGAAAATGTTTCATGCCGGTAGAACCAGTGTGTTACCTTAATTATGGAGAGTGCAGAAAGGCATCTCAATGGATCCCACTATAAGATTTAGTGGGTGCACTTGCAGGCTGCCCCCTGTTAGCAAACCAATGATACCTTCATCTTTAGTAATATCACCAAAAAACATTGAAAAAGATCTTCATTTGAAGATCATGCTTCTTAGGAGTGTGTTACCCTATCCAGTGACTTACAAGTAATGGAGACACCAGACAACCCCCCACTCAAAAGAAAAAACACAAAACCTAAGCAGGGGAGATAGAAAGGCCTTTTGGGGGATACTCGGGAATTCACAACGCACAAGCACCTCATGTGTGGGAGCTTCAAGTACGTGAGGCTCTAGCAACATGCACTAGTCCCATTCATCTCTTATTCTCTTCCACTGATTTCCTATGTCCTAGATGGCTGCTAGCTCTATAAAATAGGGTCCCACCACAGCTGCACCCTTGACTTACTTTTGTTTACGGGCATGCATGCTTCATGTTTATCCATGCCACAACTAAACTTTGGTAAAGTGCAGCATGCGACTATATTTGGGGAAACAAACAAAACTGGCATGCCCCATAGTTGTGTCAATGAGCAAACAACTTCCTAACTATTGAATGCATTATTGTGATAGTCTGCAACTTATGTTTCACACATAAAGCAAAATTTATTGTAACGTTTCTTATTTTTATAGCATAATCAAGTTTCCAAAACATAAGTGGTTTAATATATGCTATCCAGCTTTAGAGAACATTCTTTAGACATTATATTAAGCATGAGAGTATATTTTGATATGTGATCAAGCTGGGTAAAAGACACAACATGAACAAATTTTCTTTAATTGTGGAAACCAGGACAATCTATATGCTCATTAGCTTAGGGTCTTGCTACGGTACTCTCAAACAACTGTGGGCCATCTATTTAATAAGATATGATGGTTTTGATCCCATATTACCTCATAATATATGAAATATTAATTTATTTATTTTATAAAAGAGGGTAATTTGGAAAAAAAAAGAATTGTTTTAGATAAAAAAAATCTTTTATTTTGATCTAATTATTGCATGAGATATGTTGGATTTAACAAAATCTGTTCGTTAATTTGGGAACTTTGGAACGTGACGGGACCTTTCCTGTGAAACGTGCATATCCTAACTACATGCGCGTGAGAATAAACAAACGTGACACATATATGATTTGTCCCTTCCGTTGTATTATGATGTACGTCTTTTGGTAAAGAAAGTACTCTGTTTTGATCTATATGTATTATGTCATGTGCTTGTAGTCTTGTCATACGGGGGAAGGACTTCTTGTAGTGTGTGTCGCAACATATATACAACAACGTTTACTACCTTCCATGTAGATAAAATCCATCGCACCTTGCAGCCATGAGTGGAACCTGTTATATGTTAAACACATATGACGTACAAGTGTACCACATCAGGAACCAGAGCACGTACGTATATGCACATCATGAAACCCTGCGTCTGTCTGATGATGTTGACGGATTTTTGCCACATTGCACAGCTGCCAAGAAACCATAGTCTTGCATGCACTGCCTCGTATCCGAGGAATTTTATGGGATTTTTTTCCTTTTCTGGGTTATTTTATTTATTTAATTATTAAAAAACAAAAATCAATGACTGAGATTAGTTTGAGCTATTATTTTCTAAGGAGTAACCGCAGTACCGTAGCAAAGTTCTTAGCTTAGCCTATTTGGATCACAGCTCGATTATTATAATCTAAATTATGTATAGAATTATTATAATTAGAATTGTGGGTTATAATAATTAGAGTGTTTGGGAATAAGTTATGATGATTGATTATGGTTGGTTAATATGAGAATTTCCTATCTTATCCTTTATAGTTTGGTATAAAGTTGGACAATCACATGGGAGCGAGTTAGACTTTAATTTCAGCATTCATAATCCCTTATAACCTGGTCTCATATGGATTATGTGATTATGGTAATCAAGAGTTTTGATTATAATAATTCATATAATCAATCATGTTTCGATCATAATCAGACTATATAATCTGACTATTATAATTAGAGGGGTATCAAACAGGGCCTTAGTTAGTCACTACTAGTCCATCAACATCTCGCATAAGCTAGAATTTTAAGAGATATAAGTATTGGTTATTGTTTTATACATCTGACTAATAAAGAATCTTTTATATTAATTTGTAAGTTTTTTTTCTCTTTGTTTATTTTCTAAAACAATAGATATTCTGTAGCCAATATCTAGTTATCATAAACTTATTAATTACTTTTTTGCAAGGGACATATCTATATGTTTTTTTTCCATATTCAATTTTTTTGCATGGAGTCTATATATTTTAAATATGCAATTAGTTTGACACCTTGCCATTAACTATGGTGGTCCTTGTTGCATCATATACCTTATAATGTCATGAATCTAAATTTTGAATTTTTAAATTTCATTATTATTGACTCCTACATACTTTTATGTGCTCAAGTTGAAACTCTTATGCTTATTGTATCTTTTATTAATTCTTCTTTTTTGCTCTTTATTTAAAATAAGAATTTTAGGCCGTAGAGTACATTCTTAAATACTACAATAGCATAAGAAATCATTTGAAACCTACACCATGTCACTTAAGATAAAGTGATAGAACTTAGAGGTGAGACCTCAAATGGGGTAGCAGTCTAACTCAAGAGAATTTTAATAGTTAAGCCTTTTAATGCTCGATTTTTTATGCTAAAGTAATCTTAAAGAACCGGAAAAATATAGCCACAAGTGGTCTCCCACACTTCTCAAGATGATTGATTTTTTTCAATCAAAGATATATGTGCCGTTATGGTAATATTATCAATACAAACATGTCAAACATTTTAGTTAAAATATATAAATATATTTGAAGTAACAACCTATATAAGTTATATGTCATTGTTAGTTGGTTACTAATATGGTTTTAAACAATTTATTAGTATCATTAATATATCAGTTGTCAAGGAAAAAATTTTATATGATAAACATAACATGTATATAAATCCCTCATGCATGTTGGCACAAGGTGTATGTTTGCATTAAACAAATATTACACTACCAAAAACTGGGTGTTTGCCGAGTGCTAAAATATTTGCCGAGTGCATTCTGTCGGGCACTCAGTAAAGAAGCTATTTACCGAGTGCTGTCACAAAAACACTCGGCAAAATAATTGCACTCGGCAAAAGAGGCAAAAAACACTCGACAAAGTTTGGCACTCGGCAAACGAGAAAGAAAACACTCGGCAAAGATAAGTTTGCCGAGTGCAGACACTCGGCAAAGATAAGTTTGCCGAGTGCCATGATCTAACACTCGGCAAACTTAGCTTTGCCGAGTGTCCAAGATTCGACACTCGGCAAACTCGGCACCTTATAAACTTGCGCGGCCACCGCCCCCTCCCTCCCATTCTCCCTCGCGCCGCCCCTCCCTCTCTCCCTCTCTACCCCAGCGTTGCCCCTCCCTCTCTCCCCTCCCTCCCTGAGCACGGCACCCCTCCCTCCTGGATTCGGCCGGCGGCGGCACCCCTCCCTTCCCTCCCTCCCGGGTCCGGCACGGTGCCCCTCCCTCCCCTCCCTCCTGGATCCAGCGGGCGAGGAGGAGCCCGGATCTGGTGGCGCGGGCGCGGCCGAGGCGATATGGGCGGCGCGGGTGCGGCGACGCTCCTCCTCTAGCCTCAGTTCCCTGCGGTGGCGTTACTCCTCGACGTCTGCGTCAACTCCGGCGACGAGGGAGACCATATCCGGCATCACGGGCCTCACGGCGGTGGGGGAGGCCAGATCCGGCGTCATGGTGGCGGGTGAGGCCGGATCCGACGTCGGGCAACCGGATCCAGCGGCGGGCGGGCGGATCCCGACGGTCCGGTGAGGATGCGGTCACCGACGAGCAGCTGCGGCGGGCGTGGTGGTGGCGGCGGACATGGTGGCAACGGGCGTGGTGGCAGCGGTGGTGGTGTGGTGGCGGCGGCGGGGCGAGCCGCAGGCGGGCGGCGGTGGGGGTTTTTTTATATTATTGAGATATTTTTTGCCGTGTGTCGGGTTTAGCACTCGGCAACGTCTTTGCCGAGTGCTCGACAAAAAACACTCGGCAAATACATCTTTGTTGAGTCTGTGTTTGCTGAGTGCAACACTCGGCAAAGACTTTACCAAGTGTTTTTTGCCTTCGCCGTGGGCCGTGGGCACATGGCAAACCTGTGCATTCCGGTAGTGTTAATATGTGGGTAATGTAGAAACATATATATGCTCTATGGTTATTTAAATATTTTTTGTAATAGAAGATGCTCATGATTTAGATATAGTTTCGACGAAATATTTATTTTTTCTAATAATGACTAGAAAATTGGGCTAAGTAAATTATCTATCATAATAGGAGGATGTAAATTTAGGTCTGCTTTTGATCATGTTTCTTAATGGCATGGGTGGATAGTTTAAATATAGTCATAGGCTGCTTTATATTGTTTTGTGCAATAGGAGAGGTGGGAATTTATTTAGAAAATATAATGGACCATAGCTACTACTATCAATTGTGATCAAACATTTTAGTCAAAATATATAAACATATTTGAAGTAACAATCTATGCAAATTATATGTCATGGTTACTAATATGGTTTTAAACAATTTATTAGCACCGCTAATGTATGAGTTATTACGGAAATATTTTATGTGATGAAACATAACATATATATTTATCACTCATACATGATGGCACGATGCGTATATTTACTTTAATCAAATCTTAATATATTAATACTTATAGAATTGAGTAATATAGAAACATGTATATTCTCTATGGTTATTTAGACAACTTTTTGTAATCGAACATGTTGATGATTTAATGTAGTTTCGAGAGGCTATTTATTTTTTCTAATAATGACATGAAAATTGGTTTACTTAAATTATCTATCGCAATAGGATGACATGGGTAATTAGAAACAAATAAGTCTACTTTAGATTATGTTTTTTAAAGGCATGAGTGGGTTACTTTATGTTGTTTTGTGCAGTAGGAGAGGTGGGTATTTATTTAGAAAATATAATAGATCGTGGCTACTACTATCAATTGTGATTAGGTCAGATATTTCTAATTTTGTGTGAATTTATAGGATCTATTTTTTTTCCCTACCAGGATTGGTGAGGATTAACACTGCATAGAGGCTCGGCCCTCTAGTTAGAATTTCTAGTATTGCAATAGTCAAACGATTATTATCGGTGATGATGATTAGAGTTCACCGAATTAAAGGCCAGATGTTTCTAATTATTGTGAGAATTTTTAGGACTTATCTTTTTTCTAGCATGTCTTATGAGAATTAACGTGGTGTCTCTATTGGGGCCTCTAATTAGTAATAGTAAGAAGTAAGATATTATTTTAATGGTAGATCCATTCTGCTCATTAAGTAAATGCATTTCGCTACAACTTACCATTTCACTGATAATTTTCCACTAATCATGTAATTGTACAGAAGGAGCGACATCCAAAAGACACGACTATAATGTCTTACTCAAAGCCTAGTGAGAGGACCAGTCATTGTTCTCCCAGTCCTAGCAAGACCCAGGAAAGGTCGCATGCAAGGATGTTATCACAAACAACCCTTGATTCTGAACTTAATGCAGAATATGAAGAATCAGGTAATTCCTATGACTACTTCAAGTTGGTTAAAAAACAACAGACCACCCAAAGTGAACCTGAACAACTAGGGCATCCAGAGAAGGTCATAGCGTACTTGCAGCAGATTCAGAGAGCCAAGTTAATCCAACCGTTTGGTTGCTTGTTGGCCCTTGATGAGAAGAGCTTCAATATTATTGCATTCAGTGAGAATGCACCTGAAATCTTGATGGCAATCAGTCTTGCAGTACTAACTATTGACGACGATGCTCCAAAGATACAGATTGGCACCAATGTTCAGTCCATTTCTCTGGCCCTAGTGTCGCCGCCCTGCATAAGGCACTCAAATTTGATGATGTTTCATTGCTGAATCCTATTATAGTTCAATGCAAGACCTCAGGCAAGCAAATGTATGCCATTGTCCATAGGTCTACCAGTTGTCTGGTGGTAGATTTGGAGCCTATGAAGCATACTGAATTCCCTTCCATTGCCACTAGGACTTCGCAGTCTTACAAGCCTGCTACCAAGGCAGTCTTCAAGATGCGGTCACTACCAGGAGGAAGCATGCAGATCCTATGCAATACTGTGGTTAAGGAAGTGTTTGACCTTACCGGTTATGATAGGGTCATGGCTTACAAGTTCCATGAAGATGACCATGGTGAGGTCATTGCGGAGATCACAAAACCTGGTCTTGAGCCTTATCTTGGTCTACACTATCCAGCCACTGATATTCCTCAAGCTACCAGAGTTCTTTTCATGAAGAGCAAAGTATGGATAATTTGTGATTGTCGAGCAAATTCTGTGAAGACAATAGAAGCTAAAGGACTCCCCTTTGACATAAGTCTATCTGGCTCAACTCTTAGAGCTCCACACAGACACAGTTGTCACCTTGAGTATATGAGGAACATGAACTCAATTGCACCACTTGTCATGGCTGTAGTAATAAATGAGAATAGAGAGGATGATGATGTCAAGCCTGAAGAACCTCCAAAAGAACTCAAGAGTAGGAGACTATGGGGTCTCCTTGTTTGCCACCATGAGAGCCCTAGATATATCCCGTTTCTAGTGCGATATGCTTGTGAGTTCTTGGCAGAAGTATTTTCTGTCCATGTGAACAACGAACTTCTGTTGGAGAAGCAGATATGAGAGAAAAGCATACTTGATGTACAGACAATGCTCTCTGATATGTTGTTCCATGACGCATCTCCCCTGAGCATCATATCTGGGAGTCCAAATATCATGGACCTTGTTAAATGTGATGGTGCTGCTCTTTTGCATGGTGACAAAGTGTGGCGGCTAGGCATGGCTCCAACGGAGCCTCAGATACGTGATATCGCCTCATGGCTATCAAAGGTCGTTCATAGGGATTCCACCGGTTTGAGTACCGATAGCCTTATTGATGCTGGATATCCAGGGGAAGCTTCCCTTGGTGATAGGATTTGTGGAATGGCAATGGCTAAGATTGCCCCAAATGATATTGTTTTCTGGTTTAGGTCACATACAACTGCTGATATCAAATGGGGTGGTGCAAAGCATGATCCATTTGACCAGGATGACAACAGAAGAATGCACCCTAGGTTGTCCTTCATGGCATTCCTCGAGGTTGTCAAGATGAAAAGCCTGCCGTGGAATGACTATGAGATGGATGCTATCTGCTCATTGCAGCTCATACTTAGAGATAGGATGAATGGTGCAACAAAACCAACTGGGGCAGCTGGTTTCGATAACCTACAGATTGATGATATCAAACTTGATTGTCTTGATAAATTGCATATGGTTACAAGTGAAATGGTTCGTCTGGCGGAAGCAACAAGTGCTCCAATTTTGGGTGTAGATGTTAACGAATTGCTCAATCAACAGAACTAGAACAATGTTATCAAGCCAACCAAGGATTCTTGTTTGGATAGCCAGGATGGTGGTCATCAGTATCACAAGCTAGATGGGCTTGCTGAATTGCAGACAATGACAAAAGAAATGTCTCGTCTGATGGAAACGGCATCTGTTCCAATATTTGCAGTTGATGCAAATGGGTTGGTCAATGAATGGAACCTTAAGTTAGTGGAGCTAACATGATTGACAGTGCAAGAGACTGTAAGAAGGAACATACTTACCCTGGTAGAGCAATCATCTTTCCAAGTTGTACAGAAAATGCTATACTTGGCTCTGAAAGGTGTGTAGATTTTTTTTTCTCAATAGCTATTTCAGTCTATTTACTATTCAGCTATTTTTAGTTTTATGCTTATTCAGCTATTTTAACTGCTACATTTAATCTTCGTGATTAGGCATGCCTTAATTATTTGATCCCACAGAAAAAATATATACTTGATAATTAGTGGTTTTCCACATTTGCTTTATACAAACATTTCACTGATATATATAACAGGCAAAGAAGAGAAGGAGGTTCGATTTGAAGTGAAAACCCACAGTTCAAGGGCAGATGATGGGCCAGTTATCTTGGTTGCAAATGCTTGTTCCAGCCGTGACATTTCTGGCCATGTAATTGGGGTGTTCTTTGTGGCCCAAGATATGACTATTCATAAGCTGGCCATGGACAAATTTATTCGAGTTGATGGAGACTACAAGGCAATCATTCACAACACGAACCCACTCATTCCTCCTATATTTGGTGCTGACCAGTTTGGGTGGTGCTCCGAGTGGAATGCCGCCATGACTAAGCTTACTGGATTCCACAGAGATGAGGTGCTCGATAAGATGCTTGTTGGTGAAGTCTTTGATAGTAGCAATGGCTCCAGTCTTTTGAAGAACCATGATTCAGTTGTACGCCATTGCGTCATTATCAACTATGCGCTGGCTGGTGAACAAACAGATAAGGCCACATTTGGCTTCTACAACCGAAATGGGAAGTACATTGAATGTATTCTGTCAACTTATGGAAAAGAAAACACAGATGGCATTGTTGATGGAGTATTCTGCTTCATACATGTTCCTAGCCAGGAGCTGCAACATGTACTGCATGTGAAAGCAAGCCTAGGAGCAAATGACCTTAAGACAGATTATAGATGTGCAACGGGCCGGCACGACCTGATGGGGGTCGGGCTGACAAGGCACAATGTGCCCTGCGGGCCATGCCGCCATGGCTTCGTGCCTGGCCGACGGCCCAGGCACGGCCTGCTGGGCCGTTTTTCGTGCCGGGCCGGCCCAAGGCCCACTACATCGACAGAGAGAGAGAGGGGGGAGGCCAGGGCGTTAGGCTACTGTCGTTGCTTCGGAAGGCCATGGATGACGCGACCTCTCCATCCACGGAGGATGAGCGATGAGGAGGCCGGATCCACGGAGAACGAGGCCGGATCCATGAAGAGGAGGCATGTGGAGGAGCAGCAGCGCGTGGCGGTGAGGAGGAGGTGGCCACCATCGGCGGAGGCGGGTTGGAGTGGAGGTGGGATTCGACGAGCCGCGGGGAAGCAGGAGCTCAAGGCGTCGGCGGCCGGCGGGGCGAGCTCGAGCACGCCGCGCTCGCACCCAAGGCGCGGCCTCGTGGAGGGACGGGAGGAGAGGAGCCCAAGGTAGGTCGCGGATGGCCGCCGTGGCGTTCTGCAGCTTGTGCGCGAGGAGGAGGCGGGTGACTGTAGGGCGGAGAAGCAGGTCAACGGCGGGGAAGGAGAAGGTCGCGTCCACGCCGCGCGTGTGCGGAGTCGCGTTGCGTCCGCGCATGTGCGGTGCGGGGAACGGGAGGTGGCAGCGGGGAGGGGGAGGGGAAGGGAGTTAGGGTTCGGGGGTGGGAATGTGCCAGCGTGGGGCTGCGGTTGCACGGGCCACGGGGCCATATGAGGAGGGGGGAGGCGGGGACGTTGGGCTAGCCACGTTGGGTCGCGCCGGGCCACGGGGAGGGAAGGAGGAGTGAGGAGGGGGAGGGGGACCGACGTAGGCTGGGCCGTGTCGTGCTAGCCCACGGGCCTGAGCAGCGGCCCAGGCACGGCCTGCTCCCTCGGGCCAGGCCAGCCTAGGCCCGCACGTCACCGGGCGGGCCGTGCTCGTGTCGGGCTAAAAAAACGGGCTTCGTGCCGTGTTGTCGTGCATCGGGCTGCATGGACATTTATAAGACAAATGAAGGCTTTTTCCTACATGAGATATGACATCAACAATCCTCTCTCAGGTCTACTTCACGCCACAGAAGCATTGAAGAGCATAGGTTTGAATGAAGAGCAGATGAGACACCCAATGTTGCAGATTGTTGTCACTGCCAGCTCAACAAGATACTTGCCGACATTGATCACGATAAATTAACTGACGAGTATCAGCCTGTTCATTTCAGCTGAAACGATCGTGGATTATTACTGCTGGCTGATTTGGTGTGAGAGAAAAATACTGTTCTGGCTTATAATCTATGATCGTTTACGACCAAGCGAACAGGATGTATGTATACATACTTATTTTCTGTTATCCTCTCGATCTCCGGTACGGAGATATCCGACCACTTACTATTGTTGCCTAGCACACACTAGCGATGCCGACCACAAATTGTCGTTGTCGACCACACACTATGGCTAGAGGTAGAAGAAGGAAGGGAGAACAGAGCATACACATACAATAGAGACACCAGCGTTGGCCGGAGCTCTGTATAAGAGATAGCAAATCTGAACTCGCTATTTACTGAGTTGCAGTGGCAAACTATATATACAACCCTATCCATCTAGTTTTAGTACAATTTGCCATGTTTTCTGATTTATTAGATGTGACAAATAGGCTGACTTTGACGCTTTGCCCCACTGTGGCTACAAGATCACGGTAGGTGAGCCATTTGGCGCTTTGCCCTTCCTATAGCTACTACTGAAAGGCAACAAATAGGGAGCCCTTTTCGACGCCGCCTTCACCTGCTGCGCATTCACATAAGAGATGCAGAAGATTATCTAACAATTCTTCCTCTAATCCTTCTGCTACCCTTGAACCCCCCCATGCCGATCATCTTCTTCAGCTCCATGAGTCGAAGACGGCCGAGCGGCTTGGTGAGGACGTCCGCGAGTTGCTGACCAGTTTTGACGAACTCGATGATGATCTGCCCTCCATCGACAGTCCCTGAGAAAGTGGAACTTCACGTCGATGTGCTTGCTCTGGTCGAGGAGAACAGGATTCTTCGCGAGGGCGATGGCGGGCTGGTTGTCCACCATCAGTACTGGTGGGTGAGTTTCCACACCGGTCAGCTCGCCCGATGGCAAAGCCAGACCACACAACTTGGCACGCCATTGCTGGCTACCGCTTCGTACTACTGCCTCGTCGTGAAACGATTACCACCACCTTCTGCTTTTGCCGACGACCATAAAATTGGAGCCGACCCGAGAAAGACGAGCACGCCAGAGGTGCTCCGTCGTCCGTCGATGTTCTTGGCACGCCGTTGTGGCCGCCGCTATATACTCTGCCTCACACGTAGACAGCGCCACCACCTTCTGTTTCAGCAACAGCCATGAAATTGGAGCCGACCCGAGGAAGACGAGCATGTCAGAGGTGCTTCGTCGTCCATCGATGTCCCCCGCCATGTCTGCATCGCTGAACACAGTGAGTTGCAGCCTGTTTCCGCCTGTCTTGGGGAAGATGATCACTTGATCCACCATCCCCTTGACGTAGCGCAACAGCCGCTTCACCATAGCCCAGTGATCCTCTCGAGGATTCTCCATGAAGCGACTGACGTAGTCCACGGCGAACGCAATATTCGGCCTCGTGTGAACTAGGTAGTGTAGATCACCGACGATGCTCCGGTAGAGTGTTGCATCTACCTTCACCATAGTACTGGCCTTTGTCAGCTTCGGCCGCTCCTCCATCGGAGTTACGCATGGCTTGCACTCAGCCATGCCACTCCGCTCCAACAGCTTTGAGGCGTACGCGCTGTGACCAAGCGTGAGTGCCTCCTTCCCCTGTCTCACCTCGATGCCAAGGTAGTAGGAGAGCACATCGAGATCGCTCAGTCGAAAATGAGCCACCATCTTGCGCTTGAAACTGCCGATGTCCTCCGCACGCGCGCCGGTGACGATCAAGTCATCCACATACACGTCGATGACAAGCTCCTCCTTCCTCTGTTGCCGCGTGTAGAGCGCATGCTCGGTTGCACACCGCTAGAACCCAAGCTCGCCCAGCGTGGCGTCAAGCTTGACGTTCCATGCTCGTGGGGCCTGCCGTAGCCCGTAGAGCGCCTTGTGCGATCGGAGCATCCTATGCTCTGCTCCCATGACGGCGAAACCCGAAGGTTGCCTGACAAAGACCGTCTTTGCCAGCTCGCCGTTGGGGAAGGCCGATTTTATGTCCAGATGATGGACGCACCAGTCCTTCGCTGCTGCTAGGGCTAGTAGCAAATGGATAGACTCCATTCGTGCTACTGGCGGAAAGACTTCCTCGAAGTCGATGTCCTCGCGCTGAACAAAGCCTTGGGCCATGAGATGAGCCTTGTGCTTGACAATGGCGCCGTGCTCGTCCCGCTTGACCTTGTACACCCACTTTAGGCTGATTGGATGGCATCCTAGAGGTGGATCGACGAGCTCCCAAGTCTTGTTTTCCTCAATCGCCTTCATCTCCTCCAGCATCGCCCGTCGCCAATTTCTATCGCGCTCGGCCAGCACGAACGTGGGTGGTTCCTCTGCACTAACGAGCAGCAGCTCTTGGTCACTAAGTAGCCGACCCACCAGGCCTGAGGGCCCTGTGCCACCGATGATGTCATCTAGCCTATGGAATCCTACCTCCTCACCTTCGTGGAAGGCATCCATGAACTCATTGATGTTTCTTGGAGGTGAGGCAAACTCGATCGGCATCGATGGAGTTCCCTGTTCCACCGGAGTGCTTGGCACAACACCTAGAGTGCTTAGCACCCCGGTTGTAGTGCTCGGCACTACTCCTGGATAGCTCATCATCACTTCTGGAGTGGTCTGCACCCCTCCCAGTGTGCTCGGCACCCATCTTATAGTGGTCGGCACTAATGCAAGACCCCTCGGTTCTGCTATGGGAGTGCTCGGCACTCATCCTGGAGTGGCGCCACCACCAGGACATCCTGACTCCACTCCTAGAGTGCTCGACACCCCTCTCGGAGTGCTCGGCATCCCTCCTGGAGTGCTCAACTCTGTCACTAGAGTGCTTGGCACCCCTCCCGAGTGCTTGACACCTCTTCCCTAGCGTCTCCACCACCGTGGATGACCAAGTGCTAAACGATGAAGGTGCTGGTGAAGCCGCCAGCTTCCCCCATGCTCGGACTGTTCTAGTCCCAAGCTGCCTTCTCGTTGAACATGACGTCGTGAAAGACAAGTACCTTGTCTCCATGTGGGTCATAGAGCCAGTACACCTTGGTACCCTCCGCGTAGCCTAGGAACACCACCGGTGTGTTCCTGTCCTCCAGCTTGGTGAGGATCGGCTTCGTCTTCCTGACGTGGCCGATGCAGCCGAATGTCTAGAGGAAGGACACGCTCGGCTTGCGCCTATGTCAAGCCTTGAACGGCATCTTGCCCTTCAGGGCCTTGGTGGGAGCGCGGTTGAGGATGAACACCGCCGTGGTCACCGCCTCACCCTAGAACCTTATCGACATGCCTTTGGCCTTCATCATAGATTGAGCCATGCCGACCACCGTCTGGTTCTATCACTCCACCATGCCATTCTGCTGTGGCGAGTATGGCATGGTGTGGTGTCATACCATACCTTGATCCATGCAGTATGTAGCGAACTCCACCGAAGTGAATTCGCCGCCGCGATCAGTCCTCAGCACACGGAGCTTCTTGCTGCTCTCGGCCTCTGCACGCATCTTCAACTTCTTGATCGTCATCGCCGCTTTGTCCTTGCTCGTCAAGAGTTGCAGCCACATGTAGCGACTGCAATCATCCATGAGCAGGAGGAAGTACCACCGACCACCATTTGTGGCTGGCATGATCGGCCCACAGAGCATCCTCCTCGCGATACTTGACCGCCATTAGGAACGCAGCCTCCTCTGCTTCCTGGCCAGGCAGCTGTCACACATAGCTTGCCTCCGTGCTCGATGTGGGGTAGCCCTCGGACCATCTTCTCCAGCCGACCAAGCGCGTCGAAGCTGAGATGTCCGAACCGGCATGCCACAGCCATGGTTTCTCGGTGTGCCTTGCCACCAGGCACACCGGTTGCTCTACCTTTAGATCAATGAGGTACAACCAGTTCTGGGACCTCTTCACCTTGGCAAGAAGTCGATGCTCTCGGTCCCTGATCCTAAGGACTCTATCCTTGATCAGTACCACGCTACCGCGCTCATCCAGCTGGCCAATGATGATGATGCTTGAACGCAGCACTGGGATGTAATATATATCCGTTAGCGCGCGGTGATTCCCGTTCTAGCACCTGAAGATGATGGTGTCGCGCCCTCGGATAGCCACCCTTGAGCCATCACCAAACTTCACCATACCGGTAACATCGTTGTTGAGCTCAAAGAAGGCTGCCTTGGAGCCCGTCATGTGGTTGCTGGCACCAGAGTCCAGATACCACCGTTGCTCCTGCTTGCCGCCCACACGTCCGAGGTAGACTTGGGCACGCGGTTCGTCGAGGTTGACAGCCTTCAGGGCCTTCCTAGGTCCTTCCACCGTCGTCACTTCTCCCTTCTCCTCGGCCTCGACGTCGTGCAGTGCATAGAATGTCGCCATCAAGATAATGGCCTCATCATCATCATCATCAGCTTGCGCCAGATGAGCTTCAACCTTCTTCTCCTACTTGCGATTTGGGCACTCCCGTGCTCAATGGCCCATATTCCCGCAGCACCGATAGGCATTGGGGTCGACCTGCTTCTTCTTCTCTAAAAAAGCCTTGCCGCGGCGCTTGCCATCACCACCATGGCTGGAGGAAGCTACCCTGGAGTTCCTCCGAGCCATCCACTCCTCCTCTATCAGTAGCAGTTTGCCGCTGTCCTTCGTTGTTGTCGCCTGTTCCAGGTGCTCATCCACCGCCCGTAGATGGCTTGTCACATCCTTAATGGTGAGGGTGGACAAGTCCAGCATCGTCTCTATAGAGGGAGCGATCTAGATGTACTTTGACGCACGGAGTGGAGGTATTTAGAGACCACCTCCTCTTCATCGATGGTGACGCCGTGGCTCTTCAGCTTGCTGATGAGCATCTATAGGTGGAGAGAGAAATCCTCCACCATTTTACCATCCTTGAACTTGAGGTTTGCGTACTCTACTTGCTTCAGAAGCTGGGCCATCGCCTTCTTTGCGCGGTTGGAACTGACGCGCATCGCTGCAATATCCTCCCACGCCTCCTTAGTAGAGCTCTTTGCCCCCAATGGCTCCCTGTACTCCACCGGTACAGCAGCGATGATAGCCTCCAACGCTAACATGTCATCTTCTTCATTATCGGTGCCTTTGTCAACAGCATTCCAGAGCTATCGGGCTCTGAGCTTGACCTTCATGGTCACCGACCACTCTCCATAGTTGGTGCGAGTCAGCATCGACCAACTGGTGCCGCTGACCTCCCGCACCGTGTGAACAATGACCTCCTATCATGGCTGAGCAGCCACTGCTATCGCCCATCTCCGAACCGTGAGTCATCGCCAGTTGTTAGTCCGGCGACGGCGTTTGTACGGCTTCGATACCACTTGTTAGCCCCTCGATCTCTGGTACGGAGATATCTGACCACTTACTAGTGTTGCCGAGCACACACTAGCGATGCCGACCATGAACTGTCGTTGCCGACCACACACTATGGCTAGAGGTAGAAGAAGAAAGGGAGAACATAGCATACACACACAGCAGAGACACCAGCGTTGGTCAAAGCTCTGTATAGGAGATGGCAAATCTGAACTCGCTATTTACTAAGTTGCAGTGGCAAACTATATATACAACTCTATCCATCTAGTCCTAGTACAGCTGCCATGCTGCTACAGTTACTAGATGTGACAGCAGGGCTGACTTTGGCGCCTGCCCCTGTTGTGGCTACAGTGCAACAGCAGGGAGCCCTTTTCGGCGGTGCCTTCTCCTGCTGCGCATTCACATAAGAGATGCAGAAGATTATCTAACATTTTCAACTCTTCTTGTTTTTTCTATTTCTATCTACTATATAGGTTCTTGTATCAATTTGTAGCCTCCTTTGTTGTTTCTCAGCCCTTAGACCTAGTAAATTGATGGTACTACTCACTCTTATATTTATTTTCCATAGGTCGTTTTGCTTTGAGCTGGAGATGGTTGAATTTGTATTGCAAGATGTGGTAGAGGGTGTTGTAAGTCAAGTACTGACAGCTTGCCAGGACAAAGACATTGGAGTCCTTGTAAACCAGTTAGAGGGATTTATGAAGGAAAAACTTTATGGTGATGGAATTCGACTCCAACAGATTCTCTCTGACATTCTATTTATTTCAGTGATGTTCTCTATAGTTGGGGGCTATGTTGAGATTTCCTACAACCTCACCAAGAACAACATTAGCAAAAACCTTGACCTAAAACTTAGGTGAACTTATCCACAAATTTTGCCTTCTTGTTACATTTGTTTCTGTATAAGAGAGTAAGAGTCCAAATGCTTAATCATATTACTTTTTTGTGTGTTTACGGTTTTGCAGGATCAAACACAAGGGATTAGATTTCCCTAGGGAAATCTTGTCAAGAACTTACAAGGATGACATCAAAGATATGTCAGGGGAGGGTTTGAGCCTTGTAGTTTCAAGATACATTTTGAAGCTTATGAATGGTGACATTCGTTATGTAAGGAAAGTTGGCACGTCAACTTTCATCCTCATGACTGAACTTGCTTCGGCTCCTGCAGCCATTGGACAATGAAGCTAGTGCAACAAGACGCTATATCAAATGGTATGTGACATGTTTTTCTCTTCATTATGATTGCATAGAAGAAGCCATTGCACATGCAAAACTAAACCTTCACTGGTCACTACCACATCTCCATGAATCTATATGCATTGCTTGCTTACTGGATTATATTTTAACACTGAAAGGCCTACATATTTGTAAAATCTAGGCATAAGAATAACGAACCTCTATGAGCTACTGGTTTAGATCTTCTTACATTTCTTGATTTCTGCTCTATTCCTCGAAGAAGGGATAATGCTTGCAAGTTTAGCCTTTGATGGAGAAATAACCAAAACCAAATTTGTAGGACTCAATGATATCTACAACTTCGCAGTTGATACCTTATTCATTTAAAATCATTTAGGGGGTCAAATAATCATTTCAAAATTAGGTAAAGTGAATAATATGAGGAGAATATTTGTGCCCTTTAATCACAAGTGACTTTGTAGTGGAATGGTTAGGGCAGCTACGCGTGAGACCTGAGGTCACGGTTAGAACCCCCACGGCCGCACATGCGTGAAAAAAAATTATTTGTGATTATGCAAATCTAATGATTACTGTTGTAGGAGTATAATCGTATATACATAAAACCTTTCATTACATTGTTTTCTAGCAAAAAATTACAGGGTATAATCCTCAATTCCTTTGGTTCATGCAGGCTTGTTGTTGACATGAGCTTGTTTCATTTGATTTGTATGGAAACAATAATGACTTCGATGTCTGGAGGATGGAATTTACAACAGCCAACAGGGTTTGACTTGGGAAAAGGAGTACTTGTACGGTTGTTTGTCACAAATGGTTTGTGTATTAGTACTATTATAAAATTCAAAAAGCTTATTGTACTATGCAAGAGGTTTGTCGAAAAAGTTTGAAAAGTTGTATAAGATTTGGTTGTGTAATACTATAATCAGTTGGGGCTCCTTGCACCTCCTGATTCCTAAAAAAGATTCAGATGTAATCTTCTTTTATTCCAAAAAGGGTGATGTCTATGCAGTATACATCCATTCATGTTTATGTGTTACATTCAAAATATCAGATTAGCTTGGTCTCCCTCATTCATTTGCTCCATTTAATTTTTCACACGTCATAATTGACACCCTATTGAAGGGAACGGGTATGCTATGCTACAACAAATAAATCTAGTGTGTTCAACTAAGATATCATGCGAGTAGAAGACTATAAATTCTTACCACAAGACAAGCTACATAGTGGAACAAGAGTTGTAACAACTTGGTCCAACGTCGTTTGTGTCAATGAAGTGGAAGTAGATGTTCAACTTTGCTCCCTTGCAGCAGTCTCACGTGAGGCTGTTTCATTCGACCACCTCATTTATTTTCATCGCCAATCAAGACATGGATCGGTATCCTATTTTGACCCACATATGGATCTTATCCATAGTGTGTATGATTGTCTCTTGTATAGTACATCACAAACAATCTCCCACTTGTATAAAGTCAATCATCATGCAAATATTCCAACCCCCTGAAGTGTGTGGCCTGTTAGGTTTATGTGTAGATAGCCATGACCAAAAAAACCATTTGTGAGACATCAATCAATTGTGACACCTAGCAAACATATTGAATCTTGCCTACATAGAAAGATCATATCCGCTAAACCTTAATATACACACTTCTTGATCCTTTTGCCACACAATACCAATCAAAATCAAGTTGAGATTTATGCCAACCTTGTGATACCTCAATGATTCACTAGATCTTGTAGTGGATGACAACTCATGACTAATACTTTAGTCACATCTTAATTAACTCTTTAAATCGTATTGGCATAGGAACCATATAGAGGTAATTTTGTTGCTGTCAAGTAATGAAATTTGGCTTTGTCGTGGTGGAAAAAAGGAACCATATAGAGGGGCCTAGAGATATCTCTAATTTTATCTAGGAGGGGCAAATTCCATTTGATCCACTCATTTCCCATTCTATGTTTTATGGTACACCCAAATACTACTTTTGTAACTACCCAGTTACAAAGTTGCATTTGGCAGCCCAAAAATGCAACCCTACACACAATGAGAAACAATGGCGATCTTAGGTCTAAGGATAAAGAAGGTATGGCATTTGAGAGCACTGGATGACACATATTAGCATAACAATCCTAGCAACATCTCGGTGTGAATCAATACAACACCATAATCTCTATCACATGTCCATACTATTGATTTTATACAGCTATATCTATGATCTATCAAATATGATAATCAATCAATGCATTTTTTAGTATAAAATCATTTTTTCCATACAAGGACATAATATTAGGGTTATTTTTAATAACATTTTAAAAACAAAGAGCGTCATGAACAAGTCAATACTTGCCAATTGACATAAAAAAGCAATTTAAGGAATCTAATAATACTTTATTCCAAACACACAAAAATAAGACGTCATACAATCATCTCCCACTCACACTAAAGTCAAACATGTAAGTATCTAATACCCATTGCACTCGCGTGTACTTCATGCTTTGGTCATGAAAGAGGCTTTAGTAACATTCAATATGTGTGCACCTTGCATATCTTCACATCACCTCTATAAATGATCTCGGAAGTAAGGCGATAGCATTCAAATATGTGTTTGGACTTTTGGTGCGACCTAACCTCCTTAGCTTTTGTGATGGCACCACTATTTATTGTAACAATAGAGGTTCAAAGGACTAGGCACACTAGGAACCACACACAACTCAGAAACAAACTTCCTAAAGAAAATGACCTCTTTAGCAACTTCTTAAGATGTGATGTAATCGGCCTCTATCATACAATCAGCCATGGTTTCTAGCTTTGTACTTTTAATTTCTAGCTTACCACCCCTCCATTTAGGAACAACAAAACCCAGATTTTGACTTGCTATTATATCTATTAGTTTCAAAGATAGCATCCATATCACCACTAACAACGAGCTCTTCCTCACCACCATAAACCAAGAATGTATTATTAGTCCTTTGTAAGTACTTGATGATATTCTTTACAACCACCAAGTGAGTCTCATTGAGGTTAGATTGGTACTTGCTCCTAACACTTAGGACAAAAGAAAACATTTATGCATGTACAAAGCATGGCATATATGATGGACCAACTACCGATGCATATGGAATCACACTCATCCTATCTTGCTCATTAGGTGTTGAAGGACACTGAGTATCTCTAAGAGAAATGCTAGGTTACATACTTACATTGGCAAGAAACTTTCCTTGGGTTCTTGAACATTGAGACGTTTCAATACCTTGACCCAAAGTAGTAAAGTTGTGGCCGTCAAGAGCGAGAGCCTCAAACTCTTTGCTAGCCATGGTTCCTACATATGTGATGCCATAGACTTGATTAAAATCTTAGGCAAAGTTGTAATAAGTAAATGACAAATACGAATAGTCAAGGTAAACTTAAATTACATAAAGGGATATTCTCTTTTATGTAATAAAGGTAATCACCATGGTGGTGTAGACCTTATATAATTATTTTTTCATTATTGGCTATACTCGTTGAGGATTAAAATACCGGAACAGTACTATAGTACAACCTTGTGGATGGCCAATATGAAAAAAAAAATCAATGGTTTCACATCTAGGTGCATTCCTTGTATAGTTTATAATCAAATTGGGTACAGACGTTTAGGAATAAATCCCGCAACATTACTATGGTACTACCATGTGTATGACCAATTTGAGAATAAACCAACGTGGTCACCATTCTGAACCAAAATTCCAAAAGAGAGAAAATCAACTAAAAAGACATTTGCATAAAGAATGTGGAAATATATTGCTATTGGAAATGCCGAAGGCATCGCTTTGAACAATATACCCAACACAAAACACATGTTACAGGGAATTGCAATACGCAACACTTTGAACAAGTACTAAATTTGTAAAATACAATGCAAGGTAACGGTATGTACAATGCAAGGTAACCCATATGAACAATGCAAGGTTACATCAGGAGTCTAAATAGTAAGTAATTAGACTAACAATATTGATAAAACATAGTAAAATACTTTTAAAAAATAGTACAAATATTGCTGAAAAATTAAAACTAAAGCTTCAACCTAGGCCTGGGCCAGCATTGGCCCATCAGAAGGGGGCAGCGACATATATAACCCGGCGGTAACCGCCCTCCACCAGGTAACCACTGTTGTTGGTGCAAGCCTGGCCGGGGGCTCTAGCCACCGGGAGCAGCCAGTCGCGATCGCAGGGCCACCAGTTGCGAGCGCGGGGCCGCGTGCATGCCTGGCCACGAGGACTGCCCACTCGAGAGACCAGTTATCGCCGGAGCAGCTCCTAGGTGCGGAGTTGGGCCGCAACAGGGGGGGCCCCAGCCGCGGACGCGAAACCACAACAGGGGTCGCCAGTCGCGTGTGTCCGACCGTCGCTTGCCACCGTGGGAGCCTGCCGCGGGCCATCGTCCGCCCCTTCCCCCACTCAAGGTGCTCAGGCTGTTGAAGGGCCCCCTCATCCTCATTAGAGGAGAGGTAGCCGGTGTCGCCTCCGTTGGCATGGCTGTTGGGGAGGTTCTGAGCTCAGGGCTCGTGGGGAACCTCGATCCACGTGCGACGGTGTCCGGCCGACAGTTCACAACAGTGGTGGCATTGGGGCGTGCCGGAGCTGCAGGAGTAGGGATGGGCGGTGGTGGAGGTAGAGCAGCCAGCACCACATAGATGGTCGAGCTGCTTGAAGAACTTTTTTTCCCACACGAGGAACCCCATTTCCATTAATGCATAGCAGAAATACATATGGGGAGTAAGAAAGAAAGCAGAAGCATCTGATCAGCTAGACATAACAGACCAACAGCACTTAGCTCACTTCAGAGACTAACAAAGCAACCCACTACTCTAGAAAACCAACCAAGTATAAGACCATCATCACCCATACATATGGGGATTACAAAACCTGTAGGTAACTGAAAACAGACAGAACTGACGAGAGAACTAAACTATTAGAACCACCAGCTTGAGCCATGGATTAGATCTGCAGAGGACCAGATGAGTTAAGCAGAATCTTCATTGTTGTTATGTTGATTGCCGAACTCCAGTTGTCGTCCTTCACCGTCCCTTCTTTGCTGGGTAGCTAAGAGCTCTTTCACCACCTTCAACATTGTGGCGACGCCCTCCTCCAGCTGCTCCTTATCAATCTCAGCAAACAACCCTGCCCAATATTTCATTAAAGCACATGCATGCCAAATTATTTCTAATGGATTTTTAATGACTTTTTTCTCAAAACAAGCCTTGTTTCGGTTCTTCCAAATTGCCCAACATATTGTTGCAATCCCCAGGGATGAAATTTGTTGCCATAGGGAAGTCAGGTTTCACACCACTGCCAACTTTGAAGCAAACTGTTAGAAATGTTATTAGCACCAAAGCATTTTGCCACAATAGACCAAATTACTCGTGCAATAGGACACTGGAAAAAAGATGAGATATATTTTCAGCAGAATCACAAAACGCACAACTGGTATCTCCATTCCACTTTCTTTTGATCAGATTGTCTTTAGTTAAATCTGCATCATTAGTAAACAACCACAAGAAAAATTTAGTTTTTGGGGGTATTTAATCTTTCCAAATTCTTTTAAGATAAAGACCAGACTCATTTCTTGTTAACCCATTATAAACCTACTTAACTGAATTTTTTTCATTTTTTTCAAGTTTCCAAAAAATCCTATCAGGTTCACTTACTAAGCAATAGTTCTCTACATCCTCCCAGATTTTTACCCAACACCTTGCCAGATCATCATTTAGCCACCTTCTAAACTGTAGGATCACTTCCCTACTTTTAACCTTAGCTACAGTGGCGTTTTTATTATCACACAGCTCAAACAGAGTAGGAGCAATTATGTTCAAAGCTGCTTGAAGAACTTGCATGCACATACCTCAACAAGCGCGTCGGAGGTGATATTCGCGCCACCAATTTCGCTGGAGGTGCTGGGGTCGGAGAGGGACCGCGAACCCTCCTCAATCCCACTCTCAACGGAGATGGTGTCGATGTTGGAAGCGCCGACTCGACGTTCAGCGGTTGTGGTACCTAGTTGGGTAGGCTAGGCCTCGTTTAGTTTCTCCCAAACTCACAACTTTGATAGATTCAAAAAGAAGATTCACCGTCATATCAAACTTGCGGTACATGCATAAAATACTAAAAGTAGATAAAATTAAAAACTAATTGCATAGTTTGGTTGTACTTTGCGAGATGAACATTTTGAGCCTAATTAGTCAACGGTTGGACAATTATTACTAAATACAAACGAAATGCTACAGTAGGGAATCTGGCACTATACAAACTTTGCACATCCAAATTCCGGCCAACTAAACGTGCCCTAGTATTGTCCGGAGCAGGAGGGCATGCATGGCTCGTAGCCGTGCATAGGGCACAACGGCGGCACCGATTCGTGCACGGAGCAAAACGGCACCCAGGCCCTATGGGGGGTAGCCTGTGCGATGCCCATGGGCCCATGAGGCTGGGGGCCATGAGGGTACCCATGTGTATACTGTATAGTAGATGCTATCAGCCTATATGCCGGCAAGGCAACAGTACGTACCAATTGGCGGCGGCCTCTCGTATTCTCGTTCTCGATCGTGAGTGCGTGTTTGCGGACTGCGTGACGGTGTCGGCGTGCAAGGGCCAGGCGCGAGCGCGAGCATGGACGTCCCTCCGGCGTGGCGACGTGGCACTGCGGTGTGGCATCCCTCTTCACGGCAACGGCAAGTCGGCAAAGGTATCAGGCCTCTTAAATAAACAAATCAATTTGATTGCAGTTCAGTACTTTAGTGTACAGATCAATACCTGCTTACGGGGATAGGGCTAGGCTTCAGGGATTTGATTTATAATTCAATATTTTTTTATCATGTTAGATGTTGCCAAAGAAACATAAGTCCGGTGCTCAAAAAAGAAAAGAAAGAAAACAAGAACTTCAATCCAGAGAATCGCAAAAGGGTGCGTTGCATAGGTTTTTTCCAACATCAAGAAATGCCGAAGTCAATCAAGATCAGGGGCAAGAAATGTCGAAGGTCAACTATGCTACAAGAAAGATTAAATGGCTTGGCTATGTGTAGCATTAAGAAGGATATTTTAGATACAATTGATCTTGAAAGTGTTCTTGAAGATTTTGCATCAAAAAATGCCCGAAGACGCTTTTTAAAAAGCACTGAAGCACCGTAGTTTTATTTGAGGTAACCATCATAGTTATTTTGCCATTTTTTTATCTTCTTTGATGTATTGTTATCTTTTTAAAAAAGAATTAAATATATGCTACAAGTTATATACTTTAATCGTCCTATTCAAATATTATATTGTCGGGACCTTAGTGTCTTACTGGCCCAAGGGCCCATAAAATTTGTGGGACAGCCCTGACGGCACCGAAGGTCGCTGGGACGGTGGTGCAGCGACCACTGTGTCATTGAAAGCGCGACGATAGTGGTGATCATAACGTCCTCCAACACGCATCCTCAGGCCTAAGGCCTTGGCAGCATGTTCGCTCGGTCGTATTTGGCTTATAAGCTATGGCTTATCAGTCAATAAACAGTATTTTTCTCTCACGTAAAACCAGCCAACAGTACTTTCAACCATGGCTTATAAACCAAGCTAGCACAAAGGAACATGACGTTGGCCTTCACCGAGAAGCTCACGAAGTGTGTGAAGGAGTTCCGCTTGGATCCGATGATTAGTGAGAAGGAAGACAATGCGAACGGCACGGTGATATGCCAACATGACCAGTTCGAGAATAAGAGTTGTCGGAGGCACGAAACATTGGGGCGGCATTGTACCTTGGGCAGCCTTCTTGCTCCTTGTCGTTTGGTGATGCTTATTGTTCATGACCAGTTCGAGAATAAGAGTTGTCGGAGGCACGAAACATTGGGGCGGCATTGTACCTTGGGCAGCCTTCTTGCTCCTTGTCGTTTGGTGATGCTTATTGTTCTCTCTTTCGAGAGAAGCGAGCGAGAGACGAGCGGTGTGCTGATATTGTGAGTAATGCAAGTAATGTAAAAGAAAACAGTAGAATAAAATGAATCATTGATCATAGTCTGATATTTCACTACTACTGAATCTTCGTCACCACCGATTCAAGACCCCTCATCACCGCTGGTTTTGGCCCCTCGGCGGCGAAAGTCGTTGGTGATAAGAATGGTCATCACCGGCAGTTAGGCCTGGGCATTTGGTATTACCGAACCGATTGATACGGTACTTCGGTTCTCACAGAAAGTCGGTTCCACAGAAAATAGGTATCCATCGGTTCCTTCCAAAAATCGGTACCGAGAAAATTCGGTTTCGGTATTTTCAGTTCGGTTTCGGTATTTATAGAAAAAATACCGAACTGACCATAGAGACAAGTAATAACAAGTTCAAAAGGTAATTTTTACATAATTTCGACATGATTCCGTAGAGAATAATAGTGCCAAATACATACATATAAAAGTCCACAAGACTATAAGAGTCTAATACCATGAATACATAATATAATAGTCTATAATAATACAATCAATAACATAACAACACTCAAATTCAGCACATTTCACAAACATCTGTAAATTCGTTTTCCTCAGGTAAAGAACCGAATATACCTGAGAATAAGGAACTGAATTGGATACCGAAAAATTCGATCTCAGTATTTTCGGTTCGGTTCTCGGTATTTTTTGCCCAGCCTTACCAGCAGTGATGATAGTCTATCACCATCGGTTCGTGTTACCGGCCAGCGGTGATTAGGATTTCCAGAAATTTCAAAATCGGATAAAAAAATAGCTAAAAATTTTGATTCAATCTCGGCAGGCCCCACCAGCCAGTCACACGTAAATCAAAAGTCATACGATTTTTCACGTAAAAATCTCTGCGCCGCACGGTGGTGGACTGGTTGGATTCAAACCTAAGACATGTGTCCTTGCGTAGTTAGTCTAACCACTCCACCCCCTAAGTCGCATGTATCTATATGGCATATTCATTCTCGTGGTATTCACTTCTCAGGATTTTCAAATGAATATTTAGAACCCTAAAAGACTTCAGATGAAAAGATCATCAACTACAAAGTTGTTGTTCTAATCGAGATCTACATCTTTGATGTTGGTCGTTTTGCTATCGGAGGTCGGTTGACTAATTTGAATTTAAAGTGTGGCAACTTCAACCATACTTTTGGGATCTCAAATGATTTCAAATGAAAAGGTTATCAACTATAAAGTTGTAGTTATCATCGAGATCTACAACTTTAGTTTTGGTCGATTTTCCATCCGAAGTCGTTTGAAAATTTTGAATTTCAAATTTTAGAACTTCATATACAAATTTGAGACCCTAAATTGTTTCTAATAAAAAAGTTGTCATCTACAAAGTTATAGATTACATAGAGATCTACAACTTTGTTTTTGATCATTTTTCATCTGAGGTTGTTTGTGCAATTTAAAAAATTAAATTTTAAAATACGAGAGCTTCGAACATAATTCTGGGACCGTAAATGATTTCAAATAAAAAAGTCGTCAACTACAAAATTGTATATCTTTTTGATATGAAGTTTGTTTTCATACAACTTTGTTTGAAAAAAGTTATGAATTTTATTATGATGTAGCATAACTCAAACGGTTGGTGAAAATGATTTTCACCGCTAGTTCCGACAGTGAAAATGGATCGACCATTACCGACGGTTGGTAACACAAATCTGAGGTGATAGTTACCCCATTTTCACCAATTATTCGTAACACAACCGGGAAGTGAAAATGGATCGACCATTACCGACGGTTGGTAACACAAATCTGAGGTGATAGTTACTCCATTTTCATCAATTGTTCGTAACACAACCGGCGATACAAATCATTTCACCAACGGTTTGTAATACAAACCGGCGGCCGGTGATGATGAGTATCATCGCCGGTGTGCAGCAAACCAACAGCGAAAGTGATGGCGGTGATTCTCATTATGCAGTAGTGTTTATACACGAGGAGAAAAAGTTCGAAGATACACGTTCTAGAATAATTTGGCTCACGAGTTGGTGCATTTTGCTATTAAGTCTAGGAAGTGTCAGAGGCGTGACGTGCGCATGTCCGAGGTCGCGGGAACGCCCGAGGACGTGTGAACATGTGTGAGCGTGTTTTGACGGGAAAAAATTACATGCGGATGGACCACACTGCAGTCCGTGCAGATATCCTATCCTCGCATGACGCGTGTCCCGCACCGCGCTATGACTCTGGGGTCATGTTTAGATTGTAAAAATTTTAACCCGATAAATAGTAGCATTTTCGTCTTATTTAGTAAATATTGTCCAATCGTGGACCAACTAAGCTCAAAAGATTCATCTCGTGATTTCCAACTAAACTGTGCAATTAGTTTTTTTTACCTACATTTAATGCTCTATGCAAACGGCTAAAAATTGATGTGATGGAGAGAGAGTGAAAAAACTTGAAATTTGGAGGTGATCTAAACGAGGCCTGGATGGAGGAAAATTATATGGATCTACGCGTGTCTCCGGCCACGATCCAACGCTGCGTCGTGAGGTCCTCCGCCGTAGCGGTTCGTGATTTGTCGATAAAAAAAAAATCAGGATCCGTGATTTAGCGCTGCTGTTGATGACGTCTTGGCGAGCCGTGCTTCCAGCTGGCACCCACGACCAGTCCAGGCACGGACGCGTCAGCCATTGACCCTGTGTATGCACCGCGACGCGATGGATACAGGATGCATACAATTTTTTTCCCTGGATGGCTCGGCTCGCATGTCCACATGTCGCGTTTTCATTGGAAGTGCGCACCATGCCGGGTGCGGACGGTCCCTACCTAATTTTTTTTCTGTTTTGACCGTTCGAGGATTGCCTAATATAACGAACAACTCCAAATACGTGGTTGGGTTGAGATCGTTCCTTACAATATACTCCTCGGTCCCATAAAAACTGTTTCGCTACAGGCAGGAGAGAGGGTTCTAGACGGTGGTTTTTGGCAGATAGAATAGAGGTATTTCTGTTATTTTTCCACCGCATTGGTTTCTATGCCGGGTCCTATAATTGCATTTTTATTAGGACGGAGGGGGACGGAGGGAGTACATTTGTAACAAATACAAAAGCCAGACTCTACACCATGTCTGATAGTACATAGATACTTCAATCGTGAAATCTCCGAGGGAGTCCACACAGAAACTATCTACGGGCCTTCGACAACCTTGCAGGCCGGCTTCTCGTCGGTGGCGGTGGAGGCGGCGTCCGGGCATACGAAGAACAAGTAGAAGCCCGCAAGGATGGTCACCGCGGCCATCGACCACACGACGGCGGCGACAGGCGCGGGCATTAACGGGGCAACTCTGCCGGAAAACATGACCGTCAGGGTGGTGGTGAGGGCCCATACTGCCGCCTTCACCTGCAACCTCCTGGGCGATTCCGGGGCCAATCTCTCGAACACACGAAGCAGGTGGAAGAGAAGGACGACACAGAAGAAGGAGACGGTTACAAACAGTATGGACCGGGGATCATGTCTCGAGTGGTAGATGGCTATCACGCTGTTGAGCCCGAGAAAGGACAGGGCGACGGCCGAGGCGCATGATGACGTTCCGCCATTCGAGGAGGCTCCGGTGGGGGTGGGGTTGTCTTCGGCGCGAGGAGGATTTAGGGAGAGTTTGAGCTCACTGTTCACGAGCGATTTGCCATAGTCCATGAAGTATCCTCTCGCCCAGGCTTTGCTTCGCGCGAGTTCTTACCAGCAGCTAGGACGGATCCATTTATAGAGTCGGGCGAGAGTTTCTAGCTTGCAGAGAACCATCAAAGGAAGTAACCATGAAATTTCCTTTAGCTTTGTGATCGGTACTGGCCGCGCGCTTTTGTCCCACGTCCACAATTTCCTTGCATCCTGGTGGAAATTTCCATTGCATTCTGCTGGAGTAGTTAGTTTGTGCACAAAGAGAAGACTTGCCGGTTGGCACCTTGAGTCGTCGCTGACGTACGTGAAAGTTACGCCCGCGCGTTGATTCGCTGTTTGCATATGTAACGATCCAAAAAAAGAACACACACACACACATCTAAATTTGCAAGTTTTTAATTTTTTTCTACAAAAATATGAATGGTGTTGTGCATAGAAAAATAGCCAAAGGTTCATATAATTAAGTCTAACTTAATTATGAAGTGAGTTGCTTCTTATGGATCTTTGACTTGATTATCACCTAGAAATATTTTCTGAGAAACCCAATCATATGTGTATTTGTATGAATGTTAATACATGACATATAGGCCCTAATAGAAATAGTTAAGAATTGAAGAAGAAATAGGAGAAGGGTTCAAAGCACTAGCCTAATCGCACGTACATGGCCACTAGTCCCTATCTATATTTACATTCAGTATTAAAGTAAGGATATTTATTTCTCCTTAGCTCAATTTGTCACTCTCTCTTCCCAATCCTTCGGTCCCTTACTTCTGCTCCTCTTGGTCTGCTACTCTCCCCCATATGTCCCTCACTCCCACCCCTCTAAGGCTCTCCGCTGTCTGTACATATATGTTACCCCTACCCTCATCGAGATCTAGTCTACTATAGATAATTGTATTCTCCTTCGCCACAAAATTACAATTTTGAGCCGCAAAACCTTTCGACGATGCAGCCATCAATGCTCTTTCATCGTTTCAGATGCTTTTCGGACTAGTTTTAGAATGTTGAATCTTGCGACATGTCTAATATTTTAGGGTTGATTGTTAGATTCAGCATAAGGACTGAAATTTGGCTTCAATGTTCGACATAACTATGTTGTGCATCAAGAAAAGCCGCTAGGAAAGAAGACGATGGAAGAATCTAGATAGAATATTATTTTTTATATTTAAAATTTTTTCATGTGAAGTAATTTGGAGATGTACGTTGAAAAAAGTTGGATTAGACATTAGTTATTTTATATTAGTAGGTTTGAACTTGATTTTTTCTTGGATTTTAATTAGATTTATCTATATGGATTTTAATTATATGCTTGAACTGTAGTAAAAATTTCATACTCATGGGATCATGTATAACTTAATTATAGATTTATTTAGTTATAGATTTATTTAAGTGTATGCTTGTTAAAAAGTATTTATAAATCTATAACTAAATCATGCATGATCCAATGAGCATGAAGTTTTTACTACAGTTCAAGCATACAATAATTATTTCAGCATAAAAATTTCATCACAATTGGACCATAAAAACTGCAGCTATGAATTAATTACAGAAAAGTATAGATACAAAACTACAACAAAAAAATTTGTACTAAAGCATACCATATTATATGTTCACTGTGTAGATCTACTCATATGGAGTCCAATAAAATTAGATTTTCTATTTTAGAATTTTTCTATGATTTACTATGATTTTTTAAAGATTCAGCCGAAATAAATAAAAAAGAAAAAGACAAAACCCCATTTGAAAACTGCTTATAACCAATCAAGGAGGTAAAACAAATGGTTTTAAAAGTTCAGAGAGGTGGTTTATCCGGTTTTAGAGTTCAGGGAGGAAAAGCGGACTTTCGTAAAAGTTGAGAGATCGAGCTCTGTTCAGCTGGTCTATAAGCCGCTTGCGTTGATTTGTATGACTGATTTATTGAGAGAGAGAAATATTTTACGTCGATAAATCGGCTTATAATGACAGCCGAACAGAGTCCTAATGTGGACTTTAATGCAGGAACTGGAATCTTAGCGTAGGTGGGCCGTGTATCTTTAAAAAGGTGACAACTGAAACCCAGGAAAAAAAACATGCATGGATTGTGTTGGCCCACAATAGCACACCATCTCGAGCCGAGCACGGAGTAGCAATGATGCGCCTCACAGCATTCAAATTCAAACTGGCCGCTCCGGACGCTCCGGAGCCTCGCCAATTGATCTTGATGTTGACTTTTCAAGGTCTGTCGTGTGATTGTGTCTCCCAAATATGTACGGAGTACTACTCCAACGAAATTTCTATCCATCGTCCGGGTGATGGGTATTTATGTTTTCATCCACCCTTAGGGGGCCTTTGGCAAGGCTCATTGAGCAGCTTCTTGAGCAGCTTTTGCTCAAGTCCTGCCAAACGCTCCGATTTAAAATGGCTTCAGGCCAAAAGTCACCCATGAGCCACTCTTCGGCTTACACTGCAAACCATGAGCTAGAGAAAGTGGCTCTCCCCCGGCTCATCTCCATCCCAAACAGTAAAAAGTGGCATGTGCCCTTGACTATTCACCAAAATTACGAGAAACTTGCCATCGCTTGCTCATATATAAATTAGGAAGAAATAAATAGAAGAAAAAGGATGGGGAAGGAAAGATAAAAGAAGAAAAAAAGGAAGAAAAAGATAGAATCAAAAACATGAAGAAGGAAAAAGTGGGGAAGGAAATTCCTCGTATATAAATTAATTATCAACTACAATCACACATAAAACTCATATATGCAACCACTGAATATGCAAGGGCAAATGGACTATACATATGTAAGGGCATAATGGAAATTGATAAAAGATAGAATTTTTTCCATACGAGCCAGAGCCAAAGTTATTTTTTCACGGTTTGAGCCATGCCAAACATGAAGGAAAAAGTTGCCGCTTTTTGGCCCATTTTTTTTTTGGCCCATTTGTATCTACTAATTATTCTGTAGATCTGTCTCGTATGTCCTTCCTTTTATCCGTATTTTTGAATTGCCATTCAAAACTATATTATCAACTACAATTTTCACACATAAAAGTCATATATGCAACGACGCCCGGACACCATCCGTACCCCTCATATGCAAGGGCACAATGGACTATACATATGAACCCTCGGCGCACGCTAATGGACCCATCCATGCCTCGATATTTTCTATACATTCTAAATCCCTAGCTCGCGGTGCCTATAAGAACAGCAGCCGCCGCCGCTCTTCTCCATTCCCAGCGCCCGCCGTCACTCCCTTCTCTTCCTCGCAGCCAACCGCTGCGTTTACCATGGCGAGCGTTTTAAAATAAGAGCCGCTTCGCCAAATGGACGCGGCGAGAACCCGTGCCGCTGGTGCTCGTCTGTTATCCACGAAAGTCGTTCTTCTTCGCCGAACGTCATACGCTTGCTGAAAGCCTCGTCGTGCCTCTCGCTTTCGATGCCGCCAGCGACGTTGCGTAATACCCGACGCTTAACGCAACCATCCTCGAAAGCAAAGGCCCGAGCCTTCTCCGTGACGCCGAAGCTCCACTCCAGCGCCTCCGCCGCTTCTCCGCCGCACGCCATCATCTCCAACCGCCGCCTCGCTGCTTTTCGTGGAAGACGCCACCACCGTCGGCCTCATCATCTTCCACGCCGACGAAAGCACCGTCCCTTTGCACCCGAAGCCGCTGCCGGTTTTCTACGCCGAAAGCGAAGCCCGAGCCTCAAAGACCACTCAAAGACATCTTCCTCGCCGAGAGCATCTTCTTCGCGGCGCGTCGCCTCGAGCCGGCCCGGGCTGCAGCCACCCCGGCATCTACAATCCACCGGCCAACATCCCGACATCATCTCGACCACCGCGACGCCGTGTCGTGATGTCGAGCCGAACGTGGTTCTGTTAGGGTCGCCAATCGACGCCCATGAGCGCAGTCGAACTCGGCGACGGCCATTAGGCGCCCGCGTCACCAATTGTCATGTGGCCACCGCTCAATTTGTTTTTTTGAGAACCCGCTTCGAGCGGGCCCATTTGTACGTCGCGTCGTCGCCTGTGGTCACGTGAGCATAGTCGGGCTTTTCTCTGTGGAGGAGGAGGAGGGCTTCATCGTTGATTCTATTCTGTAGATCTGTCTCAGTATGTCCTTCCTTTTATCCGTTCTTTTTTTTGGTCTCCAAGTTGATCGTGTTCAGTTAGCTTGCCTAAAGGAATCAGAGTGGTTGGATATGTACAGGGGGGCACGTGACTTCTTGTGTGAGTTGTTGCGATGGTAACGAAGGAAACATGTAATTTTGTGGTATGAATTGGATTCTATTCCAAGTTGATTGTTCAGTTAGCTTGCCTAAAGTTCATTTTATGTACTTTTGCGGAGTGTCGAATTATTCATTATAAATTCATTTTCTTTGTCGTTTCATATAAATCCTATAGATGACAGTGTTTAATTATGATTGGCTCAAAAAGTGGTTGATAACTGTATGAAGTGTCATCCGGGTGATGGGTAGTCACTGCCACGCCCACGAGCCATCGTGTGGCGGCTTGTCCGGATGACACGAGGGACGTGCCGCGTGCCTAGGCTCAGGGCTGTGTACTTGAGTTCGTCGCACTCGCGCGAATCCTGCCATAGTGCCACGAACTAATCAGGCCCCGTTTAAAATCCAAATTTTTTAAGATTTCTCGTCACATCAAATCTTGACGGCACATACATGAAGCATTAAATGTAGGTAAAAAAATAACTAATTGCACAGTTTACCCGTAATTAACAAGACGAATCTTTTAAGCCTAAATAATCCATAATTAATCAATTTTTATAAATACAAACAAAAATGCTAAGCTAACCAAAAGCTACAAATTTTCGCATCGGGGCCTTAGCATGGAAGCTTGGTAAAAGGAATTCTGTCGCGGATGATGAAAAAGGAATGCTGTTTCAAAGGCTCCCCATCTACTCCCTGATGTTGACTCACACCTACTCCCTGATGTTGACTCGCACCTAGCAGCATCCGTCGAAAATGACACTAAGGGCTCGTTTAGATTACCTTAAAATTATAAGTTTTTTCACTTTTTCTCTATTATATTAATTTTTAGAAATATAGATAAAAAAATAATTAATTACATAGTTTGGTTGTAAATCACGAGACGAATCTTTTGAGCCTAGTTAGTCCATGATCGAACAAAATTTATCAAATACAAACGAAACATACTATAATATCCAGATTACAAAAATTTACAATCTAAACTAACAACAAAGTTGCGAGGCGAGAAAGAACTGTCATTTGTCTTTTATGCAGGTCACACTGCCGAATCTCTAGTAAAAACATGCAATGTTGCATGTCATCAGCATATTTAATAGCAAAAAAAATTCGGTTAAGCATACTCTCTCTATCACGTAATATATTACATTATATGAATTTTAAGATAAATTAAGAAAGAACATAAAAAAACGTATATATTTTCGTTTTATTTCCTAATAAACACTATTATCAATATGGTTAATGATAATTGGTTGATAAATGAAAAGTATTTAACGTAAAACTAGATTTTGTCCTTAGAATATATTATATTTGAGAAAAAATTTTAAATACTAGAATGAAGTATATTACAGGACGGAGGGACTACGTGATGACTGATGATTCATGTCAACAGGCACAGTTAGGCAAATAAGGCCATTGTTTACAAATTTCAGGGAGATGCATGATTTGTTTCCAGTAACGCTCTTTGATGGATGGATGTACGCTGGTCCCGCAATTTTGGCATCAATGTTTTCCTACGATCCTGTGCTATGTTTGTTTGGATTTATTTAGCTTATAAATTGTATTTTTCAGTTAATAAATAGTATTTTTCTGTCACGATAAATCAGTTAATAATATTTTTAGTCATGACTTAACAGTTAAACAAGTCAAAACGAATAAGACGTTGACTTATCAATCAAATAAGTCCAAACGAATAGGACGTTGATTTTATTCTATCAGATATTTAGATACATATATATATATATATATATATAAATATAGATTAAAAATAACTAGTTATATAAATAACGACTCATTTACGAGACGATTTTTTAAGCCTGCGATTCGACGACGAAACAAAACGCACCACCAAAGCAACGCATCCCCGGCTCCGCTCCGCTCCCCCCTGTCTGTTTCTGTGTCCCTTCCCCACGTCGCCGGCCGCGTCGCCCTCTTCAAATCGCCTCACGAAAATCCCCAAGCCCAAACGCCGCCAGCTATGTCGTCTCGCTTCCCCCACGGCGGCGGCGACCACCGCGGGGGCGACGCGGGTGACGCCGCCCTCGCCCGCGACATCGTCACGCTCCACAAGGCGCTCTCCCTCGACCCCTCCGCCCGCCGCCGCCGCTCCCTACCGCTCCCCTCCCCATCCCCCGCCGCCACCGAGCAGCCGCGCCACAAGCCCCGGCTCAAGCCCTCCTTCTCCACCTCCTCGTCGCGCAAGCTCCTGCCGTCCACCGCCAACTCCTCCTCCGCTTCCACTTCCACTTCCTCTTCCTCGTCCTCGTCCTCGTCCTCGTCCTCCTCTTCCTTCTGGAAGAAGTCCCTGACCGCCATCTCGCACCTGGGCCGTCGCCGCCTCGACTGCGCGTTCGCGCTGCACGTGCACTCCGTCGACGGCCTCCCCGCTGCGCTCGATGGGTCCGCGGTCTCCGTCCAGTTCCGCCGGATGTCCGTGTCCGCCTCCACCGGCTCCGTCCCGGCCGCCCTCGGCGCCGCCGCGTTCGAGGAGGCGCTCACGCTGCGGTCCCCGGTCTACTTCTCCCGCGGCGCAAAGGCCGTGGTCAAGTACGAGCCCCGCGCCTTTGCTGTCTCCGTCGCCGCCTCCACTCTCGAGCTCGGTAAGCACGAGGTCGACCTCACCCGCCTGCTCCCGCTCTCGTTCGACGATCTCGAGGACGGCGGCGAATCCGGCTTCGGCAAGTGGAGCACCAGCTTCCGGCTGTCCGGCCCCGCCCGCGGCGCGCGGCTTAACGTAACCTTCTCTTGCTCGCTCCTCGCGGGCGGCGGCGCCAGCGAGCAGCACAAGGCCGGGGAAGTGGCGGGGCTGCGGCGCGGGTCCATGGCGCGGCCGGTGTCGGTGCAGGCGCCGACGCCTGTGCCGGCGCGGAGCAGGGACGTGAGGGTGCTCCACGAGGTGCTGCCCAGCTTAAGGTCTGCCAGGTCGCTGCCTTTTGTTGGTGACGGGGGTCCTGATGCGAGGAAGGAGGAGGTGGCAGCGCTGGACTGCACGGAGGAGGGTTCTCCGGAGGCAAAGCACTGCACATCTGTAGAGGTTAAGAAGGGGGACTCGGTGGAGTTCAATGTTGTTGAGCATGGAGTTGAGGTTGCTCCAGATGACCCACAAAGGCTCAAACATGTGGAAACCAGCAATGCTGCTGATCAAAATGAGGATTCAGGGTTTAAAATTGACGAAGAGGGATCATTCAAGCCTGTGCTAATAAGCGGTGATGTCGCTGAAGATCAGACTGTAGGAGTGAAGACTGAGGTGGCAGTCAGTGATGTTGCTGTTCAAAGGGAGAATGTGGAAGACAAAGAGGATGGAATAATCAAAGCCGCTTCACTGCCTACTGTTGCTCCGGAAGCAGAGGGTCAGTTTGGAGCATATGCAGAACTGGAGGACCTGGAATGTATTTTGAACGAGCTCTCAGTTGCTGAGCCTGAGGAATTTGAATCACCAGTTGTAGAAGATAAGCATTCTAGGCGATTGAGCTGCACAGGAGTGACTGATAGTTACAAGTCTGCCAGCAGGAAGGGCAGATCGCGCAGCATGGATGTTTCAACAGATTCTGTTGCTAATGAGTTCTTGGATATGCTTGGCATAGAGCATAGCCCATTTGGGCAACCCTTAGATAGTGATTCCGAGTCACCGAGAGAACGACTTTGGAAGCAGTTTGAAAAGGAAGCGCTAGCATCTGGCAACGCTATTCTTGGTTTGGACTTTGAAGACCGAATTGAAGGACCTATTTGTGAGGATGTTGTGGAGGATTTCGATCTCTCTGCAATGATACATGAGGCTGAGCTCGAGCTTCAGAATGGAAGCCAACCCATAGATACCAAATTTCGAGCTAAGTCACTGGAAGACGAAGAAACTGAGGCCTTAATGCGTCAATTTGGGCTAAACGAGAAGTCTTTCCAATCTTCTCCACCTGAAAGTAGAAGTGGGTTTGGTAGCCCCATTAACCTCCCACCTGAGCAGCCCCTGGAGCTACCACCGTTGGCCGAAGGTTTAGGCCCATTTATCCAGACCAAAGATGGAGGATTTCTGCGATCAATGAACCCAGCCCTGTTCAAAAATGCAAAGAACAACTGCAGCTTGGTTATGCAGGCTTCTTCTCCGATTGTATTGCCGGCAGAGATGGGATCTGGGATTATGGATATATTGCATGGTCTGGCATCAGTTGGAATTGAGAAGTTATCAATGCAGGCAAACAAACTTATGCCCTTGGAAGATGTTAATGGTAAAATGATGCAGCAGATTGCCTGGGAAGCTGCTCCAGCTCTGGAGTCTACTGAAAGGTTTGTTATCTTCCTTTTCATGCTTGTTTGTGCTTTTTCCTTCTTTATCCTATGCCTTGCTTAAAGGTTTTTCTCTTTTATCAATGCAGATATGATGCATTGGACTATCATAGCATCGATGCTTTGGTAGGAGCGGGTGGAAATGCTCCCTCTGCTAAGAAGAAGAAAGGTCGGTGTGCTGATCTTTCATCATCCTTGGGTGGGGAGAATGCTTCAGAGTATGTTTCACTTGAGGACCTTGCACCATTAGCTATGGAAAAGATTGAAGCCCTTTCCATTGAGGGTTTGAGGATACAATCTGGCATGTCAGAAGAAGATGCACCCTCCAATATCAGTGCGAAGCCTATTGGGGAATTTTCATCTCTGCAAGGAAAGTGTGCAGAGAATACCTTGTCCATTGGTTTAGAGGGAACTGCAGGTTTGCAGCTTCTGGATGTTAAGCAAAGTGGAGAAGAAGTTGATGGATTAATGGGCTTGTCGATCACTCTAGACGAGTGGATGAGGCTTGATTCTGGGGTAGTGGACGAAGAAGAACAATGCAGTGACCGGACATCGAAGATACTTGCTGCTCACCATGCAAAATCCATGGAGTTAGTTGCTGAAAACCGGAATGGAGACAGAAAGAGCAGGAGATCTGGTAGAAGATGGGGCTTGTTAGGGAATAACTTTACGGTTGCTCTCATGGTTCAACTGCGTGACCCACTACGCAACTACGAGCCAGTGGGCACACCAATGCTGGCATTAATTCAAGTTGAAAGGGTTTTTGTACCCCCAAAGCCCAAAATCTACAGTACTGTCTTAGACAAAGGCAACAGTGAGCAGGATGATGAAGAACCCAAGACTGAAGAGGTTTCAGATAAGGCATTGGTCATGGAAGAGAAGGCTGAGGAATTAGAGGATCCCATTCCCCAATTCAAGGTTACAGAGGTGCATGTCGCCGGTTTCAAGAGCGAACCTGAGAAGATGAAACCATGGGGCAATCAAACGCAGCAGCAATCTGGCTCTAGATGGTTGCTTGCAGCTGGCATGGGCAAGGGAAACAAGCATCCTCTGATGAAATCCAAAGCTATCGTGAAGCCAACCAAAGAGGCGGCTGGTCAGGCAGGAGACACCCTCTGGAGCATTTCTTCGCGTGTTCATGGAGCAGGGACCAGGTGGGGCGAGCTAACAGGGAACAAGAGTCATTCACGGAACCCAAATATCATGCTTCAAAAGGACAAGAGATTTTGGTGATGGCTTGGCGATTCAGTAGCTAGTGCCAGGAAGGTTGGTCTATCTCCTTAGAAGGGGGCTTACTTATCTGCAATTGGACCTTGCTGGGAATGTTCCTAGTGGATTGTGAAATCATGTCATGTACATTGAGTTCTCTTGCATAGAATCAGTTTTCATATGCTGCATAGTTTGTGTTTGGTGTTCCTTCCGTAGTCTCGTGAGAACCATACAGAGAAACTGGTGTTTCTCTTGTCACAATTAGAGCGGCTTCTGCCTCTGAAGGTGAAACACCGTCTTCCTTTGCAGGCTGCCATAGCCGTCATACATCTCTTGTTATCTTGTTAATCATTCGTCCATAGCTTGGTGTGATCATCTTATATCAATTTCTGTTGTGTATAAAGATGAGCACAACAAACTGTGAGATCAGTTTGTTCGGATTTACCTTGTCACTATTTTCATCGTTGTTTTTCCTACAGAAACATGAATGCCGGCCTGCCACAGAAAGCCAGAAGCTCTGGGGGTGGGCACGCGTGTTATGACTCACGAAAGGCCCTTTTATTTATTTTACATTATTACAAGTGTAAAATGGGCGTCAGTTTCTTTGAATGCTACACTGATGAGGGAACCCTGTGATCTTTTAATCTTCTTTTTACCATCGCATGAATTACATCTCATCTTCTTTTACCGTTTCATGAATCACCACCTTTTACAGATTGGCAGCGTTGCATCATGGAGCTTTCTGGGCAGGTTAGGGTCCCCATGGTCCCATAAAAGCTTCGTTGGTTGGACCTTGGACGCAAACTTTGTCTAAGGAATTTGCGGGTCCTGTCTCGATTGACAGCTCATCAAATCATCATTCGGCACAGGGGCAAAATAAAATCGCTGGAATCTGTTCTCGTGATCTCATCCAGGGGGCGCTTGATTATTGTCCATCCAAACGACGAAACCAGAGAAGCAGGTAACGGAGCCCTCGTTTTTTACAGGAAACGCCAGCCTCCCGTCTTGTTCTGCCTGGATTTCTTTTGTTCAATTTTTGTGTGCACAACTTGAGCAGCGTAAGCATAAGCAGTAGCCCAGCTGCCCAGTTCAAACTATCAGTTTTGCTGGCATCTGATAGGAGGGTGACAATTTCAGCTTGCAGATCTGCAAGCAAGGATAACCATCAGCCAGCATGGTATCTTACCACTTCCAGTATTCTAAAAACCAAGAAATGCGATATTTTAATCTCGTTCAAAAGCCGGAGACAACCGAAGCCTCGACTTTTTCTGGATCCTGAAAGTGTCAAGATAATAAGGCTTTGTTTAGATTCCAAGTTTTTTCACTCTCTCTCCGTCACATTAAATCTTTGACATATGCATGGAGTATTAAATGTAGATAAAAAAATAACTAATTATACAGTTTGATCGTAAATTACGAGACGAATCTTTTGAGCCTAGTTAGGCCATGATTGGACAATAATTGTCAAATACAAACGAAAGTGTTACAGTGTCAAATACTGATTCCTAACCACGAACTAAACAAGGCCCAAGAACCTTTCCAGGTTCCTAGTACAATCCGTGGAGAATTCCAGAAGCTGTTCGGCTGATGATTTCTACGGCTGATAAGCCGACAAAACACTGTTCCAATCTGTTTTCTTTTCTTACAGTTTCAGCGACCATCTCCCAGACTTAAATTAATGTGTATTGAAATGGACGGCACGCCAGCCACAAGGACGCGGCGGTGGTTGCACTTGCGCGACGCCGCCATCATCGCATCGCGGTGGCCGGTGGCGGTTGATTTCTTACCTTCTCCGCCAGCCAGTTTTCCCCCACGGCGTACCAGTGAAAGAGTGAGGCGTACACCGAAAACCAGTAGGAACCCATGAGCTAGCGGTCGGGCTTGAACGGACACCGACACGTACCCACCAGTCCGTCCGCGCGCCTGTTTTCCTCTAGCCGTTTCAAACTCTGAGGGTACCCGTCGTCGCATCCGCCGGAACAGCAAGCATCCCGTCTGGTTTGTTATACTCCGAACCTACTCGGTCCTGTGGATCGTGCGTTGCGTTCGTTCGTTCGTTAGGGGTGCGCATGTTGTGGCAAGCACGGCCTGCAGCTGCTGAAAACCCGGGAGCTAGTGCTGGGACGGCAATGCTGCAGCCTGCAACCATGCTGCCCCTGCTGGCCGATGCCTAGTTGCCTACTACTACCTCATCACGTCTTGGACCAAGAAAACTGTGGTGAAGGCGGTAGACAGGTAGTGGCGAAAACGTACCTGCACGACCTTGGCAACTACACGGATAGTAGCCCGTGTTTAGTTGGCTGAGCTTTGGAATTTAGGTTACTGTAGCACTTTCGTTTTTATTTAATAATTAGTGTTCAATCCGATAGTAACAATTAAACTGTATTACGCCGGCCGCGCCCGGCGTGGCTAACCATCACACCATCACAAGAAGTTGCTGACGGCAGCACCGGATTTTTGTACAGGACAGAGGAGTCCTAAAATGCCTGGCCTGTCGTGCAACTGCTGCCAGTCTTGTTCACTGTTCCACCATCCAACGAACGAAACAAACGTGCCGCGTTTGAGCTGGAAGGATGAGGATGCGGCCAATATTTTCATCCGCACCGGGGTCCATGACAGGCGAGTACCGCGCGCGGACAGGTACAGCTGAGCTGATCGGGCCGTGGAGACGAGTTGTGTTACGACGCGTGCTAGCTTAGCTCTTCCATTTGCTGCAAGCAAGCAAGCCGTCATAATCATGTATGCGCTTTCCCGTCGAAATGCTCGAGAGATCTGGAATTGATCAGGAGGAGTTTGCTTACGCCGTTTTCGGCAAACTAGCTTAAACCTACCCCGTTGATTAGTTAGATTATGTTTTGTTCATTTTTTATTTGTACATCCCAGAATATACGACGAAATACAGTACAGCCCACTGTCACTAAGTTCATCATACGTATTCAAAACGGAATGTCATGCACATGTGGTCCACGAGAATAAGAACTAGTTCGTCGTCCTGATAAGCTGCAATATTTATTTCCTTTGTGGAAGGAAGATATATAATAAGCTGCACCAATCACACATGGATCACAGCGACGTAGCACGGATACAGATACATGTATCGGTACGGGAAGGATACGGATACGGCAATTTCTTGAAAAAAAACAAATACACGGATACGTTTGAGTATTTTTCAATATAAATAAGCAATAATACATATTAAATTTTCAATACATAACCGCATACTGCATACATTACAGCGATACACCAAATTCACAAATAACAAGTCCATACTCCATACTAGAGTTCACAGTTCAGGAAGATCATCACAAGTCCATAATATGATAAATTGACAAATAAGCAATATATCTGTAATTGATTAAATTAAATAAAAATCAAATACTCCGGGGATATGTATCGGCGGCGGCGTATCATGGATACCACAATAACCTAAAGTATCCGTGCTGCGTAGGATCACAGGATCAAGAATTCAACAACAGCGTCGCTGCTATATATTCTATGATTAAACAATCATAGCAGCTGCACATATACGGCGCTTGCAGGTAGGAGTACCCGGTAACCCGGCATAAGTTAAACGAGTTCGTCCGAGCCATATAGCTTGGCGACTGGGAAGCAAAGCCAAGTGTGCATGTACCGATGTACGCCAACATATATTTGCCAGAAGAGAGTCTACAGACGGACGACGGTACTGTACAAAAGGTTGAGTAATCATGCAGACGCCAGACGCAGGTAAACCACAGCAGGAGGCTTTCTAACGGCTTCCCCGACGCAGCGAGCTGGCGTACTGACCAACGTACACGTTTGCACTAGATGTCGGAGTATGTCACAGCTACTTGTAGCCCTACAGTGTGACAGAGGATCCTGCAGAAGAGTCGACGGCCTCATCTGAGGAAAAAGCGAAGCAGCTACTGGACTACTATGCGTTGTAGCTAACGATGAAAACGGATCGGATATGGATCGGATACGGACAGATATCATCGATATTATATTTATTTTTATATTTCGTTGTTATTTTGAATAATTTATGTTTAATCATGTCGGATAGGATACGATTGGATATCGACATCATAAAGATTTATCTTCGTAAATTTCGTCTAATATCCGTGTAATTAGTTTTATTTTTCTATTTATATTTAATTTTTATACGTATGTGTCTATATCCATACCGATTCATCCCTAGAAATCAAAAAAGAAACGCAGAAAAAGTGCCTATGGGACAGAGTGAGGGGCACAGGGACCAAAAAAAGAGGCAAGATGGAGCTGTGTGCTTCGGTTGCACTTTTCGTACATGGAGCATTAGCTCGTGGAGCAGAGAAACGCAGAAAAAGTGCCTATGGGACAGAGTGAGGGGCATTTTATCAAATACCAAAAACTTATAAGTCACTCATGCATAAGATTTAGTTGTGTGCTTCAGGTAAGTCACTTTTTCGTACATGGAGCATGTCTTTTTCTTGTTTAAATTTAGGTGGTAAAATTTTAGGGTGTCCCATCACAAGTCACGTAGAGGTGTTATATGGGTTGTTCGAATACTAATAAAAAAATAAATTATAGAATCCGTCAATAATCCGTGAGATGAATTTATTAAGCCTAATTATTCCGTCATTAGCACATATGTTACCGTAGCACCACATTGTCAAATCATGGACTAATTAGGCTTAAAAGATTCGTTCGCCAATTAGTCGCAAACTGTGCAATTAGCTATTTTTTAGTCTATATTTAATACTCCATGCATGTGTCAAACATTCAATGGGATAGAGAATAAACTTTAGGGAAAAGAACTAAACAAGACCTTACTCGGGCTGTTGATGCTATATGCCTGCGTTGTTCCTGCCATCGCAGGATCCGGTATACGAGTACGGCTATGGCGGCATCAGCTTTCCAGTTCGCCATGCCTGCTCCCTCCGCCGAAAGCCATCCATTTTTTTCATGGGGAGTGCTGGCGCCCGGACGCGATCCATCGGACGGTGCCACGGGCGCAAGCCCCCGCACGTCTACGTGACGGAGGCCCATGCTGCTCCCTCGTTTCTCTTCTGTGCTCGTTTCCCCCGCGCCCCCGTAGCTCGTCCTCACATCCCGCCGCGTCCGCCTTCGTACCGCCCCACGTACGCGACGAGCATGCCCTATCGCCCCCCTGACCGCAGCACCCCCATCCGCTCACCCCCAACGCTTCCGTCCACTATCCCTCCGGCGAGCCACGCGCCTCCCGCCGCCTGGCTCGCCCCCCGGCCGAACAACATAGAAAGCTAGAATAAAACACGTGCAACGACACGAAAACAACTACTGTAACATTAGGCTAAAACACACTAAAACACCATGAACATATATATTGCAACAACAAGGAACAACAGTTGCAACATTAGGATGAAGAAGTTGAAACACCATGAACATATTATTGCAACAACAAGGAACAATAGCTGAAACATTAGGCTGAAGCAGCTGAAACACCATGAACATATTATTGCAATAATACCGAACAAACTGCTGCAACAATAGGTTGAAGGAGCTAAAACATTTAGAATATATTATTGCAACACTGGTGTGAAGCATATGAACAACGCTCGAAAATAAAAACACTTGCAACAACATAGAACAACTACTGCAACATAAGATTGAAGTAACCGAAACATACTGCAACTTCTCAAGCAGTACTACTGCAACATCGCAAAAACATCTGTTGCAACAAAAAAAATCTCATTGCAACATTCGAAATCATCTGTTGCAACATAAAAAAACCATTGCAACATGCGCGAGATTTGACTCCGAGAGCTCGCTGGAACCCTAGCCACCGCCGCATCCCTTAAATCCAGAGGAGGAGGTCTCAAATCCATATCCAGAGGAGGAGGAGAGAGGAGGGCTGAGATCCAGATCCAGAGGAGGAGGAGCAGGCCTCAGATTCAGATCCCTCCGCCACCTACCTCGTCGGAGCCACCGCCGTCGTCCTTGTCTCTGGTGGGGTGTGGGAGCCGGGTAGTAGGGACAGTGGGGGTGCATGGAGGTCGAGGTGGGCGAGGGACAGAGGGAGGAAGGGAGCACCGGCGGGGCGGGGACGCGCTGCGAGCTCGCGGGCGCGGTGTCCCCCATCCCAGCGACAGCGCGGAGAGCGGGCAGGAAAGCGGCGCAGAGGGGGAGCGACACGGAGAAGAGCGAGTAAGGGGGAGAGGGTGCGGGGGAGCGGACGGAGCTGGGGAAGTAGGCCGAGTGCGAGTGGGAGTGTGGGGCATCCGACCGGTCGGACGCCCGGTCTATAGCATTATCATTTTTTCCATCGACCCACCCAAAATGACGACACGCTGCCTAACTGTCGGCCAGGTGGCCCCCGCGGCCTCCCCCGAGGTCCCAGCGGCCAGTCCATCCACCCCGTTGCTGCCCCGCTGTCCAGTGTCCAGTCACTCCTCCTCCACGCACATGTCATCCTAACCACCTGCCAAACCCGCCCCATCAAAAATAGAGACAGAGCACTTTCCCCGTGGCTTAACGGCACAGGTAAACACAGTTTGAATCACGGACAGATCACCTGCCGTGATGCCACTCTCATCTCGCGAGGAATCGAGTGAAACCCCCCCCCCCAACCAAAACCCCAAACCCTACTAATCAAATCATATCAAACCATATCTTTTTTTAAGACATACTAATCATATCAAATTTTCTAAAACATATTAAATCATATTTTTTTTTGTACATAATCAAATTAAGATAATTTCTATATGAAAATTATAGATCTTGATAAAATCTACAACTTTACAATTTTGAGTTTTTTAGTTTGAGGTCATTAAGATGCTCAAAAAATTTTAATGACATATTCAGACCTGAGGATATTTCGACTTTTCACTCATGTCGTTTAACCCCATTAAAACCAAATTTGATGAAAAGTGGCCTGGAGGGCAAAAAAAAAAAAGTTTAGACCAGTGGCACATATGACCACTCAAATTTTTTAATGGCTTGTAGGGTGCAAATGGTATAGATATTTTTCGACAGTATTAAAACCGAATCGGTTTAGAGGAGTTCAAATCTATCAATATCCGAGTCCAGATATTCAACATTCAATATCGTTACTCAATCACATATTTATTATGTCGTATGTCGATATCTAATCGTATCATATTTGATTGACACTATACGTTTTTAATCTAAAATCGGATAGAAATATAAAAACAAATATAATATCAACGATATCCGGCCATATCCGATCCATTTATATCTCTACTCATACAAAATTACAAATTAAGAACTTTTATAATGGCACGCACGCGGAAAATCCTCCTATTCTAATCCCTCACTCACTGTTCCATGCCCACCACCGCCTTTTTCTTCTTCCCCGTCGCCGTCGCGCTCGCCTTTGATCCCCTCCACCTCGTTCTGTTCCTACGGCACCGCCACCTTCCCCATTCCCCAACTTTCTCCGCGCCCCTTGCTTTTGGAAGTGTCGCGCGCGTGCAGCCGCGCTGGTGCGCTCGTGGTGACGACCCGATCGCACGTTTGCGCGAGCGGGCGGCGCAGATTATTCCCCATTTTCCTAATTGCGTTGCATGACAGTCGCGCCCGGCTGGCTTCGCCTGGCTGTTGGCTCCCCTCGCCCCCACCCCCTCCTCGCTCTCTCTCTCCTCCTGTCGTGCCCGCGGTCGCGTCGCCCTCCACCACCACCACCCCACCAGCCCACCCGCCTCCGCGTCGCTGCTGCTGCTGCCACCGCCGTGCGCCTCCACCACGCGCGCCGCGCGTGCGCGTTCCCGGGGGCGGATCGCGCTGCCGCAGAGGCGATCGGCGATCGGCGAGCGACCCAGGGGAGGAGATCGCCCGTCGGCGCCGCCGCTGCCGCCGCCGACCGAGCCGCGACTCCTCCCGTCCGGTCCCATCGCAGCTCCTGTCTGGGCCCGTCCCTCGAGGCAGGGCGGGGCGGCACGATCGCCCGCAGATGAAACATGGTGCGTCGCTGGCCCTCATGTTTCTGTTTGTTTGTTGTGATGCTGATGTGTCCGACTGCGAGTTTGTCTTCTTCCGTTGGCGTCTGTTTTTGGCTGGGTTTGGAGCATTCTGTGGTTTTGCAACTCGTGTTTTGGGAAAGTGAAGTGAGATTGGAGTTGGCCTTTTCCGGAATTTGGAGCTTTCAATTCAATTTATTGAAGCCACGAACTGGTTCGATTTCTCTGGTACATTTGCTGGATAAGCTGAATTCTAGTTTTCTCGTGCAAAAGCAGAATGTAGCCACCACAAGTAGCTCATTTGTGCAGGCAGTTCGGATCATGTCAGAATAACTGAGTTCCGAGCGGAATAGCATGCTATGACACTAGCTCAACTTGCTGGGTTGAATGAAGTAAAGTTCAGTTAACTCTGGGGGATTAGATGAACTGTATAATGCCCTAATTTGCTCCTGGTTTAGTTTCAGGATAGAAATGGACATTGCTGTGATCAGCTATACATTACATGTGATCGGACCTGGATTATTATATAAGAAAGCTGAAATGTAGTCGATATACATGTAGTGCTTTGTGAAACCCACTTATCTTTTGCAGTCCATTGAGGTGCAATAATTTGATATGCGTTGTATGCTAATCTGATGATCCACCTGGAATGCAATTTCACATGCTAAATTTGTCGCTTGTCACACTTTGCAGGCTTCGACCTTAAACATTGTCATAGGTTCTCATGTATGGGTGGAAGATAAAGATTTGTCCTGGGTTGATGGTGAGGTATTCCGAATTGATGGTCAAAATGCCCATGCCCGCACAACCAAGGGGAAGACGGTATGTGTTGTCCTGCTGAAGCCTGTCACATCCCTGTTTAGTTTGCTTTTGAGTTCTTCATAATTTCAGAGTTCAGTATCTGGCCCAGAGTGCTTACAATGTACTTTACTGTGTAGCAGCTTTGTTCTCATACATACTGTGTAGTGACCTGTGTTGGAAAAAAAAAAGTAGCACCCTATGTATTGCCAGGAAAATTTTGAAAACATTGATGAATAATCTAAATTGTCGATACTTATGAGTATTCTTTTTGTCTACATAGCTAGTAATTCCTGCTTGCAGCTGCAACACTGCATAAGGTCTTGAACAACATTAACTGATACCTCCCCGATTTAGATTGTGCTGCATCCACCTTTTAGGGAGAAAAGAGGGGCGAGGGGGTTGGGGGGAAGGGTTCTCATGTCTCTGTCCACTTTCCAAGGTAGCAGCTCAAAAACACTGGAAACAACAAGCACATTTGATTATGCAAGCACCTTGGATGTCTGATGTTTGAGAAGATAACGGAGTACCATGCTGAAAAACTGCTCTTGCAATATGGTGAATCATCCAAAGCACTGGATAACTAGTTTATAACCTTATATCTGGATTAGATGGGTGAGAGATTTCAAGACTGCAGTATGTGAAAAGTATTTTGGATTAGGTACCCTAAAATATTGACAGGGAAAGTGGCATGCATTAGCCACTCTGTGGACACTGTACAGGTTTGGAGTTCAGGTATCCATTTTATTGAAGACACTAAAACTTAACATTTAAAGTAACTGCAGGAGTGTAATGCTTTTGTTTTTATGAATCATGATTAACGCCAAATCCCTGTTCTCTAGATGCACCTGCCATTTTATCATATGTCAATGTAATAGGAGCAACCTTTGTGATTAGCAGTCTGCCTTTTTCGTTGACTATCCAGAGAGGCAGGAGCCAGGAAGTTAGGCAAGATGGTACCAAGGCCACACAGGCTAGTAGAGAGTATAGTGCCTGAGCATCAGACATATCTTTTTCTTTAAACAATTACCAGTTGATTCACATGCACGACGGACTCGCGAGTGTGCCACTATCACACACTTATGAATAGATCGCTGAAAGAACTTGCATTTGTGTAACTCCTGCTCACCAGGATTTTAAGCCTGATGGGTGGAGTTGTACCTTCGTGTCTCCACCATCACACAAGAGGCGGTTCCTGAGCATTAGGCATATTGTCTGTAGACTGTTTGAGAAGTATTGAACATTCGACAATCTGCCAACACCTAAGAGCATCTTTCTAGAATATGTGCCTGTATCAATCCATTTTAATATATCTTCATATTATTGTCATAGATAAGGAATTTTCCTGTCAACTGAAAACAAATTACATCTCTGTGCCTGCGGTTTATAAATGTAACAGGTGCAGGATTATTTGAATCACTTCTTTCCTCTTTTATCTTGTATGGTTTTCTGAAAATTCTGGTTTGTTATAGTGCAGCAGTGGGCCAGTGGCCCAATGATAGGCTTTTAGCATAGGCTTCGACATAAGCCTGTAGCTTACAGATTTGATTGGTTTGCTGTACCTTTTAAGTTGGTTTCTTTCCAAGTTTGTTAGCTAATAGATTAGCAAAGAATTGATTCTATTAGGTTGTCAAGGGTGGCTGTTTTAAACCTGTTGATCACCTCTTGAGATTAAGCGAGAATAGATCAAGAAACACCCCTATAATTTATACCTCTCACCTCTCATGCTTCTCCCTGTTCTCCTGAACCTCTCTCTAGTCTGCGACTTAAACTACTGTGCTCCAATGGCACTTTACTACAAGTTGTCACAGTCCATCTTTCCTCTAACGAATGTTTATCACTCCATGAACAAACTACCATAATACATGTGCACAAATTGGAGCAGCTACTCGTCTGTTTAACGAATATCCTTGCCCACCACCAACTACTTTGTTCTTTTATGTGTCATTATTGAACCTTCTTTTTCCTTATGTAGAATGAGAAACTCCACACAATTAGACATCTATGCGACCTATCCTTAGGTGTAAACAAAATTCTTGAAAGCAGTCAGCCTCTACCACACTTCATACCTTGGCTCCTCTTCCAGAGCAGTGAAACACTGATTATTATTGTATATACTGTCTTTGTCTGGGCAAGACATGTGCAAAGATTTAGTAACTTCAGTTCATCACTAAGAAAAAGCATAAAAGTGATTAAGAACACTACCATATGTACACTGGGGAATTTAAATGTGTTATGCCCCTTTTTTTTAAAAAAGAAGAAGTGTTATGCCCTCCATTTCTTTTTATAAGGAATAATAGGATTTGAGAAGTGTTTCAAGGTATATTTTGATTATTAATTTCTCTTACAATATATCATCAATTACAAACCAATGTCTTGCTAAAACACATGTGAAATATGGATCTATTAATGTATCTTTCGTGCACTATACATACATATATTCTTACTAACTGATGGTCCAAATTTACAATGTTTGACTTTTTAAAATTCTAGTACGCCCTACATTTTCAAATGGATATTATTCAGTTTATGAGTTAATACTACATTGATACCAATGACATGCCAGTTTCCTTATATCATTGCTGCTATACTGAAGTTCTTTCTTTGTCTCATGATGAAACTGGTTATGCCTTTGCTTGTGTAATTAGGTCATTGCAAATATATCGGATATACACCCTAAAGACACAGAAGCACCAACTGATGGGGTGGATGACATGACAAGGTTATCATACTTGCATGAGCCTGGTGTTTTAGATAACCTGGCTGTCAGATATGCGAAAAATATCATTTATGTGAGTGATGCTTTGTTACTTTATGGGAAGCTCAATTATTATGTGAGTCAACTTTCTCTAATGCTCTTCTCTTGACTTCCCAGACCTACACTGGTAACATTCTGATTGCAATAAATCCATTCCAAAGGCTACCTAATCTGGTTGATGCCCGTACTATGGAAAAATACAAAGGTGCAAATCTTGGTGACCTAGATCCTCACGTATTTGCAATAGCTGACGTCTCCTACAGGTGAATGTTTATACTACTACCATTTAATGTAATTCATCAACTGCTAAGTGGGGGTGCCCCTATATTGATGGTACCATTTTGCGTTCATTTGAATAAGGAAACAGGCAAATGATAAATGAAGGAAAGAGTAACTCCATTTTGGTCAGTGGTGAAAGTGGTGCTGGTAAGACTGAAACTACGAAATTGTTGATGAGATATCTTGCATTTCTGGGTGGGCGATCTGGAACAGGAGAGAGGACAGTTGAACAGCAAGTTTTAGAAGTAAGTTAGAAATTTTCTCAACATTTCTTGCTGATGAAAGTAAATGGTCCATTTGTCAAGACGATATGAAGGTCTTGTAAACTAGTAATTCAATTTGTAGATATTGTTTCCACTTTCCACTTCTTACTTATCTTTTGGATCCAGTCTAATCCAGTCCTTGAAGCCTTTGGGAATGCGAAAACTGTTCGGAACAACAACTCAAGGTAATTCCTTTTTCATGGATATCATAAATGGAACTTAGAAGATGTTCAACATGTCTGGTTGTAGACTTAAAGTGCAAAGCCTTGGTGGTAATACCAATAAGATGAAAATACTAAACCCTGGTGGTAGTACCTATTGTCTTGCATAACTGAGAGTATAATGGGATCACAATATCTGTAGTAACTTAATCTTACGGTTGAGTTTTTTGGTGCATGAAACTAGATGGTATCAGAACCAAAGATCTTGTGCTAGAGACAATTCTAATGAAATCAATTTGCTTCCTCACTCTGAGTACTATGAGTCCTCACTCTTGGCGACCTAGGCATGTGAGGGAGGGTTAAAGTATAGTGCCTACCTTTTTCTCAACAGCTAATTCATTGGTTTTACAAGAATCCAAGTAATCAAAGGTATGGGCCACATCTGTGGTCACTGTGTTTGTTGAAGGCATGGTGGATTATACAACGGAGATTATGAAAAGGTGGCAATATTTCAATTTAAGACCTCAAAAGCTTGAAGTTTTATAGTAACTGTTTAGTTGGTGGCTGACATAATATCTAACTCAGAGCAGTTGCAGCAAGTCGGCAATTGACCGAAAAGGCTCATGTTGATAGCACTTTAGGAAACCTTATAGCAGCTCTGGTGAAAACCAAATTACAAATTTATGTGGCATACTTAACCCTTTTCTGGTTACCGCAGTCACTAGTCAAACAAGCCTTTTGATTGAAGTAACAGTGGTAATTTTAGACAACTACCTCCATTCCAAATTATAAGTCACTTTAGTTGTCCTAAGTCGAACTTTTCTAGCTTTGATCAAGTTTTTAGATAAGTATATTAACTTTAATGAAACTAATTTGACGTTGTAGATGTTGGTGGATTTTTCTATAAACTTGGTCAAAGTTAGAGAACTTTGACTTAGGATTTCTACCTGTTCGCTTGAACTTATCAGCCATGGTACAGTGTTTTTCTCTCACAACAAAACAACATCAGCCAGTTTATCAGCCGCAGAAACCATCAGCCGAATTACATATTCTGTGAGAGGTCAAAATATTCCTAGGTCATCTGTTCTGTATCTTATATAGAAGGATATTTATATAAACTATCAGTTTTTCCTCCAGTACTTGCATATACGATGGTACTGACTTGTTAACCTTTTCTGTCCATGTGGTGAAGTCGATTTGGTAAATTTGTTGAAATCCAGTTTGACAAGAGCGGTAAGATATCTGGTGCTGCCATTAGAACTTACTTGCTTGAGAGATCTCGGGTTTGCCAAATTAATAGTCCAGAGAGGAACTACCATTGCTTTTATTTCCTATGTGCAGCACCATCGGAGGTAAAGTTTTTTCCCAACTTCGTGTAGTTATTTGTTTCAGATCTTCTACCCAAGCTTGTTACAGGTGCCATTTTTCTATGGAAAATGTGTGGCTGCAGGATCTTAAGAAGTATAAGCTCGGGGACCCATCGTCGTTTCACTACCTCAACCAGTCAGCTTGTATTAAAGTTGATGGAATCAATGATGCTGAGGAATACCTTGCAACAAGAAAGGCAATGGATACTGTTGGCATCACTGATCAAGAACAGGTTTAAAAAATTCCTCCTATTTCAGTTTAGTAAGGAATTGTTCTTCCAGGGTGGATAAAGGAGCTAGACAGTAAGTAATTCCTTTTTCTTAAATGGCGTGACTGTTTACAGGAAGCTATATTCCGGGTTGTTGCTGCTGTGCTTCATCTTGGAAACATAAATTTTGCAAAAGGGAGAGAGGTAGATTCATCCATAATAAAGGATGACAAATCTAGATTCCATCTTAATACAGCAGGAGAGCTCTTGATGTATGACTAGTGTTTTCTGTTCTCCGCTTCTCTTCACAACTTTAATGTTATATAGTACATATCTATAATCCATGTTACACTTGGAATGGCCATTACAGGTGTGATTGTGAGAAGTTGGAGAATGCCTTGATAAATAGGGAAATTAATACACCAGAAGGAGTGATTACCACAACAGTTGGTCCAAATTCTGCTACTATTAGCCGGGATGGTTTAGCAAAGCAGATATACTCTCGATTATTTGACTGGTAATAGACTTCGCAATGTATTCCTTACTAATTATGTAGTTGTTTTCTAAGTACATACACTTATACTATTGCAGGCTTGTAAACAGAATAAATGCATCAATAGGACAAGACCCAGACTCTAACAAACTGATTGGGGTACTTGATATATATGGCTTTGAAACTTTTAAAACCAACAGGTAATTGATTAGTTCTAAAAAGAGCAGCAAATTTGTACTCTAAAAGACCTTTCTGAGGGGGTGCTTACTCCTACTTTTATGTGACTGTAACAACAGTTTTGAACAACTGTGCATCAATTTTACCAATGAAAAACTCCAGCAACATTTTAATCAGGTATTGTGGAACTCATATTTTTGGTAGAACTTTTCTTTTTATTGCTTGCATGAGCCAATTAATCTTGGTGCTTGTTATGTAGAATGTCTTCAAAATGGAACAAGAAGAATACACAAGGGAGCAAATTAATTGGAGTTACATAGAGTTTGTTGACAATCAAGATGTACTTGACCTGATTGAAAAGGTATGAGTTGGTTACTATATAAGACGCATTGCATTGAACCTCGTCTCAGGAAAAAAAATGATGCATTGCCTTTGCGGTTACTAAGGTATTGGTTTACTAAGATTAGTCTATCCCAGCCTAGCTGTATTGCAGAGGGCTACAATGCCCTACACATGACAGTAATCAACACACTTGTGTCCTTGACTTCTTGCTGTTAATTCTTATCTATTTCCACCTATTATCCTTTATATTCTCATGTTCAGCTATCGTTTTTCTGTGTCCAGAAACCAGGTGGCATTATTGCACTTCTTGATGAAGCCTGGTGAGTTTACATGTTTCATATTTTCATTTGACCAAGCTATATTTCTAAGCTTATGTATGCCTGGTGGTGAGAGCTGAAATTGTTTAGATGCTTCCAGTAGAACTGTTTGTACTTGGTGCATTTCCAGATCCTACTTCACGAATTTTACTGAATTGAACATCCTGTGTCCATTTCCAAATTAGTTGTTTCACATATTAATCAAGGATTTTTATTCTTGCATCAGTTTTGTGAATACATGCGTCTAACAACAGTTACCTTCTTTTGTGCTGAAATACATCCATCAGCATGTTTCCAAAGTCCACACACGAGACATTGTCTCAGAAGCTGTACGAAAAGTTCAAGAACCACAAAAGATTTACCAAACCCAAGCTTTCTCGTACTGCATTTACAATTCAACATTATGCTGGAGATGTAAGTATTTCCCACTCATGTTTGAGAAAAAAACATATTTCCCACTATAACACGAGACTTTTCCTGTCGTTCAGTGTTCATATTTTTGCCTGAGTATGATCATTTTCCTTCTTTATTTCCTAGGTAACATATCAATCTGATCAATTCCTGGACAAGAACAAGGACTATGTGGTAGCAGAGCATCAAGAATTACTTAATGCTTCTAAATGCTCTTTTGTATCTGGGTTATTTCCACCAGCAACAGAAGAGAACACAAAATCATCAAAATCCTCAATTGCAACTCGCTTTAAGGTATCATTTGTACAATATTTAATTTGTGATGTATAAACCATTGCCATCTTCATACTACTGATAATCTTTTTCTATAATCTATAAGTTTGGAATAGTAGATTGTATTGCATTGAGGCTCATCGGCTGATTATATGCAGTACATAGGACTAACACCCCACATTGGTAGGCAATGTGGTACTACAACTCAATCTTACATATGTGGTGGGCTGGTTGGCTGTGCAGCCCAACTCAGGCCCATATACATATATACGTCTAACACTTTCTACAATCTTTTTAGCGCAGAAAAATAAATCTGTTTAGTGGACTTTATAATGTTTTCTACTTTGCACGCTGTTGCTTTGATACTTTATTGAACTTTAGGAGCCTATTTGACAAAATCAAAAGAACAGGTATTCAATTTTCCAGTGAAGGAGTCCTAACTGTTTTCAGTGCATTGTATGCTTTGTGTTCTTTTTAATGCAATGATATACAGCTCTCCTGCATATTCGAGAAAAAAAGAATGGGGATCTGATGACATTTGCTTTGCTGTATTCTTATGAAATCTTTGGTGTGGTGTCATTGTTTCTGTGTATTTGATTCTGATTATTGAATGTAATTTGCAGCTGCAACTTCACGAGCTCATGGAGACTTTGAGCTCTACAGAGCCACATTACATCAGATGTATAAAACCAAATAGTGTTCTTAAGCCTGGCATTTTTGAGAATACCAATGTTCTGCAGCAGCTTCGATGCTCTGTAAGGAAAATATCCCATACATTTTTGCCAAATTTCTAGATGCTCGTTTTATGGTGCAGTTCGCTAATGATGCCATCCTAATAGGGTGTTCTTGAAGCCATTAGAATCAGCTGTGCTGGTTATCCCACAAGGAAACAATTTCATGATTTTTTGCATCGCTTTCGTGTTCTTGCTCCTGAAATTTTGAAAGAGAAGTAAGTATCATTGTTCTATAACGGAATGCCTCACCCCTCTCTATTTCTATTATGTAATTATGACCATGTTCTTTTCTGATAGAAATGATGAAAAAGTCTCCTGTCAAAAGATTTTGGACAAAATTGGACTACAGGGTTATCAGGTGAAAAACACTTTACTTATCAATCTCCTTAGCATGTACCGATATGGACAGGTTTCTCTTCTTCACAACTTTTAAAAAATGATAGTGCATAAAGTCTGAGAAATTATTCCTTGGGCAGGTCATGTGAGTTCGGATAGGCATGTTGTTTGGGTTTCAGTAGGGCTCTAGGGTATGTTATATGTTCTAAGCTGGCAAGTTCAATTGATTCGAGTTAAAAGACATTTTATTGTTGTATGTAGACCACATAAATTGCCAAAAATATTCAAAGAATAAGGCATTGAGTTCACTGGAATGGGTAGAACTTAAATCCTGGCTAATCACCAGTTTACCACAAAGAACTCATGAGTCTTTAAGCAGTGGCGGACCCAAGAACTCCATGTCTGGTGAGGGTCTAACTTTGTGCTGCGATGGAGGCCCCCAGTGCCCGGGCTCAGGTGCCACCATGCAGGGTCACCAGGCCCTAGGTCTGCCCCTGGCTTTAAATATAGCATTGGTTCTTGGTGGGGTTTATTGTGATTGGAGTGGAGTAATGGTGTTTGTAAAAGATGTAATGATTGTGGTTTAGGCAGTGGCTACTGCCAGGCATTTTGTAACCTTTGTTTCACTTTCTTGTTTAAGATTATTTCTTCATACATTTGAGTCACAAAAGATTTTATCTTAGTATCATATAAAATTGTATGCTAAGTTTATATACTCATTGCTCTCATTCTGTAAAATATTTTCTGAGCAACAGATAGGAAGAACTAAGGTATTCCTGAGGGCTGGTCAAATGGCTGAACTGGATGCCAGAAGAACAGAGATGAGAAACAATGCAGCAAGAGGCGTTCAGAGTCAATTCCGTACTCATGTTGCTCGTGAACAGTTCCTAGTACTACGGGACGCATCCATTTGTTTGCAATCTTTCGTTAGAGGTAAACTCTTTCCATATAGCACTTGATGTAAAATGCATGCCCATGGAGCCATAGTGGAGCCTTGTACATATACTAAGATCTATATTTTCAATTACAGCAAGATTGGCTTGTAAGCAACATGAATTCCTGAGACAACAAGCAGCAGCTTTGAGAATTCAGAAAAATGCCCGATGGTATTTTGCCTGGAAAACTTATTACCAACTGCGGTTGTCAGCCATTACATTGCAGGCCGGGCTAAGGGCCATGGCAGCTCGTAATGAATTCACCTTTAGAAAGAAAAATAAAGCTTCAGTCCATATCCAGGTAGGCTAGCACTTCTTACAGCAACTTGCTGCTATTTTTACTATTATACTGCAGATGGATATTAATCTCCTGTCGGATGTTGCTATTATGTGTTCTCTTTTTTTTTTTTTTTTGCTTCTGTTTGGACCATCAATATGAGACTTCTTTCCTGCAGTCCCAGTGGCGATGCCACAGAGATTACTCAAATTATATGAAGTTGAGGAGAGCTGCACTAACATATCAGTGTGCTTGGCGGAGAAGGGTTGCTAGGAAGGAGCTGAGGAAGCTCAGAATGGTACTTGAGCAACTATTATGGTATTCATTCTGTAAAATTTATTCTAAGCTTGTTATGGGTTGCATGTTTCCTAGGCTGCAAGAGATACACAGGCTCTAAAGGTGGCCAAAGAGAAACTTGAGGAACGTGTGGAAGAGCTAACAAGCCGCCTGGACCGAGAGAAGAAACTAAGGGTCAATACTTGGTCTTGAACAATATTTAAATACTTGTTATATGTGCCTATTCTTTGAACCAAGAAGTACATCATGTTGCATCCTGTATTGGCGCATGGTGCAACTGCAGTTTTCATGCTTATAGACATAGCATCTATGGATCATACTCATGTATATTCAATTTACAGGCTGATTTGGAGAAGTCCAAAGCAGAAGAAGTTTCCAAATTGAAAGAAGCTCTTCAGGAGATGGAGCAGCGAGTAGAAGATGTCAAAGCGATGCAGGAACAAGAATCAGCAAAAAAGGCTGTTGAAGAAGCTCTAGCTCAAGAAAGAGAAAAGATCAGTTTATTGACTACAGAAATCGAGGGCCTAAAGGTATGTTCTTCATCCATAATATTCTGCTTTGTTTTCAACTGATCTACAAGCAGAAGGATTCAAACAAGGACTAATCTTATTCTTTTTATCAAATGGATAATCTTAAGTTCATACACTCAATAGTATGCTAACATAACATTTCTCTTAGAATTTAATTAAGTTGTACCCTAAACTTAGCATGCTAGGCACTGCTCAGAATGTTTGACAGTGGGTGCATGCTATTATTACAGGCTCTGCTAGTAGCTGAACGAGAGGAGAATGATGTAACGAAGAAAGCGCATGCTAATGCTTTAGAAACAAATGAAGAGTTAAATAAGAAAGTCAGTGATGCAGATGAAAAGATCAAACAATTTAGTGATACTGTACAGAGGTTTGTTGCTTAATTACCTGAACTCCATGACATTATTTCTTGACTCTTATACAGAGCTGGTCCACATGCATTTCGTATTCAGGTTCTAGCAGTGTTGGAATGGAAATTGTTATAGCAGCGGATTAGCAGTCAAACATATCCATTATCCTAGTGGAGTCCAAAATTAGTTTGCTGCCAAAATGAGATTTGAACTTAGAACTGTCTTGAATTGGGAAAAAAAATCTTCTTACCTATGTTGAAGGGATGTTCCCTTGTCATTGTTGTTTAAGGAGCCATGATTATAGATTCATATATAATTCAACGTACATGCCCATGCATAGAATGGTACAAGCACATAAATTTCCCTGTTCATATATTATTTCACGTGGCAGTTGAATTTTATTTGCAAGATACACAATTTATTCATTTGGGACCAAGAATTGAACCAATCTGACTGTTGCAGGTCTAGAATTTTATTTGCAAGGGTACTACACAATGTATGTTGTGATTTGAAACGATTGGGGTCTTGTTAATTTAAACAACTGAGAGGTTGTATTGCCTTTCCTAGATTCACTCTGTAGGTTCCAATTGTTCCGGAAGTTGTCACAGTTTCTGAATCTGATTCTGATAGGTGGTAAAGTTCTGCATTTTAGGCATTACTCTGATAATTCAAAGTTTCCTTTTCTGTATCGGCACAGACTAGAAGGGACTGTAAGAGAACACGAGGCCCTTTTGCTAACCGAAAGACAACAAAATGAAGCAGCTAATGCTGCACTTGCTGAATCTCAAGCAAGAAATGAAGCATTGGTAAGCAAGCTAGAAGATGCTGTGAAACAAAATGATCTCCTCCATGAAGCTGCTCAAAGGTTAGTGTTTATTCCAGAAAGTAATGTGGCCAACTCTGCAAATTGTAGCATCATCAATAATCCCTAATTTGCATATTTATAATGTCATAGCTATTTTTTAGGAACAAATAATGGCCCAATAACACAGTGACATTAGCTGTACAGATTTAATCTTGTTTCTTTTCATCCTTCTATATGTGTTCCATATAGTTTGCATCTTCTTGTTGAATGCAGATTCGAAGAAGCTATGAAAAATTTGGAATCTTCACTGACATTTGAGAAGCAACGACATGAGGCAAATTTGATAGAATTAGCTGATGCACGAGAAAAAATTGAAGAACTTCAAAGAGAAGTTGGGGACACTGATGAAAAATCCACCCTACTTCAGACTAGTATACAAAGGTTTTTCTTTTCTTCCCTTTTGCAAGAGTTCTAACCTCCTGTGATAATGCATTGAGTTTTTTTGAGCAAATTTGTTATGTGATGTTTCCTTTGAAACTATATATTTAATATTTTAATAAAACTCTGCTAATTCCTTTTTACCTTTGTGGGGACGCATCAAGAGAGCATGCTGTAAGAAAATAATATCAAGAAAATAGAAAAGATACTTTTTGAGTCAATAAACTAAAAATATACAATGTATGGATCTATTTGCATGGAGAAGGGGAAGGGATTAACCCCTCACTTTTTGTGAGACTAATAGTTGTTTCTTTCTTTGATGGGTGGACATAGCCTTGAAGAAAGGTTAAGAGAGAAGGATGCTCTATTGACAACAGAGAGACTAGAAAGTGAAGCAACTAAGAAATCTCTCAATGAATCTGAGGATAGAAACCAGGACTTACTAATGAAAATTGAAGTTGCCGAGAAAGACATTGCTCACTTCCAAGAAACTGTCCAAAGGTCTGTTGCCTAATGTTTAACTTGCCCTATTTTTATGCTTGAGGGCGGTTCATTTCTGTTTTGTTTCCTTATTCTGCAGTCATGATCTTGCTGTTAATAAATCAATCTACATGTCACTGGTCTCTTAGCTTATCCTTTGTTCCCCATTGGTTTAGACATGAAGAAAATATGGCAGCACTGGAAACTTCGTTGAGATCTGAAAGGCAGCAAAATGATGCAATCATGAAACAGCTAGCTGAATCTCGGGGGGAAATAGGAGAGCTGCAAAGGAAGCTTGAAGATGCTTATGCCAGAAATGGGCTTCTTCAAGATTCTTTACAGAGGTTCCATTCTTACCTTAAATCTATATCCAGTGTGATGTCTCAGTTGCCTAGTTATCCTTCTGTCAAAATCACACATCATGTTAGTGAACTCATATGGATAAGCACTTTGTCCTGTAAGTCTATCTTTCTTTTCCAAGAAAAACATTTTGCTAAATAATTTTAAGAAAAATCAAGAAATAAGTACAGCAGTTACAAAAATATTATGAGAGAGTTAGATAGAGTGATGAAGAATAACCTAAAAAGGGAAGATATTGAACATGGTTAAATTTGCTATGTTGCATGCTCGATTAGATTATCACACACAACATTTTTTTCCACACTGGTAAAACCAAATTTCATTACCATGGCAACAAAATCACAGATTGTAATCAGTTCAGAACCATAGACCAAACATAAACGAAACTAACATTATCACACGGAACATGATTACCTTAGTAGCTACTAGCCAGCTAGTTGTCAGAAAAGAAACTGGCTTGTGTGTTTTTTCTTTCTCACTCTTGGATGCTTGTTGCATGGCGCTTTTCATGTCTCACCTGTACAGGTTTTGTCTTCCTTTCCTGTAACTCTCTTTCTCTTCTTTCTTTTTATAATAATAAAATAGATTGCACAGTAGGGGAGGCCCGTACTGTATCATTAGTTTTTAAATTAGAATTGATTGCAGTCTCCAGAAGATAAGCGTCATGTGCGTCTCTCCACTCCCCGCGTCCCTCCCGGCGCCTCTCCTCTCAACCCAACGTCGGAGCCTTCTCCAGGCCTGGCGGCCACCACCTCCACCAGCCCCACGCCGTTTCCTACTCCAGGTCCGACGGACACTTCCACGGCGTCGGGAGAAAATTTCTTCACTCTGCCTCCTCAAGTTCATACCTGTGCCACTGCTGGGCGCTCCAAGGCTCAACAGTGGTGTGAGGGCATGCCTTCCTCCGACGGCTCCTGCGGCAGCCCGCTGCCGACCTTCAAGGATGCGCTCCTCGCGGGCGGAACCTCGGCCACGGTCTTGACGGAGTCTGGCGGCGCTGCTCGCCAGGTGACCTCGACCGTGCCCTTGAAGGGTGCTGCCCGCGTGAGCCCCATAATCGTCTTTGTTCCCATTGCCCGAGGAACGTCGGCGTTCCGTCATCTTTAGCGTGGAATCCAACGTGTGAAGCTCGCCACGGCCGATGACTTCCTGGCAGTGGAAGGATGGCGAGCGCGGAAGGAACGTCGGCGTCTTCAACGCCGCCCCCGTCGACCGGTCCCTGCGGACCTCCGGGGGAGGTGCTTCAACTGTTTTCCCTATCGCACAGGGCTGCTGGCTGCCGTTCGAGCCCGCGTTGCTTTGTCTGCCGCGCTTCCAGACACCGTTCTTACGTTTGTCCACGACGGCGGGTCGCGGTTGCGGCCATGTCCAAGCCAACATTGATCTGGCGCCCGTTCTCTTCGGCTGTGCCAGCCGCTCCTCGAGGGCCCCTCCTCCGGCGACCTCGGCTTCCTACCCCGACGAGATACAGCTGGGGAGCAGGGCCGGAGGCGGCGGCGTCGTGTGCGCCGACGCCGTTCAGCAGGCAACGATGCTGGTCAGGCTCCTCCCTCCCCTTCTCGCCCCACTGATGACGGGGAGGAGGGATTCGGCGAGGCCCTTCAGCTGAGTGATGACGACCGCCCTGTGACTGACAATGAGCCCCGACCCCCGAAGCCGCGGCGTGTCATCGATCGGTCTGTGAGCATCGTCCGGAGGGAGGAGGAGCTCGGCCGCGCTCTGGTCGTTTCCGTGGTCACCGAGCAACAAGAAGATCTGTCGGGCCCCATCGCAGCTACGATCGCTCGGCGGTTGGAGATGGAGGAGGCTCTGCTGACTCTGCGCCACTACGGGCCGTCGAGGTTCCTCCTAATCCTACCGAGCGAGGAGGCTACGGCAAGGGTCTACAACGGCGGCGGACCAATCATCGCCCCGTCCTTTCGTCTGCACGTCATGTACTGGACCCGATTCCTATACTCAACAGCGGCGTCTCTACCGTTCGCCATCGAGGTTGAGCTGCGTGGCATCCCGGCACACGCCTGGGAGGTGTCAACAGCGGAGCAGCTCCTGGATGAATTCTGCTGGGTCAGTGATTCACATCCGGACACTGCCACCCACCGGATGTCTTCCGAGTTGCGGCCTGGTGTTCTTGCCCTGAACGCATTCCAGCGGAGATGGATCTCGAGATCATTGAGCCATTGGTCGCTGGCAACGAAAGGCAAAGGCGCACGCTGACCTACCCCATTGAAATTACCGTGGTTCCTTTCGATCAGCCACCGGCGACGGAAGGCCCTGCACCACCATCTCCTCCGGCCAATGATGATCAAGGGCGGCGGAGAAAGCGACAACGCCGGCGTTCTCGGCCAGCCACCTCGCCGGCGCAGGAGGTGTCGAGGAGGGCAACGGCGGCCGATGGAGCGCCTTGTGTCTCGGTGCATGCTAGGTTGGGTCCACAGGTGGTTCGCGGCGGACATGTGGCGGCAGCCCCGGACATGGCGTTGGAGCACGCCCCCGTCCTTCCGCATGTCGCATCGGAGGATGGTGCCTGCATTGATTCCTCGGAGGCTCCTTTGCCCTTGGCGGCTGCGGCGTCCTCACCAGCACCCGAGGAGGTCCATGGTGACAGCCCAGTTCCTGGGGCAGAGGTACACGCGTGGCCTGGCATAACTGCGGGCTCCTCGTCCCAAATAAACGCCTCGGAGGTTACCCACAGCGCCTCGCGCGACGCGACGCCTGGGTGCGCGATGAATACGGTGGCGGCGGCAAAGGCCCCAAGAAGCTGTTAACATGTCACCTGCTGGACCTATCTATGGGGCCCAATCATCGGATGGGCTTACTCTGGAGGCTAGCCAAGAGCCTGTGCAGCATAAGGAGTCCCAGCCCATGGTCGAGGCCAGTACGTGGTCTCCCACGCTGGAGAGGATGTGGTCGAATGAGCCGTCGCAGGAACAGACAACTCCATCACGGGGCAATGCTTCGCTGCCGCTCGCAACTGATGTTGGCACGGAGCAATGCACGCCCACTGGTGGCCCGGCGACATCAGCCTTAAGAATGCCCAATGCTTCAAGAACCTGCTCTAAAGTTTACTACAGACGACGTGCCCAAGTCGTGGTCACTACCCCGGTGGAAACCAGTGCCACGGAGGGGACTAGCAATGATCCTTCGAAGCCGGCGACGCTAGCGCCCACATCGGCCAGACGGAGATCAAGCTTCATGGCGAAGATCACAAAAATGACCGTGAGAATTCTCCCTACACCGTGTGCTACAAGGCCAAAGGCTCAGGTTCGCACACCTTCGGCTCCTCCACGACGAAGCCGACGGATTGCGGGTGTTGAGCCTGAACCGCCTGCTAAAATTGCAAGTTCAAGGAATAAGAAGAAGGTGATGAGGGCCTTGTACGTCATCAAGGAGAGTGAAGGTTTCAGCCAGGAAGCTCTGGATGACTATGGCAAGCTGTTTGGCCAACCACTCCCAACTTCTCATGTCCGAGCTCTAGCTGCCCTGTTTGGATGGGCAACCCCTGAGGATGTGAACGGAGAGAGCTGATGTGTTCCTGGTCTGTACATGGTCGAGTTGTTATATTTTTCTATCAATGAATCCTTCAAATATCTTGTGTTGGAACGTGCGAGGACTTAATTCCAAGGCACGTCAAGATGCAGTACGCACTCTGGTATCCTCTTCCTGTGTTGATGTGGTTTGCATTCAAGAAACAAAAATAGAGAAGCTCTCTCGAGGAACAATTCTTGCCGCCCTTGGTTCAGACTTTACCCATTTTGTAGAGCTGCCATCGGTAGGTGCCAGTGGAGGGATTCTTGTAGCCTGGCGCAATGAGCTTGGCCCCGCTAATGCTACTCGGGTGGACAGCCACTGCATCTCTGTCCAATTCAGCCCAAGTGCAGGTCAAGAAGCATGGTGGCTCACATGTGTCTATGGACCTCAGGGGGATGACAATAAGGTGCTCTTCCTGCAGGAACTAAGGGACGTACGAGCCGCTTGTCAGGGCCCATGGATAGTGTTGGGAGATTACAATCTCATTTACAGAGATGAGGACAAAAATAATGGCAATCTAAACAGGGCTCTGATGGGAAGATTCCGTCGCCTCATTAATGATTTGGGTTTACAACAGCTGCCTCTACGTGGGAGGAAATATACATGGTCCAATCAGCAAGATACACCAACACTGGTCAGGTTGGACAGATTTCTGTGTACAGTTGATTGGGAGCAGCTTTTCCCTAATTGTTTGCTGCAGAGCACAGCCTCTGATGGTTCAGATCATTGCCCTCTCCTTGGTCTTCATGATAACAAACCTGGGAAAGCCAGACTTCATTTTGAGGCTTATTGGACAAAATTGGAAGGGTTCCAAGAGGCAGTTGAGATCGCTTGGGTTTCTGAACCAGCTTCCTCCTGTCCTTTTGATACTCTTTCAAGGAAATTTCGTGCCACTGTTAGAGGGTTACAAAGTTGGAGTCAGAAAAAAGTTGGGCACATCAATTCACAGCTTGGGATGGCAAGAGAAATAATTCATCAACTAGAGATTGCCCAGGATGGTCGCCCCCTTTCTAACCAGGAGAAATGGCTATACAATCAATTAAGAAGGCACGCCTTGGCTCTGTCATCCTTGCAGCGAACAATTGCTAGGAGCCGCTCCCGGATCAGCTGGCTTGGTGAAGGCGATGCCAATACTGCATTGTTTCACCTGCATGCTAGACATCGAAAAAGGAAGAACTTTATTAGTAGTCTCGTCTCGGATGATGGCCTGGTTCTCACCAAGCATGAAGAAAAGGAGAAGATTGTGAATGAGTTCTATTATAATCTTCTGGGGGTAAGCGTGGACAGAGATTCTACCATCAACCTTGAGGAAGTGAATATCCCATCTCATGATCTCGCAGAGTTGGATGCCCCTTTCTCAGAAGAGGAGATTTGGAAAACAATAAGTTCGCTGCCATCAGACAAGGCTCCAGGCCCCGACGGCTTCACCGGAAAATTCTATAAAACTTGCTGGCAGATTATCAAAGTGGATATTATGACAGCAGTGTCTGCGGTTTGGAGTCGGAAAATGAGAAACTTCGAGCAGCTAAATTCAGCCTATATTACAGTCCTACCTAAGAAGGAAGATGCCACAAATATAAAGGATTTTAGACCAATAAGCTTGGTTCACTCTTTTGCAAAGCTCATCACAAAATTATTGGCCAACAGGTTAGCAGGGCGGCTGAACCAGATGGTGTCTCCAAATCAAAGTGCGTTTATCAAAGGGCGTTTCATACAAGATAATTTCATGCTTGTCCAGCAGACTGCTTGTTTCCTTCACCAGCAAAAACAAGCTCGCATTCTTCTAAAATTGGACATCACCAAGGCTTTCGATTCCGTGTCCTGGCCTTTTTTGCTGGAGATCATGAAACACTTGGGTTTTGGTCCTGTGTGGTGTGACATCATTAGTGGACTGCTAGCCTCTGCTTCCACACAGGTGCTCCTCAATGGCAGCCCGGGAAACAATTCTACATCGACGTGGACTTCGCCAAGGCGATCCATTGTCGCCAATGTTATTTATTTTTGGTCATGGATGGCTTATGTTATATGGTCAAGAAAGCATCTAATGAGGGATTATTGCAACCACTAGCAAGACGGGCCTTGCAGCACCGCATATCTTTGTACGCTGACGATGTGGTAATCTGTTAGTCGTTGAACTCTCACTCTCGGTAGTAGCAGAATTCTTACTCTCATCGAGAGAGGATGACACTAGGAGTTGGGGCAATTTTCTGGTTTATTTCTCACACAAACTCACAAATGCCATACCAACCCGAGGGGTTGGGGATACATATTTATAGGCTGCTAGCCAGCCAAGCATATGCCAATATGCTAGTCTAAGATGCTAGTCTAAGATGCTGTCCTAGATGCTAAGATGCTGTCCTCTAGATGCTAGTCTAAGATGCTGTCCTAGATGCTATCCTCTAGTCTAAGATGCTGTCATATGCTATCCTAAAAACAGACCATGCAGCCACAAAGACCATGTGACCAGCACAGCCCCACAAAGACCAACACATGAGACTTATCCCATCATTCTCCCCCTAAGTCTTGTGCGTCGTCTTGTGGGAAAGTTGAACCATCCTGGTCCTGGAGCAGATATCAAGGAACTTGATCCTCCCAAGGGGCTTGGTGAGCAGGTCCGCAAGCTGGTCCTTGGTATTGATGTACTCGACAGTGAAGTCGTCGTACGTCGGAGCCGAGCCGTCGTCCACCGCCTTGTCCCACGCCCATCCTCGCCCTTCGTCGAACACAACGTCGCGCGACGTGCGCACACGCTGTGTCTTCGGGTCGAGGATGCGGTAGGCCTTTGAGCCTTCCGCGTAGCCGATGAACACTCCCGGAGTGCTCCTGTCGTCGAGCTTGCTGATGTGGTCAAGCTCGGTGAAGAACTCCCGTCGACCGGTCATGTGGTGGGTGGCACCGGTGTCGAGGCACCACCCGTCAGTCTTGTCGTCGCTGGAGCCGTCGCCGAGGAGGGCGTGTGCTTTTGGCTCGTCAAGGTGGAGGAGGGCCGCGCGCGGTGTGCCGAGGTAGCTCGATGCTTGCATGTGCCATGAACAAAGCCTCCTCCTCCTTCCTCCGTGGGCGCAGGCGACGTGGGCCCGGCCCGCGGATCCTTAGCCCAATGCGCGCGTTGCCGCGGCGTCCTGTCTTGCGTCGAGCGTTCCGCTTGCCGCGGCGCGCCGCCTGGGCGCCTCATGGCATCACCTCGCCTGCGCGATCCTCGCGCGCCTTGCAAGCGTCTCGGCACTTGCGCCTGGCTTGCCACGCTATGATCGCTTTGTCGCGGAAGAAGGCTCCCCTTCTTCCGGTCACCTTGGTGGCAAGCCACTGCTCCCGAGTGAGAATGAGCTTCCCGCCAGGTGGTGATGGGCCCCAGAGAGACTGGCTCGGGCTCATCGCCGTCGGCGACCTTGAGATTTACCTATCACCTCCTCGACGACATCGTGGAGAGATCCAAAGGGGACTCGATCGAGCGAGCCAGCCATCTCGCTTGTACTCTCGGGGACGCAGCCGAAAGAGCTTTTCAACAGCTTCTCTCCTTGCCGTAGGTGTCATCGCCGAATCGCACCATCTTACGCAATGCAGTGTTGAGACGGAGAGCAAAGTCATCAACGCCCCTCACCGGCTTGAAGGCCGTGTTCTCCAACTCCTTGCGAAGTGCTCGCGCAGTGGACTTGCGGGCGCTGGCCGCCGCCGCGTGCGCCGCAGCGATGGCGCCCCCAAGCCTCCTTGGCGATCCGCTTGTTGGTAAGCGAGAACCGCATCTCGGCGGGGCGCAGCGATGAGGGCATCCATCGCCTGTCGATCTTGGTCGTAGTCGACGGCGCCGCCGTCGGACCGCCTCCCATATGTGCCGCACTGGAAGCTTTTACCCTCATCACCGCAGCCCACTCGACGTGGTTGGTCTTGGTGAGGGTAGGCCACCCACCGCCGGACCGACGCCCCCGACAACAACACTGGAGCCCGTGGTAACCACGCCGATCCGGGAGAGAAAGAGCCACACTCACCGTGAAGGCCGTGCTTTCCATCGACCCGTCGGTACCGATCCGGGAGAGAGAGCACACGCCTGCGTGAAGGTGGAAGGCCGCGCTCTCCATCGACCCGCCGTCCACCACCACCGTTGTCGTCGCGCTCGCGCGCTCCTCCAGAGCGCCGCCGCGCGCCTCCTCCAGAGCGCCGCTGGCGCCGCCCGGCGTCTCGCTTCGGCTGCCGCTGCCGCGCTGTGGGCGGCGTGCCACATTAGCGTCATGCGCCCGCTGCCCTTCTTTGCGCCAGCCTTCTGCCTCCCTCCTCGTAGCTAGCTCGTCCGCTGCGCGGCGTCGTCTGTCGTCGGCAGCGGAAATGGAGCTGCCGCCGATCTCGCCGCAGAAACCTCGACCTCCACGGCTTGCCGCCCAAGACGACCGTGATTCGCCGCTCTGCTTCCGCTGCCCGACTCCCTGCGCCGCCATCGGCGCCCTCTGGCCGCCCGCCGCGCCGCCGCTGCTGCCGCTGCCGGCGCTCTCATCGTTCCTCTGCGGCAAGTTCGCCTCTCGCCGACGCGCCAGCGACTTCAGCGTGCTCGATCTGAAGCCGAGAGAAGCCTACTCAACCTGCGGACATGACGCCTCTGGGGCTGCTGCGTGGGGAGAGGGCTGCTTCAGATGGCGCGGGGGAGAAGTGAGCAGGAACGGCTGGAGCTGCTGCTCGCAGCTGGGGCTGTTGTGTGGCTGGGAGAGGAGATGAGCAGGAGATGCTCAGGCTACAGGATAGTACGGCTCTGATACCAGTTGTTAGTCGTTGAACTCTCACTCTCGGTAGTAGCAGAATTCTTACTCTCATCGAGAGAGGATGACACTAGGAGTTGGGATAATTTTCTGGTTTATTTCTCACACAAATGCCATGCCAACCCGAGGGGTTGGGGATACATATTTATAGGCTGCTAGCCAGCCAAGCATATGCCAATATGCTAGTCTAAGATGCTAGTCCTAGATGCTGTCCTAGATGCTAAGATGCTGTCCTCTAGATGCTAGTCTAAGATGCTGTCCTAGATGCTGTCCTCTAGTCTAAGATGTTGTCCTAAAAACAAACCATGCAGCCACAAAGACCATGTGACCAGCACAGCCCCACAAAGACCAACACATGAGACTTATCCCATCATAATCTTCCTGTGTCCTTCGGCCAATGATATAGGTATCATGCTGCATATTCTTCCAACTTTTTGGAGATGCCTCGGGGTTGAGAACAAATGTGCAAAAAAGCAATGGCTTCCCCATCCAGTGTTCGGAGGAGGATAAAATCACCATACAGGAACATCTCCCCTGTCAACTATCAGATTTCCCTTGCAAATATCTAGGAGTCCCGCTTTCCTTGCGGAAACTGACAAAGCAGCAAGTTCAGCCAATCATTGATCGGATCGCTGATCGACTTCCGGGCTGGAAAGCGGATTTGCTCACAAAGGCCGGGAGAAAGATTTTGGTTCAGTTTGTGCTCACTTCCATGTTGGTATACTTGGCTATGGCAATGGATCTTCCTCCCTGGGCTCTTAAAGCAATTGATAAAATTAGAAGGGGCTTTCTTTGGAGAGGCAGAAGGGATGCGAAGGGGGGACACTGCCTGTTGGCCTGGCCTAAGGTTACTCGGCCACCAGAACTCAGAGGCCTTGGCATTTCCCAGCTGCAGCAGCTGGGATGGGCTCTCCGGATGCGTTGGTTGTGGCTGCAAAAAACTGAACCTGATAGGCCCTGGGCGGCTTTCCAGATCCAAGTGCACCCTGCGGTCAAAGCTTTCTTTAGAGTGGCCATTGTCTTAGAAGTTGGCAATGGCAAGAACACAATTTTTTGGACCAATAGGTGGCTGCATGGACAGAGCCTGGATCAATTAGTGCCTACTCTTTTTGGATCAGTCAACAACAAAGCAAGGAAAAGGACAGTGTATGAAGCCCTTACCGAGATGAAATGGGTGCAGGACATACGGGGTGCCACTACAGTACCCGTGTTGATAGAATTTTTGAAGTTGTGGGACCTTCTCTCGGATTTGACTTTGCAACCTGAAGTAGATGATGCTCATATATGGCAATTCTCTAGTTCAGGAGTGTACTATGCTAAATCTGCATATGAGGGATTTTTTATCGGGGCTGTACAGTTTGGGCCTTGGGAAAGAATCTGGAAGAGCTGGGCACCAGGCAAATGCAAGTTCTTCATGTGGTTAGTGGCACACGATAGGTGCTGGACTGCAGATCGTCTTGCTAAAAGAGGTTTGCCCCATCCTGAACGCTGCCCGTTCTGTGATCAAGCTGAGGAAACGATTGAACACCTATTGATCTCGTGTGTCTTCTCCCGGCAAATATGGTACAACATTCTACATAAGGTCGGCCTGCAGGACCTCTCCCCCCAGCCTGATGACAACTCCTTTGATGCATGGTGGGCAAGAACTAATTCTGGGGTTGATGACCAGACTAAAAAAGGTCTCAATTCCATCATCATTCTGGGAGCTTGGTCCATTTGGAATCATCGCAATCGCTGTGTGTTTGATGGGATTCAACCGAGCCTAAATAGTGTTCTGGTTTCAGTAAAAGATGAGTTTCTCCTGTGGAGTTTGGCCAGAGCTCGGGGAATATCCAATCTCCTTGCTCTAGAGCCAGCCAATGTGTGAGTTCCTCTCTAGTGGTCTTGGGTCAAGTTTGAATTTGAGAGAGAGGTACAATGTTAGATGTAAAAGGGTGTGTGTAGGTGTGTCGCTGTATGGGGTTTCTAAACCCACTCCTTTATTCTTCTTAATATAATGATACACAGCTCTCCTGCATGTTCGAGAAAAAAAAAATAGTTTTTAAATTAGATTTGGTACGTTAGAGGCTATGGCACTAACTTCTGTTCAAAGCATATAATAGCTGTTCAAAACTTCAAATGGTATGGAAAAGTTTCAGCTTTTCTCTCTCTTTCCATGTGGATAAGAGCTACTCTTCATGCTGTTTTAATGTTTTCTTGCTGACCCTAGGAGCCATCTGGGATTAGAAACAAATAGACCAGAATGAAATATTACAAAGAACTAGCCAGGAACCAGTTCCATTTCTGATTTTAGTTGGCCTCTGTTCTATTCTAGCTTGCCATATCTTCCGTTTTGCATTATTTTCCTCAATGCTTTCCTGTTTCTTGTTTAAGTATAAGTTTTGGATCAAAATAAATACACCAGTGAAATAGTACTAAGAACTAGAAGTTCTGATTGTAGTTTCCTCTGTTCTTGCCATATCTCCTATTTTGCATTATTTTCCTAAAGGCTTTCTCGTTTCCATTGTTGTTCAAGTAGAAGTTTTGTGTTTGCATCATCTTGCATATGTGTTAGCATCAACATTCCTTTAAAATTAGCCCAAAGCTATCTCCGAACCAACGGGTACCACTTGTCCCGTTGGCTTTTCCACCCTTTCTTCTTGTCTCTATCCCTGTGGAGTAAAGCTTGAAACACCAGTAAAATTCTCTTTCAAAGGAACCAAAGTGAAGAATTCCAAAAAAGCACTTAACAGCACTGAAAGAGAATTTTAAGTTGATTATGGAAGTCGAAGGCACTGCCAAAAAGATGTCAGCTATTTGGTTCCCTAATTTATGGTCATCTAGTGGCATCTTCTTCTTTTTTGTGTGTGTGTGTGTGTTGAAGAATTGCAGCATTATGACAAATTGATAACACCTGTTACCAACTGCGAAATGACGAAAATGAAGTGGCAACAAAAGAATAAGTGAGGTTCAAAAGAAACAATATATATGGCAAGGAGAATCGTAGATCCTGATAAGAAAACAAAGTTGTGAGTGATAATTGGTTTACCAGCTACTGTAAGCTTGTCAAGTTTACACTACTCATTCTTGATGACCTAGAACTACTTTTAGCTTTAACCAGAGGAGAATCAAGTTATCTTTCTTTTTTGTTAGAGGTCCCAATGTCGTTTTTAGTAATTTTTTTGTGAGACCTTTTGAGTAGTCACATTGTATTCTTTCTAAATACGCCTTAGACTTGAAGAAGACGCTACTACAAGAGAGACTTTAATGGTAACTGAAAGGAAAGAAACTGAAGTGACGAAAAAGACACTAACTGAAGCTCTGGATCAAATTGAGGAATTAGTCAAAGAAGTTGAGTGTGCTAACCACAGTGTGCATCAGCTTCAAGATAGTATACAGAGGTACTGCAACATAGCAGTCGTTTATGGTACCTAATTTTATTTCTTAGATTTTTACCATTTTTGTCCATGAACGTAGACTGGAACAAACTGCAGTTGCAAGAGAAGCAACTTTACTAACAGAACGTCAGGAAAAAGATGCAACATCAAAAGCATTAGCAGAGGCACAAGGGAGGATCGAAGGTTTACTGAAGGAAATTTATTCTGCTAATAGAAAAACCGATCAACTTCAAAGTACTATAGAAAGGTTTGTTGTTTTTATTACCAGAAAATCACTTACGTACCCTGTGTTTACCTCCATTTGCAAACATCCTGTTGAATGGGGGCTCATTACAGCTATCGAGTGCTCATGTACTCTCGTAATCTTCCTCATTTTCAACTTTGATAGTGTTGTCAGTGGCTGTCCTAATTTGGAGTAGATGCTGTTGCAGCTATTAGCCCATTGCCTCCGTAGAATAGTTGGAGTGGAAGAAAACTATGTGAATAAGATGATGATACCATGACTCAGGACTGGTTGAGATTAAGTGGAATAGTAAATTAAGGAAGCCATGTTCACGAATTCTGTACAACCCAATTCTTATGTCTTGACACAGGAGATGTTAAGTAATTGCTCACTTGTTGAATGGGTGTACTTGAGAATAACTTGGCATTTGATGACACCTGGCTTGATTGTCTATTTGATCATTAAATTTATGAATCGTAGCTGTTGTAATCTGATCCTGAACGTAGGTTAGAAGAGGGTGCAACAACAACGGATGCTCTTTACTTAGCAGAAAGGAAAGAGCATGATCAAACGAAGAAATCACTCTCTGAAGCTCAAGAAACAAACAAGGAGTCACTAAAAAAAATTGAGGAAGCTGAGAAAAACATAGATCAGCTTCTGGAGAATGTGGAAAGGTCCGTTTTTGTTTTGCTAACTCTATTTGGTAGTTTGGCATAACTAGCAGCTAAACTAAATTGTTGTGAACTAAACAGTACTATAAAGATCCACTCTTATCTTTTTTAACCTTCTGAGCTAACACTGGTTTCCTGAATTTCACTCAATAATATAGACTTGAAAAGGATGCAACTACAAGAGAGTCTTTACTGCTTACAACAAAGCAAAGCTATGATGACACCACAAAATTGCTGCTTGAATATCAAGCGAAAAGCCGAGAGTTAGTGCACAAAGTAGAGGGCTCAGATAGCAAAATTGTTCTGCTTGAAGATTCAGTAAAAAGGTTTAATTTCTTTTCTTACAAGTACTGTTAAATTCAAACCAACTTTACACTAAGTTTAATACTTCTCTTCTTTACACATAGACTCAAAGAAATTACTGCAGATAAAGATTCTTTATTGGCTATAGAAAGACTTGAAAACAGTGAAACCAAAAAAGAATTAGCTGATTCTCAGAAAAAGATTGCGGAATTGCTAACTGAAGTGCAAGATACCCGTGCAAATATTGCAGAACTTGAGGACTCGGTTAGGAGGTCTGTAACTTCTCCTTATAGGGATGAGTCATCCTTGTCTATTCTGACTTCAGTTCACTAACCTTATTTTATCTTCAATTGCATAACACGACGATGTGTTCCAATCCATGTGCATAGACTCGAAGGAAATTTGGCAGTAACTGAAGCTTTATTGCTAACTGAAAAGGAACAGAATGCTTCCACCTTAAAATTACTTGCAGAAGCACAATTGAGAATCGAAGAATTAATAAAAAAAGTTGAAGGTTCAGATAGAAAATCTGATAGCCTTCAGGATACAATAACAAGGTCAGATTGCTTTCTTTCTTTCCCCTGTTTTCTTGGGTAGTTTGAAGAATTTTCCACTTTGTTCATGCCTCAGTAAGATCACAGAATGGCAAATCTTCAAATGGTATCCATAAGAGTGGAAAAAACAACAATTTCACCCCTTTTTTTCTAATTGTAATGGTTGGGAATCTTTACTGCATGCATTGTTTTTCTGTGGTCATCCTCGTATTTCTTTTGTATAGTTGAGATATATACCCCAGCTAAACATCAATCTTTGTCAATTTATGACTTAGTAGTGATTTTTTCCCTTTTCCCATTCAGACTTGAACAAGATGCCACTGCCAAAGAGGCCATATTGCTTACAGAAAAGCAGGCTCACGAGGCAACAAGGAAGACTCTCACTGAAACTCAGGAAAAGAGTGAAGAACTTCTGAAGAAAATTCATGATAATGATAAACATATTCTTCAGCTTCAGTTTACTATACAGAGGTCATTATTGTTCCTAGGTTTACTTATTCCAACGTATGAACTTACGCTAGATTGCAGATAGTCAAATTAGCACCTGAATTTTTTTGTCTAGGGCACTAATTATTTGCAGAACAGTTCCCATCCCTCAAATACTTGACATATAAAGTCTTATTTTCTTTTACAAAAACAGGCTTGAGGAAACTACAGTTGCAAATGAGAATTTGCTGTTGAGGGAGAGGGAGCAGAATGACATAACAACAAAAGCACACAATGAAAGTCAAGAAAAATATGAAGAATTACTAACCAAATTTAGTGATGTTGACAGGAAAATCAACCTTCTTCAAGGTACCATAGAAAGGTATGTGATCTGCCTTTTCTTATTGGGGTCTAGTCGGTGCTTGCATGTCATGGCAATGCATATAGTTATGAGACTCTAATGCTTCATTCCATTCCTTCAATTCAGACTTGGAGAAAATACAACAACAAAGGATTCTCTGTTGCTATCAGAGAGACATGAAAAGGAGGCTATTAAGAAAGCACTTACTGAGGCTGAAGAGAAAAATGAAGAGTTACTGATGAAAGTTGAAGATGCTAATGAAAAAATAGGACACCTTCAAACTACGATAAATACGTGTGTACCTTCTCTGATGCTTTGTCAATGGTTTATCCATACTCATTCAGAAGGTGGGGTTGGGGGTATGTGTGCGTTTTTTTGAGGAAACTGGGGTATGTGTGCGCTGAGGGTCGGGGTGGGGACTGTAGCAATACAAAAAAATTGTACCTTGCCTAATGATTTTACAATGTTTTATACATATTCACACCTCCCATCATGTGCGCATGCGTGTTCATAAGCCCATCATTTGCTATATTGAATTATAAAATTGTTCCTGAATAAAACAGGCTTGAAGATAATGTAGCTGCAAAAGATGTTTCTTTAGAAGCTGCAATGAAGGAAAATGACGAAATCAGGAAATCTCTTAGTGAAGCTCAAGAGAGAAATGATGAATTACTCAAGAAAATTAGTGATAGTGAATACAGGATCCATTTACTTCAAGACACGGTACAAAAGTAAGTATCGCCATTCTCTACTTATCTTTCTGAAATTGCCAATATATGCTGATATTATTGTTTTGAAATCTAATACTTTCTTCACTGAAACAGGCTTCAAGTAGATGCAATATCAAGATTGTCTTCTTTTGTAATGGAAAAACAAGAAAGTGATGCTGCAAAGAGAGCTGTTACTGAAGCTCATGAAAGAAATGAAGATTTACTGAAGAGGAATGAGGACCTCCTCAAGAGGAATGATGATTTGATTAAGAAAATTGAAGACTCTAGTAAAATTGTCACTCAACTTCAGGAAGCTCTACAAAGGTGTGCACTTGCATACTTCATGTTCCATTATCTCAAATAGATGTATCAGGTACTTCTGTATGTCACTACAAACTCCAACCAAATAATTGTTACCCATCCTTCAATGAACAGACTTGAAGGAAAAGCATCCAACTTAGAGGCTGAGAACCAAGTTCTTCGTCAACAAGCAACTTCAACTCCACCGTCTACTGCTAAATCTCCAGCTTCACGCTCAAAGATCTCAAGGATCCATGTAAAGTCTCCCTTTAAGAACCTTCTTTAAATATACTTTGCATAGTCATTCAACACTCAAAGTTGGAATTGATGCTGTTTTTACAGAGAAGTCCGGAGAATGGCCATATTTTCAATGGTGACATTAGGCAAACTGAAATGAAACCCTCAACTGGCACATCAGAAGCAATAACCTCAGCAGTGAGTTTAACCATGTATATAGCTGCATAACACAAATCTGAAGGATATCTCAAAAAATGAGCTGTTAAACTATGCGTTTGAAATATGTTTATAGGCCAATGTTCCTGACTTGGGCGACCAAAAAGATTTTGAACGTGGAGAAAAACTGCAAAGAATACCAAAACAGAAATATCAGGTATGGTAAATACTGTTTGTTGAATTTAACTCGTAATTTTATTGTTGTATTGATAGTAATTTTATTCTTTTTGAAGCCTTCCCATCACCAGCAGCCCCAGGACGATCAGCAGTGGTTACTCACTTGTATTTCACAATATCTTGGATTTTCTGGGAGCAAACCTGTTGCAGCTCTCCTTATATACCAATGCCTTCTCAATTGGAAATCATTTGAAGCCATGAAGACGGGTGTCTTCGACAGCATTTTGCATGCTATAAACTCAGCCACAGAGGTTCCCGCCACTTAGTTTGATTCTTTATTTTTAATTATTTCATCATATTCTGTTTAAGAACCATTGCTGCTGATGTAGCACTACTTCTACTTTGGTGAAAAGAACTACATAATTTTTTTAATCGAATCTTTCAGTAATCTGAACATAGAACCACATCCATTCAACATGTAAACGAAGTAAAGATGGGTGATATTAGAGCCCACATGTGCAAAACTGAAAAGGGAAATAAGTTACATGCCAACTTTTGCAATCCCCTATTTCTCCATTTATTTTTATATTGCATACAAGACGGCATCATGCTATTGCACTAGAATTTGGCTAATTGTCCTTTTTATTTTCTTCCCTTAAAGGCTCAAAATGACATGAGGACATTAGCGTATTGGTTGTGCAACTTATCTACATTAACAGTTCTCCTTCAACGGTCATTCAAAACTACTAGGACGGCAATCTCAACTCCGCAAAGGAGAAGATTTTCGTCGGAGAGGATCTTTCATGGAAATCAAACTTCAAATGCTGGGCTTGCTTATCTCAGTGGTCAATCAGTTGGATCTGTTGGATTGCCCCAAGTTGAAGCAAAATATCCTGCTTTGCTATTCAAACAGCAGCTCGTGGATCTAATTGAAAAGGTTTATGGCATGATAAGTGACAGCGTGAAGAAGGAGCTAAACCCTTTGCTTGAATTGTGTATACAGGTACTGCTACCTGAAGAATGAATATTGGTTCAAACTTTTTGCCCCCATTGAACGATGTCTAAACACAACACTTGTCAGGATCCACGAACTTCTCACTCAAGTAGCGCAAAAGGCAATCTTAATGGCATGGGTCAACAGAACCAACTCACACATTGGCTGGGCATAGTGAAAATCCTCACTAGCTACTTGGATGTACTGAGGGCAAATCACGTAAATGCTAAACTATTATTGACCTGCCCCCTGTGGCATCCATCAGTAAAAAGTTCTGAAAGCACATGTCTTACTCTATCAAATTTGCAGGTTCCATCAATTCTGGTGCATAAACTTTTCACTCAAATATTCTCACTGATTGATGTTCAACTGTTTAACCGGTAAACATTTGTCCTTGGTATGATGTTATCTTGTGTTGATATATGTAATGTTTCTCTAAGATATTTGCTTTGAAACTAGATTACTTTTGCGGCGTGAGTGCTGTTCTTTTAGTAACGGGGAATATGTCAGAGCTGGACTAGCTGAACTAAAACATTGGTCCGACAATGCTACAAGAGAGGTTGATTACATACCTGTTTTGCGATGGTTGTCCCCAAATGCCATTGGCTTATATGTTGTTTCACACAGTTTGCAGGTTCAGCGTGGGAGGCATTGAGGCATATTAGACAAGCTGTCGATTTCCTGGTGCGGCAACACTTACTTTAGTACTACCTCCAGTCACTAAAATATGACATTTCAGACACAAAATAGGTGAATATATTTCAGTTGATAATTTTCTAATCATAAATACGTTGATCCCTGCTACTCTTTTATCAGGTGATTTCTCTTAAGCCAATGAGGACATTAAGAGAGATACGCACTGATGTGTGCCCTGTAAGTAGTTTTCTTGACCAAGTTTCTTCTGCTGCTTATCTTTTCTCTTATGGTTGTACTCGTATTTTTATTGTGTCTTTAGGCCCTCAGCATACAACAGCTAGAGCGAATAGTTAGTATGTACTGGGATGATGTGAATGGTACAAACACTATTTCAGCAGAGGTAAGTTGGTCAGTTTCCCTAATATAGTTTATGATCTTTAGCCACATTTGGTTTGTGTTCTTTTCCAAATGGCATCAGCTGACAAATCCAACCTATCTATCTATAGTTTACATCAAGCTTGAAATCTGCGGTACGTGAGGAATCAAATATGGCCACAAGTTTTTCTATACTGCTAGATGATGATTCCAGGTTTGTTATGTGTGAAAAATGTTATCCACATTATTTTCAAAATAAATATATTACTACTGATATTTAATGGTTTCCCTCATTGATTCCTTAATGCAGTATACCTTTTTCACTTGATGATATTACAAAGACATTGCCAGTCATTGAGGTGGCTGATGATGACTTTCTGCCTTTTGTCCATGAAAACCCAAGCTTTGCGTTTTTATTGCAAAGAGGGGAGTAGTCAATTTTTTCTCACCATGGTGACTTCACCCACCTGTGGATAAGTCAGGATTCCTGCCTAGGATGTACAGTACGCGTGATTCTTTTTTACCAGGTAGCAAGGCATTAAAGATTAGATGCTAGGTGAGCTTATAGGCTTCTGGTTTTTATTGATTTGTTTGTTGATTGTATATTTGTATTCAGGTTTTCCTTGCCATTTTTTCTCTTTGTAGTCATTTTTTGGGCGTGTATACTAGGGGCTAAGGGCAGAAGGCCCTGCCCTGTAAGCATAGTAGCACAAGGTTTTGCTGTAGGTAGGGAAGCTGTACATGTGTTGTAAAGGATTATAAAAGGGGGGAAAGTAGCGTTATCCTGCTGGTGTGTAGTGATGGTTTGTGGTTGGTGTGTTGCTTACCTTTGATCATGTATTATTAGTTCGTCATATATTATTTATTGTACTGCACACCAGTTCCATTGTAGATAACTTACACGCTGAAGACTTTGTTCTGGGATGCCAGTCTTAATGTGTAAAGTGTTACAGTACAGAAATGTCATGTTTACTTCCAGATCTTCTGTAATGAACACTAAAATAATTACTGATTATTTTTGTTTTTGTTCTCATATCCTGATGCGGTTTTATAGAGAATTATCTATTTGGCATTGAAACCGTTTGTTTTTGTTTTTGTTCTCGTCGATATCCTCCGGCTTGACCGCTTGAGCAGCTTGTCGTGCACCTTATGAGCGAGGTTCCGGCATGCTTGCACTATGTCCCTCTGCCTGCCTGATTGCCAGTGTCAGGTCAAGCTGCGATCTGTTACGTGTGGCCTCGGCTTCTCTCGCGGTCTTCTGAAGAGAACGAAAACTGGCAGTCTCGAGGAGTTGCCGATTACACGTAGGCACGTAGCCGAATTCCTTCCCTGTAAAATGTGAAGAGCAAAAGCTAATGACATGTCATCATGGTTGTGAGGTTTACTGTCAGCTCCGTAGAGTGTTCGAATGCATCTGCATGACTGCATCTTATCAGGAATGCCATTACAGAGTACAGACAAGTGTGAGGCTATTAACTGACGGCGCAAATGCATACCTCAAAAGTTCAGCTACGCTTTCGCGGATCGCTCGCTCAAGCTGCCCCATCAAGAATTCCACTTCCACCTGCGAATTGGCAAAAGGAGCCGGTGAAGCTCGTCGGAGGCAAACAAGGCGATGACGCGCGGGGGCGGGAAGCATACCTTGGGCCGGCTCCGGTTCTCGTGGCTCGTGGGAGAAGGCGAAGGCGGTGAGCGCGCGAACGCCCCAGGCGCGGGAGAGCCGCATCACCTCCTCAAGCGCGCGGCGCCCGGCCTCGTGCCCGGCCGCGGACGGCAGCCCACGCGCGCGTGCCCACCGCGAGTTCCCGTCCATCACCACAGCCACGTGCCGCGGCAGGCGCACGCGGGCCGGCCTGGCCGCCGCCAGCCGACGCCTCCTCCGCCCCTTCGTCCTCTTCTCCGGAGACGGAGATTTTCATCGATTGCGGCACGTGCGAGTAACTGCGGCCACAGCCCACAGGGTATTTTCGTCTCCCTCAAAATAAACTGAAGTCCACACGATCAACTAATAGATGACTAGCCTAAATGGACGTCAGTGTTATTTACGGAAGAAGATTTAAACTCGGCACGATCAACTAACATATGACTGTGTTCTAACGACGAAGGGTGGCTTGGGCCAAGAAGGCATGCGGCAACTGTTGAGAAGGCAACGGTTATGCCATTTTGCCCCAAATCCTTACTGACCACGCGTGCGACACATGGACACATGTTGACACGGGATTGGAGGCAGGCATGCGGCAACTGTTGAGAAGGCAACGGTTATGCTATTTTGGCCCAAATCCTTACTGAGCGCGCGTGCAACACATGGACACATGTCGACACGGGATTGGAGGCAGCCACGACATCCGACAGCGACGTTTCTTCTTGCTCTGGTTACAGTTAGGGGAGGGAGGTCTCCAGCCTTAAAGAAGGGAGCTGGGGGGGAGGGCAGCCAAGCAATTCAACCGGGGGTGAGCGAGGCGGCACCGCCGCCGTCGAGCGAGCAGGGGAAGACAACCGGTGGGCGGGATTAGCTGCGGGGGCGGCCAAGTACAAGGTTAGGGGAGGGCGGGGCGACAGTGAGTGGTGGGCGGTGAGGTTGCCGACGACCACGACGGCGGGGTAGCGGGAGAGATAGTCAATTGAGAGTAGGGAAGGGCGGGGCAGGAGCAGCGGGGGTGGGTGAGGGCGGTGAGGTAGCGGGGTCAAGGAGTTGGTGGAGACCAGCGGCGGGCAGGGCAGTTTGGGAGTTTAGGATGTCGGCCGGAGGAAGAATAAGCGGTCATTGGAGGAAGAGAGGAACAAGAAACAAACACGTGTGCATCAATTAAGAGAGTGGATGAGTATAATATCTTGTCGTGGAGAACACCGATGCGTGGTACCATAGTAGTAGCTCTTCGTGCTGGTAGACGCGATGACCTAGCACGTGCGCATGTGGCCTGGACAGCGAAGCAGTGCAGGCGGGCTCGCTGGACATGCAACAAAGCAACTTCAGTTAGAGAGTCGAAGGTGCCAGCATGCTCGATCACGGCGCCTACGTGATACGGCACGGCGTCACAGACTCAACAACTCTATCTTACTGCTGCTAAGCATATGGGCGTATAGTAGGTAGGATGGAATTGTGTAAGGGCATGTGTTAGATATACATGTCTTTGTTACTGTTTTGTCTAAAAATAGCTCAAATTAGCTATGGTTGGCTAGCTAGTTAATTGACACTTATATTTGGATGTACTATAGCTAATTTAAGCTAAAATTAGCTAGCTAATAATTAGATCATAATATCAAACATGCCCTAAGTCGACAGGAGGTTGCGGGCGGGCTCTGCAGGCTCTGCAAATGTTCAGAACTAAAGAATCAGGCAAGCAGCTTGCGCGAATGGTTATTTTTTTTAAGCAAAACGCGCGAATGGTTAATTAGCTGGCGCAGGGCGGCAGGGCTGTCCATGGGCCCTATTTGCTCATAGCACAGATCCACCCAATCATTCAATCGGTACGTGCCCTGTTCGCTTGGCTTATAAGCATAAGTCATATTTTTTCACCAACTAATAGTATTTTTCTCTCACAATAAATCAGCCAACAATACTTTCAGCCATGGCTTATCAACCAAGCGAACAGGGCAATGATTAGGTTTGGTTGGGTGACCTCCCAATTTTTCCCAAAATCCGATTTCCCCGCCAATCTAAAAGTCATATTGTTTTCTCCCCTATCTTTTTTAAAACTGTCCGATTTTACACACCTTGCAGGTTTGACAACGGTTTTGACTGATGAGACATCATATCGTATGTGCGGACATGGCGTGTAAATTAGACCGCGTTTATAGTTCGGAGACGTATAGACTTTATAAAAAAATTATAGAAATAAATTTTCAAAAGTTTTTTTTTTCTAAAATCATGCTCTGTCTTAAGGTTTCTTGCTTGAAATTATTTGAACCTTATATGGTTTCTTTTTTGTGTTTATTTGATAGTAGATACACTCATTATCTATTATAACTAGTTTATGTTGATGACAGAGACTAGAAAGGAGTTAAAGCGACTTAGAGGACAGCATTAGTGTTGTGGACGCATATTACTACTCTATGCTTGTGATTATGTGGTTCTAGATCCTCGTATATCCTGGCCTAGCATTGTTTGTTTCTTCTAGATATGTAATTTGTAGGGGTTTTCAACGGATTCTTAGTCATTTCAAGACTGTCTCCAACGTCGAGACGTAGACCCAAAATACGTCCCCAACAGTGCTTTGCGTAGCTGAAAACATCCTCCAACTGCTCACCCAAACCCGTGACCCATTTTGCCTGCCGCACCGATCGATATGCAAAAAAGCATCGCCTCCCTCCTCCTAGGCAAATCGTCCGCGCTCGCTCGCGTCGGCACCGCTCGCGTCCGAGGTGGCTCGCTCCTGCACAGGCCGCGCCGCCGGCCCCGCTCGTCCGCGCTCGCTCGCGTCGGCCAGGATCCCGTCCTGCTCCCCCGCAAGGAACGCCGCCCGGCCGGCTCCACCGGTCCCAGCAGCTGGCGACGGCGACCTGCATCTCGGCTAGGCACTCCCCCTAGCCGAAGGCGTGCGGGTGTCGAATCGCACGGCGCCGCGAAGTCGCCGCCTCCGCTTCTCCGTCTCCTCCGCCGCGCCGCCCACTCCTGCAGCGAGGTGCGCCTGGGCCGGCCCAGCATCGCAGGAGATCCGGCGGATTAGCTGCACCTCGCGTCCTTCCGTGGCTGCTTTGCGGTGCGGCGAACTGAGATCCAGTTCGTCACGGCAGCTGCTTCTCCCTCCCGTCCTGTGGGCGCCGTGGAGTCAAGGGAGCTCCAGGACAGACTGCGGCAATCAGGCTTGCTGCTGGTTGCATCCTGGCCTCCATCCGCATGCTCCACCACCAAAGCACCAAGCCACCAACAGCTTGGGAAAGCAAGGAGATGGCAAACTAGTCCATCGAAACAAAGGAGTGGTATAGAATCTTCTATCCCCATCCCAAACAGCTCGGTCGGACTGCGGCACCGGAGGAGAGGGAGATTTTTTGCGTTTGCTGTTGGAGAGGAGAGGCTGTGGTTGCGGTACCCTTTCACTATGCGTCACCTAAATCCTGGTACGGGTCTTTGATTTGGGTCTTTCTCGTTGGAGATAGCCTTACATGAGGAAGGTTTGGGGGTGAGGTCGATTGAAAACCTCAGACCTGCAAAGGTCACAGTCAAAGTTGTTCTCTCCGTTGTTGTTGCCACTACCGTCAGAGATCCCTCCAAGAGATTTGTTGCGGGTCTCTCGGGTGACCGCTACTGACCAATGATGGGCCTCCGGCTCCTAGATGAAGGGCTACGAGAATGGGGTCTCCTGGGCAAGAAGGCCACTCATTGGGTAAGAAGGCACATGGAAGGTGGAGCGGCGAGATCGATACCGCACAAAGAGAAGCTCAAGGGGAAGAGGGAGGGCTGGTGAGAAATGCAGATCAAAACCCTACCACCCGGCACCATCTTCTTCTATATGGAGGTGGTCAAGTAGAGCAGAGGTCACCTATGGAGGAGATTGGTGACCACATTAGGCCTAGGGCAACAATCCTAGCCTAGCCCCATGCAACTTAGAACTTGTGCACCCAGCCAAACACAACCTTACTGCATGCACACAAAAAACACAAGTGTAGCCAAACAAACAAGCCCATGTTACATAGGATTAAAGGACAATTTCACCGAAACCAATTAACCGAACCAAAACAAACCAATTTTACCCAAAAGGTTGATTAACCGAAATTTTCTTGATATATTCAATGAACACTTTAGCGTTACTCAATGATCTATGATTTATTAGGTTTTTAGATGACATTAACTGATTTAACCAAATTTCTTTGTGACATTGTATTAACACTAATACAATTATGTCCATTTGTATATTTAACTGTATCCCTATGAGACTTCATTTGTTAGAAGCATTCTTTGTTGCCTTTTTTTTCTTTTCTTTTATTGCTTGATGCATTTCTTGTTGGATGTTTTCTTTTAAGAAAATGTGTTGTTGCATTATATCCTACAAAAGTAACGAAAAGGATTTTCCATGAGATGGCAAATAAAAACGATTAGCCCCACACGAGGTTTGGGAATAAGTGATTGTCTGATAATGAGCAAGAAATATACGTCTTTCTACTAAAGATAATACGTATTGCATTTAGCCTATTTAACCAAATCTGTTTTGGCTGGTTGACTTTTTTAACAGCAAATTCAGTTAAAATTTTGCAAAAACCAAGACTAAAACCAAGAATGCACGACCGATTTCACCAATTGCAGGGGCCTACATATGATACAACAGGCCTAGACCAGCCAGGCTTGTTGCCTTAGCCAGGCCACTAATACCCTTTCCCAGACCCCGCACAGAGCGGAAGCTCTCTGCACTGGGTACGTCCTTTTTTTTTTTGAGAATGATGGACTTGAGGGCTCTTTCTGTTCCTTATGAAAGTTACCCATGAAAAGCCTATTGCATATGAACTATTGCAACAACAGACCAGCAGAAGGTTCGAATTTTGTTTCATCATCTTCAATTGCAGCTCTAGCACTCTAATACGATAATAGCATGAATGACATAATTATAGGGATGGCTCAAGTAATCCTTTCTCAATTGCCATTGTCATTATGCACTAGGATTATGGCTACTTGGACTTAGTTGATTTCTTTTTCTTTTTTTGCCGCGATTCATCATTACTTGCGAGATATGATTCAGCTATGACACTCTCCTGGGCCTCGTTCTTTCTAAACTCCTTTGCCTTTTTCTGCAAATAGATAATAAATTTAGGATGATAAGTGGCCGTGTTAATTGAAAATTCCCAATACTCCTGAACAAGTTATCAATAAAGCCATTGGTATAATAAAGCACAAAACAACAGCAAGTTACCTTTAATGACTTTGCTATATCAGCTATCTCACTGTTGTCACTGGCATTCTTGTCAGATTCAGATGGACCTGCAGTGTTCTCCTGCAACAAATAACAAAGAATGTTTTAATCATGATGAATGCAAGAGAAGGAAAATCGCAACAATACTTAAAAAGGGAAGATATTCTAACCTTTGGAGGAACAAATGCAGCCTCTCTCTTTCTTTTGTTTTCTTCAGCTCTCCCAGATTGCTTCTCCAGCTTCTCTTGCCATTTCTTTGCTGATTTCTTTTTGTCACTCATGAAATACTCACCATTCTCAAGTTCAAGATCAATCTACAAAATACAGAATGATAAATCAATCCAGAGCACAATATGCAAAAGGAGAATATCAAACAATATAAGCACCTTCAACTACTACACCCATGCAAACAAAGACAATTAAGTGGCTCACTCCAAATTCAAGTAGCATACTAGAAAGAGCACTGATCTTATACAACAAAAAAAATTATGAATGAATTATTCGTGTGCATGGACAGCTAACATAAGCTTAAGTTACAGGGCAGGATTGGTTACCACCAATCATCACTAACTGGCTTAAGTAACAATAAGATGCAGATGAAAGATAATTTTAACCTTACCTTGCTAGGCTGTTGAGGCGGTGGAAAGGGTGTGTACGGTTTCTTCTCCTTAGTTTGAGGCTTCTTCTGCTTGACATTCTTCCTGAAAAATAAAAAAGGGGTGATAATCAGATGAACACAATATACTTGATGCTGAAGCTCTAAAAGAAATATGATGCATGTCCTTACTTCTTGAACTTTGGGAGAAATCTATCCCAGTTTTCGGTGGCTAGAGCAGGATTTTTTGCTAGCTCACGTTTGATTAGTAGTTCCTATATAGTTAAACAATAACAATAAGCACCCAATAATCCATTTCTTGTGAACATCCCTTCAAAATAACATCAAGGAAGGGTGAAACCAATCACCTTGATGTGGTACACTGGATGCTTTACATTCTTTATGCAATCCTCTACAATCCTTCTCACTTGTTTCAGTCCCCTTCCCCTATAGTTGCCCATGGCTGCAACAGTATTTCCCTTTCATTGGGAAAGACAACAGCAATAATAAATGGTGTCAAAGGGAGAAAATCTAAAATGTACATATAAAGGTAAGAAATTATGAAAACCTGCACTAAGATGTAGCAGCCAGTCAAAATCTCAATAGCCTGTAGAACATGAAATAATGTGTAAGCAACAAAGGGATCTATGATTATTCTGAGTTTACGGCACTAAAGGAGGCACCCATAGGAATAAGAACAGTTTTTACCTTGAGTGTAGACAAGTTAGGGCCTAAAAGCCGTTCCCTCCTTTTAACAAAGCGTTCCTGCAGATAGCATTATAAATAGATTGGAGGATGAGTAAAGTTCAAACAGTGAGGAAGGGCACTAAATCTCTAATTACATACATTTAGCATATTTTCATATGGTCAGTTGGTCACTCCTGTTACAAACTTTGATATAAGTAACAGCACAATAAGTCAATAACTTAGCATAAAGACTAGAATAATACCAACAAGAAAAACATGGGATGTAGGCTGCCAAATCAATGTCTACAGACATATGAAAGCAACAGCCAACAGAGTATCGTGCAGATAACTATATAACTATGAGTATCGTGCAGATAACTATATAACTATATTATAGAAAGGTTTGTGACTATATGTTTATGTAGAACTAGAAAATCCAGCTACGGATGGGATAAAGAACCCTGGGCCTAGCAAACAGGGAAAATTATAGAACTATAGTATAACCAAACATGACTCTCAGCAGTCGGGAGAAAGGATAACCAATATATTACCAACTTAGTACTGTCATTACAAAATGAAATGAAAAAAAAAATACCACTTCAAATTTGAACAAGACCTTGGAAAATAACAAATGATGGCCCAAAACGTTTTCAGGTCCATTATTTTCCCTTTCGAATTATACAAATTACAAGAATGGTCTTTGCAGCAAGGAATATATCATAGCACGCAGAGAAGCACCTCATGATGTTGAGTAAATTTAAGTCTAATCTTCAAAAGAGATCTGAAATCAAACTTGCAATGAAAAGGTGTCCTACCTTATTTCTCACAAGACCACCAATCTTAATAATATCACAGTTCATCTCATCATCAAGAATTTTGATTGCCTGCAAAAATAAGTAGTAGTAAGACCTTGAAAAAACTGCAGATTAATCTCAATTCCACTCAGATCACGAAGCTGCCACCTCGAAGTGCAAAAACAAGATCCGCATAGTACCTTGATACCTGAATACACAAGGGATCATACGTCATACCTGAGGCGCAGGGACGCTCCTGGACAATAGCTTAATCAGTTCCCTGGCCTTGATAATAATGAAGGGGTCCCTTGTCTTCCTGGTGGTCGACACAGTCATGGATCCCTCCACCTACACACACAGCAAGAGAGGCTTCAGACACATTTGGTTACCACATAATAATCTCACCACCCAATAGCAATTTTTTAAAAAAGGCTGATAATTCCATCACAATGTACCAAATTGAGCTCGCACGAGATCCCGTGCTCCTTCAATGCGCCCTTCACGAGCGGCCACGCCTCCTGCAGGTACTTCTCTGCACCCAAACCAACAAATAACACCTCACGAATTCGCCTCCAATAAACTCAAATCGCATGCGTTCCATCGCGAAAATCGCGGTAGGCAGGACGGGGGCTCAGGAACATATGCTTGCCTCGGTACTGGGGAAAGAGGGTGGAGAAGGAGCTGACTTCGAGCATGCCGCCCTCGTTCCAGGCAGGGTCGAACTTCTCGATCTTCCAGCGGTCGATGTTGGGGTCCTCGTCCCAGGGCTTGGGCTTGTCGTGCTTCCCCTTCCGCCGCCAGTTCCTTCCCTCTGCCGCCTCGGCATCCTCCGCCACCGCCGCCGCGGCGTTCGCTTCGTCCTCCGACGCCATGGCTGAGAAGAAAGAGGGGCTAGTGCCTGCTGGACCTCCGAGGAGCTGGAGCAGGAAGATGAGGCGATGAGGTTAGGGTCGCCGTGCAGATTAGGGTTGATTCCTCAGGCTGCCGCCGGCCGGCAGGGAGAAGAGAGAATGGGGAAGGGCGGGGGGCGACTGGGAGAGGGCTTTGGGGTTTTTGGTGCGCATTATTATGTTTTGGGCTTGGTGGGCTTTGGCGGCGTTTTTACGATGAGGCCACCACTGCGAAGTCCACGGTGTATGAATCAATGACGGGCCGGGCAGCCGCCTATGGACAAGGATCTGTCGCTGTAGGAGATTTGAACTTCGTGGAAGTACGAGATTTTTTCACCGACCAATAAAGAGCAATGCGGTCGCCCGGATGTCTGGCCTAGGCCCTTCCGGAAGCAGCTCCCCGCGCCCGGTGGCTGCATACATGCATTGAATGAAAAGTATGTGATTCTATGGTACTGGTATCGATGGACGAACTACATGCGTGGTTTATTCTTCTTCCTTGGTATCTGAGTTTTGGCCGAGAACTCCTTACAAAGTTGTCCGGAGAACGTCACTCTGAAATATTTGAAATATACACTTGCAGAATGTGTTTTTAAGCACAACATCTACTTGCTGCTTAGATGAATAGAGGCTCGTCGAAGTGGAGCTCGACGTCGGCTCGGAGCTTGATGCTGCGGAGTCGCGCGGGAGAGGGATGCCAATGGGGGGGCAGCTAGGCACAGCCCTGACGAGCGACTGCTGGCGCCGCTCTCGGCCACAGGACGGGTAGGCGCGGTCCCCGTGGCGAGGCGGCCCTGCGGCGTGCTAGAGAAGAGGAGGCGGCCGGCGGGCGTGCGACCTCGAGAGCCTACTGCTGATGTTGCTTCTCCTCCGTCAGCGGCAGGGAAGGAGGAGGGATGGCGAGAGTGGGAGGCGGCAGCGGCACGGAGCCGAGGCAGAGGTGGGAGAGGAGCAGGTGCAGGGAAGGAGAGCAAGGCCAGGGAGATCACGAGCAATAGCACCGGAATGAGAAATCGGCATCCTATTTTTTTTATGGAGAAGCCAGAGGGGAGCATCGGGGAGCAAGCATATTGGGCGGAAGGGGCGCGGACAGGAGTAGGGAATTCGCGTTCGTCTGTACGGACGCCCTAAGGAGAGGATTATAGTAGAGCAGCCCCATATGTAAAACTTTTGGCTCTTCAAAATAATTAGCCTATCAAATAGCAACGTTCCGCAGCAGTTCCTTAAAAAGTTTGCTCCCCGTTTTTTCCATTGCATTTTGAAGGCAGACATACTAAGAGCATGCTTGATATATGGTTATCAGTTGGGACTAAAAATTAGTCCAAATTAGTTATAGTTAGCTAACAACTAGTTAAAAATTTGGCTACAACTCTTCTGTTTTGATACACTAGAGCTAATTTTGACTAATCCAAATTAACACAAAGTTTCCTTAATCCAAATGGGCCAATAAAAATTGGCACTTTCCACTGTCACCTCCCATTCCAGCAGCTCAGACGGCCTTGTATGCCCACCTCGCTCGACATGCATCGTCTCAGTTCTACTAATTCCCACCCCCAGCCACCACAGCGTTTAGATCCTGCGAGCTCTCCCCTTGCGGTGGCTTGCCTTCCCTGATATCTCAGCACGGTCAAGAAGATTTGTCGAGAACTATCTCTGGTATCGCCATGAAGCCCCTTTCCCTCTAGTGTATTTATGCCTCGTGAATATTCCGCAGGGAGATGATACACGTCAAATCCTTATTCGGTGCGCATGCGTAGGCATGATGAAGTGATGTGCGGACACACGCCAAGAAGTGAGTGGAGCGAGACTCATCTTCTTCGATGGGCGAGCAAGGCACATTGTTGCCTTTCGCGTGCAACCCCGCAAGGTTATGGGAAGACGGTGGTCATGAGGGCGGGCAGGGTGTGGGCTAAGCAATGTGGCGGTGTGCTTACCGCGAGTGGCGGTTGAGGCCGATGCCAGCAGGGCAGAGAGGGTTAGGGTTCAAATTGGGCATTGGGCATTGAGCTCTCCAATATCCTCTAGCCCTAAAGGGATAGCCCGGGTCGGCAGATGGCCTGGCAGAGGTGGTGGATCGACGGGTGGTGTGGTAAGGTAGCAGCGCTACCTCCGGTCGGGCAATGGAAGACAACCGGTGGGCAGGATTGACAGGGGGGGCAAAGTACTAGGAAGGGAGGGTTAGAAGTGGCAGGAGCGGGCAGTAGGCTGGTCGATCGGTCGCGTGGACGTCATTGGAATTACATTTCAGAACATCTATCTGTCTATATTAATCATTATATTCTTTTGCTGAAAATTAAAAGCCAATCGTGAGCTAAAACTGTACCAATACAATTCAAATGCTCAATAGCCTAAAAATGTTGTACTACCTCCATCCCTAAATATCTGTTGTTTTCGCTTCCCTAATATCTGTTGTTTTCGCTTCCCGAGAAACAACTTTGACTGATATATATTAAAAAATATTAATATCTATGGTACATAATTAGTATCATTGGAAAGATCTTTGAATCTAATTTTTTAATAAATTTATTTCAAGATACAAATGCTGCATGCATTTTCTATAAATCGAGTCAAACTTGTGGCATGCACACCAACGACGATAGATATTTAGGTATGGAGGGAGTATGTTTCATATTTGTGATTTTGCGATCCCATACGCAGCACTGTCAATGGAAGCTCTATACCAATCAGCTATGTAAACTTGTCCATCTTATCTTCCAAACGAAAATGTAGATCTAATCTGTTAAGATGTGCAATATCTTTGCTATTAGCTACCTAACGGAAGACAAGAAATACAAATGTGAATATATTGAATTATTTCTCTTAGTTTTTACTATTTTTACTATACACGCGTAGTCATAACTACCTGAATTACCTAGTCTATTAAATTGAAGAACCATTAAATACCAAAATATTGACATAAATCAACGCCACAACCCTCCTGTCATTGCTTCCTCAATTTTATATCCATAAGTAGTTCAGTGAAACTCTTTCTCGTCTGGTTACTCTTTATGCTTTTCTTGAGTTCAGACTAAACTAGTCCAAGCACAAGAGATATGTGGATTGGTTTGCTCTAATGGATGTGCATGGGCTGGATCCAACAATGGAGAGAGGTAATGTCGTGCCTAGTTTTAACCCGGGTGGACAGGTTCCACCACAAGAAACTTAACCAGCTGAGCTATTATCGATTCGCGTGTCTAGTTTCTAGTTCAAACAAAATCAAGCATAATTAGAATTTACTCCTCCGTCCCGGAATAACAATCATATTTTAAATAGAAAAAAGTCAATGTTTATAAATTTTATATACAAGTTTCGAACATATATATACAACTTGAACCAATAAATTCGAATTCAAATGATAAATATATATATAGTAAGATAAATTAATAGTCAAAATCTCTCGTTTGACTTTTTCATGCTCAAAATTCGGACGAATATCTTTGACCATCTTCCGCTGTTTTATCTTTGACCATCTTCCGCCGTTTCAGGTCGATCACAATGACAGTGATATTGTCCTTGCTCCCTTTCCTCAAAGCTAGCCTCACCAGATATGCCGCGGCTGCTTGTGAAGCAGGGTCGCTTATTTGAGATGACATCCCATCTCCACCGAAATACGTGGCGTCATTTTCTCGTGCCACCGAAGGATCTTTTAGGCGAGCAGCTTTGCATGCGTCCTCATTCGAGATGGCATCCCACAGCCCATCGCTCGCTAGAATCAGGCAGTCGTCTTCCTTTGCGCGACTAACGACTCTGACTTCTGGCTTTGGAATTATGTATCTGTCCCCTGCATAATTTCCAGTTGATGTTATGTTAGTAACGGATGGTATGTACCTTGAGACAATTAAATGTCATCCAGTGCACAGAGAAATTTGTTGAACCGAAAGGCACAATTTCATTTCCATGGTTGAACTGAAGTGAAACTGTCCCAATTTATATTAATGGAAGTGTTTTCGGTGGGTGGAGCCACATGCCCAGATGCGTCGACAAACAGAACTAATATCCAGTATTAGCCATTGTCGAAACATCCAGAGCCATTTGCTCAAATCACACCATAAGTATACATAGTGCTGCTACCTTTGTTCCTTGGAAACGGAAAGACGTTTCTGCTTGTATCTTCTTAACCACATCCGCAAACTTCGTCTGAATAATGCTTTCACAAAATGAATTTGGGGATTGTTTCAGTATAAATACATGAGATTATAAGTCTTAAAATCAGAGTGGAGCATGTTGGGGCGGTCCAAGAGGCAGAGGTACTGCTGTCGGCAGAGAACAGAGTCGAAATGCGCGCGCGGCTCAACTGCCCAACTACTGGACGCGGCTCTGGCCTCTGGCCTGGGTTTCACTTGTGGAAAGGGTGGTTGGGCAAGGATGTTTTTTTCTTTCTCTCAGCCCCTGATATGGTTTGGAGTTATTTTTAGGGACTCTACTCACTTGGCACATGGTATAGGGATGGCAAAGTATGGTTTCAAACTTTGTAGCCACACTTGTCTAAGACTATAATTATGACAAATTATGATAGAGGATCAAACAACCCCTATGCTTCTTCTTTTTTTGGCCAAATGAAGTACTGTATCTCTTTATTTTTATCTCAGTTGGTAAATATCAGATCCAACATCCTCGAAATGAATAATTGATTTGAGAACATGTAACATAAAAGCTGGTTAATTCGTGAGCTCATCATAAGCTATGTTCAGCAGAAATTGTCTCGTGCACAAATATTGCACCCAATATTCCACAAATTGGGTCTAGCATAAATGCATAATAAACTATAGGAATAAAGCTTAGGTTTCCATCTCGTTCTGTAACTTTTTTTAACATAATAAAGGTGGATCGACTAAACTATACGAATAAAGCTTAGGTCCATCCGGTTCTGTAACTTTTTTTTTACATAATAAAGGTGGATCGACACTAGCTATAATCGAGGGGGGGGCTCCCTATGAACGTGATTTTTCACTAATTTTTTAAGATTCAGATAAATTTTGAAAATTCAACATTGTTGGCCCCTGCTGATATTAAAAAAAATCAACTTCCTAGCTCCGCCGCTGGCTATAATCGATTTGCACTGTCCTGCTTGGGCATACATGAAGCAATTCACTTACCGATTGACCGTGACATAGCAAGTACGCCTTCTACTCGATGACCATGCCAGTTGACGACGTGCCCTCCTGCGGCCTCAATCCTTGTGCGCTCATCTTCCCTGTCGGGCTGAACCAGCAAAAAGCATAGTATAAGACACATGCAGTTTCACCGTTACTGAAATGCTGCATAACGACTTACTTAACTGAATTAGTACGAAGTAGTAATTAATTTTAATTAATTAATTAGCGATTAGCGAGCAGTGGATTGTCTACGTACTTTGTGATCGACGGACAGAGCCATGGGCTCCTTCCCGCGGCAGAGCACCACGCGTGAATCTCCGCAGTTGGCAACTATGACATGAGAAGAGCACACAAGCGCGACAACGGCGGTGGAACCGACGTCGTCAGCGGCAACTGGCTCGCACCGGGCCTCGCTGACGCCATCGGCGAACATGAACCTGCTTGCCTCCCCCGACACCTCGTCATCCACCCTCTGGAAACACTCGCAGAAGGCCTTCTCCCAGAGCTCCTGGATGCCCCCCAGCTCCCCCGATAGCCCCCTCGCGACCGCGGCTCTGCTCAGCGTCTCCCTCAGCACGACGTGGATCCTGTCCCCGCAGTAGTTAGCCACCTATATTTATAGGAGTAGTAGACAAACAAACAAACAACGCAACACCACCGGTCACCGGAGAATTGATTAATGGCGACTGATGACGAGTGGAGTGATATTGGCTTGAATGCATGCGTGCTTGAGCAGCAGGCCAGACCTCGGAACCGCCGTGCCCGTCGTACACGCCGAACAGGTGCACATCGGCGAAGGGCGGCCACGGCGGCGCACGCGTCCTCCATCGCTTTGCGGTGGCCGCGCGTAGTGGCGCAACCCCACAACGGCACGCACTCGCTGAGGTACACGCTCCTCCGCTTGCTGCCCAGCCCGGCGCGCGGGCACTACCGTCAGGCTCGGCCCCACCGGCGCGTCCCACCGGGTGCGCGGCCCCGGCGTCGCCGGCGCAAGCCGTCGCCATCGCAAAACGTAACGGTCCTGCCGAAGCCGAACTGCTCCAACGAGGCAACGACCGCTCCCGCCCCCGCCCGCGTAGTCAAGACAGGACTCAGGAGTCAGGAGGAAAAATGGACCAAACAAGACGTCGCTCGTGGAACTGGATGGGCCTCGGTCTCGGGTCCAGAACATTGTAGCTTTGGTACAGTATATTATACAGAGAAAAACACGCCGCACCAGGGCCCTGCGTACCGTGCTTTCTTTGTGATGTTGCCCTCTCAACCTGTCACGGCAATCGGAACGTGAACGAACACAGATAACGGCGGAAAGATGAGGCGGGAAGGAATGATGACCCAGCTACAACCTACAAGTAACTAACCCTAGAAGATGTTTTAGTTTACATATTAGAAAAGACAAATTATTTATTTCTAGAAGTTGTCATGGCCCAAGCGTCCAGCTGCCTACGTGGCATGGCCACGTCAGATGCTGGCGCTGGCGTGGCGGGCTTTGACCATTGGTGTGTGACGGCAGTAAATTAGTGGCCTAGATGGTCGCTTGTTTAGTTTCAAGACTCAGATGGGAATGTTCCGAAAGTTTGAGGATCAGCGCGTATTTTACTCTATTAGAAAATATATGTTCGTGTGTTGCTACGGGTGAAAGACAAATTAATTTGTTGTAATACATATATTTTTAGGTATTTTTGTAATTGAAAGATTAATTTTTTATATGGGATTTTTGTTTGTTATACCACACTTTTGCACACATTCTTTTGTTGTACATTAGACTTAGACCTAAACCCTAGTGCTAATAATTAGCTAACAAGATATCAACTACATTAGTTAGCTAACTATAAGCAGGGATCTGTTTGGATCCACTTGCTACTAGGTGGTTGAGTAATTGACCGAATGTGTATATGAACCAGACGAACGCTCCACGTGTTGCTGCGGGAATCGCCGATGAAATTATACTACTTATATTTACTAATATGATTGAATAAATATCATAATACGTGTCAGTGCACGGCGGCTCAAGGAAAATAAGGAAGGGAAGCTATTTGACCGATAGGTGGGCTCCAGAGATGATGGTGGTTAACGGAACCGTCATCCTATTTGTTTCCATCCCTCCATCCAAACAAGAAAAAGAAACCGTTCTAAGCCTCCAACCAAACATAACTATGGAACCATTCTATTATTGAAATATGGAATAGAATCATCACATTCTTCCTTGCTCCTAAACCAAACACACCTTAAGGTTAACCCATATTCCCTAAAGATTGTGACTACGAAATGCAAAAACTCATCACTCATGGTTCTCCTTTTCTGCTCTAAACTGACGAAGTCCGTGTCCATGCTAAAGACTCTCATCACTTACACTTCCTCAGGATTCCCGTAACACCCCAGGCATGGCACATGGCCTAGGCCCACCCACTCTACTGAGGGGTGGGCCCCACCTACATAGCAACCCGTTTACGCTTTCGTCGTCGCTTTGCGCAAAATGGTTAACCGAATGTTACTACGCGTTCTTGGCCTGACTATTTAAGCTGGTTCGGCGAACTCAAAATTCACAATATGGTACTAAACTTCTGATTGCACAATGTTTTCTGCAGCTACAGTACTCAGCGCTACAGCCCCCCCCCGAATTCAGCCCAGCCCAATTCAACGCTATTGCTACCGTGCCCCCGTCCCAACCGTAGTTTGGGCCATGAGCTGGGTCTCACATCCACCCACCCTCAATGGGTTCGACGTCCTCGACGAGCTATCGAACCAGCTTACCCATACGGGACAAATGCTCAGGATCGACTCTCTCGACCACGTTCATATTTCCAGTTCCCCCGCCTAGGTGTCATGTCCTCTCTGGAGCCATGCACAGCCTATCTAGGCTTCCAGACCATACGCACTATGAAAACCGTGAGAGTTAGCTCTGAATACCATTTGTAACACCCCAGGCTCCGCACACGGCCCAGGGCCACTCTACTGAGTGGTTGGCCCCACCTACGTAGCAACCCGCTTGCGCTTTCGTCCCGCTTCACGTAAAACGGTTAACCGAAGGATACTACGCGCCCTTGGCCTGGCTATTTAAGCTGATTCAGAATTGTACTAAACTTCTGGGCGCACAGGGTTTTTCGCAGCTGAAGTACTCGGTGCTACAGTAACACCAAATTCAGCCCAACCCAGTTTAACGCTATAGCTACAGTAGCCTGGTCCAACCACAATTCGGCCCCTGAGGTGGGTCTCACAATTCCATTCAGTGCAGCGCCCAATTGTGTGAACAGTGTTAAATTTCTTTCATTCCAGATGCTCCAAATTGCGAACAAAATGAGTGCCCTTGTTGCCTTAATTTCGTTTTGCTTCGCAAGCTATGTCTGCGGTGAGAAACATTTCATCCCTGCCCACGGCCCACTCCACGATTTTTATTGACTAACTAATACACATATGGAGCGAGCAGCTTTTCCACTTTCAAATAGTACGAAGAAGGTAAACGGAACAAATTTCTTCGACTACAAACTCCTTGCAGCATTTGAGTTATGGGTGACGGTACACCGAAGCGTCCAGCGTCCGAGATATATTTCGATGCCAAACTTCAACGAGCAGGCCTTAAAAGAGTTAAAGAGATCCCAGGAAGAAAGCACGGTAAGTGGAAAAAAAGTTAAAGAGATAAGGACACTAACCAGATGCCGAACTGCAATAATGATCAGGCCTCAAAATAGTTAGAGCGATAAGGACACTAACCAGCCGGTATAACGTTTCATGCAATTGGGGAAAGTAACACGCGCACTCGATGGTATCCATGGAGTGCTAAGAGCAGTTCCGCCAACAGACTGCTTAACATCTGTGCATGCATGCATCTATGCTTTCGTAAACCGCTGTGCAAGAAACAGCTGTGCACAAAGGCCCGTAAAACCGAACAATCAAGTGTTGTAGCAAGCCAGGAAACAAGCTCCAGCTGGAGTGTGAGTGTGACGGGTGCATCCGAGAGAAGTTGCTGAAACAGAAAAAAAAAAAGGTTCGACTCTGAATCTAAATAAGGGAAAACCACATGGACGTTAGTCAAAAACCAAGAAGACTGCAGCAGGACTCTGCAATCCATGCATCAATCCATTAAGGGCTCATTTGGACGAAGGGTGCCCAAAAACACGTGTGTTTAAGCCCCCAAGGGGTTTTCTCCACTGCACTTGCCACCCCTGTCCCCCCAGGAGACGGAATCCCCTAGCGGGAAAAATTACCAGCTACCATTTGAGAAACGTGGGGATACAAATCCCGGACGACAAAAAATATTCAGAATAATCAGAAAAAACACAGAATTCAGAAATGATGTTTTCTCAAGCTGAAACTTAGCACCACAGATAAATTTAGTACTGATACGTAATTCATTTGCATAGACAAGATTATGGAAGTAAAGACAGACATGTCCAGTTCAAGCAAGGAATAAACATAAAAGCGGCATCGTGGAATGCGGCAAATTGGAAATTTCTCAGTGACTGATACGTTCAGGAGCTTTGACACTTCATGAGATGCCTCTTCAAATGTCCTGGACACTCAAACCTGCATCAACGAATATTGTCATTATCACAGATGTAAATATAGGAGCTGCAAATACTAATGTTAACTGCACACAAGATCATAGCTAGCAACAGACTATCATATTTCTTGCTTATCAGGGAATGACAGCAACATAGTGGGGGAAGAATGGAAAGGCAAGGGAATCTTGGAGGAGCTAGAAGATGTCTCGCCAGTCACCCAAAAGAAAAAAAGCAATAAGAAGGCTGCAAGCATGGTGGAAACCAGCCTGAGGAGCAGCAGCAGGCTCAAACAGGTGAGTGGTGGTTTCAGAAAATCAACTTACACTGACAGAAAATGCCTTGCATGCTCCCCTAATCCACCAACTCTGACAGTACAGGTGATCAGGGCTTTGGGAGCCAAACTATGCCAGATAGAAGAGGAGAATTTGGATGAAGAGGTCCTGCTCAGGAAGAGAAAGCAACCAAGTCCAGTGGGAACAAAGAAGAAGGGCATGCCCCATCAGAAGAAGCCTACTGGTGATGAGGAAACCAGCAGGGACAAGTCTGAGGATGAAGAATGAAAGGAACATAAATGCTGATGCCTAGCATATGTGTATTGACAGCCTTTATTTTGTTCACCATGTTAGAAACAAACTGCTTGTACCCCAAAGGCTGCAAAAGCCTCTATGTATCTTCAGTTGGAAATGATCTATGCCAGACTGGTTGATGGGTGTTATGGTCAATGTCAGTTAATGTTTCTGTTTTAAGCTCTGAATTGTTGAGTTTAGCTTACCTTTGGAGCAATCTCACCCTTGATCCACAATAGGTGAACTCTTGGGTTTGTGAAGTTGATAAAAAATTCTCTGTTCACCTCACACTTCGTGACGCTTGTTGCTTGCGCCTTCTCTTCATCTGAGAAAAAAAGAAAGTTTCCTTGAGGCGACCGATGGGCGGATGACAAGGACGGGATTACACCACAACGAGGCTCGCGTTGTATTCCATTTTGAAACTTCATCTTTCTTATTAAATAAACAAAAGTGCATATTCTCAAAAAAATGTTTGTGGTCATAGCTTTTAAGTCCCCGATATCCTTAGAATCAAAGACAACGGAGATGCATTTGATTAATGGATGATCTCTAGGACATGGACATTTGACCACAGAGAAATACACCATAGATATGCATTTTCAGAAACACTAAACAGAGAATAAAGTTGTTGCTGTTTCTGAAAACTGTTGTTTCAGAAACACCAAACAAACAAGAATGCATAGTCATAATTTTTGCAGAAACCAGCACAGAGAAATAATGCTGAGCAGACCAGCATCGCTTGAAATTACATAACAAATATATAAAATAGTATAATCTGCGCATAGTTAACTGAAGATAAGCATGCAATTAATTAGTGTATCAGATCCCTAAAGCGTATGAGAGCATACATCCATCCGAAGTAATGACCATAATAATTCTTTAACTTAAGACATATTCAGACAAGACAACCGAACTGAACAAATGTTTGGACAGGGTTCCAAGCACGACAAACACAAAATTATTGCATGCACTAAGAAATCGTTAAAACTTTGGGTTAGGCTTTGACAACTTAATTTTTGCGTAAATCAGCAGCCACTACTAGTAATGAACACAACACATCAATCGAACTGAACTACACTACTATTAATGAACACGAGAGCACTATCTCGTGAAATGTCTCATGGAAAAAGCTTACTAACACCGACCAAGGTGTTTTTTTAAAAAAGAACAGCAGTGTGTGCTCTCCTGCAAATCCCACTTGTATTGGACATATGTTGATACATTTATTCGTAAAAGTGCACACGAAATTAACACCTGACCACTTGTGGGTTAGCTAAGCCTTATGTATCAAGTGATTATTGGCACTTTCGACAAAGACAAAGATGCTACCGGTGGTTGGTGACATTCGGGCTTTGGTTACACTATCATCTCCAAAAATACAACTCTGAACATAAGATTCGAGAACTCAACCAAATAATATGCACACCCTATACTACACTCGCATGTAATCCACAATGGAATCAGAAATTCCGAATAGTCTAGAAGAGAATAGCGTGCAATCCAATCCGGCAATCAGTAGGAGCAGGCAAGTCCAAGAAGCAAGAATGGGAACAGGAACAGAGCCGGGCACTCACCTCTCCTTTCCCCTTCTCCCTCGTTGCTCCTGCTGCACCTTGTCGGTCGTCCCCAACTGCTCCTCCAATTCTTCGACGGGAGTGCAGAGAAATGAAGACCAACAGATCTAACAAGAAATAATATTTTGCAGTTGTAGATCCACTTCTCCCACGACAGATCTAACAAGAAACAACGGAGCCAAGATTGGGAAAGACAGAGGGGAAAGGGACATGGAGACTCACCACGACGACGGACGGCAGGACAATTGGCGAAGACACGGCCCTGGAGAGTGACGACGTGCTCTAGGACGATGGTACCTGGGCGTTCTTGGTGAGACAGAACGGGGGCGGCCGCTGCAGATCCACTTCTCCCTGTAGATCTCCCGCTTCTTGGAGGGCTCGCGCTTCTTCGAACGGATCTAAAGCGGCCTGGTGACGCAGGGAGCAGCAAAGGACAGATCAAACCCTAGCCGCCATGGATTCCTTCTACCGAAGGAGTGAACGCCTGACGGGCGAGAAGAAAGCAAGCGAGACGGGGAAATAAATCGACGAGTGTCTCAATGGGGAAGGACCTACAAGGCGGACGAGGAGCTCGAGCCCTAGCCGCCATGACTTACCTTGCGAGAGGATGGAGTGCGCGGCAGCGCTGCTTCCCGGTGGATGGATGGAGTGTGTGGCGCTGCTGGCACGAAGCGAGTCGCGGGATGGTGGGAGATGGGGATGCGCGGCGCACGCGACTGGGAGTGGTGGCGCTCAAACCCTAGCCGCAATGTCTTGCTTTGCGCAGCCGCACGAGTCGATGCGCGAGAGGCGACGGGAGGCAGAAACACGACTCGGGAGATGATTTTTTATTCCCCCGCGGATCGACGGGGAACGGGCTGACAAGGCACGGGTCTTTCTCAGTGCAAGGGGTATCCAAACGGCAACGCGGAATGAAGGTGGGTGCCACTCCCACGGGCCTCGCGCTACCCGTGGATGAGGCGGGGATACCGGCGGTATTGAGGCATCAAAGGAGCCCTAAGCTTTCGAAGAAACCTGACCTGGCGTATCACATCGGAGAAGGTGTTTCAAGCCAATGAACTAACACCAGTCCCGTAACCGTCGTTGTCGTGGAGATGAGTCGCTGGAACTGAAACGCAACAAGGATCAAGGGGGCTCAAGGGTCGGCATCTATGGCGCCCACTTGAGATGAGCCTCCCCAACCACGTGCGTGGAAGTTACTCTCATACTAAGAAGGTAACGCACAGGATGCTTTCGTTTATGTACCTGCAAATTCAAGAGGTGCAAGAAACACCAGAGCCTCGTCACAGCGTTGCATCTGATGTAATGTTCAGTTCAGTTTTGCAGAGTCACCCTTTTACACATAAACAGCAGGCTTACGGCTTACCCAATCATATACTAGTAAACATACAAAATGAGGACGCCAATTATTTGGATGTACAGCAATGGCGTCAACGAGGGGATGTCTGAGTTCCATGCAGGGGGATGGTTTGACCCAGCAGTTTGTTTTTCTGCCCGGATCTCACATCAGAGGCCCAGATTTTGGGTAGGGGAACGAACAACTCCCGAGCTTCTCGTCATGGAAATGCGTAGCCAGGTTGACCGAGGGGTTATTGGAGCTCAGGGGATTTGACATGTCCATGGAGTCACCGAACGGGTCGAAGAAGTCGGAGTACCTCACGTTCGCTACTGGTATCTCTGGCAGGGAGTTCAGTATGCCGTCGAATATCTCATCAGCTTGTGGCACGATCGCGAGCATATCCGCTTCTGCTGCAACGGGGCCTGCATAGTCATGGAATGCTTGTGGAGCTGGAAGTGCGGCAGAGATATGCATATGTTCATGGACTTGGGGCACAGTGGCAGTCTGTTCATCTCCTGCCTTCTTTGCTCCTATGACCTTTACCACATACAGCACACAGTAATAAGCACCTACTGGCAGCCTGACAAAAATGTGCAACTTTGATAAATAATGCTGATGAGGAAAACTGAGTGAGTACAAAGCGGTTGTTCTCGTCGTCTTTGTATATCACAATGAAGTCTCCTTGCTGAAGGTCATGAGCTTTCACATAATCTCCTGAAATGTTTAAAGAGGTGCAGAAAACATAAGAGAACTGGCCTAAAATACTGCTCCCTCCATCCAATAATGTAAGGCGTATTTTGGTAAGAAGGTTTTGATATTTAATTTCTTTTAGGGGCTGTTTGGATCCCTTCATTTTGGAGGAATTGGAATCCACTTAATGGATTGGGCTATTTGGCTTGAAATTTGAGATTCCATAACTTTCCAAAGTTCACATATAAGCCTATCTCAAATTCATAGGGTGGGAGATGAAAATTAATTCTATAGATCGCCATACTATATTTCTACTATGCAACTTATAGCACGCTCTTCAACTCGCTTACCAATAGTAGAAATGCAACATATAAGCATCTCTCTTGCATGGCTAACAATAGTATACAAATATATTCTATGTACAACCATATTAGCTTAATTAATATGTGACTAAATTATAATTTATTAGAATGAATTCAATTCCAAGGATCAAAACAGGGCCTCAGGGTATAATATATTGTCATTAATGCTGCAAAATCAGCATCATATTAAAAGCACTTTGAAGCATGAATTTAACAGTACAACTTTTGTATGCTAAACATGAATATAATTTTATTAACTGTTGATAACTAAAAACTTGTTTCAGTTTGGCAATTTCAAATCAAAACACGCGTTACCAAAGTGAAAATTACTCACCAGTATTTTCAAGCACATACATCCTGCTTTTGTTGTTGAACCAATATCTGCATTAGACATTATGGAATCTGTCACTCTAGTGGATAAACAAGACCTTACTAAAAATAATGCAGAATAACTGAATTTCTTCTTATTCACATGAAGAACCATATTAAAATAAAACTCTGTTACTCATAATTGGTAACATATCCAAAAGGATTCATATCAATAGGATGTAGTTCTAAGGATTTCTCTGATCTAATTAACTGTTTCTTGTTACTCAGGGCAGAATATCAGAGAAGGCCACAATCTTGTCTGCAGTTTGCATCTTCTGCAGATCTTACTAAATTTTGATAGCATTTAACTCAAACTAAGATAACATTAAGAATAAAGCATGAAAAGGATTAATCTGTGTTGATTTTTTAATTAATCTAATATCCACAGATTGTTCTTTAAGCTGCTTGGCAGCATAACATTGTATTCTTCCTAAGTAAGTTTAGGAAATATAAGGATTTTTGTGCTCAATGTAACAAGCATCAAAGCCAAATATAATTCACAAGCTCACACCTATACTTGAAGGTCCACAGTTGTGCATTTAGCAAGTCATGCATACATAAACTCTTTCCATCCTTTTCCATCAGAATAGGGAGGTAAGACTCCGCCTCCTTCTGCAGAATCCATCCCACATTATTTTTGAAGAGAATCTGGCAGGATAACTGCCGGTCTTTGTATTAATAAAGGAGAAATACAAAGCGACAAACACACAACACACACCACCACCAACCAGCCAATCCATTCAACATTAACAAGTATCAATTGTTTTGTAGAGGAACTTTCAAAAAGAAAATTTTAATTGCATTGGTAACTGACCTTTGGGAGAACAATTCTCCCAAGTTGGCTTACATCGCTATTTCGGAGCTCCTTCTGAAGAAGAACTCTCAATCCTGTAGCATAATGCTACACAAACATTGCAGAATCTCTTAACCCAGAAGAACGGACTATATTCTGATAACTCTTTGTTTTCTAAAAAGGAACAGTTACTCTAGTTTTCTGCATAACCTTACATCCGGATCAAGAGCAGCTGTATTCAAGTCCAGTTCATTCATCTGCATCAGAAGATAAATGCATTCAGAGACCAAGCATATGGCATATATATAATTTTATGGACATTGTGTTCAAAAAAATAATTTTATGGACTAGTCTGGAAGAAGGGCAAAAACCAACAGTTTTCACATTGGAAGGAAGCTATTTACAATACTCTATCTGTATTTGCAACCAATTTCACTAAATTTACCTTCTAACACATATAATCAGATTAATAACTTGTCCACATGATTACAAAGCAGACAATTCTACTGATTTCTTCTTCTTAATATAATGAAGCGCAGCTCTCCTGCGTTTTTTGAGGGAAAAATTCTACTGATTTCTACTGTTCATGCCAAAATACACTGATACTTGTGTCACCCATCAGCAGTAATAAAAATGGTACTGCCAAAAACACAATTTTTGCTAATTTGCACATAGCTCCCACATCTTCTGATCCTTTTCAAGAACACAGCAGAAAACTCCCATCTTCTTCATGAAAGAGATCTCACACTATCAATTTGTTTATATCAAACATGGAGAAGTAGCGCGTTCTATCAGTAGAAATCACTGAGGGCCAAGAACACCAAGCTCAATGAGTACGTCCTCCTCAGTACCAGATGGTGGCCAGGCCAAGTGCAGCCCATCATAATACTAGTCCATGACGACATATAATATATCAGTCAACTTGTATGATACAGGTCGTATGGTACAAACAGTACGGTCACTTTTGGAGTTCCTTATCAATAATTCACGCTGGTACAGCCAATTCCTACCAATTATGGGCTGCAGCACACTCGTGAGAACACACATGTACACTGACAACAACTCCAACCAATGTTACACTGTTTTTTTCATGAAAAATGTTAGTCATCCTGCCAACAACAACCGCCATTGAGAAGACCAAAACAATCACACATTAGCTACCAAATTATGCTCCTGAAATTACCCAGTTATCGCCCTTAAATGGCAATATAAGGCCTACATGGTGACAACCTGTAACATTGTGCAACCTGGATGCACACGATCGACAAACTGCAGGAACTGAGCCTAGCTCAACTGGTTAGGTGAGAGGTGTAGCAATGCACCCAACTACCCAGGTTCAAGTCCCCTCTTGGACTGAATTTGGGTGCCTATTTCTCTTCTTAATGAAAAACCAACTAGTTCCTCCTAGGTTGGATCTCGTTTTTTTACGATCGACGAACTGCGAAACCAAAGTCCAATTGAACCGAAAACCTGGGTAATTGCACATTTACTACCACCCAAACCACACTCGGGTGAGAGATCATCACTACTACGAAATCAATAAATAAGCAACCAAAATGAGCACCAAAATTATGCCCCTCCTCAGCCCACTTTCCTCAACCTACCGTTAATGCCAGTATCTACAACTTTCGTGTCCAATTGATCACACCTATACCATGGTAATCAAACACACACCAGTACACTAGATCGCCCAAATTGATCATGGAATACATGCTAAACCTGCAAGCAACTGCTAGTAAACAACGATCCACTAATCAATCAGCGATCGTACGGACCAGAGTCCCAAATCCCGCACGGAAATTTTAAAATCCGGCAACAAGGGACGAGGGGGATCGCCGATCGCCTCCCCCTGGGCCTCCAGCCCACCGCACCTACGCACCACGACGGCCCACCATCGCGTCTCGCACGGCGCATACAAACCGCAACAGCACGAAGGAGACCGTGAATTCCGAGGCACTCACAGGTCGAGGCGCCGACGACGGCCTCCGAGTGGCGCTCCGGGGCCCGCGGCGGACGGACCTACGCTTCCGGGTGACCCGCTGCGGCAGGACGTCACCGGCGGAGGAAGAGGAGGTGGAGACCGGGGAGGTGCGGCGCTTGTTAATGCCGGCCATGCCGGTGGAAGGAAGGAGCGAGGAGGTAGCGGCAGCGGCGGCGGCGGCGGCGACGGCGTCTAGGGTTGGGGCGGGCGAGGCTTTTATAGCCGGATGCGGCGGGTGGGCGGAGACGCGGAGGCGGGGGCGCCCGGTGACAAGTGGCGGGCGGGCTCTGAAATGGGTGCAGGTGGGGGAGGCAACGCCCCCCCGTCGGGGCGAGGCCGAGGGCGCGCAGGCGCGGCCAACCGGACGGGCGCGAGGTGGCAAGCGCCGGGTGGGAGGCGCGGGCTGGCATGCATGCGTTTCAGCCTCCGCGCGGCATCGGGATTCCCTGTGGGCGCCGAGACAAATAGCCCGCCCCGCCTGTTTTGAACTCAAACCCGGGCGGGATGCTGCTTGCTGCCTGCGCCGTGCGCCCTGGTTTCCCGGGGCCGCCCGCCCGCCCGCCGCCCAGTGCTGGCTGCTGCGCTTGGGCTCGGGATTTGGTGGTGCTTGGATTGGACGGATGGATGGGTTCACCACTGCCGCACCGGCCACCGGCACCGCGAGCTCTCTGGTGATTCACTGGTAAGGCTGCGGTGAAGCTTAAAAGTAGGGGGGTTCGCCAAAAATAGCAGCTAAACTTGGGACTTCGACTTCCGGCTCCTGAAAGGACAAACTGAAACTCCGCGGCCGGTGCTTTTGGGGATGTACTCCTAATTAGAGGACGTTCTGGAGCGTGATGCGTTTGTGGCAAAGGATGACGTTCTGAGTACCGAGGCCTAATTTGGACGCGTTTACCCCTCACGCGCATGCATGCAAACAGCACAGACGTCGGGCCGCCCACAGCATGCATGCATGCATGCGTTTACCCCTTAGCCTGGCCGCTCAGCTTCGCTCGCCTCTCGACGTCATTACTGCGCTTAATCGTTGGACTCCTCGATTGAAGACGTCGGCCGCCCACAGCACGCTCGCCAACAGGGCAGCACGCTCGCCCTTGCCGTCCACAGCGCAGACTTCATCTCCCTCAGCTGCTCGCCGTAGAGTCCGTTGGTTAGGGTCTAGCGCTCCCTTTCCTCGCCATGGATACCGGCGGCGCGCGGGGGCCGGACTCGGTGCTGGTCACCGCGGACGGCGTCGGGACGGAGTCGGAGGTGCTAGCCGCGGAGGACATCGGGCCGGAGTCGGAGGAGTTCGCCACGGAGGACATCGACGACCCGCTGCTGTCCGTGGACTCTGACCCGCTGCTGTCCATCGCACTGGATTCGCTCGACCCGCTGCTGCTCGCCGCGGACGGCGTGGTCCCAGTTTCCGCGGACGTCGTCACGCTGGATTCGCAGGAGGTCTTCGCGGACGGCGTGGCGCTGGACTCGCAGGAGCCGGACGAGGTCGTGCTGCTCGCCGCGGATGGCGTGGTGCCGGATTCGCAGGAGGTCGCCGTGGACAGCGTGGTGCCGGAGTCCTTGCCGCCTGGCGCTTTCGTTTGCGGTCGCTGCCATCTCGTCCATGAGGACCGCGAAGCGTGGAACCGTGCGCACTCGCGATTCTACCCATGCCCTCGCTGTGGTCTCGTCCACGCGGACTACTCCATCGATGCCATGCTCGGCCGCATCAACATGGACTGCGAGCTTTTCATGGAGCACTACAAGGGCTTGCTGCCGACAAAGGAGTACGCCAAAGCATCGATAAGATTACAAATTTAGTTCATGAAACAATCAGCAATGGTTTAGTTCATGCAACATTACAAGATGTCTCTACTACAAAAGCTAACAAGCATCATTATAATTTTTTCATGCAGCAAGAGTAGCTTCGGCTTCATGTAGCAATGATGGATCACAAGGCAAACAAGATGGTAGCCGATCTTCTCTTTCTAGTGTTTCTTTTTTCATGTGAGGTATCTCAAACTTGTTGCAACCTTTCACTTTCATTGCTTCCAAGAAGACACCTTGTAGTGTTAGAAACATCCGGTTTGCAAGGTGTGGCGAGTACTCCATGAATGACTACAAAATAATTGTGCAACAAAAGAACGAATGAGAAAACAAATGTGCAACAAAACATGTGTGAACAATTTGAATTGCTTCCATGAATTGCAAATTACCTCTTTGACGGCTGGAACTAGAGTCTCTATAGTTTTTGCATCCTTTTTATATTGAATTGCTTGTATTGCTCGAAAGAAACCCAAGTCAAGAATGTTGAAATCCGGAGAGTTTGGTGGTTGACAGATTAGGCGAATATCAAATCCTCCTAGCTTAGCGGCCGCACAAAATTCCGAATCATCCAATTTCAAATGAGAGGGTGCATTGTCTTGTTGGATAAAGATTGGTCTACCCACATCTTCTCTTGGCCATTTGGATCTAATGGCCGGCAACACTTGGTTGATCATGAAGTCCCTAATCACATCTCTAGTGATCGATGTAATGGGCTTCATAACCATGTCGCCACGAACACGGCCGGTCCTCTCATTACTTCTCATAGCCGGTTCAAAATGAACAAGTGGGAAACATCCAATCCTACCATCAAAAGTACAAACCCCATCCCTAAACCTTGGTCGAGCGCAAGCACACAAGAACATGAGCCTAGGGATGTAGTTCTTGTTCTTACAAGTCCGATGTGGTACATCTTCTTCGGGTAGCAAATAATATCTTTCATTTTTTTGATGTAGGTAAAACCATTTCTCATCAATAAAAACAAAGTCATACAACTCCTTAAACTTTGGATCATCAAGCAACTCCCTGTTAACCATGTCAACACACCACTGTAACCTAGCCCTCTTGTTAGCTTCAGTGAGAAAGGGTTTGATGCTACTAGAGTGGCGCCTAAGGTAGCCTTTTTTCAAATACCTTTGAATCTGCCATCTGCTCAAATTTAGTGCCTTGCACACATCATCTATAGTCATTCTTTGCTTTAGAGGAATGTTTCTCAATGCATCTAAGTCAACAGGGATTTGCTTGCGGCCTACTCTACCCTTTTTTAGACTTGAAACATCAATCGGAATGGAGTTTGCAAGTTGTGTTTTACCTCTTTTCCATAACCTTTGAACTGCACGAATTTTAAGCCCAAATTGCTCGGCAACAATGGTAGTGTCCTTCTTGCCTAGTTTACCATTGTTGCTTCTAGCCAACAAAGATTGACAAACTTGTTTGCGGAGGTGTTCTGTCATCTCTTTATTTCGGTGGGGCTGTTGAACATGTTCTGTTAAAAAAAATAATGCTTAGTGTTCTTAGCAAGCACATTCAGAGTACTAGGCAAGATAATATTCGTAGTAGTACTACTTGTTCACGGCAAGATGGATCCACGGCAAGATGTAGCTAAAATGAAAGAAAAAACAAGCAAGATTACTTAGCCACGGCATGCATGTTCTAGCTATAGGAAAAAACAAGCACATTTACTAGGCACGGCATGCAGATTTTGTACGGTACATGTTGTATCAAAATAATAGGACGGCATGCAGGATTACCATGAAGGTTTTGTACGAAGTCGAAATCAACCACACCATACTCATCCAATGGCAAGTTCAAATCAAACCCTGTCCAAAAAAAGGAAAAAAAATAAGGAGAGATGGAGGTTGAGTGAAACAAGCAAAATCAAACAAGGAAACACATTACCATAGTCATCTTCTTCTAAGCCAACATTCAGATCAAAGCCGTTGTCATCATCTTCTAAGCGTACATTCAGATCTAAGGCAGGCACTCTTGCTGGATCAGCTGACATTGCAAGCGGTACATGCAAAGAGAAAACAGGAAAGTGTGGAGATGATGCACGGCTATGGAAAGAGAAGAGGCCGGGGAAAGACTGTGTATTAATAGCCATGGTGGAACTCAAACGACGCAGGCAATCGAGCGCTAAATTGTAAACACAGTGGCGCCACCGCAAAAGAATGTTTGCCTATGAAAACGGAGCAAAAACGCTGCTAAACGCGCGCAAAAACGCTGCTAAACGAGCGCGCCTCGCCCAGCCAAATGAATCCACACGGCACCGCACGCGCGCCAGTGCCACTCAACGCTGCCAAACTCGCGAAACAACGAAAACGCGCAGCACGCGCGAACGGCCAAACACGAGCCCGCACAGCGCCATGCAAAAATTGTGGCGACAACGAAAAAGGCTGCCAGGGGTCGAACCGTGGAGCTCATGCCTCGGGCCGTGGAGTCTTGGCCAACCGAGCTACGATGGATTGCTGTACAGGTAGCACCCTCAGGAATATTTAATAAGGCCAAAACAGGAAAACTAACCCCTAATTAATCACTCCTTGGTAATCGTACTCATGTCCTAAACGTCATCTAATTACGATACGGAGGGAGGATCAAACGTGCTTCCTTGTTGCCACGTACCGAACGTATTCTGTGGTCTTCTGGAGAGTGGACTCTCGAGTCGGCACTACAGGACAGGAGACTATACGGAGCGAGGATCAAACGTGCTCTGACTAGCCGTATTTGGAACGGTTTCATTTTGGGCTCTTGCATTTTTGTCCCTACTTTAAAGTGTAATTGTGATTTTATCTTCATTTTTCTAACTTTATGATTTTGTCCTTCACTACGAGCAAGTCAATGCGATTTTGCCCCTAGTCAACGGTCAAAGTAGGGGCAAATTCACAAAGACCAGGGACAAAATCGCGTTGACTTGCTCATAGTGAAGGGCAAAATCACAAAGTTAGAAAAATAAAAGCAAAATCATAATTGCACTTCAAAGTAAGGGGCAAGAAAAAAAAACCTTTCATTTTTTCTATAATAATCACCTAAGATTCTCGAGACATGCAACTTATTTGAAATAAGTGTCATGCAGTTTTTCCTTATGTCTAATGGATGATCTTCTGTGTACCATCTTAGTCTCTACTCCAAAACCTTATAATAAGTCCTAATTTTTTAGATAATGGAAAAATGTTCCAATCTCTACCATTCGGAGATAGTACACACCGGAAGGTTCGGATACAAAACGAAGTCATAAGGCTCACACGTTAACAGCAGGAAAAAGTTCAGCCCTGAAAAAGAGCACAAAGAGCTATGCCTCAATGCGGTTCCTGAATCCCCGGCCAAATTTCGCGAGGATAGTTAAGAGCAAAGTCTTCCATCTTCTGCAGCCTTCCATGAACAAAGGTCGCACCTCCTCCATATGCAGCATGGACCATTATCGGATCCTATAGGTCGCCTTGAAAATTACATGCATAAAAGCATTAGATTTGGCCTTGTTAAATACCATATCATTTCTATTCAACCAAATTGCCCAACAAAGTGCAGCCGCTCCTGGCAAAATTTGGTTTATGAGCTTTGGACATAATCCATGTAGCCAAGAACCAAACAAATTAGCAAAGCTAGTAGGTTGTTGAATTCCAAAAGTGATATGCACAATATTCCAAACAAAGCTAGAAAAATGACAATCAAAGAACAAATGTTGGATAGTTTCATCAAAACTACATAGATAACATTTGACACTTCCTTGTCAGTTCCTGTTTGCTAAATTATCTTTCGTAAGTCTTACGCCTTTTTTTAAATACCACAGGAAAATTTTAATTTTTAGTGGTACTTTTAATTTCCAAAGATGACATTTCTGGGGAAGAACACCTTGTTGAATCAAATTTCTATACATGGAGCTGACTGTGAACAGACCTTTCTTTCAAATGTTCCATCGGAAAACATCTCTCCCATTGTGAGGTGAACATTTACTACTTTTGACATTAGACCAAACCAAGCGATCCGATTTAGATTAACCAAACCTCGCCTAAAGGACACATTCAGTGGTGTAGTCCTTAGGACCTCTGCCACCGTGTCATCTTTTCTCCTCACAATTCTAAATAAGCCCGGGTAAACCTCACTGAAGGAGTAAAGGGTTTGTTTCCGAGCCACGCACCCTTCCAAAATCTAACTTGCTCCCCATTGTGCACCTTAAAAGTGTCGCGGGCAAAAAATCATCCTTTGCCTTCATAAGTCCGACCAAAAAATGGGAGTCCCTTGTCCTATACTGCACCTAAGTTATAGCTTTATTAGACAAGTATTGTTAGAAGGTTTTGCCAAGCCCCATCCTCATTAATCAACCTAAACAACCACTTGCTCAAATGACATTTATTTTGAAGTTCTAGGTTATGTATTCCTAGACCGCTAAAACCTTCGGTGTACAGAGTACGCTCCACTTAGCAACCCGATATTTCTTTTTATGCTCCTCAGATTGCTAGAAAAAGCGGGAGCGACAAAAATCTAATTTTTGAAGGACTCCCTTATGGATTTCAAAAAAAGATAACATAAACATAGCCAAGCTGATTAGTACTGAGTTAATGAGGACAACTCGTCCGCCGACTGAAAGTAACTTTCCTTTCAAGTTACAAAGTTTTTTCTGGAACTTCTCTGTCTAGTGGTATGTTTTCTTGTGCGGAGAATGTAGACAGATGCTTCTTTTTGACAAAAAGCTAAAGCCAAGTGCATGTAAAAATCAACAACGAGATGAAGTAGATGCATCGCCAGCAGCTGGATCTAAAACGGAGAAGAAAAGAATAGCCCAGAGGCTACAAACTAAGCATATCTTATAGCTAGCTAGTTAGATTTCTTTATAGAATTATTAGTTTATCTAAATTTAAGTTCTCGATTTTATATTTGTTATAACTATTTTAGAATCTAACTACGTTATTCTTTTGATAGCGTCGAAAGATTTAGCTCCAGCAATACCTAGTATCTAATAGCGTAAAATGAATCAGATGGTAGCACATGAGACACATGATTTATACTGGCTCAGGCACGTGGTGCCCTAGTCCAGTTGGGTGATGCTCCTTCTCTGTATTCGTATGCTCAGTTACAAGGGCTGCTCCTCCTTCTAGCTACATGCTAGAATGAAGTAGATGGGATCTCGATCGCGAGGACCCTACTCCCCTTTATATAGCCTAGGGGAATAGGGTTATAGTGGGAGTGATCGGCTAACCGATTGGATTCCTAGTTTGTTATACGGGATGCACAACAGATTAATTTCATCCTATCGTCTAGATACGACGGCGCTAGATTTCCTCTATTTTATCTTGTCCTCCAAGCTAATGGATTCGCCTGTCTTTCATGGGCTTCGTCCTTTGCTGTTCTCAGTCTAGCAGACATGCATGGGCTGAATATACAGGCGGTGAGGGTACCCCGGGCCCACATATCCGACAGATAATGAGGTGACGACTTCATTAATCATGAGTTCTGTCGACTCAGTCTTTTTAGATGTGCTTATTAAAAGGGAGGGGAGTGAATAGCCTATAAAAATTTCTACAACAACACTTAAGCCAAGTGGTTAGATAATTATGTGGCGAAGCGAATGTTGCGCTAGCCTACTAAAAATGCAAGCCACCTATCCACAATTCTAGTTGCTATGATCTCTATGTCACACAAAGGCTAAGTCACTACTCTCTAAGTTAGTAAGCTCTCAAATACTAACTAAAGAGCCTCACTAACCAAACTAACAAGACACAAGCTAGCTCTCAAAACTAGTTACACTAAAGAGCTTAGCTATACTAGAAAAGTAAATACAAGAGAGAGTGAGATAGATATACTGTCGTGGCAAGTGACAATCAATCAATAACAAGAAATCCTTGGAGACAATAATAACACAATGATTTTTCATAGAGGTTTACTTGCTCGCCGGCAAGCTAGTCCCTGTTGTGGTGATTCACTCACTTGGAGGTTCAAGCGCTAATAGGCATCATATGCCTAACCCGCAATCGGGTGCCGCACAACCAACACAAGATGAGAATCCATAAGTGTCGGTGTTTCGGACTGGGGGTCCTCAACCAACTAGTAAATGTGAACTGCGTCCCCTAATCCCGGATGGTGATGCAAAGAGATACAAGGTTTATATTGGTTCAGGCAATCGGTGCCCTACGTCTAGTCTGAGGGATCGATCTTGTATTCCTTGCACCGAAGTGCTTGTAGTAGGGGGTTACAAGCTGGGTGAGAGAGGGAGCTAGTCCTAGGTCTCGGCGTGGAGCGGTGCGGGCTGCTTGAGACATTGCTCTCAGGCAGCTAGGGAAAGTGTGTGTGAATTGAGTGAGTGCGTTTGCGCGTGAGTGCTGACGTAGCGGGTGCATTTAGGCGCATTAAATGGATGGGACAGCCTGCCAGAGGGACGGCCTCGGCGGGGCGAATCGGTAACCCGGCCGAGGCCTCGGTGAGAGGGCCTCGGCGGGGCGAATCGGTAACCCGGCCGAGGCCTCGGCGAGAGGGCCTCGGCGGGGCGAATCGGGGAATCGGTAACCCGGCCGAGGCCTCGGCGAGAGGGCCTCGGCAAGAGGGCCTCGGCGAGAGGGCCTCGGTGGGGCGAATCGGGGAATCGGCCGAGGCCTCGTGGTTGTCCTTCGGCTTTGATATTTGTAAGGTCTAAGAAATCTTTTCGGTTCTTGCTTAGGGTACCCCTTTTTATGGTATCCGACAGTAGCCCCCGAGCCTCGGGGGGAGTGCGAGCACTCTCCCTGAAGGTTTGTCGAGACTTGGCTTGCAGCTGCTCCCGTCGGGATTGTGCTTTGTTTTTTGAGGTTCCGGTGGGTGCGCGCGAGCGCACCCGCCGGGTGTAGCCCCCGAGGCCCTGGAGGAGTGGATTTACTCCTCCAGGGGCTTTTTTCCTATTGAGTGAGGAGTTTATTGCGTTTGCCGGGCCCCTAAGTGCGAGTTCGGTCGCTGGGTCCTCGGCAAGTTTGTAGGAAGAGCCCCCGAGCCTCTGCACGGAGCGAGAGGGCGATCAGGAGTTCCCCTAGCTTTTTGGCGGCCCTCGCGCATCCTTTTCGTTCAGATGGAGGGGTTGTTTGCCAAGCCCTCGAGTGCGAGCCTAGGTCGCTGGGTCTCAGCAAGGTTGCAGGAAGAGCCCCCAAGCCTCTGCACGAAGCAAGAGGGCGATCAGGAGTTCCCCTGACTTTTTGTGCGACCCTCGGACTTCCCTGCTGGTCTCGGACACGATTTACGTCGTGGCAGAGGACGATGAGAAGGCCGAGGAGGAGGTGATGAAGCTTGGTGGAGGTGGCTGAGGCCCCTGGCACGGCGCTGGCCTGGCTGTTCGAAGAGGAGGTGGCTCCTCCTACGCCGTCCGTTGACGCTGGCGACCCAATATTCTGACCTAGGCCAAAGGGGTCATGTAATAGATTAGGACGTACATCATTGTACCATAATGTTTGTGGCCATCGAGGCCTTTTCAGTACTTGTGTATATATGCTTTTTAATCGTTTTCTATTATGTTTCCCAGCCCTTGCCCTCTGCTCCGTTTCTGAACACATCACTTGCAAAAAACTTCCTCGGAGCCCAAGCTGCCCCTCTGGCGAAAGGTGGTGAGGGAGTTGCCGTAGCCCAGAGGCGTAGGCAGTCTCACGGCTCGGCCGGCCTTTTGGCCTCGAGGCATACTTTTGGTCCTTAGGTTTTTTACAATTGATTTGTCAGAGTACGCGAGAGAGTTTGGCGTAGGAATTTTTCGAAAAGACGACTAAAAAACGGTGTCCCCCTGTCTCGTTTTTAGACAAGTCCTTTGCAAAAACTTCCTTGGAGCCTAAGCTGCCCCTCGGGTGAAAGGTGGTGAGGGAGTTGCTATAGCCCAGAGGCGTAGGCTGTCTCGCGGCTCGGCCGGCCTTTTGGCCTCGAGGCGAACTTTCGGTCCTTAGGTTTTTGCAATCGATTTGTTAGAGTTCGTGATAGAGTTTGGGATTTGGGGGGGAGGTTCCCCCATAGCTCCCGAGGGAGGCTTGGTTCTGCAGAGGCAGAGCCGAGTCTCCCCCCTAGCAGTTATCGTAACGCCGAACCCGTACTGATGGGCTCGGGGGGTTCCTCGAAAATTTAGAACAATTAAAGAACGCTTCTTTATTGTATTTCGAGGAAAATTGTATGACGCTTGGGAATTTAAGGGTAGAAACAACGTATCTGTTCTATGTTCCAAGTGTTGGTGAGGATTTCGCCCTTCTCGTAGGCTAGCTTGTAGGTCCCGGGCTTTAGTACTTGGGCGGGCCACCAACTTCCAAGTCGTCGAAGAGGTCACTGGCCTTCTTGGACTTGTCCTCGATGTTGTCCACGCTGGCCTCGACGGTTCGCCTGATGTGCTCACCAAAGACCTAGGTGGTGCACCGCTGGTATGTGGCCCCTTCGTTTCTAAGACCGAATGGCATAGTCACATAGCAGTACATGTCGAATGGGGTGATGAAAGAACTCGGCTCCTTAGGAGGTGGTGGGGCAGAGCTTGATGATGGGGCGTCGCTGCGCGCCACCGACGTCTTTCCCTTGCCTAGGCTTAAGCTATATAGGTCCCTAGCTAGGGACTCTGTGCCAACAGCCGGGCATGGGATACAGGCGTAGCGCGGATCGTCGCCCTAAACTTGCGCAGTGTCGGGGTGGTCCCGCCCGCATTGCGCCTGGCGAGCGCGACGAGAGCGGCGGCCCGGGCGCCGCCTGCGCCTAGGCTACTAGTGCGTGATGTCGCCGTCGATTGATGGGGCTCTAGGTGGGAGGAGTACCATGTCGTACTCATATCCTAGAGACATGAACTCTAGGCTCCCGAACCAGATCATCGTGCCGAGATGTAGTGGTCGTATGGGGTCTACCATCCGGGACTTGTTGGGATGATTAAGCTTACACGCAGTATGCCCCTACCTGGCGCGTCAACTGTCGGTGTTTTGGACCGGGGGGTCCTCAACCAACTAGTAAATGTGAACTGCGTGCCCCTAATCCCAGATGGTGATGCAAAGAGACACAAGGTTTATACTAGTTCAGGCAATCGGTGCCCTACGTCTAGTCTAAGGGATCGATCTTGTATTCCTTGCACCGAAGTGCTTGTAGTAGGGGGTTACAAGCTGGGTGAGAGAGGGAGCTAGTCCCAGGTCTTGGCGTGGAGCGGTGCGGGCTGCTTGAGACGTTGCTCTTAGGCAGCTAGGGAAAGTGTGTGTGAATTGAGTGAGTGCGTTTGCGCGTGAGTGCCGACGTGGTCTCGATCCATAGAAATGGCCCTGGCTGCTTTCTTTTATAGCCGCAAGGAGGGAGCCAGGAGTACATGAGAGAGCTACACGTGGAGCCTTAGCGAGGAAGGAAGATCTAGTACTGTGGCCTATTCCTGTAGCAACACAGTGTCAGGAATGGCAATTGGTACTTGATCACTAGTGCGTCATGCCGGCCATGCCCAAGGCTGTTGAAGTTGTAGGAGTCCTCATTGATGTTTAGTCAGCATGGCCTCTGCTGTAGGTGACATGCCGTGCCTTGTGAATTTTTGACTTGGTGGAGCGCCGAGGCCTGGCAGGTGTTTGCGGCTGACCGCGCCGAGGCCTAATTTGCCGAGGCCCGGGAATTGACCTGAGTATGATGTGGGGGCCTCGGTGGTCAGCGTCGTACCCGGTTTAGGTGGAAAAGTGCAGGGCGTGTGTCCGCAGGGCATGGTAACCCCTGCACCGTCAGTAAGGGATGGTAAAAAGGAGATATGACCGTTGTCCCATCGCTCCTGTTGCTGTACCCTGCCGGTCATGGCTGACGTAGCGGGTGCATTCAGGCGCATTAAATGGATGGGATAGCCTGCCAGAGGGACGACCAAGGTGAGAGGGCCTCGGCGAGAGGGCCTCGGTGGGGTGAATCGGGGAATCGGTAACCCGGCCGAGGCCTCGGCGAGAGGGCCTCGGTGAGAGGGCCTCGGCGGGGCAAATCAGGGACTCGGTAACCCGGCTGAGGCCTTGGCGAGAGGGCCTCGGCAAGAGGGCCTCGGTGAGAGGGCCTCGGCGGGGTGAATCGAGGAATCGGCCGAGGCCTCGTGGTTGTCCTTTGGCTTTGATATTTGTAAGGTCTAAGCAATCTTTTTGGTTCTTGCTTAGGGTACCCCTTTTTATGGTATCCGACAATAAGCCACAAGCAATCCACTAGAGTACCTTTTGACTCTCCGCCGGAGAAAGGTCAAGAACCCCTCACAATCACCACGATCGGAGCCAGAGACAAGCACCTTCTTTCACTCGACGATCCTCGATGCACCAAGCCATTTAGGTGGTGGCAACCACCAAGAGTAACAAGCGAAATCCATAGCGAAACACAATCACAAAGTGCCTCTAGATGTAATCACTGAAAGCAATGCACTTGGATGCTCTCCAATCTCACCAAATGATGAATCAATCAAGCAAGAGTGGTTGGAGAGGAGTAGCTCAGCTCTAAGAGATGAAAAATATGTCAAAGTGCCAAGAGAGGGCGCCCAAGGCTAGCCCTTTCACTTAAATAGACACCCCAAGAGCTCATAGCCATTGGGTCACATAAGTGACCGTCAGACTCGCTGGCACGGGCCGTCGGACTGTCCGACGTCGGGTTCGATGCCCAGCCGCGGCCACTCTTGAGCTGCCGTGCGTCCACGTTCAAAAGAAACGACCGTTGCCGCCAACGGTCACTCGATTACGCGTTGATTGTCATTGTTGGACTCGGCCAAGATGCACCATCAGACCGGCCCATGCCCATAGTCCGACGCCCTCCATTTTTACACAAAGAGGTCTAGAAACGTTAAAAACCGTTGAACTCCGGTCTGACACCCACCGTCGGACTCCAGGGTGAGTCTGACACTGCCACGTGTCACACCTGCGTGAGCCGCCCTCACTCCCGCATGAAGGAACAATGCGCGCGTTGCGTCCGACTTCTCCTACTCATAGGGTCTGATGCTCCCGCGCCCATGCGCCTAACCTAGGGTTAGCTGTCGGATTCTGCCGAGCAGGGTCCGACGCCCCTCGAGCTAGGGTCCGAGGCCCCTGTTTCTCTTCTTCTCAAGCGCGATCACTTTACCCTTGTGCAAGTGTGCCAACTCCAAGTATTCCAACAATTGTGTACGTGAGTTAGCAACATTCTAAGCCAAATCCCCAAGGGTGTTAGCACTCACTAGATCTAAATGCATATGCAATGAATTAGAACATCTAGTGGCACTTTGATAACCGCATTTCACGACGAGTTTGACCCCTCTTAATAGTACGGCTATCGATCCTAAATACACTCACACCCACTTGGTGTCATGAGTGCCAAAACAAAAAACTCCTATCAAATATACCTTTGCCTTGAGACTTTTTGTTTTTCCTCTTTCTTCTTTTCTAAGTCCGAGCACTTGATCACCACCATGGTCTCCACCATCACCACGATCTTCATCTATTTGCTTCATCACTTGGAATGTACCAACCTATCTCATGTTCACTTAGAGCACAAGGTTAGTGTCGATGCGGGACCCACGGGATACCCCGCAAGGGAGAGAGAAGATCTAGTCTAATTAGGATTCTCCCCATGTAATCTTAGTAGTAGTATTATTCTGTAATCCTACTAGGAACTCTCATTGTAAACCGACTAGGATTCTGACCTCCTGACTATATAAAGGAGGGCATGGTTCCTAGATCACGACTTCTACAACACAACAACACACAATCAATCCAACGCAAAGGCTAACGCCGACTGGACGTAGGGCTATTACTCAATCAACGATCGAGGGCCCGAACCAGGATAAATCGACTATCTCTTGCGTTCACCGTCGAGTTCCGCATACGCTGAAGCCCGAACATACTGTCCTAGGTAACCCCGTGATAGGCTATCGGTGGTAAAACATCGACAGCTGGCGCGTCAGGTAGGGGCTTTTGGCGAATTTGTATTCGAGAGATCGATGGACCTCGACAGCATGATCTTCGATGATGGGATCAACTTTCATCTTCGGCTCATGGATCTACGAGGCAGACGACAATGGTAAGCTCCAAGGCCGTCTCCTCGAAGATTCGAATCACCATGAAGACTATTCTATTTCGGCGACTACGACAGATCAAATCACTGGAAGATTCGCGCAACTCGTGATGTCCGATTCCACTCAGGTTTCGTGGCTTTGCGTATCCGACTCGAACTCATGCTCCACATCCAAGATAGAGTCTTATCTGAGTTCTTTTGGGAAACCGAGTTCTTTTCTGATGGGGCTTAAGAACATGGTCCTAGCCTATCAAGAATACAACTCGGAGTACACGCAGAATCTTTTCAAGAAGCTGGATCCTTTTTTGTTCGGACTCCACAACATGGCAACATCTTATCAGACATGGCCTGAAGGATTCCTTGATCCGGTGCTTAGAATGCCACTGAAGGGAGCTCAGGAAGGTCTCGTACTAACTATAACATCTCAAGACTACATCGTCCACTGGCCGGGCTCTGTTCCTGAGGATAGCAGTACCCAACTGGTCGACACGATGACAACAGCAATTCTACCCTACCAAGAAGGAGACTCGATCTGCGACCTCGAGGCCTCTACTAAAGTTATCAGCAACTCTGATAGTGTGGAAACTAACGCCAATAACAGAACAGTTCACGCACGGGAAGTACTCATGGTTCGCCATCCTCGATCACCATTGGTCCCCCCCAGAAGCGCCCGATGTCAGGTCATCTGATGAATCAGAATCTAACATATCACCCTTTGCCCAGGGCTACGATGGTGAGACCAAGAATCAGAAATAAGCCAGAGAAAGAAAAAAACAAGTTGAAGCAAGGACGCCAACACCGTGCTAGGCAGCGCAAGGAAGCTTGGATCAGATATGAGTCAGAATTGGCCGAGTACGATAGAAGAAAATCACAACGAGAAGTCGAAGAAAGACGCACGGCAAATACACCCTACGATAAGATCCGAGAAGCATTAGAAGAACTCAGAGCGACCTCACATCCCAGTGAAAAACAAGAATAGCTCCGAGATTTTCTCCGGTCAGTAGTCCTGAGGACGCACGAAGAAAGGACCCACTCAAGACTACCCGCTAGATCAACGACCCATAGGCAAGAAGATCAAAATCAAAGAAAGTCCGCTTTCGAGAGACTTAGATCAAGTGGAAGTCATAACAGAGAAAGTAGAAGGGACCATAGTCAGAGCCACCGAGTTGAACAACCAAGAAAGACCATTTGCAGGGCGCCTGCCCAGACAGCCTCGCAGGATTACTCTCATCAAAACAACAGTTGGCCAGAAGGAGGTGCCAAATCGGAATTCAAAGAAGCCAGAACGCACGATAGATTCCCCTGTTTTGCAAACAGACTTGCGTCAATACGACTACCTCACAAGTTCAAACCATCCAACCACTCTAAATATGATGACAAGACTGAACCAAGGTAGTGACTCAGGATATATTCACAATCGATTGAACTAGCCGGAGGAGACGACGATATCAAGACCCTGTTCTTTCCCATGGCCCTAGAAACCATGCCTCTCCAATGGTTCGACAAATTGAATCCAGGATCAATCAGAAATTGGGAGGACTTGTAAAGAGCTTTCTGTAAAAATTTCATAGGTATCATTACACACCCAATCACCCATGTAGAGTTAAAAGGACTCAAGCAGAAGGGAGGTGAAAGTCTCAGAGATTACTATCGATAATTCGGCGAACTACGAGCTCAAGTACATGACATCACCGAACGAGAAGTAATTGAAGCTTTCTCTCACGGAATCATGGCTAGGTGGCAATTTCAAGACTTCTGCAAAGAAAATCTGAGAAATAATAAATAATTCAGACGAACAGTAGAAAAGATGATTCCTGTAGAAGAGAAGACACGAGAAGGGTTCCCAGATAGAAGCAACGAAGACAACCCGGACAAGGAAAATCATCGAAATAGCAGACATCAGGAAAGAAAACATGGACCAGATAACACCATGGCAATAGCTGACAAATCAAAGAAGTTTTACAAACCTAGAAGATATGACGACATTGAAAATATGCATTACATCTTACACCCTAATGGAAAGCACACCATCGGAAATTGCTACACCTTCAAAGATCGACACACAAGAAAAGATAGTAAGGAGAACACCAAAGAAGACAATCAGAAAAAAGATGAGGACAACCACGAAGACAAGGGATTCCAAAAATTCAGGGGGACGGTAGCAGTGATCTTCTCCGGGGCCCCAGATTCCAGAAGCAAACATCAAGAAAAAATTAGCACTACGAACTATCATGGCAGCAGAACCGACTACTCCAAAATATCTCAATTGGTCACAGTATCCAATCCAATTTTCAAGAGAAGTCCAATGGACTAGCATAGGAAACGCAGGCCATTACCCACTGGTTCTAGATCCAACTATTGCCGGTATGACTGTCACCAAAGTACTAATCGACGGGGAGCCGGACTCAACATCATCTTTTCAGAAACGCTAAGGAAGATGGGACTACAACTTGCCAGGATGATTATACCAACAAGTACACCTTTTTATGGCATAGTACCCGGCAAGGCAGCCATGCCACTTGGACAAATTACTCTACCAGTTACTTTTGGAACTCCCTCGAACTACCGTACAGAGTTCATCAAGTTTGAGGTTGCGGACTTTGATTCATCATACCATGCAATCCTCGGGCGCCCAGCGCTAGCAAAATTCATGGCAATACCGCATTATCCGTACCTACTGCTTAAGATGCCAGGACCTAACGGTGTCCTTTCTCTTCGAAGTGATGTGAAGCACGCTTTTGACTACGAGCAATCCAAATCACAGCCAAAGCACAAGCCGACAATGGTAGAAAAGAAATAGCCACTATTGCCGCAGAAATAAGCCAAGAAGAACTAGAGATACCGGCTAAAAAGCCCAGCATCCTCGCACCACCAAAAGAAGCCGACATCAAGCAAATCGACCTGGGCACTGACGATCCCTCCAAGACAGCAACCATCAGCGCCCACCTCTCGGCAAAATAGAAACTCGCGCTCACCAACTTTCTTCAGGACAACAAAGATATCTTCGCTTGGAAGCCGACCGACATGCCAGGTGTCCCAAGAGAGTTGGCTGAGCACAGAATTGATATCAATGAAGGCTCCAAGCCTGTAAAGCAACGACTACAACGATTCTCACCTGACAAGAAGGCAACAATTAAAAAAGAAATCACAAAGCTAATGGCAGCCAGATTCATCAGAGAAATCCTTCATCCAGATTGGCTAGCAAACCCAGTGGTAGTACTGAAAAAGAACATGGACGAATGGCGCATGTGTGTCGACTACACAGATCTCAACAAGCACTGCCTGAAAGATCTGTTCAGGCTACCACGCATTGATCAGATAGTTGATTCAACAGCAGGATCCGCGCTATTATCCTTTCTTGATTGCTATTCAGGGTATCACCAGATCGCATTAAAAGAACAAGACCAGAGCAAGACATCTTTCATCACTCCGTTCGGTGCCTACTGCTACAAGACCATGTCATTTGGACTCAAGAATGCTGGAGCCACTTACCAAAGAGCTATCCAAACATGCCTTGGTGATCAGATCGGCGAAAACGTAGAAGCATACATGGATGACGTGGTTGTAAAAACAAAGAACCCTGATACACTGATTGAAGACTTAAAACAAACCTTCGAGAACCTAAAAAGGTGAAGGTGGAATTTGAACCCAAACAAGTGTGGATTCGGAGTTCCTTCATGATAACTACTCGGATTCTTGGTCAGTCATCACGGAATCGAAGCAAGCACCAAGCAAATTCGAGCCATAATAGAGATGGGCCCACCTTGAAGCGTCAAAGATGTGCAAAAACTAACAGGCTGCATGGCGGTACTCAATCATTTCATTTCAAGGCTCGGCGAAAAAAGGTTACCTTTCTTTAAACTACTAAAGAAGACAGACAAGTTCAAGTGGACGGAAGAAGCCAATGAAGCTTTCAAGAGACTTAAGGCATACCTCACCTCCTCACCAGTTCTCACACCTCCAAAGAAAGACGAAGACATGATGCTGTACATTGCGGTAACTTCTACTGTGGTCAGCACGACGATAGTAGTAGAAAGAAAAGAAGAAGGGCGCGTGTATAAAGTACAACGCCCAGTATACTACATCAGTGAAGTACTGTCAGAATAAAAAATCCGGTACCCGCATGTGCAAAAACTACTCTACGCCCTACTGGTCACTTCACGCAAGCTTCACCATTATTTTGAAAGCCACAAGATTACCGTGGTGACAGATTTCCCACTCGGAGACATCTTACACAACAGAGACACAATAGGGCGCATATCTAAGTGGGCGGTTGAACTCGGTGCTCTCAACATCGATTTTACCCCACGGAAAGCAATTAAATCTCAAGCCCTTGCTGATTTTGTTGCCGAGTGGACAGAGATTCAACAACCTATGTCAAATACAATCATTGACCACTGGAAGATGTACTTTGATGGATCACTCAAGCTAGGCGGAGTTGGTGCGGGCGTTCTCCTAATTTCTCCAGATGGAAAACAACTCAAGTATGTCCTTCAAATATTATGGCAAGTGTGGGGGTATTAACCCCTATACCCTTATGGCTAAGCTTGGGCCGGCCCGGATCGATGGGTTCGGTCCACCAAAAGACGACTTGCGGCCCGGTTAACCTGGATAAAACCTTGTGTCTGTCTTGCGTCACCGTCTTGTTTGTGGCTTGCGCATCTGTCTGCCGACAATCTACTACCTTGGGTATACCCCTAGGTAGACTGTCGACCATATTTTGTCGACAGTGGCGCACCAGGTAGGGGGTATGCGTACTGCTTCCCAAGCAAACAAGACGGTCATCATCTCCGGCTCCATGGCTACGCCGAACGGCCTCACATTCACCGTTGGCCAGATCACCTGGACCACCGGCTCCGACGACTTCATCGCCATGACCCCAGAGGAGGCGTGGATTCAGTCTGCGTCGACCACTGCTTCACCTACATCGGCTACGGCTCCGACCACGTTGGATACGGTTCCGACCATGGTGGACACGGCTCCGACCATGGTGGATACGGCTCCGACCACGGTGGACACGGCTCCAACCACGATGGATGCGGCTTCGACCACGATGGATCTGGCTCCAACCATGGTACATCTGGCTCCGACCACACCTGCATCACCTTCAGCCATGCCGACAACTTGTCATCCGCTTCCTCGCTACAAAGGGAGGCGGATCGACAACATTGACCTGCTCGACTCCATCGATCGGGTCGGCACCAAGCTCGCTGAAACCCTGGCTCTGGTAAGTACGATTCAAAGTCAGCCTAATGAGCAGGTAACCGCTCCCCACAACAGATCTACCCGACCAGCTCGGACCAGTCGTCCTGCACGACTTGGTACAGATCTCGTGGTCACATCTACTCCTCAAGGGCGCTCTGCTCGTCGCCGGCCAGCCTTCGCGATGGATCTCTGGCTCTCCGAGTACGAAGCCTCGACGGAGAACTACCAGGTCCAGCCCTACGGCCTGCAAAACGCTACCTCTAGCTACGCCTACGACCTACAACGCCGCTTGGATCTATGTCTTATGCACCGACCTTAGCCGAAGCCGCGCAACTTCGTCAACATGATCCAGATTGAAGATTATCAAGAAGGATCCGTTCACACAGTCCAAGAGGGCGACCCCAGCTCCTCGTCTGGCACCGCATCTAATGCATCTGTCCACACCGAGCTTCAGCATCACGAAGATGAAGGCGTCAAGTACGATCTGGATATCCCAGACCACGCCCCTGGGTTCTCACAATTCCCATCTTTCCCGCCAAGACGAGGGGATCTGATCCATGTTGTCAGCAATGACGAACCGCCAGCAGTTGGCGAAACAGAACAAGAAAGGACTGCATGCGAAGCACGCAATATTGACCGGTTTAATCGCCGACAAATCGAAGCCGAAGCAGACCAGGAGGCATGACGCATAAGGGTCCAGCCACGTGACCTCAACGATGCTTTCGACAGGGTGGGGGACAAACATGTCTTTAGAACTCCAAGTGCCAATGTAGCCGTCGCCATGGCAACAATGCAACGGCTACCCAACACCCCAGAAACCCAAGCAGTTCACGATGAAATACAAGCCTATCTGACGGCTGCTATGGCCCAGACCGCGGAGATTGTAAACCAAGCTCGGGCTCCATCCGTCTCGGTCGAGTCAAGCCACAGCCGCCAGCACCCAAGTCACTCACAGCCGCCCAACCAACGTGGCTCGCGCAACAACGACCCATCAGACAACCGTCAAGGAGGAAACGGTGGCCATGATGGTGGCCAGGACGACAACCACCGCTAGGACAACCACGACAATCGCCGCGATAACCACGGTCGCAGGGCTAATCCAGATGGCAATCGAGATCGCCGCGATGGCAATAACAATCTCCGCCATTACCTCGGTGGACGCGATCTGCGCGCTCGCATCAACCAGAGAGCCGACGATCGAGCGTCCCACGAAAGTTATCGCCGTATGGAATATGACACTACCCACGGCCCGCCGGGTTTGAAGTAGTTTACTCCACACCTTCGCCAAGTCATATGGCCCAAGAATTTCAAGCTCGAGAAGCTTCAGAAGTACGACGGCAGGAAAACCCTGAATTATGGGTCATGCTTTATGAGACTGCGTGCAGATCAGCCATGGCGGACGAGCACGTCATGTCTAACTATTTCCCAGTCGCTGTTGGCCATGCGGGTCACCAATGGCTGGTCAGCTTGCCGGCGAACTATTTCGACTCTTGGCAGGAGCTCAAGCAAGCCTTCATCGACAACTTCATTGCTACTTGTGAACAACCAGGCAACAAATATGATCTGCAACGTATTCGAGATCGAAAAGATGAGCCGCTGCGCGAGTACGTCCGGTGTTTCTCGGAGATGCGCATCAAGGTCCCATCAATCTCCGACAATGAGGCAATCGAGGCTTTCATCACTGGCCTCCGCTTCCACGATGCCCTAAGGGACAAGCTCCTCCGCAAAAGACCTGATTCGGTCACAGCACTCCTGGCCATCGCTAAGAAATACGCGGACACTGATGACGCTAAAAAGATAATTATTGAAGAAGCAGCAAGGGTTCCACGCTCTGACCACCCCCCACACCATGACGACTACCGCGGCAACCGTGGTCGGAACGACAATTTTGACCGCCACAACCAGCGCAATGACTCCCGCGACCACCGTGACCAACGTAATCAGCGACGTAACCGCCGTGATGATTACAGGAGCAAGCATGCTCGGGAAGACGACGGCGAGGTCAACACCGTTAAAAAGGGTGGCGGACGTCGTAACTATGATGATGACTACGCCATGGCATTGAAGGGGCCCTGCCAGCTCCATCCTAAGTTGAACCATACCATGGAGAATTGCCGCGTCCTCAAGTCTATCTACACGCGTCAACAAGCTCCAGATACGTCCGACAAGCCTAACGACGTAGGGGAACAGCGCAACGAGGATAACGACGACGACGATGCAGACCCCCGTCACAAGTACGTCAAGCCAACCGATCACGTGCACACCATCATCAGAGGCAAAGTGTCCATCGAGACCAAACAAGAACGCAAGCTGCTCGCCCGCGCTTGCTTGAACGTCGCCAACACCGACAATCTCCTCACCGATCCGTGGCTCCCTCCGTGGTCTCACCGTGAAATCTCCTTCAGCAGAAAGGACCAATGGGCCACAATACCTGAGCCAGGGCATTTTCTCCTAGTCCTCGATCCTTGTATCAACAAAGTTCAGTTCGACAGAGTACTGATCGATGGCGGCAGCTCCATTGATATCTGTTCAAGAACAGTCTGCCCGCCCTGAAGATAGCTCAGGCGGACCTCAAGCCATACGAGGCATAGTTCTGGGGTGTTCTCCCCGGACAGAGCTCTACACCTCTCGGGCAGATCACGCTACCAGTGCAGTTTGGGACCCCGGATCACTTCCGCACCGACTACGTCAACTTCGTGGTTGCCGACTTTGACGGCACCTACCATGCTATTCTTGGTCGACCGTCGCTCACCAAGTTCATGGCCATACCTCATTACAGGTATCTGGTGCTTAAGATGCCTACCGAGAAAGGAGTTCTAACCCTCCGAGGCAACGTGTACGCAGCTTATACCTGCGAAGATGACAGTTTCAAAATAGCAGAGGCTCACGACCTCTCTATTTGCATGGCCGAGACCATGCTCAACGCCAAGAAGACCTCGATCAACCACCAGGAGATCCCGGAGCTCGAGGCTCCATGCAAGAACATCAAGTCCAAGGAGCACAAGGTGATCTAGCTGGTCGACGGTGATCCCAGCAAGATGGCCCTTATCGGGGCCAACCTAGATCCCAAATAGGAAGACACACTCGTCAGGTTCTTGAGGAACAACGTGGATGTGTTCGCATGGAAACCTGCTGACATGCCCGGTGTACCTCAGAACTTGATTGAGCACTCCTTGAATGTCAACAGCAAGGCCAAACCTACCAAGCAGAAGCTACGACGGTTTGCTCGCGACAAAAAGGAGGCGATTAGGGTAGAAGTTACACGGCTTTTGGCAGCCGGATTTATCAAAGAAGTGTATCATCCGGAGTGGTTAGCCAACTCGGTTCTTGTACGCAAAAACAATAATGAATGGAGAATGTGCGTTGATTACACTGATCTCAACAAACACTGCTCTAAAGATCCCTTCGGCTTGCCTCGCATAGACGAGGTCGTAGATTCAACCGCCGGTTGCGAGCTCCTTTGTTTTCTCGATTGCTACTCTGGTTATCACCAGATCGCTCTCAAAAAGGATGACCAGATCAAGACATCTTTTATCACGCCCTTCGGCGCCTACTGCTACATGACCATGTCGTTCGGGCTCAAGAACGCCGGGGCTACCTACCAACGCGCTATACAAGCTTGCCTCAAAGACGAGATAAAAGATGACCTCGTCGAGGCTTACGTTGATGATATAGTTGTCAAAACCAAGGAAGCTCATACCCTTGTTGACAACCTGGGATGCACTTTTGCAGCCCTTAACACATTCCAGTGGAAATTAAACCCAAAGAAGTGCATCTTTGGTGTTCCTTCCGCATACTCCTCGCAACGTCGTCGGTCGCGACGGCATACGCCCTAACCCGAAAAAGTCAAAGCTGTTTTGGACATGAAGCCGCCCAAAAGGTGAAGGATGTTCAAGCTTACGGATGTATGGCCGCTCTCACCCGTTTCATATCAAGATTAGGCAAAAAGGATTACCGTTCTTTAAACTACTCAAAGCGTCCGAAAAGTTTGAGTGGTCGGAGGAAGCGGACATTGCCTTCACACAAATGAAACAATACCTTACGTCACCTCCGGTACTCACTTTGCTCCAAGAGAAGACGAAACACTCTCCTATATACATTGCGGCTACCAATCGAGTGGTCTCCACGACCATGGTGGTCGAGCGAGACGAGCCCGACCACGTCTACAAGGTACAGCGGGCAATCTATTTCATTAGTGAGGTACTCAACGAGTCCAAGACCAGGTACCCATAGATTCAGAAGTTGATCTACGCCATACTGATAACATCCCGAAAGTTGAAACACTACTTCGACGGATATCGTGTGGTGGTCGTGACTGAGTACCCTCTGCGAGACATCATTAGCAACAGGGATGCAAATGGGCGCATCGTCAAATGGGCAATGGAGCTATGCCCCTTTTCCTTGGAATTTGCAAGCCGCACTACAATCAAGTCTTAGGCACTTGTTGATTTCATCGTCGAGTGGACAGACTTAAGCACGCCTGCCTCTCCTGGATCCAACGAATATTGGATGATGTACTTCGATAGCTCTCTCAACATTGATGGTGCGGGAGCAGGAGTCCTTTTTATATCACCATCCAAGAAGCAGCTCCGGTACGTCCTCAGGATTTATTTCCCAGCATCTAATAATGCCGCCGAGTACGAAGCATGCCTACATGGTTTGCGCATTGCGGTTGAGCTTGGCGTTAAACGTCTCTACGTCTATGGAGACTCTGCTCTGGTCATCAACCAACTCAACAAGGACTGGGACACAACCAGCGAAAAGATGGAAGCATACTGCAATTTGATCAGAAAGCTGGAAGGCAGGTTCTATGGCATCAAGTACATACACGTGGTCCAGGACAAGAATCAAGCAACGGATGCACTGTCAAAGTTAGGATCATCCCGAGCAAAAATCCCACCTGGCATATTCGTCCAAGACCTGCTCATGCCGTCCATCGAAGAGAAAGATTCCACGGCAGACAAGCCTCCAGACCAGCAATTGGTGGCTACGGTTTCGGCATCAAGCACCGCCGAGCCCCCTCCGACCACTCATGAGCCTGACTGGAGAATACCTTTCATCAAGTACCTAACAGATGGCAGCGGTTACACTGATCGGACAGAGAACGAGTGCCTGATGCGTCGCAGTAAGCAGTACCTGCTCGTTAATGGCAAGCTATGGCGCAAGAACGCAAAAGAGGAAATCTTGATGAAGTGCATAACCCGGGAGGATGGCGAACATCTCATGGACCAAATCCACTCTGGCTCCTGCGGCAACCACGCGGCCTCAAGAACGCTGGTCGGCAAGGCTTTCCGAGCAGGGTTCTATTGGCCATCAGCAGTATCCGACGCAGAGAGGCTAGTTCGCCACTATGAGGGTTGTCAGTTCTTCGCTAAGAGAATCCACGTACCAGCACATGAGATCCAGACAATACCAGCCTCCTGGCCCTTCGCATGCTGGGGACTGGATATGATCGGGCCCTTCAAACCGGCTCCAGGGAAATTTACATGCGTCTTTGTGCCGATCGACAAATTTTCTAAGTGGATAGAATACATGCCTTTGGTACAGGCATCCTCAGAAAAGGCTATCATGTTCCTCAACCAGGTCATCCATTGTTTTGGCATACCGAACAGCATCATAACCGATCTGGGTACTCAGTTCATCAGGAACGCTTTTTGGGACTTCTGCGATGAAAGGAGCATAGTAGTAAAATACGTCTCGGTGGCGCACCCTAGAGCTAATGGACAGGTCGAGCGGGCAAATGGCATGATCTTGGACGCGTTGAAGAAGAGGGTGTATAGAGAAAATGACAAGGCTCCTGGAAGATGGCTCAAAGAGTTACCAGCCGTGGTCTGGGGACTCAGAACTCAGCCCAGCCGTAACACCGGCGTCTCACCATACTTTATGGTTTACGGCGCTGAGGCGGTCCTCCCTGCAGATATAGCTTTCAGATCAGCACGGGTAGAGAACTTCAACGAAGACAAGGCCAATGAAGTACGGGAGCTAGAAGTGAATAGCACAGAAGAGAAGCGGCTTGATTCTTGTGTACGTACGGCGAAATACCTTGCTGTTTTGCGCAGGTACTACAACAAGAACGTTAAAGAGCGGTTTTTTGTGGTCGGGGACCGGGTCCTGAAGTGGAAGATGAACCAGGCTGGTGTCCATAAACTCGCAACCCCATGGGAGGGGCCCTTCATGATCAAGGAGGTCACACGACCAACGTCTTATAGGTTAGCTCACCTGGACGGTACGGACGTACCAAACTCGTGGCACATCGACAAGCTTAGACGTTTCTATGCTTAACTACTGAGATATGTACCCCCTTTTGTATTTTCGATTTACTTCAATAAAGCTATTATTATTTCTCCGACCACTCTAATGTGTCACTTCGACTTATATGGTTATTCTAACTTAGCCAGTAAAAGCCGACCACCACTCCTTCTACGCTTTTCGGAGTAGGACCTGTCTCCGGTTCCTCCCAACACGTGCATGGGATCCGCTCTCTACATTGCGGGTGATCAGCAGGTCCCCCTTGGTTTGACTTGTCCACGTCTGCGTGTGCACAGGTCACGCACCTCACACTCCGACCACATGGCAAACTAGGGCCGGACAAACTTTTCAGGATGATGTGTCGGGTAAAATGGTACAACTAAACAGAACGTTATTATGTTCTCACTTAGTTCCACCAACATAAGTTTCAAGCTTAAATACGCTTTATACAAAGCAAACAAGCTTATAATGATATACAGTTACGTTATTACAAGCTTGTCTGAAGAGGCCTAAGTTTACAATAACACAACTATGTCCTCCTTCTACAGCTCTAAGCCTATTACATTGGCTGGTCGGGGGGCGCAGCACCTACTGCTCGCTGCTTCCGATATTCTACTCGAGTCTCGGGGACTCTTGTGCTAGCCGAGCTGAAGGGGATGGCCCCGCCGATGCCTGGCTGGTCGAGACCGCAGGCTTCGTCGGTTGGCTAGCAACAGATGGCGTTTCTAGCTGACTTGTCGATGGCATACCTGTCAGTCTTGTCCCCACCTCCACATTGCATTAATGTCGCCAATTATCTTTGACGACAGATCCAAATGGAGCCACCCAAGCTCCTCCGCCTTTTCTGGGTCTACTTCCTTCAGGTATCCAGCCTCCAGGCGCTTGAGATCGATCAGAGGGTAGTGGGCACGCACCATGCTTAGCACATGGGCGCCCGTATACTCACCCGCCTCCTTAATGAACTCCTGGAACCATCCCCATGCTTGTCTACATCTCTTGACCAGTCCGAGCTAGGGGGTCCTTGGCTCTTCCTCTATGAGCGCCGGGTCGACAAGGTCGAGGATGGGCAAAATGCCAGTTGCCACTTCCTGGCACCGGTTCTTCCATGTGTCCTGATCCTCGGTGGCCTCGAGGCATTGTGCTTTCCAGCCGTCACGCTCTTTCATCACAGCTTCTAGATGCCTCTTGGCATTGGATTTTAAAACTGCACACCATACAAGACATCAAATGTAAAGGCACAACAAGTCAAGGCGGGCAACAGAATGAGAACGGTGGCCTGGAATACTTACTCTTTAGTTCCTCCTTCATTTTGGTGGCGTGGTCCTGGAGTTGAGACTGGCTGCGCGCCAGTTTCTCGTTGTCCTCCTTCAGGTGACCACACTCTGCAACACACGGCTATTCTCCTCTTGGAGGCGGGTTACCTTAGCTTCTAAGCCTGCATTACAGCTGTCATTACCAACAATGCAACAACACGTGTCATACACTTGATGTGACAAAATGACAACTTACTTGTTTTTTGATGCTCTTTGTCATTGAGCTGGCCGACCAGGTTCTGGTTCTGTGTTTCTTGCTCTGTCCTCTCCTGGTCGGCGGCTTCAAGTTGGCGGCGCAAGCGTTCCACCTCGGCCTCCAGTTCTCTATTGCTCGCCGTGATTCCCTCAATCTGGTCGAAGCACCTCTTTCGGTACTTTGCGGTCTTCATCAAGTCCTGCATATAAGCAAGCTAAGTCAGACAGTTTGACTACATTACAGGGTCAAGTGGTCAAGCCAAACATACCTAGACTTCTATCACCAAACGCTTTGCCGCTTGTTCAACTTTTTGGGTCTCTTTGATCTCGGGGATTTCTTCATACATAACCCACTCGTCGTTCCGCCTGCGCGACACATATACATGTAGTCGTTTGTCTTTGGGACGGCCTAGGATCTCTTCGACTTCGTCCTCTTCGGCCTCTTGTTCAGGGGGCGGCGCTGGGCCAGAGATAGTAGTCTCCGCGACCACTATGGCTTTCCCACGAGCCATAGCATCGGCAAGCGTATTCTGTGCCAACTCCGGTTGCTGCTCCTCGGCTCGGTCTAGTTCCCTTGGCGCCAAGGTATCCACCTCAGCAGGGCTAGTGCTCGGAGCATTTGTACTTTGCTCGGCTGTCTTCTCGACCAGCTGCTCGGGGACTGACGTTGGGCTGCTCGTGTGCTGCGGTTCCGGTGGAATTTCTTCTACAGGTTGCTCCGCAGTTAGCTGCCGAGCAGTTCTTTCCGCCAGTACTGGCGAAGCCGTGCCACAACCGGCTATCTGGTCGGGATTTTCGGTGGACGCCGACCTAATATACCAGAGAAAGTTCAGAAGACAATAGTATTCAATACAAATTATAATATTATATCAAAGTTACAGATACTTACAGCTCGGAAGCACAGAATAACATGGCGAAGGAATGTCTCTTCGACCGCGCCTGCTCCACGTGCTCGGCGGGTTCCATCGGGTCTTTTTCCACCACTGGTACTGGCGTCGGGGTTTGGTGCTTGACACTTCCCCCGCTTGTTTTCTGTGTTGCAGTGGTCAGTGGTGCGATCACTGCTGGCACAGAGGAGCTACCCTGCTCTGTTGACCCCATTTGTCTTCTCCTCTTTCGAGGGATGAGTCAGAAGATGTCCGCATCCTCTGTTTCATCGTCTAAATGGGGGAAGATGGCCTGGCGACGTTTGTTGGCATCTAGCCGCTTGCTGGCAGCCTTGGCCGTTACATCCTCCCTAACTCCGAGTACCGCCCAGTCGACATCTTCGGTACTGGCACTGGTCTGGGCGGTTGAGCCGGCAATTTGTGGCCAATCCACGCCAGGGGGCGGAGACACGAATACTGCTGCTCGGTCATGACCATTACTCTAGGAAACATAAAGGAGACAACAGTCAAATTTTTTGTTGCAACATAAATCTACAGGTACAAGGAGGCATCATTTACCTTTGGGGGAGGTCGGGCCAGCTTGAAGGCGTGCTCGATGTCGTTTAACCTGACATAATTGGGGTCGGCTAGATTGAATAGCTCCCCAATTCTGGCCTTGATTTCTATCTTGTCGAGCGCCTCTTTTCTGGTCCTCGTTGGATCTGTGCTACCCTGGTACTCGAAGCCAGGATGTACCCTCTTTTGGTAGGGCTGGATCCTTCGGCTGATGAAGTTCCCGACCATGCTTGGACCATCCAGTTTTCCCCACAGGATCAACCCGAGCAGTTCTGTGATCTGCTCCAAGTGCTCAGGTTTCTCCGACCAGATGTTCTTCTTCTCCGGAATCAACCCCACGTCACACAGGGTGATCGTGTTCGGCTCTTCGTGGATGTAGAACCATTTCTTGTACCATTCGTCCAGTGAGGTGTTCCATGGGCAGTGCAGGTACTAGGCCTTCATACCGTCACGTAGATTGAGGTATACGCCTCTGGCTATCTTCGAGCCTCCGCTCCCTTTCTTCCAGAGACAGAATAGATGGCGAAAGAGGTCGAAATGGGGCTGGAAGCCACCATAAGCTTCGCAAAGATGGATGAAGGTGGAGACAAGAAGAATCGAGTTGGGATGCAGATTGCAAATCCCAATCTCATAATATAAGCAGAGCCCCTGAAGGAAAGGGTGCACTGGAACTCCAAAACCCCGCTTGAAGAAATCCTTGAAAACCACAATCTCACCTAGTTGTGGATCGGGGAAGCTTTCTCCTTCCGGCGTACGCCATCCCACGAGTGCCTTGTTGTGGAGCACTCCCATGGCGACGAGGTCTTCGATGGTCTGCTCATTGCTCCTTGACTTCCACCACTCCTTCGCCATGACTCCGCCTTTCTTCTGGGCGTTTCTCTTCGCCATTGATCTGCCCTTGTTAAGAGGGTGGATGCGGTGGAGGAGGGATTGGTGGTGATTTTTGGAGGAGTAGGGTTCGGTGAGAGGAAGAAGAAGGTTGCGGCGGTGAATGACAATGGGGATCGGTAAAAAGTAACTTACCAACTTATATTATAAATAACCAAGGGCTCACGTCGTTTATTCCACCGAGAGATTCTTGGGAGGCGTAAGACGCTGCCCATGAGATGGTTGTTTTCACAACCTTGAGATCTCGCCAACAAACGCGCTTCTTCGCTTTCCGATTATACGCGCCTCTTCGTTGATAATGTGAGAGGGCCCACATCGACGCACCTCCATACAAAGCCAAGCGGTATTTGTTTGTCGAAAAAAGTAAGAAGGTAGAGTGATATGTTATATCCGTCTCGCTTTTTGACCAGACGTGGCGATTGGACTTGATGAGTAAGGAGATAAATAAATACACCAAATAATAATACAATCGGCGTTCTTTTCTTTTGGGCTGCATATCTTGAGCTCAATGATGGACCGGACCAACGCCATGCTCGGGGATCGCCTAGACCACTGTCGTGCTTTGGGATCGCCTAGACCACTGTCGTGCTTTCGGGATCGCCCAAACCATCGCCGTGCTTTCGGGCACCGCTGCACCAATCGCCACGCTTGGGGATCGCTCACATCTCTTGATGTGCTCGGGGGATCGTCCCCACCACTCCTCGGAGATCGTTCTTCTCGGCTACATGTGATTTGTACTCACATACGCTTGAGAGACATTTATTTAGACCTTGCTACAAGGCTCATACCTCGCCTTCCAAAGAAGCTCGGGGACTACATCGATGCGATGCACTGCCGGTGCATCTCGTGTATCGCTTTGTCTGACGATTGGATTCTCAACTTAATCGGGAATTCTTTTTAGACCACGCACCACGTGCCTCGTCACCTACTACCAGGCTCGGGGACTAAGTGGGCACACTTCATCTTGCGGTGAATGTGTTTGTTTTTCGACCCCTACGCCTCTGATGATCAAGGACGCTACGCTTCAAGACGCACTTACATTTCTTTTCAGAAATACAAGTGGGCACACTTCCTAGGACGAAAATCTTTTTCTTTTTTCTTAAGAGCACCATATATTCTTCGGACAACCGACTTCTCCAGCGACAACGGTGGTCGGAGACGTCAAGGGCTCAAGCCTTACTTGTCGGAGAAGGTTAAAATGGCGTGTCGCATCATAATACATGGTGCTCGGGGGACTAGCTGTGGGGGTATTAACCCCTATACCCTTATGGCTAAGCTTGGGCCAGCCCGGATCGATGGGTTCGGTCCACCAAAAGACGACGTGCGGCCCGGTTAACCTAATCGGAGTCCCGCGCAAGGAGTCAAGGCGGATTTGGCGATCAATCAAGATCCTGGTCGGTTAGAATAGGAATCCTTATCCGGCCACATATGGCAATTGTAACTAGCTAGGATTAGTTTCCCAGATCTGTAACCCTGCCCCCCGAACTATATAAGGCGGGCAGGGGACCCCTCTAAAAAACATCTCTCATTGACATACAGCAATACAAATCAGACGCAGGACGTAGGTATTACGCCTTCTTGGCGGCCAAACCTGGATAAAACCTTGTGTCTATCTTGCGTCACCGTCTTGTTTGTGGCTTGCGCATCTGTTTGTCGACAATCTACTGCCTTGGGTATACCCCTAGGTAGACTGTTGACCATATTTCGTCGACAGCAAGCTACCAACAATGAAGCAAAGTACGAAGCTCTCATCCACGGGCTACGAGTGGCAATTACCCTTGGAATCAAGCGATTACTCATATACGGCGATTCGACAGTAGTCATCAACCAAGTCAACAAAGATTGGGACTGCACCAAAGAAAACATGGGTGCTTACTGCCCTGAAATCCGAAAACTCGAAAAACATTTCCAAGGATTAGAAATTCTACATGTCCTGCGTGATTCCAACATTTGCAGCAGATGTCCTCACCAAGCTCGGATCAGACAGGGCAAAGGTCCCACCCAACGTATTCATAGAGGAGTTATCAGCTCCTTCTATCAAACAACCCGATGAGACAACCCCAGAACTCACAGCCAAAGGCAACCAGATTCTGGTAATCAACACTTCATGGACACAGGCTTTTATTGATTATATCAAAGAGAATAAGATGTCAACAGATAAAGAGGAAGCTAGCCGAGTTGTTCGCAGAAGCAAAAACTACGTCCTAGTGTGGGATAAGCTCTACAGAAGAGATGCATCGTCAGGAGTACTCCTAAAATGCGTCTCATTTGAAGAAGGCAAAGAAATCCTAGGCGAAATACACTCAGGTTGCTGTGGAAATCATGCTGTTTCAAGAACACTAGTAGGCAAGGCATTTCGCACCGGATTCTATTGGCCAACCGCTTTGAAAGACACAGAAGAACTTGTCAGAAAATGCAAAGGTTGTCAAATGTTCGCAAGACAAGCTCATGTGCCAGCTCACAATCTCATCTGCATCCCACCCGCTTGGCCTTTCTCCTGCTGGGGGCTGGATCAAGTAGGACCTCTCAAGAAAGCAAAAGGCGGTTTCGAGTACTTCTTCGTAGCAATTGATAAGTTCACCAAGTGGATCGAATACAAACCACTCGCAAAATACAGCGCAGCCAAAGCAGTCGAGTTCATTAAAGACATTATGCACCGCTTCGGCATGCCCAATCGAATCATCACAGATTTAGGTTCTCCCTTCATAGCCACAAAATTCAAAAGTTAGGCACAGGATTGTGGCTTCAGCATAGATTACGCATCAGTCGCACATCCAGAAGCCAACGGACAGGTAGAAAGGGCCAATGGACTCATACTAGCCGAATTGAAACCAAGACTGTATGAAGAGCTAGCAGACTATGGATCAAAATGGATTGAAGAATTACCCAAAGTAGTATGGGGGCTACGAACTCAAATAAGCAGAGCCACCGGATACTCGCCTTTCTTCCTTGTTTACGGATCAGAAGCCGTACTATCTGCCGACTTGATTTGGACATCACCAAGGATAGAACAGTATGACGAAGGAGAAGCAGAACACACCAGAAGATTAGAACTCGACAATACAGAAGAAGTCAGAGTAAACGCTACCCTTCAATCAGCAAGATACCTCCAAGGATTAAGAAGCCACTACAACAAGAATACCCAGCCTCGATCACTACAAGTCGGAGACCTAGTGCTAAGAAGAATACAAAAAACTGACGGACGCCATAAACTACTCAGTCCATGGGAAGGTCCTTTTATTGTCTCAAAAGTCATTGGACCAGGCACGTACAAGTTAATAACTGAAGATGGGAAAGAAGTCAGCAATACATGGCACATCAGCCAACTAAAAAGATTCTACGCATGAAAACAACTCAAGGAAGAATACATGTACAAACCAGAAGAGATCAATGTTCATGGCAAATAAAGATGGTGTTTCTCGACAACATATGTGTTATGGCTTGTCAATCGATTATGATCAATAAAGATGGTTTTCCGGCAACATATGTCTTATGATGGCTATCAATAAAAAAGAAAATGGTTTTCCGCTTTGAGCATCCCTATAGAGCAAATAGCTTGAAAAAGACTTATGATGGCTATCCCGGTAGCTAACAAGCTAACACCAAAAAAAAAAAAATAAATGGTGAAAATACGCTTTGAGCATCCCGGCCGAGAGCAAAATAGCTAAAAAGACGCTTGAGCTCACCGCCGATGAGGGTAGCTAACAAGCTAACACCCAAAACAAAAAGCAAAATGGCTAAAATACGCTGAACATCCCACGAGAGCAAAATAGATGAAAAGCGCTTGAGCCCAGATGAGGGTAGCTAACAAGCTAACACCAAACAAAAAGCAAAATGCGCTTGAGCCGCCTAAGCATCCCGGAGAGAGCAAAATAAATGAAAAGACGCTAAGCTCACTGAGGGTAGCTAACAAGCTACAACACCAAAACAAAAAAAAGCAAAATGGTCAAAATACGCTTTGAGCATCCCGCCCGAGAGCAAAATAATTTGAAAGACGCTTGAGCCCGCCGATGAGGGTAGCTAACAAGCTAACACTTGAAACAAAAAGCAAAATGGCTGAAAATACGCCTGAGCATCCCAGCCGAGAGCAAAATAGCTGAAAAGACGCTTGAACTCGCCGATGAGGGTAGCCAACAAGCTAACACCCGAAACAAAAAGCAAAATGGGTGAAACTAAGCCTAAGCATCCCGGCCGAGAGCAAAATAGCTGAAAAGATGCTTGAGCCCGCCGATGAGGGTAGCTAACAAGCTAACACCCAAAACAAAAAGCAAAATGACTGAAACTAAGCCTGAGCTAGATCAGAGCAATTCCAAGACAAGATCCTCCAGCTACTTGTTCCAAATAGCAAGAGGCTCGGGGGCTACACTGGAGATACCCAAGAACACAAAGTTTGTCAAGACAACGATCTAAATCAAGTTGTTTACTCGGCGCAGATGAAAGCCAGACAAGCACTCGATAGATCAAGAAAGTTTGTCAAAACAATGATCTCTACCAAGTTGTTTACACGGCGCAGACGGAAACCAGACAAGCACTCGACAGATCAAGAAAGTTTGTCAAAACAACAATCTATACCGAGTTGTTTACACGGCACAGACGGAAACCAGACAAGCATTCGACAGATCAAGAAAGTTTGTCAAGACAACGATCTACATACGCCGAGCAATTTGCACAACACAGATGAAAGCCACAACAAGTAACTACTCGGAGAAAATTCTGATCACTTGGACAACTCATTTAAAGAATAAGCAAGGATTAGACGTCCAGACAAAGAAGACATCAACAAAGATAAAGGACTTTCATTCAAAAAAGGTATAATGTCATATTACAAGGCGGGAGCATAAAGGTCAATTACATCAAGTGTGATCATCAGGAGAAGAGATATCAATATTAAGATTATCTACAATTCTACTGGCTAAGTCTTCGACCTCAGACTCCATCCTCTCAACGGCATCAATGTATTCTTGACTATCGGCTTCCTCTGCTATCTTGGACAAAGGCACCTCTGGAGCAAGAACCCGGACCTAGGCCAGGACATTCTTGGTACATAGTTGGGCGCACCTCTTCACGAGCTCTTGGAAACGAGTTGGAATTTGAGGAATTAACTGAGCCCAAGATTGCCCATCATCCGCTGGAGTTCGGAGAACATCAGTTACTGAACGAAAGGATTTCCACAAAGCTTTCCAGTTTTCAGTAGCCGTCACCAACTTGCCAGACAAGTCTTCAATAGTTTTTGGGCCTGCACAAGATCTCTATCAGCTCCACGCCTAATCAACTTAGCAAGCGCGAGTTCTTCTTCAGCATGAGTAATTACCTTCTCAGCCTTGTTGTGACTAGAATGAACAAGAGTCTTCATTTCATCAATACCCTCCGAGAGCTTCTACTTTTCAACTCGGAGAGCTAGACAAGGCATCAAACAACAAGTCAGCAGAAAGGAGAGTTTGAATATAGAAGGAAACAAAAAGAACCCGCAATACCATTGCACTCTTTCTTCGTGGCCTCCAAGTTCTTCATGGCCTCCGAATTCTTTGAAGCCTCCTGGATAGCAGCATCCCTCTGCTTCTCGGCCTCAACAACTCGGGGCATGAAGAGCTTTTTCCTCCTTCTGATGCGTTTGACGCTTAGCCTCCATCTTAGCCTGGCAGAGATCAAGCTCTGTCCTCAGGTCACTCAACTCAGAAGACAACTTCTTCTCGGTTTCCGATGAGAAAAAGAAGCCGGTATGGTCCCGAGAGAAGGACTGAACAAAAAGAAAGAGAGAAAAAAGGCATAAGAACAGGAGAAAGATGAACATCCAAAGAAAGAACTTCAGAAAACTTACTTGGAGTTTTTCTCCGAAAGAAGTTGCAAAGGTCGCAAAGTCTCCCCAAGAAGCGGTCAACTCTGACAACCGATGAGTGGCATCAAATTGATGCACCACATCTTTAGTAGAAAGAGGAGCGGAGGGAGAAGATGGCCGATGCGGAGAAGGCAAGATCAAATGCACATCATGGGAAGTCCCGGCTACCTTCCTAGATGAATCCACCACCATGGCCACGGTCACCTCCGGGGCAACCAAGCTAGCAGCAGCATCATCACCAAAAAACCTTGTCTCCCCCACAGCCACTTCACCGACCGTGTGCTCTGAGTTCTGAGGCTCGGTACTCGGTGGCACACCAGAGGACTAGCAAGAAGTCGATGGAGGGTCGAGAGAAGACGAAGGCCTAAAAGTTGATAAAGAAACTCGCCAATAAGAACAAGAGAAAAGGAGAACAGAAGCAAAGAGACGAAACCAGAATTCACTCACCCAGCTATCTTCTTCTTCGTAAAACAAAAAGAAGACCTCGCAGGGGGAACAATGGCAGCAAAAACATCACCACCACCCTGCGACGGGGATGGCATGGTCGATACTGGAATCCCAGAAGAACTCAAGCCCAATGACCGCTTGCTACAAAAAAGAGCAAGGACGAAGTCAGAACAAGAAGAAGTGCTCAACAAAAGAAAGACAAGTAAACAACTCACTGATGCGTAATGAGGGGCGCATCATCGTCCTCATCTTCCTCAGTCTCCAGCAAGACAGCTACAACACCATCTGAAAAAAGAGAGAAAAGAACTCGGTCAAAGGCACAAATAAATAACAGAAAGACCAAACATATTAATATGCTCACCTAGGAGCACACTACCTATAACTGGAGTACCTGGATGAGTACTCGGCTGATGAGACTTCTTAGAAACAGGTAAACCAGATGAAGAGCCATCCGCTCGCCCCCTCTTCGAGACACTACGAGGACCTCGAGGGACTAGACGAGGAACATATTCTTCATATACATCAACAACTCTGGAAGAAACTCCAAGAAACACTGTGGTGATTTGGAACTTACTGGTTACAGAAGCCCCAACAAGATTCTCCCTAGTATTCACCACGGCAGGGAGGACATCAAGGGGGATTGGGTCAACAAAGTTACGCCCCAATTCCTACAAAAAAGAGTAAAACAACCAGACGAGAAAGATTAACCAAAGGTGGAGACAACAAAGGAAATTCAAAAAGTACTCGAATAAAGAAAAATAACTCACAGCAGGAGGAGGGTTCTTAGCGCAATACTCAACAACAGCGTGAGGAACGACGTTCACTCCTTTTAGCATCTTCTGAAGGCGCTCGAGCACCTCCTCGTCGGTCAACTCAAGGGCAGGGACCATACGAGAAGGATCCTCCGCCCCAGAGTACTCAAAACCAAAGTTTTCTCGCTCCTTAAGAGGTTGGACTCGACGGCGAAGAAAACTAGAAATAATACTGTCGGGGACCTAATACCGGGGTACCCCAAAGAGGAGGAATCAATGCACCATCGAACGGTGAAAACTCCCGAGAGCGCGGCTGTATCTCTTGCCCGAGCAAACAGGAGTCTTGCTCCGCCTCGCCCGACCCCTGAGGGCTGGGCTCGGCCCCGTCCAACGGCTGGATGACAACTCCGCCTCGCCCGATGGCTGGATGACAACTCACCCGACCCCCAAGGGATACACTCCGCCTCGCCCGACCCCCGAGGGCTGGGCTCGGCCCCGCCCGACGGCCGGGGGACACCTCCGCTTCGCCCGACGGTAAAAGCTAGGTTTTACCTCATCCAACGACCACTGACGGACCTCGTCTTAAACCGATATCCGAAGGCTGGTTCAGCTCACCTGACGAAACGTACCCCGCATCCTCATGATGGTGACTACAGGGTAAGACAAGACATTCGGATCAACCACCGCGACATACGCCATGCCCTGCACCCCTGCAGAGAGGTACCGTCAGGATGTGGCAGAGCCAAGCACCTGACCTCTCCAGGCGTGGCAGAGCCCGAACAGTGTTGCGGGCGCATGCTATCCATCCTACAGTATTGTAGGCGCCGCCCGCAACCTCCGGACAAAAAACCCGACGCAGACATACGACAACCACTACGGTCCAAGGGCAAACCAACAGTCACCACGCCACCCGACCCCCATGGGGTTGGGGCTCGGCAAATCCTATCCGACACGCCGCCCGCAGGGGCGGGATGGGACGTACCAACTTGCTAAACAGTGGCCATAGCATGGCCCACGACGATCTACAGTCACCTCACTCCTGACACGGCTTGCCATGATGGATAGGTCAGGCGTGGGGAAGAAGGAAGGCCCGGGTCCCTCGAAGGACCTTCTACTCCCTTAGTGCTCTTTTCCTTTGTCTGTAAACCCTGCTCCCCTTTGACCTATAAAAGGAAGGGCAGGGCTCCCCACTAAGAGGGGGATCGATTCGGAACCGGTTAACACACACACACACACACACCACACGGCCAAGCTCCAGCAGAGCTCTTGGCGTCCTTCCAATCACTCCATCAGGGACTTGGGGTCTTTCCCTCTCCCAACCGTTTGTACCCCCTACTACGAACCTCATTCGGTGCTAATAACATGAGCAGCAACAGACTGGACATAGGGACATTCGGCCCGAACCAGTATAACCCTTGTGTCCTTTAGCGCACCATCCAGGCCTAACGCGCATCAATTACAAATTTACTCGCCGGTGTTTGTTCGAAACCCCGACAGTTGGCGCGCCAGGTAGGGGCCTTTGCGCGTTCCAAACCAGGCCGCGGATGGCTAACCACGACATTAGCTGGGTCCCAGGCGCACACATGCATTTTGGGAGCCTGGATTTCATCATCACGGGGAGAGGAGATTTGGCATGGTCGCACGCCGCCATCCAATCTCTTCCCTCCAACGGCCATTACCATGAGAGGCTTGGGCGTCAGCTCGACGTCTCCCACGGACCATGGGAGTCCAGGGAGAAGCAACATCGCCTCGCCATTGCCAACGGCGACAGCATGGCGCGACCTTCTGGTGAGAGACACCTCTCTCCGGAACGACACGTATGGAGCGCCTCGATGGCGCTTCCATTCGGTCTCCGCAACGCCGCGGTGACCGCGAGCCATCTTCTGGCACTACGCATGGTTCTAACGCCCACGGACAACGAGTTCGTGGGGGTGATTGAACACCACACGGAGTCTCTCCACAAACTCCTCGCCGAAGAGCCAGAGTCATCCTCTAGCTCTGACTCCAGCAGCGGGAGCCATCGTCCTTCCCGGGGATGCTTTGTGACGCAAACCCCCGAGGGACACGTCGAAAGCATCTCCGGGGAGGAGACTACCCCCGCATTCGACCCTGCCGGGGCAACCCAGAGAGGAGCAGCCGCCCCGCCCCACATGGGGGTGGAGCAGCTAAGAGCCCGAAGGGAGGAGATCGCTGAAGCCGGGCAACAGCTTGCCCGAGAATACGAGAAAGTCAATAAAGAGATCGACGCCATGGAGATGGTGGGCGCAAGACGCACCCACCGCCTGTGCAGTACACCAAAGGATCCTCACCGACGACGGGGGCTCTCCCACACTTCGCCGGGCGAGCTAAAACATCGCCGCCAAGAACGGCCTTACTTCACGGTCTCCCACAGCCCCGACATCCGAGGATCGCCGGGCCCGCCGAGAAATCCGCACATTGCTCGAACGTGCGGCGGCACAGAAGACAGAGAGCTCGTTGTCTCGGCGACGCGAGCTCGACACCAGCCAACGCACGCCCTCGGTCCGTCCCGCCAAAGATGCGCTCGGCCACCAAACGCCACCAGCGACAAAGTAGACGCTACAGGGTCCCGTGCATGAATGCCTCGCCACAACCACGACGCTGCAAGAAGACCATCGACGCCCACAGCGCGCCTACAATGACTCAAGAGAAGGAGCCAGACATGGCTACCACCCTCGGCGCGGCGGACGCTACGTCAGCGGCGAGGACCGGAGTCCGAGCCCCGGCCTCCTGGGACCTTAAGCCTTCGGCCGACACATCCTCAACGCCGCTTTCCCATCAAGGTATCGACCGCCCACCAACGTTCCTAAATATTCCGGTGAAACTAACCCCGGGCTCTGGCTCGAAGACTATCGGCTTGCCTGTCAAGCCGGTGGCGCAAATGATGACCACTTCATTATTCGCAACCTCCCACTGTTCTTAGCCAATTCGGCGCGAGCATGGTTGGAGCACCTACCGTCCAACACCATACACAGTTGGGCGGATTTGAGGGAAATCTTTGTGGGAAATTTCCAGGGCACATACAAACGCCCCGGGAACCCATGGGACCTTAAGAACTGCCGTCAAAAGGCCGGTGAGACTCTCCGCGAGTACATCCGGCGCTTCTCACGGCAGTGCAACGAGCTTCCCAACGTCGCCGACGCCGACGTGATAGGAGCCTTCCTATCGGGGACAACCTACGAGTCTTTAGTTCACAAACTGGGACGCAGGAGCCCACGAACAACCAAGGAACTCCTGAACATCGCGACCAGTCACGCCTCAGGGGAGGAGGCAGTCGGAGCGATCTTCGATCGCCTCGACGGCAAGGCCAAGCGGGACGAGGACGCCGCGAAAGGCGCCTCAACCGCTTCGCCAAAAAGAAGAACAAGAAGCAACGACGTGACGATTCGCTCACAGTCGCCGCCGACCGCAAGGGTAGTCGGAAGCCCACGGAGGGCACTCAACCACTTCAAAAAAAATGCTCGAGGGGTCAGTCCGAACCACGCCTTCCTCTGTGAAGCACCTCGCCAAAGACTGCGGTCTCATGCGCAAGTTCTTACTCGGGAGCACCAACAAGGGGGGAGCCGGGAAGGCGCCGCCTCCCCGCGCAGAGACGATGAGGAGGAGAAGGACGAAACCTTCCCAACTCCGAACGGCGCCTTTATGATCTTCGGAGGATCAACGGCCACGACTCCAAGCGGCGTCCGAGGTCGCGCGCGCCGAGGTCTCTATATAGCTGACCGCCATGCCGCCTTCCTTCGGTGGTCGGAATCGCCATAACCTTCGACCGGACCGACCATCCGGATACCGTCCCACACCCGGGAAGGTACCCGCTTGTTGTCGACCCGATCGTTGGTCCAAAGCGACTCACAAAGGTACTGATGGACGGGGGCAGCGGCCTCAACATCATGTATGCCAAAACACTCGATGAGATGGGTGTCGACCGGACGAACCTCCGCCCCATCCGAGCGCCCTTCCATGGCGTCGTACCTGGCAAACAGGCCATACCACTCGGGCAGATCGATCTGTCCGTCACTTTTGGGGATCGGTCCAATTACAGGATCGAAACCCTCACCTTTGACGTGGTAGGGTTCCCCGAACTTTCCATGCCATCTTAGGACGACCATGCTATGCGGAAGTTCATGGCCGCTCCCAACTACACGCACCTCAAACTAAAACTACCGGACCCCACGGGATTATCACCGTCGGCGCCTCCTTCCAGCCGGGCCTCACGAATGCGAGGTCAAATGTCGCGCCATGCAACAAAGAATCGTCGCCCGGGAACTCGCCGCCCTCGTGAAAAGGTCATCGAAGAGGCGCCCGACGCCGAGAAAGTAACCGGGTCGTTTAAATCAGCAGAGGGCTCCAAAGAGGTCATCATAGACCCCGGCAGCTCCGAAGAAAAAATGGTGCGCATCGGCACCACGCTCTCCCCTAAATAGGAAAGCGCGCTCGTCGACTTCCTCCGCGACAACAGAGACATCTTTGCGTGGAAACCCTCGGATATGCCAGGCATTCCGAGGGAAGTCGCCGAGCACACCCTAAAAATCCATCCAGGCTCCAAGTCGGTGAAACAACGCCACGCCGCTTCGACGAGGAAAAGCGCAGGCCATCGGCGAAGAGATAGCCAAACTATTGACCGCCGGATTCATCAAGGAGGTACACCACCCGAGTGGTCGGCAAACCCCGCCCTTGTTCGAAAGAAAAAACGTGAAATGGAGGATGTGTTGATTACACCGGTCTCAACAAAGCGTGCCCAAAGGACCCGCTTCCTTTACCACGCATAGATCAAATAATCGATTCCACCGCTGGGTGCGAAAACCCTCTCGCTTTCGGATGCGTATCTGGCTACCATCAAATTGCGATGAAGGAATCCGACCAACTCATGACCTCTTTCATCACTCCCTTCGGGCCGTTCTGCTACGTTTCAATGCCGTTTGGGTTGAAAAACTATAGGGCAACATACCAGCGATGTATGCTCAGATGCTTCGGAGACCTCATCGGGCGAACCATTGAGGCCTACGTCGACGACATCGTGGTAAAGTCCAAACGGGCTGACCACCTCATTGCTGATCTCAAGCAAATCTTTGCAAAACTCCGAGCAAACGGTATCAAGCTCAACCCCGAGAAATGCGTTTTCGGGGTCCCGAGGGGCATGCTGCTCGGCTTCATCGTCTCCGAGCGCGGCATCGAGGCCAACCCGGACAAGATTTCGGCCATCACAAGCATGGGCCCAATCCAGAACGTAAAGGGGGTACAGCGGATCACCGGGTGCCTTGCCGCCCTCAGCCGATTCATCTCACGCCTCGGCGAACGAGGTCTCCCCCTTTACCGCCTTTTGAAAAAAGCCGACCGCTTCAAGTGGACACCCGAGGTCCAGGAGGCACTTGACATGGTCAAGCAACTTCTGACAAAGGCCCCGATCCTCGTCCCCCCAAGCAACGGAGAGGCACTCCTGCTATACGTAGCGGCCACCACACAGGTGGTTAGTACCGCCCTGGTAGTAGAGCGGGAAGAAGGGTACGCACTCAAGGTACAACGTCCCGTGTATTTCATCAGCGAAGTACTATCCGACTCCAAAACCCGCTACTCCCAGATCCGTAAACTCTTGTACGCCGTCCTCATCACCAAAAGGAAACTACGTCACTACTTCGAGTCACACCCCGTGATAATGTAGAATATCGCTTCCCCTCGGCGAAGTCGTCCGGAGCCGTGGACGCCACAGGAAGAACCGCGAAGTGGGCACTCGAGCTGATGGATCAAGGCATAACATATGCCCCACGAACGGCGATCAAATCCCAAGTATTGGCTGACTTCATCGCAGAATGGACCGAGATCCAAACGCCACCGGCGATCGTAGATCAGGAGTACTGGACAATGTACTTCGACAGGTCACTAATGAAGAAAGGCGCCGGTGCGGGGCTGGTCTTCGTATCACCCCTTGGGGTCCGAATGAGGTATATGGTCCGTCTCCATTTCCCCTCGTCGAATAATGTTGCTAAGTATGAAGCTCTCGTCAATGGCCTACGAATCGCCATCGAGTTGGGCATCCGACGCCTCGACGTTCGGGGCGACTCCCAGTTGATCATCAATCAAGTCATGAAGGAATCAAGCTGCCACGACGCCAAGATGGCCGCATACGCCAAGAGGTCCGACAACTGGAGGATAAGTTCGACGGCTTGGAACTCAATCACATCCCGAGATGCCTCAACGAGGCAGCCGACACGCTTGCGAAAGCGGCATCTGGCCGAGAGCCGGTCCCCACGGGAGTTTTCGCCAGCGACCAGCACAAACCCTCGGTACGCCACAAAGGGTCGGGGCGGGCCGACGACGGCCCATCCGATCCTACCCCGGGGGCTGACCAGCCAGCAGCTCCGCCCGACCCCGAGGTCATGGAGCTTGAAGAAGGCACAACACCCGACCCTCCGAATGACTGGAGAACGCTCTACCTCGATTACCTTCTCCACGACACTTTACCAGCGGATAAGATGGAAGGCCGACGGCTCGCATGCCGCGCCAAGTCCTTCGTCCTTGTAGAAGGCGAACTCTACAAACGAGGCCACACCGGGATCTTGCAAAGAATGCATTCCCGCCGAAAGTGGCAAGCTTCGCTGAGCGACATCCACGGCGGGGTCTCTGCGGTCACCACGCCACACACTAAGAACTCGATCGGAAACGCATTCCGGCAGGTTTCTCTCGCCCACCGCGAGAGCCGACGCCGAGCAAATCGTATGCACTGCGCGAAGGGTGCCAATTACGCCGACAGACTCACCTCCCGCCCAGCACTCCAGATGATCCCCATCACGTGGCCCTTCGCGGTCCGGGGCTCGATCTAGTTGGACCTCTTAAAAAGGCACCCGGGGCTTCACCCACCTACTTGTCACCATAGACAAGTTCACCAAATGGATCGGCTCGGCCGATCTCTACGATCAAATCCGAGCAAGCCGTGCTGTTCTTCCTCGACATCATCCATCGTTTTGGAGTACCAAACTCCATCATCACGGACAACGGCACGCAATTCACCGGCAGGAAATTCATTCGATTCTGCGATGAGCAACACATCCGGATTGATTGGGCAGCCGTCGCACACCCCCGAATGAACGGGTAGGTCGAGCGCGCTAACGGCATGCTCCTACAGGGCCTCAAACCCAGGATCTTCAACCGGTTGAACAAATTCGGCGCACGATGGTCACCGAGCTCCCCGCCAGTGCTCGAGCCCGAGAACAACTCCCACCGGCCACCGGCTACACGCCTTTTTTATGGTCTACGGTGCCGAGGCCGTCCTCCCGACGGACCTTGACTACGGAGCACCAAGGGTCAAAGCATACAATGAAGAAGGAGCCGAGGCATCCCACCAAGACGCCATGGACCACCGGACGAAGCCCGCGACATCGCCTCCCTCCATTCGCCAAGTACCAAAGAAAGGCTGCGATGGTACCACGGACGACGGGTACGGGACCGAGCCTTCAACGTTGGGGACCTTGTCCTCCGCCTCGTACAGAGCAACAAGGACCGCCACAAGCTCTCCCCACCCTGGGAAGGGCCGTACGTCATCGAGGAAAAACTCCGGCCAGGCGCCTACAAGCTGAAAACCATCGACGGCAAGGTCTTCACCAACGCCTGGAACATTGAATAGCTACGTCGCTTTTACCCCTAAATAAATGCATACTTTTCCTTATCGCTCGGTTTTCTTTACAAAATCCTCGAACTTTAAGTGACGCCCACCCCAAATCACAAAGGGTCCGACCTCACTCGGGGGCCGATACAACCGGTACATTTCAGACACAAATTGCAAACTCTTTCTAAGTTTTTGATTCATCCCATGAACAAGTCCTAAAAACTAGGATTAAAAAAGACGCCCCGAGTATAAACCGGTAGGATCATGGAGAACCACACCCCTTGCCGGGTTATAATCTCCTTGCTCACCAAAGATAAATCGTGACTAAATCACCGCACTTTAGTCTTTTCGCGAACTTGAACCATGGGAAGGATCAAAGGACACCGAAAACCTCCTCCAAAGAGGAAGAAATCGAAAAAATGTTTGCCATGACAAAAGATGAAAAATTTGTTCATTCTTTGCACAAATTCACCACTTACAAAGTAATTTCATCACGAAAATGGCCAAATGAGCTCCCAAGACCAAAAGCTACCCGCTCAGGGACTCCCCCACAAACTTATTCGATTACAACCTCTGCTTAGATCGACCACGACTACTACTGCGGTCTCCGTGCCAATCTCGTCAGGCACAACCACCAGAAGGAGCTCTTCGTCGCCATCGAGGGCATGTACACGGGCCAATACGTCTACTGCGGCCGCCGCGCCACGCTCTCCACCGGTGACGTCCTACCGCGCCGCAGGATCCTCGAGGACGTCGTCGTCTGCAACGTCGAGCATCACGATCGGCGACTGTGGTGTCCCTCCACCGAGGCACCCGGGGACTACGCCATCGTCATCAGCCACAACACCGACAACCGCGCCCGAACGAGGGGCGCCACCCGCCGGAGGAAGGCCACAACGAACCATGGCGAGGACAACACCGCTCGACACCCTCCGGTGCTCCCCCTCCTTCGGCGGCGGTGGCAACCTCTCCTCGGCGAAGGCGGCCCGCACCATCTCATCTACGTTGGATGACCTCCACTCGACATCACGCCCCGACTCACCGATTTAAACTCGTGAGTATCCCCTCTAGCATTACCCCTCTCTCACCAAGGATCCGCCATGACGACACGAGCGTATTATTCGGTGGAGAAGAAAAGGAGAAGAGGTAGCGGCTCGAGCGTAATGAGAAGCGGACGAGAACCCCCCTCCCTCTCCCTATTTAAGGAAGAGGACCAACAGATAAGGAAAGGCGAAGGACGGGACCGAAAAACTCTCTGCCTTCCCCCTATTCAATACAGGTGGCAAATCAATGCTGACAGGAACCCGATGGACGGGACGCGCCTGGACCGACGGGACGCCGCGCAATTAATGAGACGCCACCTGACCAAGCGGGCATGACCCACCACCACCCACCGGGCGCGAAGACCGGGGCGCACCCGCACAAGCGACTCTCCGTTCCCCCAGGCAGGACCGTGAGACGACCCAACAACGAAACCTCCATCCAGAGGGAGCCCAGCAGGCCTCACGGGCCGATCGAACGGCCCAGGTAAAACAACGGAGAAACGACCGCTGAAAGATAAGTACCTCCGCTTACTTACTTTAAGCAATAATTTCTTCACCGAGCCACCGACCCCAGCAACGGCGTGGGCACGGACATTGCTCGGGGGCTGTTGAGGGCGCCTATTTGTTTAGACACTCTCTTCGCCCGACCCCTCCTTACGTCTAAAAGCCAGGAACACGGTGTGTGGGTATAAAAACTTTGAATAGAACTGGACGAACCACCAGACCCCACGCCTCGACGGCTACGGTGTTTTTTTGTTCACCAAAGATAAAACGAACTCATAGTTCCCCGCACCACTAGCCTCGGCTCTCACCTTCCCGAGAGGGGTTCGAGGGGTCCCCTGCAGCCTCCTCCATGGAGAGTCTGTCAGGACGACTAAAGCCAATCGGACGGCTTGAATCGCCATCGAGAGGCAGAAACGAAAAATTACGATGCTCATGCAGGTCACGACCGACCCCGTCGTAAACAACGGACTCGAAACCGCGCGGACACATCTGATAGGAGCTTCCCATCGCTCACACCACCGAGGTAACATTAACGAACCCTGTTTTTGTTTCAAATTTATCAGATATTAAACTCATGCAATCGTCAGATCGCAACACTTCATGTCGCGTCATGAAGTGGCAGTCACCTCGTTCTATACGAGCAATGAACGACCGAGGTTCGTAGGCTGGCCCGCGAAGGGCTCGAGGCCGCCTCGTGTCAAACAGAGCCAGGGAGAAATAACCGAGACGAGCCCCCAGCGGCCCTCGCCCCTCGACCCCGCCGAAGCGGGCGGGGCGCCTCTCGACCTTTTCTCGCTCGAATCTAACCCCGAGCCAAACCCACGTAATCTCCACCGAGGAGAGGCTAACGGGCCCCCGAGCCCATCAAAACAGCTCGGGCATCTGCCGGAGGCGGGTTGGAAAAAGGTGAAATGCCACCAAAGAGTTTCTATCGATCACATCAAGAAATGATGGACCCGGATTTCACACGAACGCATCTAAGAGCGAGCTCATCGAGCGCAACACTCGAGCCATCGAGGCAAGTGTCGTCAACTCAACCCCTCTGGTTGCGAAAACCGAGGATGGGGTAACGCACGAAAAATGGCCGACCCCTATCAGACCCCAACAGGGCTCGGGGACTCAAGCCGCTCGATCCGACATCGAGAGACCGAGGTTCGAAGGTCGGCCCGCAAAGGATACGAGACCGCCTCGCGTCAAACAAGAGCCAGGGGAGAAAACGTAGATGAGCCTCAATGGCCTTCGCCCATCCCGCATTAAGGCGGACAGGGTCATCTCAACCTTCTAAAAAGTTCGACCCAACCCCCTGCCGAGCCCATAGAATCCCCGTCAGAGGGGGAATCTGTTGGAAGGCAGGCCAAGGGGTAACGAAACCCCACCTAGGGGCTTTGCTGACCCCATCGCAAAGCAGCCGTAATAGGTTTTTTCTAGCCAAACACCCCCGATAGTAAGCTCATCGGGCACGTCATTCGAGCCACCAAGGCAAATAACGCCGCCCCAATCCCTCCAAACATGAAGAAAGATGGACGGAACGAACACCACAAAATGAGCCGACCCGTCTCCAGGAACATCCGACCCCAGCAAAAACAAGGGGCCAGATCTCACTCGGGGGCTGGTAAAGGTACGAATACCTCCTCTCTTTTATCGAAATAAGTCTCTTTTTTGCCAAAAGGAAAGAAGGTAAAGATCAAACGAAACGAAATCACGAAACAAAATCATAAAACTATGTCCGAACACGACAGTACCGACATTAAGTTCGCATATTACATATAACTACTCATCAAATTAATTTTTTTGACTAACTACTCACATGGAGGAAGAGCCATCTCTTTCAATCATTCCGCCAGTCCCGCAAAAAAAGTGCCACCACCTTCTCCATCTCGTCCCACCAGATCTTCATAAACAGCATGAAGCCTTGGCTCATCACGTTCGTGTTAATCTCCTTATCATAATGAGAATGGGCGACGGTAAAGGCTTGGGTGATCCCGCGCAAAAAGCATTTTCCTTAAGTTGGCTCACTCAAGCCAGTGATACCAAGCAACACGGGCCATGAGCGGGCTGGTCTCCACCGCTCCACCACCCGCAGGGCGCCAAGGACTCCCGACGGTGATCTGCGAAGGTCATGCCCGCCGCTTTCAAATGAAGCACCCCTCGCACCTGGGCGAGCTCCCTTTTTAGTCCAGCGGAGACATTCTTGGCAGCCTGCTTCTGGGCCATCGTGGTTTCGAGATCCACACGAAGGAGTCCACCACCGGCGCGCCTCGTCAAGGCTCTCCCGATGACCTTGGTCAAGCTCCTCGCAAGCCGCTTGCACGCCCTCGAGCGAAGTCTCTCCTCGGATCGACGCGCGCCTCGTCCCCTCCCCCTCAGACGATTGATCATCAGCCGCAGCCTTTGTCCACCTTCTTCTAAAGGGCCACGGCTCCGCCCTCGGCCTTCCGCCTGAGATCCCACTCCACCTCCAGCTCGCTCTGGGTCTCGACAGCCCGCCAGCTGGCCTGGGCATCCTTCTCGAGCAGCTCGTCTCGCTCCTTCAGAATCTGGCGGCTTCTTCCTCTTCAAGCTTCGACCTCGCCTTGAGTCCTCGAACATCCTGTGGATCTCCTCCGTGTCCCGACACGCCTCGACCTCCCGCTCCTTGGCAAGCAACAAAGTCTGCATGCGGCCATATCTGCCGCAATGCCTCTTCTTCGTGAGGCGGTCCCACTCCACTTTTTGCTCACGGAGGAAACGGGATTTATCCTGGCTACGAGCAGCGATAATCTACAAAAGGAAACCAATATCAGAAGTTCGAAAAACACAAAAGCATATGAAGAAAGAAGAAAAAACAACGAGGAAGATCAAACCGATACCCGGTCGTGGGAACAAAGACCTCGTGCGAGAACTTCCCGGCCTGGTTCGAGCCTCCATCATGCTCGAGATCCCGAGGTCAAGGCTCTCCCGCTCCATGCTCTTGGCATGATCGCAAGCGAGAGGGCAACCGACGAGGGATCCCGAGGGACATCCATCGAGCGGGCGGCTCCCCTCGCGTGGGGGGCGCGCCGCCCCGACAAGGGGGCCGGGGGTGACTCCCTCCTCCTCCTATGCGCCACCACCACGACATCCGACGACCCTCCGGGTGCTCGCCTCCGCTCAGCCCGCCTCGTCCGCCGTGCCACAGCCGCCCGCCGGCACCACCGATCGCTCTCACCCTCGGACGCCAACGTGGCAACATCCAACCCCACCAGTTCTCGGAGTGGTCACGCCATCTCCACTTGGGTCTCCGGTGGCGCGAATTCGCTCCGCCCGACACCACCCGCCGGCGGCGCGTAGGATCCACGACCGGCCAGATCTGCCGCGCCCACCGCGGAAGATACCGCCGGCTCGACAACCGCCGAGGGCGCGGGCTCCACCACAGGCGCCGTCGGATCAGCCAGCACGGCCTCAACATCGGCGCCGTTCCTGCCCAAAACAGGGGCGACGTCGGGCAGCACCAACCGTCCCGCCTGAATGGTGAGACTCTTCTTGGGCGCCAGCCCTAGGGAGTGGCCCGTCCGCAAAAACCTACGCAAAGGTAAGAGGCGTCAGGTCAAAAATAGAAAGGTAAAAAGGATGAAAAACACGGGAATCAGCGGCTTACGCGGACGCCTTTGGCCGTCGGAAACGCTTTGGGGATGAACCCCCAGGTCCTTGCCCCAACTCGTCTGGACGGGGCCTTTTCGAGCCTGCCCCCTGCTTCGAGGCAGGGGGGCTCATCTCCCTTACCACAGGGGGCACGGCGCCAGAGCCGCTCCTCTCCACCATCACCGCAGGATCGGTGGCGGTAGGCCCGCCTTCCTCCTCCCACCGATCCCTGGCCGGAACGCCGTGCGAAGCGGCAGACTCCCCGGCTTCCACCAACTCGCTTCCCTCTGCGTTTAACGCTGGGGTCCCTCGCAGGGCGGATTGGCACCGGTCAAGATGTCCTCATCCTCCAGACGCCCCAATCCACGCCGGCGGCTACCTCATTGTCATCGCCATCATCATCATCATCATCACCGCCACGTCTTCCCCTCGATCCCGTGCTTCTTGCTTCACCGCCTCTCCTTCTTCTTCCGCCCCTTGCCTTCTCATCCCATTCACCAAGCAAGGCGATTCGCACCGCCACGGCGGATCCCTCGGCATCGGAGCAGGATGCGTTTTTGAAGGAAAGCCTCCTCGGCTGGTCCCGAACACCCCAAAATAAAAAATCAGAAATACGGAGATATTGGCAAAAGAAGGAGCAAGGGAAAAGAAGGCATACGAATTCAAAGAACCCAGGTTCCGGCCACATTGGGGGATGTCCGGGCACCGGATATACAATGTCTAGGTCGTCACCAGCAGAATCCTTCGTCGGCTCCATCGCCTCCTTAACGCGCTGCGACACTTCGGAATAAGGGAGCGCCTCGTCAACGAGCACCGTCCCCTCAAACGACATCCCGGGCATCATCCGATACAGGGGAAGCGCACGCGCCATCAACGGCACCACCCTCCTCACATGATAGTCGCCAATAATCCCCACCCCCTTTATGCCCCGATCCATCAGAGCTCGGAGGGCGGTGAGAAGGTCGTCAAGGTGCTTCTTGTCCTTTCGCTGGACGCCCCAACCCCACGACGCTGGGGCCTCTTCGATCAGGCGCCCGGTGTACTTAGGCAGGGTAGCACTCAGGTCATCCCTGACGTAAAACCACTGCGAGTGCCATCCCTTGTTCGAGGTCACCAGACGCATGAGCAGGTAATCCTTCGACCGGGTAGGGCGCAGATGAATGCTGGCACACCCCATCGGCACATTCACCTCCTTCCCCCCGACCCGCCTCTTTGACAAACTAACGGTGAAAAAATATCGCCACAGATCGAAATGGGGATCGATCCCCAGGAAACCCTCGCACAGGGCAACGAACGCCGCCATGTGTTGAACCCCATTAGGAGTCAGATGCTGCAGCTCCACCTCATAATAATCCAGCAGCCCCCGAAGGAACCTATGCACGGGTACCCCGAACCCTTGCTCATGGAAGATGGCAAAAGAGACGACATACCCTTCAGGCGGCACCGGCTCACCCTCGTCGCCAGGTAGCAACCACTCCCGGACGGCGGACAGTGGGCGGAGAAGGCCACGGCGGATGAGGCACTCCAGACGCCAGGAGGTGATGCTTGATCTGCCCCATAACTCCATCACAGCAGTAGGGGGGAAGGGCAGGCGCGAGCTCAACGACGGCCAGAACACGAACGCAGGCCTGTCGATGGTGGCGATGCGGGCGTGAGAGGCTGGGACGATGGGCGGCGGATGTTTCAGAACGCAAAGGTAGGGGAGCGAAATACGGAACCTCGGGGGTGAACCCCGTGGTTTTATAGGGGGCGACGGACGCGAGAAGGGCAACCCTCGGCCTCGATCTCCGGGCCAGCCACGCGTGCCGCCGCGTCACGTCGCGGGACACGCGCCCATAGTCCCTATCCTTTCACCCCAAAAATCTCGGCGGACGGATCGCCTTCCCCAAGTGAATCCAGACTCTCTTCCCACCCGGGGAAGCACGGGTCATAAAGGTTTGTTCTCTCTCTCTGGCCCACCTAGGGCCCAGAGGCTCGCTGGCCGGCCCAACTAAAAAAGGATCTTCGGACGATCCGAGATCAAGGGCAGAAGCACCAGTTAGGTCATCTCAAAATCGGTTCCCAAATGAACGGAATACCACGTCCCATTCGTAAAAATGTCCGGTTGACGAAAAATTAAGTCCTTCAACCTTACCCGCCGAGAGAGACAAGAAACCCCCCGGATGATTCACCCCGAATCACCCGAGGGCTCGGGGACTACTGTCGGGGACCTAATACCGGGGTACCCCAAAGAGGAGGAATCAATGCACCATCGAACGGTGAAAACTCCCGAGCGCGCTGTATCTCTTGCCCGAGCAAAAATAGGAGTCTTGCTCCGCCTCCGAATCGACCCGAGGGCTGGGCTCGGCCCGTCCGACAAATGGATGACAACTCCCCCCTCTCGACGGTGGATAACAACTCACCGACCCCAAGGGATACACTCCACCTCGCCTGACCCCCCCGAGGGTTGGCTCGGCCCCGCCCGACGGCCGGGGACACCTCCGCTTTCGCCCGACGGTAAAAGCTAGGTTTTACCTCATCCAACGACCAGCGACGGACCTCGTCTTAAACCGATATCCGGAGGTCGGTTCACTCACCTAACGAAACGTACCCGCATCCTCATGATGGCGACTACACAGGTAAGACAAGACATTCAGTCAACCACCACGACATCGCCATGCCCTCGCACCCTCAGCAGAGAGTACCATCGATGTGGCGAGCCAAGCACCGACCTCTCCAGCGTGGCGAGCCCGAACAAAGGTTGCAGGCGCCGCTATCCATCCTACAAGATTTGTAGGCGCCACCCGCAACCTCCGGACGAAAAAACCAACGTGAGACATACGACAACCACTACGGTCCAAGGGCAAACCAACAGTCACCACGCCACCCGACCCCCTCGGGTCGGGCTCAAAGAAATCTGTCCGACACGCCGCGCTCACGGGGCGGGATGGGACGTACCCACTTGCTAAACAGTGGCCATGGCACGGCCCACGATGATCTACAGTCACCTCACTCCTGACACGGCCTGCCATAATGGATAGGTCAGGCATGGGGAAGAAGGAAGGCCCGGGTCCCTCGAAGGACCTTCTACGCCCTTAGTGCTCTTTTCCTTTGTCTGTAAACCCTGCTCCCCCTTGACCTATAAAAGGGAGGGCAGAGCTCCCCACTAAGAGGGGGATCGATTCGAAACCGGTTAACACACACACACACATGCACCACACGGCCAAGCTCCAGCAGAGCTCTTGGCGTCCTTCCAATCACTCCATCAGGGACTTGGGGTCTTTCCCTCTCCCAACCGTTTGTACCCCCTACTACGAACCTCATTCGGTGCTAATAACATGAGCAGCAACAGACTGGACGTAGGGACATTCGGCCCGAACCAGTATAACCCTTGTGTCCTTTAGCACACCATCCGGGCCTAACGCGCATCAATTACAAATTTACTCGCCGGTGTTTGCTCGAAACACCGACAAATACCAAGGCCGGTCAAGCCTTCTTGTTTTAGAGTACTTATCCTCACAACAAGCAGCTTGATCGCCTGGTTCTCATCCTCCGTCAAGAGGTTCTTTTCCCATCGATCGTTAACCATGGGACCAGAAGAAGAATGGACGAAAAGAGGAGGAATCATGCTGGCGGAATAAAACCACTCGGAACGCTAATCCCTCACAGAATCAACTAAGTCTTAATCAAAGAATTTAATTTTGAGACCCTGACGAAATTGAATCCCACACCCACCAAGAATAGAACTGTCATCACGGCAGGGTTGTGGTTTCAGACGAAAGAAGTAACTGAAGAGGAAAGAGAAGGAGGAATTCCAAGAAAAGTTTCACAAAGATGAACAAAGACAGAAAGATGAAGGACAACATTGGGGGTAAGATGGTTCAAGGTAACCCCAAAATAATTGAGGAATCGATGGAGGAAGGCAGAAGCAGGAAGGCAGAGCCCAGCATGGACAAAGGAGACAAAGAGGACGATCTCACCAGGACCTGGAGCAGGGACCCGATGCTCGCCTAGAGCCCTCCATTCAGCAATGTCCTTGCTCTGGATCAGACCATCACCAACAAGCTCGCGAAGCTGGTCTTCAATCGTTGTCGGAGCCGGCCAAGCCTTCTGGGCAGCCCTCATGGTCACGAACTCCTAGTTTTTGATCACGGAAAGGGATGACTCCTCATCCACGAAGGTAGCCTAGGACTTGCTCGTAGCTTTCTTCCTACCCATGTACTAGCGGAAGCAAAAGGGCACTAGGGAAAGACGAGGCTAAGACGATGGTGCTCAGATGATGGCGACAATGGCGGCGACGAATTTATGAAAACTAGGGTTAAATGGCAAGAGCAGGGTAGTAAAGAAAAAGAAGATGAAAGGTCTTTAAATAGATTTTATAGCGATAAAAACGGCCTACAAGGACCGTTAAAGCACGGTGTGAGAACACAACGGTCCATTTACTGACACAGCTAAAATGACGGAAGGCATACATCCACACAACGGTACAGTTCAACGGGCAGATTTTGGACTTATCCATCCAGCGGCAAAGTTACCATATTGCTGCAAAAAGAACTCATCAACCATGAAGCAACGGAAGGTTACCTCACAGGGAACATAACAACCCGGTCCTAAAAAAAGAACTTGGGACTCTCATGAACAACCGGACATCAGCAGAATAAAGAATGACAACTCAGAAGACATGATTCTTTTCATTATAAATGGTTTCAAGAAATTGAAGATTACACATCTTATAAGACCCAACAAACTCGGTACTACGACAAGCAAGGTAGCAAAGAGGAACCCGGACACAGCTAGGCTCTGGAACGACTACGTGTCCCAAATTGCTACTCGGTAGAACAAACCGCACTCGGCTACACTGTTTTGTTCAAAGGACGGACACAGCACATCACAAGACTTCCTCCAACTACCACCACGTACTTCCAAGTACAATGCCGTTGCGGGGTTAGTCTACCTCTAATCCCAATCACAAGGCTTCCTCCAGCTACGACAAGATGCATAGAAACTACAAAAGATGCCCAGGGGCTGCTCTACTTCACAAACTACCATATTCATGACTACGAAGGCTTCCGAACAAGCAACAAAATGTTCAATGAATGAAAACAGCACTCCGGGAGGGTATTTATAGATCAAAGGAGTGGCGCACATGGACTAGGAGCACCAACGAAACAAGCCTAACAAAGGACACAGTGAAAAGACAGGACTCAATAATGAAAGACTCAGGCGAGAAGGAACAGTACTCGAAGACGAGCATATTCAGAAGAATATGCCAACGCTGTACAACCCGTGAACAGGCAACATTTACACTCAACCACCACCATACAACCACACCTGACAAACAGCAGACTACCAGAGAATACGTCAAGACAATGCATCCGAGTTCTTTTTGAATCAAAGAACCCGGATAAATGCTCAGAGGTTGCAACAGGGGAAGATTTCAGTTCCTTGAACAAATCAGACTCAAGACCCTCCAACTCTTTGTTCCAAACAGCAAGAGGCTCGAGGGCTACACTCAGTGAGTGCACTTTTTCTTCAAAAAATCGCACATCACTCGAAAGGCTTCTTCAAGACAGTAATTTTCAAACAACATAAGATTCAAGACCCTCCAGCTCCTTGTTCTAAATAGCAAGAGGCTCGGGGGCTACACTCAGTGAGTGCACTTTTTTCTTCAAAAAAGCGCACGTCCCCAAGAAGACTTCTTCAAGACAAAACTACTTTAAGGACTCATGACAAAAAGAAGCCGGACCGAGCTATATCCGAGTTCTTTTTTATAAAGAACCCGGGTACATGCCCGGGAACATTTCAACGAAGGATCAGAGCGATTTTAAGACAAGACCCTCCCGCTCCTTGTACCAAATAGCAAGAGGCTTGGGGGCTACACCCAAAGAGGGAGTACTTTTTTCTTCAAAAAGGTACACACCACGCGAAGATCTCACAAAGCGCTACACGGTTTCGCTCAAGAAAGCACTCGGACGACGCTTGTTCCTGCTCGGCAAGACCTGAAAGAATAAGACGAGGCTTCCAGAGCTCAACCATGAAGTGCTCGGAGGCTTGTCGGTGCGGGACCCACGGGATACCCTGCAAGGGAGAGAGAAGATCTAGTCTAATTAGGATTCTCCCCATGTAATCTTAGTAGTATTATTATTCTGTAATCTTACTAGGAACTCTTATTGTAAACCGACTAGAATTCTGACCTCCTAACTATATAAAGGAGGGCAGGGTTCCTAGATCATGACTTCTACAACACAACAACACACAATCAATCCAACGCAAAGGCTAATGCCGACTGGATGTAGGGCTATTACTCGATCAACGATCGAGGGCCCGAACCAGGATAAATCGACTGTCTCTTGCGTTCACCGTCGAGTTCCGCATACGCTGAAGCCCGAACATACTGTCTCGGGTAACCCCGTGACAGGCTATCGGTGGTAAAACATCTACAGTTAGTACCTAGGGTTTCATTAATTCACCAAAACCAAACTAGAGCTTTCAATCTTCTCTTTTTGGTAATTGATGGCAACTCTTTCATAAACATATGATTTAAAATCATTTTGAATCCATGTTGCTTGCCTAAGCATTTTTACTATGTGTAAAGGATTTAGGCAAGTTACATGAACCCGAATTGATAGCATTAGCTCCCCCTATATATGTGCTATGAGTTTGGATTGAAGCTGGCACATATGCAAAGATAGAAAATGTGGGAAAACAATGTCTACCAAATGATGATAAGGTATAAGAGATGGACCTTTAAAGCGTGATACCAATCGGAGTGCACCAATATATCATCCTTAGCACCATTGTTTGCTAGATATTACTTGAAATTACTTGTAAACAACATAAACACTAGATATCTCGTGAGATCAACATTAGAAGCAAGGCTTTAGTACCACTTGTGAAACTAAATTCAAATTGAAAGTACATCTAGCCCTTTAGTGGGTTTTGGATGATTGAATGACAATGTGATTAAAGGTCTAACCCGTTTACTAAGTGTGGACAGGTAATAGATTATCTCACAGGTACTTAATGAAAGACAAAATGATGTGTTGTTGTATAAACAATCTAGTTCAAGCACAAGACAACATTGCAAATAGAATTCATACAAAGGCTTATTTATTGTGGGATTTTCCATGTACTATGTGAAAGCAAACACGGTAAGAATTAATTAATTAGACATGAGGGATTGCATATGGAGTGGTCTCATATTTGAAGCTTGCTAAATTAAAATGAAAAAGATAACAATACAAATGAATGTATGATTCAACACAAGATGTGACTTGATGGCTTGAGATGGTGAAGATAGAAAGGAAATGTTTCGAGGTACTAAGCAAGGGTGAAGGGCAAGCAACGGCTTGACGGCCGAAGAACCTAGCTAGGGTGAAGAAGAAAATATTGGGTACTTTTGGAGATGCTCTTACAATTCACACCTAATGATATTTGTATCCGAGTCGAATATTTGACCTATTATCCGACAGGATATGGGATACCTAACAGATATTACCTTTTTATTTGCATATTCGATATCTGAAAAAACTATCAAAATTCGTATTCGATGTCAAAAAAATATCCAGATATCCGAATCACTAATCAACTCTTTTTTATCGACCGAGCAATCGAAAAATAGCCATACCGTTTACCACCTACTTTCAAGTCTTGATATGTAAAAATTTAAAATAATGCTCTTGACCCATAGCATGTTCAAAAGTTCTGTTTTTCTCAAAAAAACTAGAAAAAATATTTAGTGGCATATACCCTCTCCATCCCAAATTATAAATCATTCCAACTTTCTTTAAGAGTTAAAACATCTCAAGGTTGACAAATTTTCTTTGAGATTTAAAGCATCTCAAGTTTGATCAAATTTATGCCATGCTCAGCTGCCTAGCTCTTATACAAGAAGGTTGAGGGGGTCTATGTTCAGCTGTCTAGCTCTTCAACGGATGGTTTGTGGAAGACATTGTGGAGGCTTGAGGTCCCTCCCAAAGTGAGGGTCTTCCGGTGGAGAGTAGCTCATGAATTCCTTCCGGCAAGGCAAGTGCTTTGTAGAAGACATATTGAGTCGATTGCCTTTTGTGAAGAGTGTGGTGATCCAAAAGAATCTATTCTACATGTTTTGCTTGTGTGTTCGATGGCCAAGGAGTTCTGGCGTCAGGTTCGGATGGGGACAGGGGTGAAAAATCCCAAAATCTAAATCCAACAACTTGGGCTGTTGATCTCATCTCACGTATCTGTGCTAAGCGGGACACAGTGATCATCCTATGTGAAATGTGGGCACTGTGGATGATGAGGAACAAAAGACGCCATGGGGAGCAGCCGATGAGTGTGCAACAGGCTATGCTATGGGCTTGTGACATGGCTTATGATCTGTGGCAACTTAATCATTCGATGAAGCAAAGAGTTAAGGCACAAGAGGCACCAAGGTGGAGACCCCCGGACCCTCGGTGGGTGAAAGATTAACACGGATGCAGTGTTCCAGGCGAATGGCAATAATGGAGCAACTTCATCTATCATTCGTGATCATAGGGGAGCTTTCAGGGCGGCACAAGCGCGGTGGTAGCCTGTTCGGGAGGCCGTATCGTATCGTGGATTATTTACTGCTGGCTGGTTTGGTGTGAGAGAAAAACATTGTTCCTGGCTGGAAATTTACGATCGTTTACGAGCAAACGAACAGGCTGTCAGAGGCGTCTTGATGCCTGCACGATGGAGGCTTTGGCGTGTAGAGATGGACTAAATCTTGCGAAGCAGCTCGGTGAGCAACGTGTGGTGCTGGAGACAGACTGCATCGAGCTAATTAATCTGTGGAAGAAGAAAGACTTGAAGCGATCCATCGTCGACCCGAAGCTGAAGGAGATTGAGAATCTCAGGCTTGCCTTTCAGGATTTTCTTTTTCTTATTTTCTTATGTTAGTAGATGTTGTAATAAGATTGCTCATGTTTTAGCAAAACAAGTCACGAGCACACAATCCATGGAGAGGTGACATGTAACTCCGGCGCATGTATCTGACCTGGTTATGTTTGAGGCTTCGGCCAATTGAATTTTAATGAAAGGCAAGCAAGTCAAAAAAAAAATGGCGTGAGTGGGGGGGGGAGCTCCATCGCGTTTTGCGAACGCATCAGCTGCTCGTCTGGATAGAACGCGGCGTGCGATTAAGGTGACATGGATATGCGCGCGCTGCTCCACAATTTCAGATAGTACAAATTTCTCTACCGCCGGTGGTCGGCGTGGCGCGGAGCCTCGGCGGCCTTTTTTTTAACTAGCCTAGGCGGCCTGCGGCCTGCTGTGTGGTGGAGTGGACACTGGACCGTGGACAGTGGAGGCCCCGTATGCCTGGTGTGGCCCAAGAGAAGAGAACCCGATTTTCCGGACGGATAAGATGCGTGCTGCTTGTGGATACGGACGTAACGGACCTCCTTTTCTGATGGGATCAGTGCCCGCGCGCGGGCGTTTGATCCGATTTCCGATCTGGGCCACGTTTAGATTGTAACTTTTTTCAACCTGATAAATAGTACTACTTTCGTTTTATTTGTCAAATATTGTCCAATCGTGGACCAACTAGGTTCAAAAGATTCATCTCGTGATTTCCAACTAAACTGTGTAATTAATTATTTTTTTTACCTACATTTAATACTCCATACAAATGGCTAAAAATTAACGTGATGGAGAGAGAGTGAAAAAGCTTGGAATTTTGAAGGTATCTAAACAAGGCCATGCTTGCCATGGAGCGACTCGCATCTGAGTGACAGTGTGGCGTCGCGTCAGCCAGACGTGAAGTACCCGCAGGTCACGTCTCGTGCTGCCCCTGTTTATATGTCTGTGCATACCTCCTCCGCGCGATGTCTGTGCACTGCGCTGCTGCAGGTCTCGAGTCCAACACAGCCTTCGGAATTCACCTTTTCTGAGCGAGGATAGTTTCCTCTATACGTTCGTTTCCAATTCTCGTAACCAACTTGCGCTAACCATTCCTCTCAAAAGAAAAGAGAAAAAACCTTGCGCTAACCTTTGCTGTAACAGGAGGATTCTTTTGTTCGGAATTTCAATTGGGTGAGAATTGCTAAGGGAATCAGCAACGCGGGCGTACGGTACATGAGCCCGTGTTTAGTTGCAAAAAGAGTTCAAAAAAAGTGCTACAATATTCATCACATCGAATCTTGCGATACATGCATGGAGCATTAAATGTAGATGAAAAAAAAATTACACAGTTTGGTGGGAAATTACGAGACGAACGTTTTGAGCCTAATTAGTCCATGATTGAACACTAATTGTCAAATAAAAACGAAAATGCTATGGTATCAAATTCCAACTTTCTCCTCAACTAAACCAGGGCTGAATGTTAGCCTAGGGCTTGTTTAGATGATGGTTGGAAATCAGTATTTGACACTGTAGCACTTTCGTTTGTATTTGATAATTATTGTCCAATCATGGCCTAACTAGGTTCAAAAGATTCGTCTCGTAATTTACAATCAAACTGTGTAATTAGTTTACCAGGGCTGAATGTTAGCCTGAGGCTTGTTTAGATGATGGTTGGGAATAAGTATTTGACACTGTAGCACTTTCGTTTGTATTTGATAATTATTGTCCAATCATGGCCTAGCTAGGTTCAAAAGATTCGTCTCGTAATTTACAATCAAACTATATAATTAGTTATTTTTTATCTATATTTAATACTTCATGTATATGTCTAAAAATTTGATATGATAGAAAGAAAGTGAAAAAACTTGGAATCTAAAGTTCCTGAGGAAAAAGGTTCGTTCACACGTCGGCACAGAGTAGGGAAACCAGTATCTCTCCACCGCAGGCTATATACTAGCCAAATTTGCATCCCATGGTCCTGTATTTCTCTCTCTTCACAGAGTCCATATGCTTTTGCTTTCATCCGTCAGCTTTGTCAGTTCAAAGTGTGCTCTAGGGACTTTGCTTTTACCCACAGCGCACTCTCCGGTGGGTGCTTCCGCATTGTGTGAGTTGGGGCAACGGGCTCCTCTGCAAGCTACACTGATGGTCTGCGAGGATATTAACTCGGTAGCTTTTTTTGTCTGAGAATATCTGGCCTGACCAAGCGCATATATATATATATATATAACCATATGTCTCTTTGGGTTTTCAGGTCTAAAGTTTAATAAGTTGACTCAAATTGAAAACTAAAATGTTATACCACTTTAGCTTACTCGTATGGTCTAAAGTTTTGAGAAATGGTCTAAACTTTAGATACCACTTTGACCTCTTGTTTAAAACCTCAAGAGTTAAAGTGGTCTAAAATTTAGACCATGAGATCTAACGTAGAGCCTATATATATACGCCCTGTTCATTTGAGTTTGTTTAGCAGCCATGGCTGAAAGTACTGTTGACTGGTTCGGTGTAAGAAAAAAATACTATTCGTTGGCTGATAAGCCATGGCTTATAAGCTAAATACAACTAAGCGAACAGGCTGACAGAGGAGGGCATGAGCCAGGAGAATTTAAGAGGGCACCCCGAAGACCTAGTGCTAGAGCTAGAACTCAAGCAAGCTCACGTTCATGACACCGTTGAATTTTAATTGGACTTGAACTACTTTTATTTAATTAACATCAAATAAATCATAAGACTCATGTTAAATGCTCGGTACAATAAAGATTTAATAACATGTAGGATTTGGACTAATGTTAGCTCGTTTTAAATATGTGGCTATTATGTGCACATGTTGTGAGGTTGAGACGAAAGACATGTCACACACACGCACACCTACCTGAGCCGAGAGGAGAGGCTAGGTTTGTCACTTGGGCAAATTGATGGTGCTCATTCCATAGCTTTTGCACGTACAAGTAACATGAGAGAGCAGGCTGAGAACATGCTTGAGTGATGGATGATCAGGTTTTTAGGGGAGCATATCTTCGCGCGACCGTTGTTGTACAACTATTTCCTTGTGTTCCGGTATTTGGCATAAGGCAGATGGAACAATTGTACAGCTTCCTCTCTCCATTGTTTCGAGCGTGAACAACTACATCAGATATATATCAACTAGTGGGAATGCGCCGCCGATGCCGTGAGTACGATCCCACCTCAAACTCAAAGTATAGCACTATAAACTTTTTTAGTTACTTTGTTTTTATTGATCATCAGTATGTCTAGTATATATTATCTAACATACACTACGAACCAAAGCGGTTCAGGCCAAAGATAGGATTTGGATGCCCCTTCTAAGGTGGCTTTTGTGTGTCCCATGATTTAGATCTAAAGATTTTTCCTCTTTTGGAAGAAACAGCAGATAAGATCGCTATTTTAATTATTGTTCAGTATTATGTTAAACCTCAAGTTGCTCTTCCACACACACTTTTCTCAGTATCATGATTCCCTTTTTTTCTCGCCGGTTTAGTGGCCATTTCTTAGAAATGATTGAACTTTACCCCAACAACTACTGATAGCTATGACAATCAATTATGTTTTTTTTTTCAAGGGAAAGGCTTTTCGAGCTACTAAAGTTTGCTTCCAGTGAGAACCCATTATTCACTTTGTCCAATATTGATCTCACTCTATCGTAATACATTATAGTATTTCCATCACAAATTATAAATAATCTTAAGTTGTCTTAAGTTAAATTCGATCGTTAGCTTAGCCCGAGTCAGGATCGGGACGGACTGGACATTAATTGAACATGGAAAATTAAAGGATTAAGGCCACTTTTGCCCTCTCAACTATTGGGTTCGTCTAATTTTGACTCTCAACTATAAAACCGTTTAATGCTAATACATCAACTGTCAAAACCGTTCACTTTTAACACCTGGGCACGGGTAAAGCTGTTTTGTCCAATGTGGAGTGGTCTTGACCACGCCACACTTGCGTTGACCGTCACGTAGGACCCAACCTCCATCTCAGTGACATGTGGGGCCCACGTGTCATCCACTCAACCCCTCCCGCTCCATCCTCACGGCCACTCCCCTGCCGCCTCCTCCCTCCGACTCGGCGGCGCTAGCCTCCACTCCTATAGCTGGCGTGGGCGCTGACCCTCGCGCGGCAGGTGGTCGGCACGTCGCTTGACGCGGAGCGCCGCGGCGAGGCGTGCGGCGTCACGGCGGCACAGGAGGAGGTGGTTGTCCAGCAGATGCACTGCCCCGTCAGCGACCCTCGCCGGGCTAAAGGCCTGCGCCGGTTCCTCTGTCCAGCCGATGAGCGCTTTCGCCGACTCGTGTAGGCCCGCCACCACCGGGCGGAAGCGCCCCGGCAGGCTGTTGCAGCAGACGCGGGAGTAGGACAGCATCTTGTGCCGCGTGCGTGTAACGTCCTCGGTGTTACATTGTACTGTTTTGCCAAAACATCGCATAAGCATCATAATTGTGTGCATATGTGTACTACCCGCATTATAAAGCAATGTTTGGTCCTTGAAACATTTATATGAAACAAGAAAGCGAATGTTACGTTTCGTGTCACATAGCATTGTTTATTATCCTAATCGAATTCTTGTTAAAACAAAAGGTTATAGAACATTTTGTGAACGGCGATAAAACATGTGCGGTCGATGACAAGGATAACTAGCTAGTACATCCCGTAGGTCAGAATTAGAATTCGACGCGAAATCGTACGAATCGACGTCGTTTGCGTAAGTTAAAAACGGGTCGACGAAGCCACGTTTGGCAGTTTTTGTAGAGAAATCGGCTTAAGAAGTAACATGGTGTCGTGGCATGGGTCGGTAGTCTTACGTACCATCTTGCGTTTAAAAGAATTGGTTTGGCGTTTGGACCTTTGGAGAGAGTTTTGCGACCGCTTTTAAAACCGTGCACGTCACCTATTTCGAACTATGCTGGGCTGGCCGCGGTCACCACTGTTGCCTCGGCTGCCTGCCACCGCACGCATGCGCACAGCGCACGGGTCCTATCAGCTCTGCCTCGTCGTCGCATCGCGTGGTACCTTGGTCGCGTTGCGCGCCGTCCATCGCCACCACGCGGCACTGCTCCCATTGACCATCCTCACCAGCGCGCATGAGACGGCCGCCTGCTCCACCATCACTTCGGCGTCGCGCTGCGTTTTGGCTTTCCTTGTCCGACACCGTCTGCGGTGACGCTGGTCCGAGCTTTGTCGGCTTGCAGGTTCTGCCGTGCGGACAGCTGCCTAGAGCACGCCTCGCTGTTCCCGTCGTCATGTGCGCGAGGACGTTGCATTGACGACCACGGCTGTGCCGAGCCATGCCACGCCAGGACCCCTGTGCTCGCTATAGCCATGACCGGCGGGACCTCTTTCTTTCAATTCGGCGTGACCGTAGCGCTATAATGAAATTCGTCGCATCCTTGGCTCCGCTAGATAGCCAGCAGCTTGATTGACACCACCTCGCCGATTGTAGCGCCTCACTGTGCTTCAATTTTGGAAGCGCAGCTCCGCCTACTCTATAAGACCGAGGTAGTCTGTGCCGTCATCCAGCCACTGAACCAGAGCATACCTTTTCAATTCACCGCACTCCTAGCCTCTCCTTCAGCTGCTCATCGCACTGCCCACCTCATTCAAAGCTCCACCGCCGTTTTGCGTCTTCTCCGTGGCCGGCGGAACCTCGCCCGAGCAGAGCAAGCAAGCGACCAGCGGTGCGTTATTGCTGTTATTAGCTTGTTGATGTCATCATGACGTCACCCCTACGTCACACCCGTTTTATGGCCAATTTCGTGTAGGAAAACAAATCCCGAATACCTTAGGAATACGCTGCTCAGCTTGTGTTCGCGCAGCAGCCGCGTGGGCCAGCTTCCTGCGCTCCTGCTCGCGCCCGCGGCCTGCCCGCACCACGCGCTTGCAGCGTTGCTGCCTGGGCCAGCGCCGTGCCCCGCCGTGGGCCGGCCTGCCGCACCGCGCGCGCCGCGTCCCGCCGTGGGCCGGCCTGGCCGCACCGCTCGCGCCGCGCCCCGCGCTGGGCCGCGCCACCGCGCTCACTCGCGCCCGCGCGCTTCGCTCTCACGACCGCGCTGCCGCTCACTGCTGGGCTGCGCTGGGCCTGCGCCCGCTTGCTGGGCTGAGCCGGACCGTGTGGGCCTCGAGTGGGATTTGGTGTCTTAATTTCCAGTAAAATAGAATTACCTTTTCCAATTAGTTTCCAAGCCGAAATTTAAGAAATTGTAGTAAATTGTGTAGTGGTCCAAAAATAGTGAAACCAAGTTTGTTAGATTCACAAAAATACCATCTATCTGCTAGTGTAGTTAGTTCACAGTTAGCTATTATGATGATAGGCTCATAATGTCTAATTAGAAAGCTTAACATTATATAGATTAATAATTGTAGGAATTATTGTGGCAAATCGGTAAAAGTTTTAGCTTTGAAAATTTTATAGTAGGTTCACTAAGATATTATGTACTTGCTGTAAATTTTGTAGCCTTAGAATGAGTTGCTAGATAGAGTAGCTATTACCTTTGCTTTATCGTATATAGCGTAAATTAGCATTAGGAGTAAGAATAGCTGTAGTTGCTATAATAATAATGATACTTCGAAATGGTTATCGGTAACAATAGGTAGCCTAGTACCGTGGTCGATAGCTATAGCTTAGTAGTTAAATCAATGTACTGTTATTGTAAAAGCTGCTGATGTTATATTCCTAAGCATTGCATCATCATTTCATGTAGATCACGAACGGGTAGATTTCGTGCCCGTCGGCGAGCCGGAGTACGACGAGGTGATCGAGGAGTACGAGGAGGAGATCTTCGCACAGGAGGAAACCCAGGAGCCTGTTGGTGTTGACCCTACTGACCCAGCGCCTGCCCAAGGCAGGCACCGGTGCATAACCCATATTTTTATGATCACTGAATATATATGTGATGTGCATTTAAGTTATAGGCATTTTATGGAAACTACATGCATAAATATATCTAGCCATGAGTCCTACTAGTACAGGTCGAGTAGCTGCTATGCTCAGGATATCGGTAGCATGAGTCACCTGCCGTTACTCGTAAATAGGTAATAAAATATGAACACTCATGGTAAAATGATGGAAAGGTAAATGGTGACCGGGCAGGGATATGGTTTAGGTATTGGTGGGTGTAAAGGGTTGTGTCCTGCGTCCAACAGGGCATAGCTTGGTTACACTTTTTTTCTGTCTGTGTCGATTAAGGACCGGTCGTTGCATAAGACATCGTGGGCAAGTCACGGATTTATTGTCCTGAGCGCATACTTGGGTATGGGCGCAGGGAAGACTTGTTGCTCTCTTGTCACGGATCCAGATTTTTTCGGACCGACTGATGGGAAGAGGAGGTGGTGGAGGTCCTTACACCATACTAAGTCCGGGACTCAGGATGTGGGGGCTTGGAGTCCAAGTTTGGACGGGGACCTGGACACCCGGGACAGGAGGGTGATCGGTTAGTCCGGCTTGTACCTAGGGTACAAGCGGGGCGTGTGTTTTTGGGGGCACCCAACTAGGCACATTGATTCATGAATCATTGAGCGATCCGATACGGCTTGTCTCGTGTTTAGCACCATAGTAAGAACTGAAAGTGAAAAAGGAGAAGAAATATAACTGATTACTCAACTCTTGCTTGAAAGTAGAACATGTGCTTATATAGACTGGCTAGATGATAACTTAATACGGCTGATAATAAAAAAACATAATTAAGGACTCACTATTAGTATTGGTTTCTGCTAAAAGAAAACCAACAAACCATAAAGCATATCATATTCCTTAGAGTCGGGAAATTATTCCCACTAGTCGGGTAAGTCTTGCGAGTACATTGTCTACTCAGGGTTTATTTACCCCTGTTGTAGGTGATGCTTGAAGAGTACCTTTGTGTGGAGGATCCTTCTGGTGGGCTCAGACGGAATCCTCGCCCCTACCGCTAGATGTTATTTTTAAATTCCGATGTTGTCATTCCGCACTCTGGTATTTGGTATTGTAATAATGTACTTTTTAAGAAACTCTAATGTATGAAATGGACTTGTGTTGTAACTCGTTCTCATTATTGGATCCTTAGGAAAAATGTGGATCTTTCGGGTTCTCCCTCGGGGTGTGCCCGATGGATATCGCCCGCTGTAGCTTGCTTTCGAGGTGCTTAGTGTCTGATGGAAGACGAGCGCCTCCGTAAGTATGCTATTTCGGGCGGTTCTGCCACAGTTGGCACCAGAGCCAATAATGGTTACGAGTTTCATCACTCTTTTTTTTTCAAAACTTAAAAATTTGACCAACAAAAGTTTTGCGAAAAGTAGGATGCGATTATATTAGGTAAATAAGTATAAGTCCTAGCAATATGGTCTATCTAGGATAGCGGCACTGGTTTTATCTAATCAATTTTCTGCAGGTACACTGACTTACGTTGCGTAAGAAATCGCTTAGTATCGCGGAAAGTGAGTGTGCGATATGCCAAAAATTTTACGAATGTTGCTATATTCCGTCTTGAGTGAACGTATAGGTCGAAGCATGCATCATGATAATAGTATCTTACTTCAACAAAAATCCCCCTTCACGTATAAGTGAGTAGTAAATTGGTAGGGCTAACTAAATGAGTGCTTTAATAAATGTGTTGTCATCTCTCTAATCCCTTGATTCTGATCGGAAGGGTGTTCTAATGAATGGTTACTATCGCTTACAGATGAACCTAAGGTATGGACGTGGGAGCACCAGTTCTGGGGCAGCTCACGAGGGCCAGGGTGATAGTGGCCGGGCCGTTGAGCATGGCAGCAAGGGAGGTCAGGGGGGTTCCACCTCTGGTTCCTCATCCTTTCCCACCGCCGCCACCGCCTCCGCCGATGACTCCCACAGAGATAATGGCGGAGCTGTTGGCTGATCGCCAGGAGTTAGCTGCTGCTCGCCAGGAAACAGCTCGTGCCATGGAGATTATGGCACAGGCTGTCGCGGGCCTCGCCTATGGAGGCCACGGGGGCAACGGTGGGAATGAGGGTGGTGCCCGCCATCCTAGGGGATAGTCCTCTTACCAGGACTTCCTCAAGACTCACCCACCCACCTTCACCCCATCTGATGAGCCTCTGGAGGTGGAGCACTGGCTTCGCATGCTGGAGCAAAAGTTTTGGCTGCTCGGAGTGACTGACGAGCAGAAGGTGTACTTTGCGGCCTAGCAACTTTTGGGGTCCGCAGGTGCATGGTGGGAAACTTTCCAGGCCATGGAGCTGTCGAATCATCCGGCAACATGGCAGGAGTTCTCCACCGCTTTCCAAGAGTTCTTTATCCCTGCTGGTGTCATCAACCAGAAGGTGACCGAGTTCCTGGTGCTGCGCCAGGGGAACAAGACAGTGATGGAATATGTGAACAAGTTCAATCACTTGGCTCAGTATGCTGGTAGTCAGGTGGATACTGATGACAAGAAGAGGGAACACTTCTTTCGTGGTCTCGCTCCCCTCCTTCAGGAGAAACTGTATACGGGGAACTATCAGACCTTTGGGGCTCTGATGAACGCCGCCATTGCCATGGAGGGTTTTCAGCGGGCATCTCAAGCTGATTGGAAGAGGAAGCGGGGGGGGGCGTAGGGTCTTCTAGCCACCCTCACACACAGAAGATTCAGGTTGTCTGGCGGGGGCCCTATCAACTATCCAGCGGGCCTTCGTTCCGGCAACCTCAGCAGACGTCGTAGACTTCCTCTACTCAGTACCGTGTACCTCCGCAGTAGGTGCAGCCACAATAGTCTCAGGGATAGCAGGTCCCACCTCGTTAGGGGTTTGGGAACAGGCCAGGAGCTTGCTTCAAGCGTGGCAAAGATGGCCACTATGCTCGGGCCTACCCCCAGAACCAGCCAGCTCAGTCAGCTCAACCGTCCGCAAATTCCAGGCTTATCAAGAGGACCATCATCAAGAAGAAAGTGCCCAATAGGTCTGGTCAGGTGCACTTCACGGATGCTCAGCAGGTTGTGCAGTAGGAGGCAGTTATGGCTGGTATGTTTACCATCGACTCCCATTCAGCTTTGGTGTTGTTTGATTCTGGTGCATCACATTCCGTCATGAGCATGGGGTTTGTAGAGCGGCACAACTTATCACTTATGGCTATACCGTATGCCTATAAGATCTGTACTGCGGGTTCACAAATGTTCATCAATACCCGCACGGATACAGTAAGTTTGGTATTAGCCACCCACACTTACCGTCTACAGTTCATGATAATGCCTAGGCAAGGCATTGATGCTATTCTTGGAATGAACTGGTTGTAGGTGTATGGGGTAGTATTGGATACGAAGAGGAGAAGTGTGGAGTTACTGCTTCCTTCTTCTGAGGATAGGATGTCTCTTATTATACTCTCAGAACCAGTCTTACCTGTTGCTGCCCATGCTAAAGCTGCTCCTGATCTTACCTCCATTCCGGTAGTATGTGAGTTCCCAGATGTTTTCCCTAAAGATCTTCTTGGGTTGCCATCGGACTGAGAGGTAGAATTCTCCATTGAGCTTGAGCCGGGTACTACCCCTATCTCAAGACGTCCGTACCGCATGGCTCCAAGAGAACTAGCAGAAATGAAGAAGCAGCTGGAAGAATTGATGGACAAAGGTTTCATCCGTCCGAGTTCCTCACCATGGGGTTGCCCAGCTATTTTTGTGAAGAAGAATGATGGTACCTTGCGGATGTGTGTGGACTACCGCCCCCTTAATGCGGTAACAGTTAAGAACAAGTATCCTTTGTCCCGCATAGATACTTTGTTCGACTAATTAGCTGGTGCCAAGGTGTTCTCGAAGATTGATCTCAGATCAGGCTATCATTAGATCAAGATCAGGCCACATGACAGCTTTCTCTACTAGGTATGGGCTGTATGAGTACCTGGTGATGTCTTTTGGTCTTACCAATGCTCCTGCCTTCTTCATGTACCTGATGAATTCAGTTTTCATGCCGGAGCTGGATAAGTTTGTGGTGGTTTTCTTTGATGATATCCTGATCTATTCCAAGAATGATGAAGAGCATGCCCAACATCTTCGGATAGTACTAACTCGACTAAGGGAGCACAAGTTGTATGCTAAATTCAGCAAGTGCGAGTTTTGGTTAGATCGAGTGCAATTCTTAGGGCATGTGTTGACACCTGAAGGCGTTTCTGTAGATCCTAGCAAGGTGCAAGATGTATTGGGTTGGAAGTCTCCCAAGTATGTGCACTAGATCCGTCAGTTCCTTGGTCTAGCTGGATACTATCGGCGCTTCATCCCTGATTTCTCCAAGATAGCCCAGCCCATGACCAAGCTGCTCTAGAAAGAAGCTAAGTTTGATTGGAGCCCAGCTTGTGAAGAAGCTTTTCAATCTCTGAAGACTTTTCTGACCACTGCTCCTGTGTTGGCTCAACCAGATATTGATAGGCCCTTTGATGTATACTGTGATGCCTCGAAGATGGGGCTAGGGTGTGTGCTTATGCAAGATGGACGTGTGATAGCTTATGCTTCGCGCCAACTGAAGAAGCACGAGGTGAACTACCCCACTCATGACTTAGAGCTGGCTGCTGTGGTCCACGCTCTGAAGATTTGGAGGCATTATCTGTTGGGCAACAAAGTGCATATCTTTATAGACCACAAGAGCCTCAAGTATATTTTCACTCAGTCTGAGCTGAACATGAGGCAAAGGAGATGGTTAGAATTGATGAAGGATTATAATTTGGAAGTCCATTATCATCCAGGAAAAGCCAATGTGGTAGCTAATGCTTTGAGTCATAAGTCACATCAGGTTGAGGAAATACCTTTGTCTCTCCACCACAAAAAGGTGTTAGATCATATTGCATTGACCTCAGAATTGCTGGAGCAGATTATTCGGGAACAGAAGGAAGACCCCGAAGAGATTCCTCACATCAAGAAGTTGGTGGCTGAAGGGCGTGGCCCTCATTTTAGCATTGATGAGCAGGGGGTCATGAGATACAAGGATAGACTGGTGGTTCCATCCAATGAAGAGCTGAAAAGAAAAATTTTGAATGAAGCTCACCATTCAAAGTTGTCTATTGATCCTGGCAGTAACAAGATGTATCGTGATCTGCGCCACTTGTACTGGTGGTCTAACATGAAGCAGGACATCACCCGGCACATCGCGGAGTGCGACACTTGTGGTAGGGTTAAAGCAGATCATATGCGTACCCCAGGATATTTGCAGCCCTTGCCCATTCCGGTTTGGAAATTGGAAGATATTTCCATGGATTTCATTGTGGGTTTACCCCACACGTCCATAGGTTATAACTCTATCTGGGTCATTGCGGACCGCCTCACCAAGTCGGCTCATTTTATTCTGGTGAATACTTCATATACTGCCAGGAAGTATGCGGAGATATACTTTGATCGGATTGTGACCCTACATGGAGTTCCTCTGACTATCATCTCTGATAGGGGATCAGTTTTTATGTCTTGTTTTTGGGAGCGACTCCAGGAGTGCCTTGGGACAAGTCTCCTCCGCAGTTCAGCTTATCACCCCTAGACTGATGGTCAAACAGAAAGGGTGAACCAGGTGCTCGAAGACATGTTGCGAGCTTGTACCATTTCTTTTCCTGAGAAGTGGGATGACTGCCTGAAATTAGCTGAATTCTCTTATACTAATAGCTATCAGGAGAGCATCCGCATGGCACCATTTGAAGCTCTATACGGAAGAAAGTGTAGGACGCCACTTAACTGGGTTGAAGTGGGAGACCGCGGATACTTTGGGCCTGAGTTCATCCAAACGGCTTGGGATCAGGTGAGCATCATTCGGAGTCACTTGAAGGCAGCTCAAAGCCGACAGAAAACTTATGCTGATAAGAGGAGAAGGCCCTTAGAGTTTGCAGCTGGAGATTATGTATATCTCAAGGTGTCTCCTATGAGAGGGGTGCATCGGTTTGGCATTCATGGCAAGCTAGCCCCTCGATATGTGGGTCCATATCGGGTGTTGGAGAAATGTGGTCCAGTGGCTTACCGTCTATAACTTCTAGATATTCTATCTACAGTACACAATGTGTTTCATGTATCACAACTGAAGAAGTGTTTGCGGGTTCCTATTGAAGCGGAGGAAATAGAAGGACTTCCCCTTCAGCCAGATTTAACTTATGTGGAGCACCCTATCAAAATCTTGGATGAGAAGGAGAGAGCGACTAGGAACAGAGTGATAAAATTCTACAAGGTGCAATGGCAAAATCATTCAGAAGATGAAGCCACATGGGAACAGGAGAGCTACATATTAGAGCATTACCCCCACCTTCTCGCTGGCTCGGATAGTTAGTTGCTGCGCCAAAAATGTATTTCCCTATCTCTTTCTCACACTAGGCACACAAAATCTCGGGTTAAGATTTTGTTTTAGGGGGGTAGATTTGTAACACCCTCGGTGTTACATTGTACTGTTTTGCCAAAACATCACATGAGCATCATAATTGTGTGCATATGTGTACTACCCGCATTATAAAGCAATGTTCGGTCCTTGAAACATTTATATGAAATAAGGAAGCGAATGTTACGTTTCGTGTCACATAGCATTGTTTATTATCCTAATCGAATTCTTATTAAAACAAAAAGGCTATAGAACATTTTGTGAACAGCGATAAAACATGTGTGGTCGAGAACAAGGATAACTAGCTAGTACATCCTGTAGGTCGGATTTGGAATTCACGCGAAATCGTTCGAACCGACATCGTTCGCGTAAGTTAAAAACGGGTCGACGAAGCCACGTTTGGCAGTTTTTGTAGAGAAATCGGCTTAAGAAGTAACATGGTGTCGTGGCATGGGTCGGTAGTCTTACATACCATCTTGCGTTTAAAAGAATTGGTTTGGCGTTTGGACCTTCGGAGAGAGTTTTGCGACCGCTTTAAAAACCGTTCACGTCACCTATTTCGAACTATGCTGGGCTGCCCGCGGTCACCACTGTTGCCTCGGCTGCCTGCCACTACACGCATGCGCACTGCGCACGGGTCCTGTCAGCTCTGCCTCGTCGTCACGTCGCGTGGTACCTTGGTCACGTTGCGCGTCGTCCATCGCCACCACGCGGCACTGCTCCCATTGACCATCCTCACCTGCGCGCATGAGACGGCCACCTGCTCCACCATCACTTCGGTGTCGCATTGCGTTTTGGCTTTCCTTGTCCGACACCATCTGCGGTGACACTGGTCTGAGCTTCGTCGGCTTGCAGGTTCTGCCGTGCGGACAGCCGCCTGGAGCACTCCTCGCTGTTCTCGTTGTCATGTGCGCGAGGACGTTGCGTTGATGACCACGGCTGTGCCGAGCCATGCCATGCTAGGACCCATGTCCTCGCTATAGCCATGACCGGCGGGACCTCTTTCTTTCAATTCGCCGTGACTGTAGCGCTATAATGAAATTCATGGCATCCTTGGCTCCGCTAGATAGCTAGTAGCTCGATTGACACCACCTCGCCGATTGTAGCGCCTCACTGTGCTTCATTTTTGGAAGCGCAGCTCCGCCTGCTCCATAAGACCGAGGTAGTCTACGCCGTTGTCCAGCCACTGAACTAGAGCATACCTTTGCAATTCACCGCACTGCTAGCCTCTCCTTCAGCTGCTCATCGCACTGCCCACCTCATTCAAAGCTCCACCGCTGTTTTGCGTCTTCTCCGCGGCCGATGGAACCTCGCTCGAGCAGAGCAAGCAAGCGACCGGCGGTGCGTTACTGCTGTTATTAGCTTGTTGACATCATCATGACATCACCCCTACGTCACACCCGTTATATGGCCAATTTCGTGTAGGAAAACAAATCCCGAATACCTTAGGAATACGTTGCTCAGCTTGTGTCCACGCAGCAGCCAGCTGGGCCAGCTTCCTTTGCTCCTACTCGCGCCCGCGGCCTGCCCGCACCACGCGCTTGCAGCGCTGCCGCCTAGGCCAGCGCCGTGCCCCACCATGGGCTGGCCTGCCGCACCGCGCACGCCGCGTCCCGCCGTGGTCTGGCCTAGCCTCACCGCTCGCGCCGCGCCCCGTGCGCCGTGCTCTCACGACCGCGCTGCCGCTCGCTGCTGGGCCACGCTAGGCCTGTGCCCGCGCCCGCTTGCTGGGCTGAGCCAGACCGTGTGGGCCGCGAGTGGGATTTGGTTTCTTAATTTCCTGTAAAATAGAATTGTCTTTTCCAATTAGTTTCCAAGCCGAACTTTAAGAAATTGTAGTAAATTGTGTAGTGGTCTAAAAATAGTGAAACCAAGTTTGTTAGGTTCACAAAAATGCCATCTATCTACTAGTGTAATTAGTTCATAGTTAGCTGTTATGATGATAGGCTCATAAAGTCTAATTAGAAAGCTTAACATTATATAGATTAATAATTGTAGGAATTATTGTGGCAAATCGGTAAAAGTTTTAGCTTTGAAAATTTTATAGTAGGTTCACTAGGATATTATGTACTTGCTGTAAATTTTGTAGCCTTAGAACGAGTTGCTAGATAGAGTAGCTATTACCTTTGCTTTATCGTATATAGCATAAATTAGCATTAGGAGTAAGAATAGCTGTAGTTGCTATAATAATAATGATACTTCGAAATGGTTATCGGTAACAATAGGTAGCCTAGTACCGTGGTCGATAGCTATAGCTTAGTAGTTAAATCAATGTACTGTTATTGTAAAAGCTGCTGATGTTATATTCCTAAGCATTGCATCATCATTTCATGTAGATCACGAACGGGTAGATTTCGTGCCCGTCGGCGAGCCGGAGTACGACGAGGTGATCGAGGAGTACGAGGAGGAGATCTTCGCACAGGAGGAAGCCCAGGAGCCTGTTGGTGTTGACCCTACTGACCCAGCGCCTGCCCAAGGCAGGCACCGGTGCATAACCCATATTTTTATGATCACTGAATATATATGTGATGTGCATTTAAGTTATAGGCATTTTATGGAAACTACATGCATAAATATATCTAGCCATGAGTCCTACTAGTACAGGTCGAGTAGCTGCTATGCTCAGGATATCGGTAGCATGAGTCACCTGCCGTTACTCGTAAATAGGTAATAAAATATGAACACTCATGGTAAAATGATGGAAAGGTAAATGGTGACCGGGCAGGGATATGGTTTAGGTATTGGTGGGTGTAAAGGGTTGTGTCCTGCGTCCAACAGGGCATAGCTTGGTTACACTTTTTTTCTGTCTGTGTCGATTAAGGACCGGTCGTTGCATAAGACATCGTGGGCAAGTCACGGATTTATTGTCCTGAGCGCATACTTGGGTATGGGCGCAGGGAAGACTTGTTGCTCTCTTGTCACGGATCCAGATTTTTTCGGACCGACTGATGGGAAGAGGAGGTGGTGGAGGTCCTTACACCATACTAAGTCCGGGACTCAGGATGTGGGGGCTTGGAGTCCAAGTTTGGACGGGGACCTGGACACCCGGGACAGGAGGGTGATCGGTTAGTCCGGCTTGTACCTAGGGTACAAGCGGGGCGTGTGTTTTTGGGGGCACCCAACTAGGCACATTGATTCATGAATCATTGAGCGATCCGATACGGCTTGTCTCGTGTTTAGCACCGTAGTAAGAACTGAAAGTGAAAAAGGAGAAGAAATATAACTGATTACTCAACTCTTGCTTGAAAGTAGAACAGGTGCTTATATAGACTGGCTAGATGATAACTTAATACGGCTGATAATAATAAAACATAATTAAGGAATCACTATTAGTATTGCTTTCTGCTAAAAGAAAACCAACAAACCATAAAGCCTATCATATTCCTTTGAGTTGGGAAATTATTTCCACTAGTCGGGTAAGTCTTGCGAGTACATTGTGTACTCAGAGTTTATTTACCCCTGTTGCAGGTGATGCTTGAAGAGTACCTTTGTGTGGAGGATCCTTCTGGTGGGCTCAGATGGAATCCTTGGCCCTACCGCTAGATGTTATTTTTAAATTCCGCTGTTGTCATTCCGCACTCTGGTAATTCGTATTGTAATAATATACTTTTTAAGAAACTCTAATGTATGAAATAGACTTGTGTTGTAACTCGTTCTCATTATTGGATCCTTGAGAAAAATATGGATCTTTCGGGTTCTCCCTCGGGGTGTTCGCGACGGATACTGCCAGCTGTAGCTTGCTTTTGGGGTGCTTAGTGTCTGATGGAAGACGAGCGCCTCCGTAAGTATGCTATTTCGGGCGGTTTTGCCATAGTGCAGCGGAGTAGCAACGACACCTTCAGGACCGTGAGCGCCGTGAGCCACCGACCGAACCCCACTACCATTTGTTGCTGCTGCTTTTGTTCACGGTGTAGTTTGATGGCTTGTCTGGCTTGGTGCGGAAGCTCCCGGTGTCGCGGTGTAGCTTGGTGTTTGACTTGCTACCCATGTGGTGGAGGATGGGGGAAGAAAGCAGGAGCAGAAGATCCGTGCGCAAGCAGCCGTGGCAGCGGCGACGCCATGGCCACGGTGAAGCGATGGGGTGCAAGGGGTCCAAGCTCGACGACCAGGAGGCCATCGCGCTCTGCCGCACCCGCGCTGAGCTGCTCGCCTTGGCCGTCCGCCACCGCTACGCGCTCGCCGACACGCACGCGGCGCTCACGGACTCCATCGAGTCGGTCGTCGCGCCGCTGCACTGCCTCCTCCGCCTGTAGGCGGCTGAGTCGCCGGGGCTCACACTGCCCTCCGCGCGCAAGGGCGGTGGTGGCTCGTGTAACACCTCTGGTGTTACGAGCTCGTTTAGCATCGAGATTTAGGCTTAAGAAAAATTTCCGAAACGAGTTTCTCGGATTTTTTATTTAAAACATACTTGAAGCGATAAGTGAATCCTGTGTGACTTAATTTTTTTGGACTCAAATAAATGTCCAAGTTAAATTACTCAGTGCGTAAAGATATTTAGGAATGTCGGGCAACAATTCTAGCAAATAAGTAGCGGATGGTTTGTTCTATGGGATTAAGCGTGAAAAACAATTTTTATAAACCAAATAAAATATAGCTTGTAATTCATACTTAGATAAAAGTTTGAAGTGTAAGTTTAGTAGATAAAAATGCAATTTTGGTTTTGCAGAACGAATATTGCTAACTAGGGGTTTTGCCAGCTCAAAATGGAATTAAAAAATTAAAACCAGCTTTTTGCATCAACGGTAAAAAGCAGAAATTATATTTTAAAGCGTTGTTATGGCGATTTGTTTTGCGCAAAAACTAATTACATAGCACCCTAATATTTTGTTCCATGGCTTGGTATGGAGTATGAGGTAATCCGCGGTTTTTGCGTCTCTTAAAAATTCATTCGCGTCAATATTGACCATCGTACGGCTCGATCTGCGGTCGTCGTGTATACTGCCTGCCAGCCATCTGGCCGACGTGGTGCTTCACCCACCGCACGACCCACCTAACCACGGAGAAGCTGGCTGCCTTCGCGTCCCGCCAAGTTCGAGTCGTCCTGTCTATGTGCTAGTTTGACGACGGAGGTGCGTCTCCCTGCTCCGAATCAGTCATCCGAGTTATTGCATCGGGCCACGTTGCGCCTGCCTTCGCTATTATTATATTAGCATCATCAGCATGTCGAGCAGCGACTGCTTGTGATTGACGTGTCATCCACCGTACAAAAGAGCAGTGGCTCACGTGAAGCTTTCTGTGCGTGCATGCAGCGCTTACCACTCATCAGGATTCCAGCAGTGTTAGCGGTACGTACCTCCAGACATTAGCTACTGCAATGCCCAGTCTCTGTCCAAGCACATGATTGAGTTACGCCGCATTTATAAGGTTGGTGACGAACCGCATGGCTCCTCGCGCTTGCTCTGTACTGCCTCTGTTCGCTCTCCCTCTCTTTGCCCGCGTGTGGCTCCTTGCACTTCCTCTCGCGTGCCTGTTCTGCCCTCCCTTCCCGCTTGTCCGCAGCGTCGCGGCGCGTCGGAGTCGTCGACCATCGCACGCGCAAGCGCACCCGTGTTGCCGCGCCGCTCCACCTCCGTTGCCTGCGGTCCCACAGCACTGCTCCTCCTGGCACCCCGTAGCACCCGCGCCGTCGTCCGCCCGGCCCGCCCTACTGCTGCTGCCATCGCGGGGCTCCACCTCCATGGCACTACCCCAGCCAGGTGCGCGCCATGTCCGCCGGTGCCTGGGTGCCCGGCCTCGCCAGCACCGCGCCCCGTAGCACCATCGCCACCAGCTACCGGCCATCGCGCCCGCCGCTGCGCATGGTCACATCTCTACGGGCCACAACGGGGAGAGCTTGGGCCACACCGTGCGTGTCCAGGTCCGTCACTGCCCCGCGCCGTGTCCCCACCACCGGCGGGTGCGTAGGATGGCTAGGATTTGATCGGTCGGAGCCGCCATCCCCTGCTCCTCTACTTCATCATAGGAAGGAGAAGGTGAGAACGTGTAATTAGAAGTTTTTTTGGGGGGGGGTTAGGTGTGAAATTGTGACTCACATGAACAGTAGAATACTAAATAGGTACAAGCGTGGGGATGTTTTTGCAAAACTATCATCACGTTTGGGCCTGGCCGCGTGGGCCGCTGCCGTGTGCGCGCCTGGTGGGCCGCTGACCTCTGCTGGGTCGCCGGCCGGGCGCACCGCTGGGCTGGCCTGTCGTCGCCACGCCGTGGGCCACATTGGAGTTGCTGGGCTGCGGCCTGCTTGCCTCATGGGCCGTCCGCGCCGCCTGCCGGCGCCTAGGCCGCGCGCGGGCCTGCGGGCTAAGCCGGCTAAACGGTCGTGGGCCGCGCTGAGGCCGCGCTCACCGTGGGCCGTTTGGGCCGCGATGCTCTTTTCTTTTCCCATGAATTAGTGAAGATTTCCTAAAATAAATTATGTGCTGATTTTGTTATTTAAATATAAAATCATTTAGGAGTCCAAAAATTATGGAACAAATTTCGTTGAGTTCCTAGAATCGTGATCTATCCATTAGCGTATAGGTTCATCTAGTTTTAAAATGTTTTCAGGGTTACACTAATTATTTTAAAATGTTTAATATTGCTAAAATGTGAACTTGTGGGAATTTTTGTGAGAAAAATGGTGATAGTGTTAACTCTAAGAATTTTACAGTAAATTACTAATATTATTAGCTGCTCACTGTAAATTTTGTGGCTCCTGAATAATTAGTTTGCTAGATATATAATAATGCCCTATTTCGAATATATAGTAAATCAAATGAATGAAATCAAGTAACACCGTGGAATTGTATAACTAAAATACTTGTTGAGAAATGACACCTTTCTTGACGATGTTGATACGTGGATTAGCACGTTAATCATTAGAGCTAGCTTGTTAGTTCGTAAAGTACTCTGTTTTAAGAGTTGTGGTTGCCTTGTTAATTATCTGTTGCATCAATGCATATCATATAGGCACGATGATGGATCAACGGATTGATTGAAGAATAATTGGCAATCTAGGGATGGTGCAATGGTATTCTCTCTGGGAAATGATGCAATGGGCTTTCTATTCAGTTGATGGTGGATGATCGGAAGATGCAGATACTAACTTTTTAGTATATATCTTACCCAGGTAAGCCCCGGTGCATAACCCCTACTTTTCTGCACTTTAAATTATATTTGTGCATTAAGTTTTAAGGAGTTGAATGAAACCCACTTGCATATATATATCTTTATCCTATGAGTCTTACTAGTATGACAGGATCGTGTAGATTGCTATGCTACAGGACTCCGGTAGAAGTCGAGTGATTGCCTGTCACTCACGAGAGATAGGAAATATATTACTGTATTATTATCACTTAGAATATATAAATGGTGAAAGAAAAAATGGTGATCGGGCGGGGATATGGTTTGGGTATTGGTGGGTGTAAGAGGTTGTGTCCTGCGGCCAACGGGACATAGCTTGGTTATACTATTTTCCCTGTCTATGTTGGTTAAGGACCGGCTGTTGCATTGTGTTCTAGGCATGTCATAGACTTATTATCCCAAGCACATACTTGTGTATCAGTGTAGGGAAGACTTGTTACTCTCTTGTCATGGGTTCCGGCTCTTTCCGGACCAATTGTTAGGGTGGTTTTTGGGTGGAGGTCCTTGCATCGCACTGAGTCCGAGACTCAGGGACGGGGGCTTGGAGTCCCAGTTTAAGTGGGGACCTGGACCCTATGATAGGAGGGTAGTGGGTTCGTCCGGTTTGTGCCTGGGGTACAAGCATGGCGTGTATTTTTGGGGTACCCAGCTGGGCACATTGATTCGTGAATCACCGAGCAATCCGGTACGACTTGTCTACAGTCTAGCAACGTAGTATGAACTGGAAGATGAAAGATGGTAAAAGGAAATCTAATTGCTTTTCACCTGCTTGAAAGTAGCACAGGTGCTTACATAGAATGGTTAGTTAATGAACTAATGCGACTGCTAATAAAAATTGAATATAAGGACGCACGCTTAGTAATGCTTCCTGTAGATGCAATAAACCCACAAGCTAGATAGCCTTGCATATCCTTGGCGCCTTTTCTTTTCTCCTATCATGTAAGTCTTGCTGAGTACAATTGAGTACTCAGGGTTTTATTTCCCCCTGTTGTAGGTGATAGGCGGATGTTAGAGCTGACCCTTGTGTGTGGATTCCTCCTAGTGGGCTAAGAGAGGATTCTTTACGCTGCGATCATAGTTTTTATTTATAACTCTCAATAAATATTTCCTAAATGAAAGTTTTATAATCTATTGTCATAGTCTATATACTAATGCTTCATTATGTCATGAATAGATATTTATTTCCGCTGTAATTCTGATCACATGTTTATATTCCGTTGTTCAATTAAATTGTTCATAACTCTGATAATATGATTACATTCCGCTGTTATAACAATAAATATTATACTCTGATGTTGCATTAAAAGTGATGTAAGAAATGGTTAATAATGATGTAAGCTTTATTCTCTCAGATGTGATTCTGATGGAAAAATATGGATTTTTGGGTTGTCCCTTGGGGTGTGCTCGACGGAACTGCGTAAATTGGTGTTCTTCCTTGAGTACTTAGTGTCTAATGGAAGACAAGTACTCCTGGGAGACATTAGATTAGGCGGTTCTGCCATGGGTGGTATCAGAGCATAAATGAGGAAATAAAGCTTCGAAACTTTTTCTAAAATAAAATTTGACAACAAATTCTTTTCAAAAGTTATGACGTCTTTATGCGAGGTTATATAAGTAGGCCTATTACTATGGTTATGTATCCAGGATAGATGGCACTCTGCTGACTTAGGTAGGTCTAATCAATTTTTCTGCAAGTACACTGACCCCGAGCATAGTCCGATAGTATCGACTAGCTACAGGAAGAGAACGATGTGCCAAAAATTTGAGAACGGTTGTCTTATATGTTTACAACAGTGGAAGGACGTATAGGATGTGCATCCATGCATACCCTGTTTGTGCATTGTAGTGCCCGTATTACAGGCAGATACACCCTCCGTAGGTGTCACGCATGGCGTATTGTGCACGATAGACTCGTTCCTGTTCTAGAGTTATTTTTGCACTGTGGCTTCGTGCTCCGCGTTCGCCCGTGGTTCACGCTTGTCATGACCCACGTGTCCCCGTATTTTTTTCTATTCTCTTGTCGGACACTTACCTTGCAGTCGTACTAGTCAGTAATGGCCTCGGACATCGCTCGCCTCGAACGCGTGAAAGATTTGGTCGATTCATTCGTAGTGATCCTGTGCTAGAACCGTGGGTGGACTGCGCCAGGACCACTGACCACTCAGCCATTATAAGTAGAGCCTGGCTTAGCCCTTGGTACCACCACTTGATGCACTTTAGCTCGCTTAGCTTTTCCTTTGGAGCAAGCTTTTCGCTTAGTCCTTCCTTGCAACCACCGCCAAGGATGACAGGAGCCTGGGTTAGTAGTTAATGCCTGAACATTGAGGGTTTTCCTAGAATCCTGCATGCCACCCTGCAAAAGATCGAAGTCAAAGATCGTCCTGAGTATGAGGGTCGTGAGTATGAAAAGCATGGCACTGAGCGGTGTGAGGTTACCGTCTACATTGGGAAGAGTGAAGAGTTCCCTGACCTCACTGAAGCCTGGAATGTGACCGCAACCGGGTTTCGCTTCGTCGACACCTATCAGGTTGTGGCTCACAAAGCCTTGTGGTACCTTTGCCAGATCTATGAAGAGCCCATTGCCCGTACCCCCATGAGGTTCTTTCCACCCTTAGAAAAGAATCGACGGGCATGGAGGGCTCACATGAAGGCTTTGCAAGGGCGGGATGCGCAAGAAGACAGTCCAACCGTGGTGCACTTAACCACGTACCTACTTGCTCTAGATGAGCAGTACAACCAGCAAGCCTCGGAGCTGAGGAAGTGTCTCCATCGAGCCGAGGAAGCCGAGATCTTCTCCAGGATGCTCCAGGTGCAACTTGCCGAAGCGCATGGCAGTGCGGCAGCCGCGGAGACTCGGGAGACTGCCATGTCGAAAGCCTTAAAGGAGGCTGAAGATCACCATGTCCATTAGCTGGGTGAGGCCTATCTTGTCACTAGGGCCAAGTGGAGGATGTTGGCTGCTAAAAGGCAGGATTCCTCGATCTTGAAGGGGATCCCTGTCCACCCGCCAGAAAGGAGAACCGATGTTGCAGTACCGCCAGCACCCCCACCTTCAGAAGTGTCAGAAGTAGAACCCTTGATTCCTCTCACTCAATGGATACCAAGAGAAGAGGTAGATCCATAGCCAGGGCGGTAGAAGAATCCGTCAAGCCCAGGAATAAAGATGCGTGGTCCAGAGTAGCTTTGTTGCCTTAGGACGCTGTACCCATAGTAGTAGTGCTTTTTTGTCGCTGTCCTCCGGTATTGGACTCTTGTCGTTGTTGTCGTTCGTAGTTGTTGAGATCATCCGCCAGTAGGGAAGGTGAATGATGTGTCATGAATGGGAGACTGAATGCCTGTATGTTGTACCCGCCTAAGACCGTTGGAATATGCATTTTATTTATTTCACTGTGTTATTGCATCCATCCACCTTAAGTCTTGTTAGATGTGTTCAGGGTTTTCAAGGATAAGGTTAAGTGAGTTACAAGAGAAGTTACCATTCAGATGCCAGCAGACCAGCCGTGATTGGACAACATAGGACACTATATCGACTAATTGTGGATATCCTAGCAGAACACTTGAATCTCTTTAAATCCAATCCATTGTTGGATTTGAATCCCTTGTCCCTTGTTGTGAAGGGAACCCTTGTTGTTTGAATCTTTCCTTGCAATACTCCTCTTACTATGTGGTCTATGACGTATGACCCCATCGCCTTTATGGCGTGAAGTTGATAATAGTTGCCTGGTTAATAGCTTATGGTGCCACGACAAAATCGGGGGCTCTTTGTGGAACAGCTGCCACATGGTGACACTGCTCGGCATGCGTTGGTATCGAGGTTGTTGACCAAGTACCTTTACCAAGTTACACCGCCGTACCACTTTCGCTACAAATATTCTTCTTGAAAATATTCGGGTGTTCAAACAGAAAATTCACAATGGGTTGATGAAATAGTGTTCTCTCAAGGTAAGCAAGAGAACGTGGTTTTGGAGAAAGAACGTATGACATGGTTTTAGTCTACATGAAAGACAGATGTGGCCAAGGAGGGGAAGAAAAGAAGAGTAGCAAGGAAAGTAGCCATGGGTAGTCGGGAGTAATTGTAAAAGCCTGAGTGGGCGTCATGTCTCAAGCCCTGTGTTTAGTATGACCGCGCTACGCATGCCGGGTTATTTCGCTGCGTGCCCTGTGAATGCCGTCTGTGTCAGGCCCATTAGCACCCCGTTCTCACGTGGCCGCGGCATAGTGCCGCACTCACCGTCTTCGTGCACCATACGTTTCTCTTTTCCCCAGCATCCGATCAGCTCTCAACCCCACGCCTCGTCCCCCGTACTGGACGCCCCTTTCCCCCTCCCTTCTTTCTTCTTTTGGGGACACGGTCACTTGTACGCCTTCCTCGTCGAGCGAACCCTCTTATCTCCCCTCCTTTATTTCCCCTCCACTCGTTTGCGTAGGAAGCGCACTATGGTCGTGTTTATCCCCACAACATGAATCATCTATGTATCCCATTCATGCCATCTCCACTTCTGGTGTGTTGCGCCCCACCTCCGTTCGCCACTATAAGATGCCCTGGGTCCTTGCTCTTCTTCTTCATGCCCATCCCCTCGAACCTGAAGCAGAGCTACGAGATCCAGTTGTTATTGTGGAGCTAGGTTCGTCAGTCTGAGGTGATGGTGTAATCTGAGAAGAAAGGCTCTGGTTTCTGAAGAAGTTCAAGTTTCCTTTGGTTAGTTGGTCTTAGGGTTCACGATGTTTGACTTCTCAGTCTCCTATTTCTGGATCTGTTGGTCATACGCCATGTTTTGGGTAATCATTATCTTATTGTTTCTCTATTGTCCTTGTCTATCTCGACTTCTAGATTAAGCTTTGGTTGAACTAGGTTGCTCTTAGCCATGCATTTCTAAATCCCCGTGTGGTTTAGTACTCGAAGTCGTGTAATCTTTCGCTTAATCTCAGATTTACGAAATGTAATCATGTTTTCCCCTTTTCCGATTCTTGCTCCGAATCTTGGGATGAGATTCTCTTTAAGGGGGGTTGGTTGTAACACCTCTGGTGTTACGAGATTGTTTAGCATCGAGATTTAGGCCCAAGAAAAATTTCTGAAACGAGTTTCTCGTATTTTTTATTTAAAACATATTTGAAACGAGAAGTGAATCCTGTGTGACTCAGTTTTTTTTGGACTCAAATAAAAGTCCAAGTTAAATTACTCAGTGCGTAAAGATATTTAGTAATGTCGGGCAACAATTCTAGCAAATAAGTAGCGGATGGTTTGTTCTATGGGATTAAGCATGAGAAAACAATTTTTATAAACCAAATAAAATATAACTTGTAATTCATACTTAGATAAAAGTTTGAAGTGTAAGTTTAGTAGATAAAAATGCAATTTTGGTTTCGGAGAATGAATATTGCTAACTAGGGTTTTTGCCAGCTCAAAATTGAATTTAAAAATTAAAAACCAGCTTCTCACGTCAACGGTAAAAATTAGAAATTAAATTTTAAAGCGTTGTTATGGTGATTTGTTTTGCACAAAAACTAATTACACATCACCCTAATATTTTGTTCCATGGCTTGGTATGGAATATGAGCTAATCCGCGGTTTTTGCGTCTCTTAAAAATTCGTGCGCATCACTACTGACCGTCGTACGGCTCGACCTGCGGTCGCCGTGTATACTGCCTACCAGCCGTCTGGCCGATGTGGTGCTTCGCCCACCGCACAAACCACCTAACCACGGAGGAGCTGGCTGCCTTCGTGTCCAGCCAAGTTCGAGTCATCCTGTCTATGCGCTAGTTTCACGACGGAGGTGCGTCTCCCTGCTCTGAATCAGTCATCTAAGTTATTGCGTCGGGCCGCGTTGCCCCTGGCTTCGCTATTATTATATCAGCATCAGCAGCATGTCGAGCAGCGACTGCTTGCGATTGATGTGTCATCCACTGTACAAAAGAGCAGTGGCTCACGTGAAGCTTTCAGTGCATGCATACAACGCTTACCACTCATCAGGCTTCCAGCAGTGTTAGCGGTACGTACCTCCAGCCATTAGCTACTACAATGCCCACTCTCTATCTAGGCACATGATCGATTTACGCCGCGTTTATGAGGTTGGTGGCGAACCACATGGCTCCTCACACATGCTCTGCACTGCATCTGTCCACTCTCCCTCTCTTTGCTGCCAGCCGCCGACTCCGCTGCCCGGCCACCGCACGCGCAGGCGCGCCTGAGCCCACGTGTGGCTCCTTGCTCTTTCTCTCGCGCGCCTGTTCTGCCCTCCCTCCCTGCTTGTCCGGAGCGCCGCGGCGCGTCAGAGTCCCCGGCCATCGCACGTGCATGCGCGCCCGTGTTGCCGCGCCTCTCCACCTCCGTTGCCCACGGTCCCACAGCACTGCTCTTCCTCGCAACGCGCAGCACCCGCGTCGTCGTCTGTCTGGCCCGCCCTGCTGCTGCCGCCGCCGCAGGGCTCTGCCTCCACGGCACCAGCCCAGCTGGGTGCGCGCCATGTCCACTGGTGCCTGGGAGCCCAGCCTCGCCAGCACCGCGCCCCACAGCACCATCGCCGCCAGCTGCCGGCCGTTGCGCCCACCGCTGTGCGCGGTCGCGTCTCTACAGGCCACGGCGGGGAGAGCTTGGGCCACACCGTGCGTGTCCAGGTCCGCCGTTGCCCCACGCCGTCTCCCCACCACTGGCGGGTGCGTAGGATGGCCACGATTTGGTCGGTCGGAGCCACCGCCCCCTACTCCTCTGCTTCACCGTAGGAAGGAGAAGGTGAGAACGTGTAACTAGAAATTTTTCGGGTAGGTTAGGTGTGAAATTGTGAATCACATGAACAGTAGAATACTTAATAGGTAGAAGTGTAGGGACGTTTTTGCAAAACCGCCGTCACGTTTGGGTTTGGCCACGTGGGCCGCTGCCACGTGCGCGCCTGGTGGGCCGCCGACCGGGCGCACCGCTGGGCTGGCCTGTTGCCGCCACGCCGTGGGCCGCGTTGGGGCTGCTGGGCTGTGGCCTGCTTGCCTCATGGGCCGTCCGGGCCGCCTGCACGTGCCTGCGGGCCAAGCCGGCTCGTCGGTCGTGGGCCACACTCACCGTGGGTCATTTGGGCCGCGGTGCTCTTTTCTTTTCCAATGAATTAGTGAAGATTCCTAAAATAAATGATGCGCTGATTTTGTTATTTAAATATAAAATCATTTAGGTGTCCAAAAATTGTGGAACAAATTTCGTTGAGTTCTTAGAATCATGATCTATCCATTAGCGTATTGGTTCATCTAGTTTTAAAATGTTTATAGGGTTGCTCTAATTATTTTAAAATATTTAATATTGCTAAAATGTGAACTTGTATGAATTTTTGTGAGAAAATGGTGATAGTGTTAACTCTAAGAATTTTACAGTAAATTACTAATATTATTAGCTGCTCACTGTAAATTTTGTGGCTCCTGAATAATTAGTTTGCTAGATAGATAATAATGTCCTATTTCGAATATATAGTAAATCAAATGAATGAAATAAAGTAACACCGTGGAATTGTATAACTAAAACACTTGTTGGGAAATGACATCTTTCTTGACGATCTTGATACGTAGATTAGTTAGTCATTAGAGCTAGCTTTGCATATCCTTGGTGTCTTTTCTTTTCTCCTATCATGTAAGTCTTGCTGAGTACAATTGAGTACTCAGGGTTTTATTTCCCCCTGTTATAGGTGACAGGCGGATGCTAGAGCTGACCCTTGTGTGTGGATTCCTTCTGGTGGGCTAAGAGAGGATTCTTTACGTTGAGATCATAGTTTTTATTTATAACTCTCAATAAATGTTTCCTAAATGAAAGTTTTATAATCTATTGTCATAGTCTATATACTAATGCTTCATTATGTCAAGAATAAATATTTATTTCCGCTGTAATTCTGATCACATGTTTATATTCCGCTGTTCAATTAAATTGTTCATAACTCTGATAATATGATTACATTCCGCTGTTATAACAATAAATATTATACTCTGATGTTGCATTAAAAGTGATGTAAGAAATGGTTAATAACGATGTAAGCTTTATTCTCTCAGATGTGATCCTGATGGAAAAATATGGATTTTTGGGTTCTCCCTTGGGGTGTGCCCAACGGAACTGCGTAATTTGGTGTTCTCCCTTGAGTACTTAGTGTCTAATGGAAGACAAGCACTCCTGGGAGGCATTAGATTAGGCGGTTCTGCCATAGCGCTCCTAAGAAATGGTTGCCACGCTCCTTCGACCCGTCGTCATCGACGCCGTTGCCTGCCCACGGTCATTCCCCGCGCCTCCAGTTCAGCGTGTCGTCGGGATCCAAGCCGGCGTCGCCGGCCGACTCGCCTCCGCGCCGCGTCCCCGAGCAGCTGCATTACCCGCATTACGTCGTGTACAGGCTCACGGGCAGGCTACGGCGGTGTGCGAGCAGGCTACGATAGCGGTGCGTGAGCAGGGCGGCGGTGCTCGAGCAACACGACACGCGTGACGCGTGAGCTGGGCGGTTGCGCGAGCAGCACAACTAGTCAGTTGCCGACGAGCCACGGCCGTGAGGATGGAGAGGGAGGGATTGAGTCGATGATGCGTGGGCCACACATGTCGCTGAGATGGAGGTTGCGTGACAAAACCACTCAACGTCGGTCAAAACACCCTTGCCCCCACCCAGGTGCTAAAAGTGAACGGTTTTGATAGTTGGGGTACCGATACTAGACGGTTTTGTAGTTGAGGGTTAAAATTAGACTGACACAATAGTTGAGGTGCCAAAAGTGGACTTAATCCAAAATTAAAAGGTTGGGCCTAGGCCTGGTGGGGGCCTGGGGTGGGGCAAATAAAGCCGAAGTAAGTAGCCCACCACACGAACACAACACGCATCTATCAACGGGAACGACCACACCAGCCGATCGATCGTTCGTCGTCAGCACGGTGGCCGACGACGTCGATGGAGATCGGCATAAGCCCCATGCAAGCAGCGCTTGTCGTGGAGGAGAGGGTGCAGAAGAAGAGGCTAGCGGAAACGGAAAGGGGGTTACGTTTACAAGAAGAAGGAGAGGAAGTGGACGAGGATGACTGTTTCGCCGTGGAGGCTAGCGAGTTTAGGGATACATGGAACCAGTGATATTCGCACTACTGCGGTTGCTTCGAAGACACTACTATAGCCTACTCAGTTGATGTCGTCAGGAGATACATGAGCAATCCAAAGAAGCCTCACCTTGATGCAATTAAGCAGATACTAACGTATGTCAAGGGCACCATCAACTTTGGCATCCTATATAAAAAAGATAGGGGACTATCTGTTGACATTTCTTAGCGACGCTACTAGGTTTGTATCTCCGGTAACGGCGCCAGAAAGCTTGTTGGTATTTGTTAACGCAAATAGAGAAATCCGCAAGCGCACGGATACCGTTGTAGCTTTCACCTATTAGTATTCTAGGGTATCGTATTTATCCATAGGGAAACAATGGTTAAAGAGCTTGATAGTTAACCATCATGTATCCGCTAACTAGTATATCGACTAGATTAATGTGGGGTAAGTGATAAGATAGGAGTGTTTGTATAGCGACACACATAGGAGAACTCCATGGTAAGATAAAAGAGCAGTTAAGCTAAGCTAGGAGGACAATGGGAGATTACAAGATTCTTTTATACTTCTCTATTACTGTGGTTCTATTATAGAGCAGACCATAGGGATTAACTAAGCAAAGGGTAAAGCATAGCGATCACACCATAGCACTTTGGAGTAGCAGTACCTTTCTGACCCTCGAGGGGGTGAGAACACGTGGTCGGGGGAAGGTTGCTAAAAGATCTACGAAAACACCAACCTGAACGTAGTGGACTACAAAGGTCTGGTTGGAGCTATCACCTCCGGGGTTACCACAATTATTCGTGGGGTTGGGCGCAAACTCAAGTAACCTATAGTCTAGACACCATGTCTAAACTATCGATTACTACTCTAGTCAAGTACTATAACTAGAGCACTCAGCCGAGTGGAGATCCCATGCTAAGGTGTAGAACCACTATACTAACCATGCTTAGCTAAACCACTAAGGCATGAACTAGATAACCATGAAAGATATTTCAGTAAATAGAGAAGGTAAATATATTGATACTTGAGTCTTACAAAGGAGTGATACAAAATTATACCGAACCTCCGAGGACTCCTCCAGAACTTGAGCATCTCTCCCTAACTCTCAACTATGTGAAGCTACTTTTACATCTTGGAAAATGGTAGAGAGGAGAGTCCTTGTGATGTGTGTGGAATGAGGAGAGAGAGATCTCCTTTTATAGGTGGAGAGGAGGGGATGTTCCATGGAATATTCTCTTGATCCCCTCATAAAGACGCCAAACCAATGTCAAGATGCAATGAACTTGGCCTAAACCCCCGCAACCGACCTAGGTAAGGCGGTATCTGTCCTCCCACGAAAGATGGGCTGTTTTGGGCTAAAAAAGGTGTGGCCGCACCCTTGGGGCAGCCGCCCCCCTATTGGGCCCATTCAGGCTCAGCTTTCATGGGTGGCTGCCTCCTGGGCTTCTTTATTTGGACCTTGGGGTTTGGTGTAGAGTTGAGGTGTTTTCGCTTTGGTTTATGGGCTTGTTCTCCACCTGACTGGGCCCTGTTTTGCCTAGTAAGTGGGCCTTCTCCCCTTGGGCTCATGTCGGGTCTTCATTACGCTTTGTCTGAATGAGCATTTTGAGAACTGTTTCTATGTTATCCCGATATGTCCTCCTGTAAATGAACAATCACCAAAACTCGTGGAATTTGTTAGTTATAAACCCTAATACTAAGTTTGGTGTTTATATGAGAGGATTTTATGTGGGATTTGGCGGTTAAATTTATGTATTAAGGACCGCCAACACTATCAAGTGAATGGATATTGTGATGTCGATTATGCTGGAGATGTGGCACGAGATGGTCGACCACAGGATGCTTCTTCGATCTTGGATCAGGCGCCATATCATGGTGTACCATGGCACTATCCAGTACTGAAGCAGAGTATCGATCAGCGGCAATGACAGCACAAGAGAGTACTTGGCTCAAGCAATTAATGGAAGACCTTCATCAACCAATAGATTATCAAGTAAGGATTTTCTGTAACAACTTAGGGGTGTTTGGATTTAGGAACTAAAGTTTAGTCATTGTCAAATCGAATGTTTGAATGCTAATTAGGACTAAACTTGAGCTAATTATAAAACTAATTACACAGATGGACGCTAATTCGTGAGACGAATCTATTAAACCTAATTAATCCATCATTAGCACATGTTTACTATAGCACCACATTATCAAATCATAGACTAATTAGGCTTAATAGAGTCGTCTTGTAAATTAGCCTCCATCGGTGCAATTAGTTTTGTAGTTAGTCTATGTTTAATAATCCTAATTAGTAACCAAACATTCGATGTGACAGGGACTAAACTTTAGGAGGTGGAACCAAACACCCCCTTTATGCGTCTGGCAGAAAATCCCGTCTTCCATGCAAGGACCAAGCTACATAAGAGAAAAGGTTCTTGAGGGAGAGATTGAAATGGTGCCCACAAAGATAGATAAGCAAATTGTCGATATACTCACGAAAGGACTCAATAATAATGTCAAGTTTGAAAAGAGGCGCTCGGCATAGTCTACAGGACTACAATAGAAGGAAGTTTGCATTGAGGGGAAGTGTTTAAGATTACATAGGTTTTCGAAAAAAAATAGGTTTTCGAAGTGTTGAAGATTACATTGCAAACTTCTAGAAGCTTCTACACTTCTCGTGATGCTAGAGGCATGAAGCTACTAGATATTATTACTATGGAAAATTAGAATATTATAGAACATATATAGATTTATCTTCAAACTATCTATAGAGGCACCCCTCCTTGGCATGCTATACCATCCAAGAGAATGACATGCAAATTGATCTCAACATTAAGGCTTATCAAAATACCAGAATAGCACTAGTTATCGCCGATCTCAGAGATTCTTGTCTTCTGACCCAATTCTATCACCTTTCTGATGTCATTGCTATCTATCTCGATTTTCACATGATCTTCAAAATGTGCCAGGATATAAAACATGTCAACCATGGCTTCCGGCCTAGGAAAATCATTGCACAATTCACCGTTAGAATAATTGATAGACAAGTCATATAATATATAGCAAAAAATAAAAACGAATAAGTGTCTGTCTTACCCTTTTTGAATGAGCTGATCCTATACCATCTTCATTGGCTTAAGCAACGTTGTAAACACAAACAATGTGCTCCAGTGCTCTTCTTCGCCAATCACAATGCAACGCTGAAAGCCCACCAAATAGAGATCGGTGTCTATGATAAACAATTCTACCATCATATTTGGGGCTTCATCACACCCTAGTCGGATCCTGTGGTGACTAATTCCGGTTAAGGGATTTTCTTGTGGAAGCATAGGAACGTGTTCTCTAATCAAAACAGAAGCTATCGCACGGGCACGACGCAGCCGCACTGCTATTTATACAGGTAGCTCGGTGGAAGCATTAGTGATATTGAAAATCAACATAGGAATGTCCTACACACCACAAAATAATATGGGCATAGTTGTTAGCATTGAGCTTGCCACTGAAAGTAATATCTTTTCATTTTAAAATTTGAGAAACGAGCTTGCCATGCTTCTCGAATTGTCAGTTTACCAAACATACAGTTTAGTACCAATCTGGCAATGTATCCTCAAGAAGCTAACAGTATGGTGAAACGTGAATTAGCAAAAAGATATGTTGCATGTGGACCTTTTTAATCATTTTAAGTGAGAAAATAATGCAGGCCTACAGATAAAACTAGAGTTGCTACGAACTCTGCAAAGTTCAGTCTATGACCAAGATCTAGGAAATGAATCACAGACTAATACATAGGCAATATTGAGATGAAAGAATGAAATCGATGACCATTCTTGTGTCTAATTATTGCTAACATAGCTGATTAAATGATGGCCAACATGTCCTAGTTATGTTTAAACCTCAAGTTGCTCTTCCACACACACTTTTCTCTGTACCATTATTCCCTTTTTTTCTCGCCGTTTTAGTGGCCATTTCTTAGAAATGATTGAACTTTACCACAACAAGTACTGATAGCTATGATAATCAATTATGTTTTCTTTTCAAAGGAAATGTTTTTCGAGCTACTAAAGAGTTTGCTTCAAGTGAGAACCCATTATTCACTTTGCCCAATGTTGATCTCACTGTACGGTAATACATTAATACTATTTCCATCATATAAAATATAAAGAATCTTAAGTTGTCTTAAGTTAAATAATCATGAGTATAGCTAAATATATAAAGATAGTAATATTTACAATCATTTTATCTATTTGATACAGCAGATGCTAATATTTTTATTGACAAACTTATGGTATTTGACTTAGAACAAACCGCAATATAATGTTTTTAGGAAGCAATATAGTCACGTTCAAACAAAATTTTTATAGGAAGACAGCTGTGGGTGTGGGAGTAGCTGCTCGGGCACAGGCGCACAGCACGACCGTAGAGTGAAGGAGCATCAGCTATTCTATTCAGCTCTTGTGACTTGTGAGCCCAGACAAGTCACAGTTGCTCTTCCACGCACTTTCCTCTCTGTCATTATTATTTCTTTCTTTTTCCCACAAGTTCAGTGGCCATTTCTCAGAAATGATTGAACACGACGGTTGAACCCAACAACTATTGATGACTATCAAAGTCAATTCCTTTTTCTTTCAAGGAAAATGCTTTCCTTTTATTTATTTATTTATTTTTTGGATCAGCTCCTGTGAGCCCAGTGTCCAGACAAGCCACAGCCCAGAGCCCGCAGGCCACAGCTCATGTCTACTCCTACGAAAGGACAAAGGAGCCAAGCACAACTCCAATCCAAACAAAGTATAGGTCGCGCAGCTGTGCAGCAACCAACCGCCCCAAGTCCCGGCTCGAATTGGCATTGCGTCGGCCTTTGAATCTTCTACGTAGTCCCAACCTATTATGCGCAGCGCACCACACTCTGCCGACCTAGAGGCCACCTAACAAATGGAACGCAGTCGTGGTGGCACTGGCAGCACGCAACCACCGTCTCTCAACATGGGGGCGGCGCCGTTGGCCATGCGCATTGCTTTATTTGCTTTGCGTCCGTCCGTCCCGGCCCTTTGCGCACCGGAGCAAAGCAACCTCGCGCACGGCCACGGCCGAACGCCACAAATGGACATGTCGCTCGCTGCGTGCCCGCTCGCTATGCACTGCACGGTGCATTGGGCCCTTTTCTTTTCTCCCCCAGTCCCCGCCTAGCTCATCAGCTGAGTGCGAGTCCGATGCACGCCCCGGCGGCTTTTTCCATTTCGTGTCGAGGAGGCGCGCCGACGAGTCCCTTTCGCGTCGCCTTTTGCTGGAAAGCACATGCACGTACTCCCCCGCCGAGGCAAGAGCGCCACAACCACAAGAGCTCCCTCTCCAGTTCGATCTATGCGACGACGGCCTGACTCGGAGCACCACAAGCCGCTCGCTCGGCTGAAGCTGAAGCTGAACCCACTAGCGTAGCGTCACGCACAGACGTTGGTTCGTTCTCAGACGGAACCCGTCCGTCCCTGTCGCTTGTTTGATTATACTAAGCGATCGAGCACGCTTATTTTCCGTGCTGTCGACCGAGGCGAGCAGCACTAGTCCTCCGTCGTACGTGTTGCTGGGTCACATTGGGTACCCAGAGCCGTGCGGCACGCAGGGCAGGCACCGACTCGTCTCAGTCTCGCCGCTCACGGTCACGGCGTCGTTTTCCGGCTAAGAAAATGGTCGGATCTCACACGCGACGATTGGGCGAGTCACGGCACTCGGCGCCGATGGGATCTGTCTGCCTGAGTGGAGTCTCAAATCTGAACTCTCTACGGGCGACCCCCTCTCTCACAAGTCATAGAAGGACATGCGTCGCGGCAACAATAGCTAAGGTGGTGTTTGTTGACCCTCCTAAATTTTAGTCGTTGTCCCATCGAATATTTAACATATGTATGGAGTATTAAATATAGACTAATTACAAAACTAATTACATAGTTTGTGATTAATTTGCGAGATGATTCTTTTAAACCTAATTAGCTCATGATTTGACAATATGATGCTACAGTAAACATATGCTAATGACAGATTAATTAGGCTTAAAAAATTCGTCTCGTGGAGTACTGACGGATTATGTAATTTATTTTTTTATTAGTATCCAAACACCTCATGTAATATCCTCCCAACACACCTCCTAAATTTTAGTCACCGGATCCAACCACCACCTAAAGAAATCTAATCTACAAGCTGTTCGGTTGTGCGGATGATAAATCGGCTAAGACTGTTTTATTGTGAGAGAAAAACACTGCGCCAGTTTTAATCACCGGAACGTGAAGCACACTAGGTAGGCAACCGAACGGCACCAATAAACACCATTAACAAGTGCATAATTGAGACTACCGGCTCGATCGATCGTTCAGCTCAATGATAAATGCTCCTACGACGCGCCAAACCGCTCCATCAACATCCATCCACACTCCCGAGAGCCGCACATTCATTCATTCGCAAGGAAAGAGACGCGAAAGCGACGCCGTGAAGTAGAGCCGTGCATTTCTCGTGGGTCACAAGTAGCGGGTGGACCATCATTTGGATCGTAGGATAACACATCATTATTGGTCAAATCTGGCCAGTAAGGATAATCTACTCAGTAGTTAAGAAAACTTCTAACGTATAGTATATGTCTAGTAATATATCTCGTTGTTGTGTCAGAATTCAGAAATGGGTGGCTTCAGATCTAAACAAAAAAAAAAAAATTGGTGGCATGTGTGTTCCGTCTCAGATTTTCCAACTCACACCAGACACTCTTACCATTTATCATAACGTGGCAAAGTTTTCAGATTGCAATGTGACACGTCGAATGCAATTTTGCGGTGACCATTTTCGTTTCCAAAAAACACTAAAGAAAAAAGGAGAAGAAAATGAAAACCCATCCAAAAATGAAATAACTGAGACACTTGCTGCGTCCCCGTAGCGTACTCCATTTATAAATAGCCCCGCACCACAGCAGTAGAGGGCCCCTCTCTCTTCTCCTCCCTCCCTCCTGGTCCTGGTCCTGGGTCCTGCCCCCTCCCCTCCAAGCTTCAAGGAAACACCCAAGCGCTTCCTTCTTCCTAGTGAGGAGACTAAACGCGATTAGGAGCAGCGAATCATATACTAGTAGCCAGCCTATAGTTAGAGTTGGATCTGAGCAATGAGGGAGGAGCAGGCGGCGCCAAAGCCGGAGGCCGCGGCCACGGCGCTGGAGCTGACGGGGTTCGTCATGAGCGCAGAGGAGGCCGAGCGCAAGGCGGCGGCCGCCGGCGTGGCGACCGTGCAGGACCTGCTGCCGCTTCTGGTCCCGTCCGCGAGGAAGCGCGCGCGCGCCCCGATCTCGCACTTCCAAGTGGGCGCCGTGGGGCTGGGCGCCAGCGGCCGCGTCTACGCCGGCGTCAACCTCGAGTTCCGCGGCCTCCCGCTGTGCCACTCCGTCCACGCGGAGCAGTTCCTCGTGGCCAACGCCGCCGCCGCGGGGGAGTCCGCGCTGCGCGCCGTCGCCGTCTCCCACATGCCCTGCGGCCACTGCCGTCAGTTCCTCCAGGAGATCCGCGGCGCGGCGGGCATCCAGATCCTCGTGACCAGCGACGCCGAGCAGGGCTGCGCGCCCGAGTGGCGCACGGTGGCGTCCCTCCTCCTCCGCCCCTTCGGGCCCCACGATCTCCTCGACGAGAGTGTGCCCCTCGTCCTCGAGGCGCACGACAACGCCCTGGGCGATCCCGTCGTCACCGCGGTCGCCAATGGCTTCGCCCCCGGCGACCTGGATGCGCGCCTGAAGGAGGCCGCGGAGGCGGCCGCGCGGGCGGCGCACGTGCCGTACAGCCAGTGTCCGTCGGGCTTCGCGGTGGCGGACGGCGACGGCAGGATCTACGCCGGTGGCTGCCTGGAGTCCGCCGCCTACAACCCGACGCTGGGCCCCGTCCAGGCGGCCATCATTGCGATGGTGGCGGCCGGAGGCGGCCCCGCCGGGGACGTGGTCGCGGCGGCGCTCGTGGAGAAGGAGCAGGCGGCGGTGGCCCAGGAGGCGACGACCAGGATCTTCCTCGACGCCGTGGCCCCACATGCCAGCTTCCACGTCTACAAGTACAGGCCGTCCGATGCTTGATGAGCTTCTGTGGCGGTGGAATGGGCAGGAACGTGATCGAGATAATGTTCATAAAAAAATAATTTAAGAATAAAATCTTGTGCAGTTGCCAGGACTGTGATGTGGGGTCTACTTACTCAGCGTGATTATCGTTCTTCTATTGCCACTTGTGTTCACTCTACTGTACTTATTCAGATTGTTATCTGATTTAATGGTTGGCCTGAGCCAGATTAGTTTTTCTTTGCCGCATTTGACAGAGAGTAACATCTATATTACCGGCTGCTACCACTTGCCAGCGTGTGTTCTATTCTTAGTTTCTCTAATCTGCTCCAAATTTCCTTCTTCCCGAAAGACCATAAAATAGTCATGTATGCTAAGTTATTTGGACTTGAGGCCTTTCACTGATGGATGTAGGCAAGGTTCCACAACATCAAGGTACGTGCTTTGTTTTTTTTTTTTCTTTCATATGATTCATCCGACTTAGGTTTCTGTAGGTTGTTCTCTGCTCAGTTTCTGAAGTCTGAACCTGCCACAGTGCCTGTGTAGAATGTGCTTATGTGCATTGCCACACTCTACGCCTGAAAAATCAAGTGAGGTTCTTGCGCTCGCTTCCTTATCTCTGTTAGTATTTCATTATTAATAGGTAACCGACATATAAGACAATTTTGTTGTCTATGTAATCCCACAGGATATGGAATTTAACGGGTTGATACTAAAATAACTTTTCTTCATGTGATTCTAGTATGCTTAGCTAAGGCGTGTCCTGCGTGGGTATATATGGATTTTAATAATTTAATTCAATTCACTATGACAGTTCCTCTGTTAGCCGTTCTGAACTGATGCCTTCCTTTTGTAAAACAGTTACCCTGTAAAACAATTGATCTTTTGGACATAAATTCCTTTCATTTACTGTTGGCACTGTCCGTATAACCGTATCTGATGCTTTACTTATAAAACAATTCCATAATTTACCAGCCATTTGCAAAGGATTTACATCTTAATGAGATGACGTGATGAAATGTCAAGAAATCATGTGGAAGAATGATGTACCTAGTTCGACTAACTGTACAACCGAAACGTGAGACATGTGCCATATACATCCAACTAGAACTAATCCTTCGGGTGGCCGATCTGAAATTTTACTCTAATTTGCACCTTTCAGTTCTCCAAAGCCCTTTTTTGAACGGTAATGCTGCAGTCAAGGCGTCCGTCGCCCGGACACTTGATTGCTGGGTCTGCGGACCGGCCCAAGCAACTTGCCTGTAGCAAATGTCACACGTGGCCCTATCTCCATTGCGCATCGCTCCTCCCTCATAGCCTCATAGTCACAAGCTTCCAACCTCCTGTGTGCGGACCCACACTCAGAGGCCTCCCTCGCGGTCTCGCCTCCGGCAACGATGCCCGCCGCCACGCGCCGGTGTCCGCCCACCTCCTCTTACTTGTCCCACTTCCTTCTCCTCCCCGCACTGTGCTATCCGCCCACCGCGGTAGCTCCACTGAGACGACAAGCCTCCACGATGGATGCTCCAACAAGCAGGCGAGGGGAGGAGCTTCGAGTGATGCCGCCCCGCTGGCGAGTTGCCTACCTGCCGTCGCACCGGCGAGCTCCATGCGCCGCTGCCAACCTTCGCGCCGACGTTGAGCTCCACACCGATGAGCCTCCATTCATCCAAGCAGCAAGGTGATATTGCGCTGAAAGTGCATGTTGCAAGCGTATGTTTCAAGTGTTTTATATGTATATTGCAAGTGTTTTATATCGATGTTGCATATGTTGCAATGACTACACACATATGTTTCAAGTGTATGTTCTAAATATTTTATCTATTTCAGACGTATGTTGTAAAATTAGATCGGGATGTTGCATATATATGCAAGTGTTTTAGGTGCTTTATACGTAGATTGCAAGTATTTCATCTTGATGTTAGCATATTTTTGCAATGGCTGCACACGTGTTTCAAGTTTTTTCTAATATTTTTGCAAGTGTTTCAGATGTATGTTGCAAGTTTTTCAGCTGTTTCGGACGTATGTTGCAAGTGTTTTATCTGGATGTTGCGAAAGGAGATCGAGTGTTACACATGCTGCAATGCGCGTGAGAAGCGGAGGGGGCGTGAGCGGTCCCCACACACGAGCCCCGTCTGGACACGCGAAACGCAAGCGCGGTGGGGTGTGCTGGCACGAGCGCGGGAAACACAGAGTGCAGTTGAGCATCCGGACACGGGCGTTCGGACATCTGAGCGCTAGCACTGTTGTTTTTGGAACCCTAGCCCTACAGTCTTGTCAAACAACAAAAACACTCCTAGTCCTGTGTTCCAAAATTAGCTGCTATTGCTTTGCTTGAAAGAAATTTAAAAACTGATTTGAAATTCACCTCATAAACTGACTTGGCTGACGACTGACGTACCCAGCAGAGGGAGCTTTCTCGTGCCGTCACTGCAATCTTGGACCCACATGACAGCGAAATAGGGGCAACGTACCAAACTACCAACGAACCCAATCCCAATGCGAGATATGTCTGCGCTCCTGCGACGCGCATGGCGCCACGACACCCCGTGGCCTTGGGCGGCGCTCGCACATGAGTACATGGCGCTCGGTGGCCTCGCGTCGCGCTACTCACTCACCGACCCACCGGCACCGCGCCACGGCCGCGTCGTCTCCACAGGAGTCTATGGCCACCCTCGCGCCACGGTCGCATCTCCTCCTCGGCCTGACAAGGCCGCAGCAGCAGCAGCCTACAGCGCTTCGTGCCTGCGCCGCCTTCTCCCGCTCTCGCCACGCGCCACTCTCACCGCGGGCCGCGCAGCCGCGGCGCGTCTTCCTCGGCGTCGGCGCCACCTTCATCGACCAGGTCACCCGCATGGCCTCCGGCGGCACCTCGTCCCGCTCTTTTGTTGCCGGAGCGAGGCCGAGGCAAGGGGTTTCCCCAGTCGAGCAGGTTTTTAGGAGCTACCTTTTTCGAAAATATTGCTACAAAGCTGTACTGGTTTTTGTACTCGGACCTGGTTAATGGAGATCTATTGTAGATTCTGAAGAATGTGGAGTGGCCTGATGAGTTCCCTTTCAAGCCTGAGGACTTCAGCCGCTTCGACAAGTAAGTTGCTTCTTCAGCCAATCAGCCAGCAGGCCTTGCTGCTGCCACTAGTAGTCACTATGTCTGACCTTGTAACCTATGGAATAATTCAGCACTGGCAGATTGATTTTAGCGTACTTAGCAACAATCTTGACATAATTTGAGCAGACGGGGTTTACATTTTGATTACTTGCAGATCATCAGATACTCTGTTCTACTCAGTTCCACGTTTTGTCACTCACATTGACGACGAAGCAATCCGAGCTCTCACAGATTACTACTCTGAAGTTCTTCCTCCAAGTAATACTCCTGGGGTGGCCATTCTGGACATGTGCAGCAGCTGGGTAGGATTTTTGCTAGTCACCACTTCTGTTCCTTTTTTTTTGAAAGAAATCACCACTTCCGTTCTTATGTGTCACTACTATGAAGTTTCTTATGTACCGTATCCACGTTATGCAGGTGAGCCACTATCCTCCCAGTTACAAACAGGAGAAGATCGTAGGGATGGGTATGAATGAAGATGAACTAAAAAGGAATTCGGTATTATCTATTACGTACTGACTAAATTAGCACACTTTTGTAAACGTGATGCATTCATAGCTTCCCATTATAGAAGTATTCATCAACATTCTGAATAGCTCAAGTGGCTAGTTTGGTGTCGTGCTCGATTTATTCCACTTAAAATTTTTAGGATAGCTTCAGGATAGCAGCCACATAATTTTTGGAGAGTAAGAGATGGTAGATTGGTAATTGATTATTTAATTATTTCAGCAAGTTAGGGCCTCATTTGGCGCAGCTCTAGCTCTGACATGGTGAATCTATAGTTTGTAATGTAAATTAAAGTAGTTTAAATATCTATATTTAATCTAAATTAAAAACGAAATGAGTCATGCAAATGCACTCAACATGCCTACAGCTCCAGATCAAAGATTTTGTAGAGCTACAAATACCCAGGTCTAAGAAATCCACAAATCTCCTGGATGCCAAACAGGGACTTAATCCTTAGTTGCTCCTGATAAGGAGAGCAAAAACCTGCTAATAGATCAGTCTTCCTATGACTACATGTGAGAGTAGGACTATCAACAAGTGCAATTTGCACAGTTACTTTTCCTTTGATGATAGTTTTGGCTTACAAACGTTTATGTTAACATGAGCTCTAGGATCTATTTTTATTTTACAAACTGCAAACACGTATCTTATATGCAGTAATGTTGGAGTTTAGTCAGTAACTTTACATTGAGATCAGTTTAACAGCCTGTTCGCTGGTTGGTTTCTGGGCTGATAAGCCCGGCTGGTGCTGGTTTGATGTGAGAGGAAAACACTGTATCATGACTGATAAGCCCTGGCTGAAACAAACAAGCGAACAGACTGTAAATCATCACAGATAAGCGATGCACCTTAACTAATATGAGTCAGCAAGTGGTACTTCCTTTGAGCTGCTTTGCTAAACCTATATGTTGACATAGCTTTTTGTTGTTTTTTTACGACAATAGGTATTGACTGAGTATGTCGTGCAAGACCTCAATGTGAACCCAAAGCTTCCTTTCGAAGATAACAGTTTCGATGTTATCACCAATGTGGTACTGTGTCCTCTATATTGTATTCTTGTTAAAAGAAGAGATTATACGATGTAGTGCAAAGTGTTACTCACTCCATTCCAAATTATAAGTTATAGGACGTTTTGGCTTTTCTAGATGCATAGATTTTGCTATGCACTTAGATATAGACTATGTCTAGATACATAGCAAAAGTAATGTATCCAAAAAAATCAAAACATCTTATAATTTCGAATGGAGGAAGTATTACTTGAATAGCATTGTGAATTGGAGCGCAAAGATTGTTTACATTATCTGATAGTAGCACTTCTTTGTTAGTAGGTTAGTGTAGATTACCTGACAAAACCAATAGATGTTTTTAAGGAGATGCGACGAATACTCAAGCCAAGCGGCCTTGCCATAATGAGGTAACATCCTGTCCAGAATGACACGTGCCATTGACCAGAACTACTTTTGGATATCGTAGCATGCATTACCATATTTTGGTGGTAAGGATCTCAAATTCTAGTTCTAACTTTGGATATAGCTTTTCAAATCGGTGCTTTTGGACAAAAGCTATATCTATATGGACATCAACTGGTGATGCCGATCATGCTTGGATAGTTGGAGCTTACTTCCATTATGCTGGAGGTTTTGAACCTCCCCAGGTATGTACTGTTGAATAGTTGGTGCATTCCCTAAAAAAGATAAAGAAGAACTAGGGCTTCCAAGGTTTTTAATTGCAAGCTAATAAGGCCTCCACTGGAAGCTATAAAAAACTACTAGGGATATAATGACAGTTATTTCATTTAGCAGTTTAACAAAAACATGGAAAGGAAAATTCATGAACGCAAAGACTCAAACATATACTCAGGGCTCTAAGAAAACATGTCTCCTGGTCCATTACTTAACAATCATTCAATCAATCAATATACTCATGGCTATAATCAGTATTCATATTCATTCTACATTAAACAATCTAACAACTCAACAGTTATACAATTGTTCAATTATTAATTAAAGCAAATATTAAATATTTGTCTCGGTCAAATATTAGCGACGGTAAAAAAGTCGCAACTAAGCAAATATCGGTGTTCAGCAATTGACAATATCATATATAACTTTAGGCCTCCTAAAAGGTTATAGCTTTGCTATTGCGGTGCTATTTAGAACCTTGGTGAATTCCAAAAATGATACTTTTGTCTATTTTCTCCTTTGTTTGCGTGAACATGTTTCTACCTATCAAGTTAATAGCCTTCTAGACATTTGTAGTGCGTTGGAATAAAAATCCAGCTACCCCTGTATATATTTATAGTGCTCTTTAATTAATGTGTTCAAATCAATCCCATGATCAAATGTTTTTTCTTTAATTTCTGCAGGCAGTTGATATATCTCCTAATCCAGGACGAACTGACCCAATGTATGTTGTATGCTCAAGAAAGAAAATAGGGTAAACTAAATAATGTATTTTGCAAGGTTTGTCCCTCCTTCCTCTCTGTTGATTCTAGTGTTTGATGAGATTTCATTCAACAATCTCTCTAGTGTGCATGTATATTTGTAGTGCTATCAAGAAACAAATAAAGGGGAAAACAAGAAGAAGCAAGTTGCTTGGCCCTGATCGCCTGTACTTGATTGGTGAGCTGATGCAGGTAGCGCGCGTGCATCATGTTTCCGTGAGCAATGCTACGATAGGAAAAGGAAGTAACACTACTGCACAGACTATTTATAGATGCGGTCAGATTCACTTTGTAGATTGTAGCGACCGTCTTTACTAAAGCTCTGTAGAAATGATTTTTTAAATAATAGTATTTTATAAAATAATTGCAGATATGGATGCTAGTTTCACCAAATTGCAAATCTAACACAAAACTGCAAACCTAGCGTCTAGTTAACAGTTCAGTGGCCGATAGGGTACCTATCGTCAACTGGAGGGCTGATAGGCCTATATGAAATGTGATTGTGACTCGATCCTAGAGGCCCAAGACAGCAAATAGGGTCCAACTTGGTTATTCTCGGCTTAGGGCGTCCTTAACAGCGATCCTAAATTGCCAGGTGATGTGGCAGTGAGAGACTAAAAAATTAAAGTTAAGAGTAAATTCACGCATCACGAGGTGAAGCCAAGACACAGCGTTCATTGATATATATGCGAGACTATCGCTTTGCACCTCGCCAGTCTATTCCTTTTCTCATTCTTTCTCTTCCTCATTGGACAAAATCTGAGACATGATAGCGACTTCGACCACCGTTGAGGCCACCCTTATGGATGGTCGATTAGGCTTGTCAGCCACTGGATTGTCGACTATCCAGTTGCCAGCAAGCCCTCTCTCTCTCTCTCTCTATTTTTTGACTTTTTTTAACAATATAATATGTAATTTGAATTTTTGTTGTTGTACATTATAACAATTCCAAAAGATTGAACTGAGAGAACTGGCTTTGTGAATATGGAAAAACAGAGAAAACTAATTCATGTTATGGGGTTTTGGCAGCAATGTATTCACATAGGTGTAAAACTAAATATGTGGATTGGATAGAGTGTGTTGCCTCAATTTCTAATCTCCACAAACCAAAGTGGTTTTATGAATTGAGTAATGAAATACCTCAACAAACCATAACTTAATGTTTATCTTGCGCGTCTATATGAAATTAAGCATAACTTTGCAATGGTATGTGCCAAGCTCTACATTACTAGGATAAATAACCCCACAGCTAAACCTAACACACATTAGGAAATTTTAATTGTCGGGTCTATTACATTTCATTCTAATAGCTGAAGCGGAGTATTTGTCCTTTTTGTCCCAACCTGAAGATGGCTCTGCAACATCCTTCTTCCAGCACATGAATGCCACCTCACGAGCCTTCTAATGCTTGATTGCTGCCTCATATGCACCCAATTTCTCCCGCCTCCCCTTTGTAGTTTATCTTCCTTCCCCTTTAGGCGGATCTGTTCAACTAGAACATGGCACTCTTGCCATTAGCCGCTCTACTTTGCGTTGCTAATTCATGTTAACATAGTATTGGGCTTTGTTTTCCACGTCATGTGGTCATGTGGAAATCCTGACCAATTTGGGGCCAACGTAACAACCCATTCAAAGAGAGTGCAAGCCTATGTTTAGAAAAGAGAGGTCACAATAGGATAATTATGGAAAAACTATGTTCGTGCCTAGGAGTACAATTGTGATATTGCCTCTATTTTCTTTTAACTTTGTGGTTTTACCCTTGCTAATTTGAAATGAATCAGCCGTCTACCCCTGGTTTGGATGGCCATTAGATAGACATGGAATAAATGAATTAAACAAATTCGAAATCTGTAAAACCAATGTGAAAAGACCAAAATGTCCCTTATCCTCTTCTTAAATGGACAGGAGATACGCTCACAGATCGGTGCCATGTTAGGCCTCGTAGCTGCCAACGTGTCGCTTGGGTTTAAGTCTCACACTCTGAAGGTAAGAATGCGTGAGATCACTGCATCTAGGCAAGGGTCCTTAGAGGAAAACAATGACTAGTGTATCAGTGTGTCCAAACAAGGGTCACGTTTTTACATGTGCTTCATGTTATTGTCATAATGCTATCAAAATAATGCTAAGTTGCTATCAAAATTTTTGAATAATTTTTTAAATATTAAATCTGATTTGAAATAATTGCAAATTATGTCAAATGTGTTATTCCAAATTAGGGGTAAAATCACAAATGCTCATAAGAACCAGAGGCAAAATCATATGGGCATCTTTGTCCATTTGTACAAAAGTTAACATCGTTAGGGGAGGATGACGGAATAAGGGCAAAGTGTTGCTTCGTTTTGAAAACGAAGGGGTAAATTCATAAAGTCAGAAAATAGGGGTAAAATTACAATTTCGATAGAAAATAGGGGTATAAATGTAAGAGCCCCGATAATTATTGTGAGGAAAAACGAGATAGGAAAGCTAGAGTTCAATGAAACCTTGAAGCCATCATCCAGACCGGGACACTTGAAGAACCTCCTGCCTTGGTAGTGTTGAGGCCTATGATCTCTCCATGCGCTCAACAACGTGCACCAACCACAACGGCATTTCGGATGCTCGTGCCAAGCAGCCACAAATGTGCTATAGTACGCTTGATGCAGTACCCGAGCTGGTACCAGCCGCTTCGTCCGGTTCTACCTGGTTATAACTGCTACGGCACTACTTCAGCAGTATTTTTTAGCGAACGAAAAATATTTTCTTCTCACAACAAATCAGCATAAGCATCAATATTGAATTTGGGAACAGTCTCACTCTGTGTGTATCCAGCACACACACTCTATTAATTTTATCTCATTCTTACAAAAGAGTTCTCCTACAATCTATTATTTACACCAACACTCCCCCTCAAGATGGGCTAAAGATATCTAACATGCCCATCTTGTTACAACTCAACTCATTCTCACTAGGTCCTAGACCCTTTGTGAAATAATCTGCTAGTTGACTACATGATTTTACATACTCTAGTCTTAGGATTCCACTATCAAGCTTCTCCTTGATGAAGAATCTATCAATTTCCACATGCTTAGTGCGGTCAAACTGAACCGGATTGTTTGCAATATTGATTGCAGCTATGTTGTCACAATGAAACATCATGGTCTCATTTCTTAACGGCCGCAGCTTTTTCAATAAGCCTTTTAGCCACAACATCTCACAAAGGCTCAATGCTATTGCCCTATATTCGGCCTCTGCATTAGACCGAGCCACGACCGCTTGCTTCTTGCTTCTCCATGAGACAAGATTGCCTCCCACAAACACACAATAACCAGAGGTAGACCTCCTATCATCCCTGCTACTTGCCCAATCTGCATCACAGCATCCCTCCAAATTAAGGTGCCCATTCTTCCTGAACCATAACCCTCTCTCAGGGATTCCCTTCAAGTACCTTAAAATTCTGTAGACCACCTCTATATGCCCTGTTCTAGGGTCATGCATGTACCTGCTTACCACACTTACTGCATAGGAGATATCAGGCCTTGTATGACACAGATATATCAATCTCCCGACCAATCTTTGATATTTTTCTCTATTAACTGGATCTCCGGATTGAGCAATGGTTTGATGATTTTTGTCAATAGGAGTACTACATGGCCGACATCCAAGCATTCCAGTTTCTGTCAATAGATCAAGGACATATTTCCTTTGAGAGAGAACAATCCCCTTAGGCGACCTAGCAATCTCAATTCCAAGGAAATACCGAAGTGGTCCTAGATCTTTTACCTCAAAAGCTCTTCCTAGATTCTCTTTCAAACATTTGATTTCCTCCACATCATCTCCAGTAATCACTATGTCATCCACATATACTACCATAATGGTGATAAATGTCCCTCTGTTTATAGAAGATTGTATGATCACCATTGCATTGAGTGTATCCCATATTACAAACTGCTCTCCTGAATCTGTCAAACCACGCTCGGAGTGACTGCTTTAGCCCATATAGTGACTTCTTAAGTCTGCACACCTTTCCCACAATCTAACTATTTGCAAACCCCGGCGGGATTTCCATATAGACCTCCTGTAGGTCACCATGAAGAAATGCATTCTTCACATCCATCTGATGAAGAGGCCAACCAAAATTAACTGCACAAGAGATCAAGGTCCTAACAGTACCCATTTTTCACCACAGGAGCAAAGGTCCCATCATAATCAATCCCATATGTTTGACTATACCCTTTTGCAACCAATGTTGCTTTGTATCTATCCACCTCTCCTTTTGGGTTCTGCTTCATAGTGAAGACCCACTTACAACCCGACCCACTGCCTTCTTCCCTTTTGGAAGTTGGACCAGTTCCCATGTCTTGTTTTTCTGAAGAGCATACATCTCTTCTTTCATTGCTGGATTCCACTTAGGATCTTGTTTTGCACACTTCCAGTCCCTTGGAATAGGCACTGTTTGTAAAGATACAACAAATGCTCTATATGCAGGTGAAAGACGAGAATATAAAAGGAAATTGGCAATATCATGATCTGTACTAGGATGCTCAAAGCCATAACAAACAGGAGGTTTTCCAAAATTGGGTCTAGTATCTCTACGTTGTGCAAGAGGTAACTCTACATGTTCAGAGGTAGAAAAAACATTACCACTTGACCCAGATTGGGTCGAGGAGCTCAATGGAGAGAGATCCGAGGAGAGATTTGGGACGGTGAATTAGGCTGCTATGGCTATGGTGAACTGACTTGCTCCCCCTGACTTCTAAACCGCCTCCTTTGATACACTATTGGCTCTTTGGCAACTGTCTCCCCATTCTTTGTCCCCATTTCATTTGTAGAACACGGGTTTGTCCCAACAGTCACATCTTTACTCCTTTCACCAATCGTCTCCTCATTCCCATCAACAATCACCTATGCATTCCCATCGACATCACTCCTTATATCCCTAATAGTATCCTGATCCACCACCTCCTGAGCCGCAGGCACATCCATAGGGCAAGGGATAGTCCCAACAATCACTTCTTCTTGAGTCCCCCCCTTCATTCCGCACACAACCATTCTCCCCCTCTCTACTGTCACTCTCAGTGACGAAGAGAATTCCTCCAAAAACGGATCAAGATCCCATGGTTTCGTATAATATGCTTCAAACTCATAAAACATCACATCCATACTCAAACAATTTCTTTCCAACAGGGTCCCAACACTTGTATCCCTTTTGTGTAGAAGAATACCCAACAAAGACACATTTCACCGCCTGAGGATCCAATTTTTCTACTGAAGGTCGATGGTCCCTAACAAAGCAAACACACCCAAATACCTTGGGAGGTACTTTAAACTCTCGTTGTCCCAATAAAAGCTCAGCAGGTGATTTCATACAAGAATCCTGGACGGCATGCGATTGATTAAATATGCTGCTGGTCAACACAGCCTCACTCCAAAGATATTTAGGCACATTCATTTGAAACATCAGTGACCTTGCTACCTCCAACAAGTGTCGATTCTTTCTCTCAGCTACACCATTCTGTGGTGGGGTATTAGGACAAGTAATTTGATGTATAATTCCATGATTCGAAAGGTATGTCACAAAGTCATTGTTCACATACTCCTTCCCATTATCAGTGTGGATAATTCAAATCTTGGCATTAAATTGATTCGCAACCAACTTATGAAAATCTTGGAAGCATCAAAGAACTTCATGCTTACCCCTAAGCATGTAAATCCATGTCATACGGGTATAGCAGTGAATAAAGGTGACAAACCACTTAAATCCACTCAAAGATGTAACTGAGCAGGGACCCCAAACATCGGAGTGTATTAACATAAAAGATTCACAACTACGAAGACCAATACTAGGATAAGTTGATCTTGTATGCTTCCCAAGTTCACAGGCATCACACACAAGTTTGGTTCTATCCACATCCTTAAAAACATCAGGATACAATTTATTCAAGCTTTCAAAAGGCACATGTCCTAACCGGCAATGAAGCAAGAAGACCTCCCTTTCCTGTGCTCCAATAGCTGCTGCCAATGCTGACTCTGCCTGGTTGATGAACCACAACCCATTACGCCTGACTCCAGTCCCAATCACTCTCCCCGTCCTCTTCTCCTGAAAGATACAAAGATTTTCATCAAATGTAACAATGCATTTGAACTAATCAACAAGTGAACTAACAGAGAGAAGATTGACTAGGAAGGAAGGAACATGCAAAACAGATGATAAGCAAAGGGATGGAGTACATTCTATAGATCCTACACCATGAATGGGTTGGGAGGTGCCATCAGCAGTTTGAATAGTCTTAGAGTAGGAATATGGAGTGTATGTTTTAAAGGAACTAGATATGCCGGTGACATGCTTGGAAGCTCTTGAATCAATGACCCATTCTATGTTATGCCTATATGTAGATGCAAGTGCCTGTGCCTGAGTACCTTTGCCCAAGTGGGCATAGTTGGCAAAGTTACCAAAGTGATTGGTGGTGGCAATCACAGGACCAGCTGGATTAGTTTTGGAGATCTCAGATGATTTGATCTTCTGCCATTGCTCCCACTGCTTGACCTGCTCCCCAGTCAAGGTGAGAGATGGAACCTCCTCTATGGTAGCAGCATTGACTTGAGGACCACTCTCCATGGTAGCAACATTGGCTTGAGAACCACCACGGCCTCTGCCATGACCTCCTGCATGACCTTCTCCACGGCCACCTCCTTGATCACCACGAGCACCACCACGACCTCCACGAGTTCCACTCCTACCACCATAGTTTCTAAGTAGAGGACAATTGTAGCTCAAGTGTCCCTTCTCTCCACAGTTGAAGCACTCCCTCTCCGCCTTTGTGCTATAGGCCGACTTTATAGGATTGTTACTACTCATCATCCGAAGTCTACTCTCCTCAATGACCATGGCTGACACAGCCTCCTCCATGGTAGGTAGACTATCCTGGTGACACAAAGCAGCCCTCCTGCTCTAAAACTCAGGATCCAAGTTCCTCAGAAAGTGAGTCACCCTCCTGTCCTCTATCCACTTCTGAACATCTTGGGCATCCTGTGGATCTCTTACATGAAGTGAAGCATAGTGGTCCAGCTCTCCCCACAAGTACTGCAACTCACTAGCATATTGCTCCACTGGTCGCCCTGCTTGTTTCACTGCATCAGCCTTGTTTTGAATTTCCATCATCACCATCACATTCCCTCGCTTGGAATACATGTTACTCAGGGCTTTCCATATTTGTGTTGTAGTGTGCATAGCTTCCACCATTTTACTAACAGACGATGACATGGATGCCAATAACCACGCCACTATGGTAGAGTTTGTCGTACACCAAACTCTCCACTCGGGGCTAAGCTTGTTAGCCGGCTCAACACAATCCTCCGCCAGATAGTGCTCTACCCCTTTTCCTCCTAGAAGCACCTGTACTCTTCTAGCCCAACTCAAATAATTTTTACTTCCCTCCAGCTTCACATCGTTTGGCGTTAGTTCCAGCTTCAGCTCAGGTGGCCTGGAACCAATCATGCCCATCTCCAGGAGCTCCAAAATCATAGACCTCATCTCACTCTTGGTAATTAATGGATCACCTCCACCATCACTACCACTGTTATGCTCACCTGATCCCTTCGTTGCCTCCTCTGCCGCTTTCCTCTTTGCTTGCTCCTCCAGATCCATCTCCTCTTTGGATCAGGCCTCTCCCCAAGCACCGAACAACACTAGCAACCAAATCCCCGCAGCGCACTCACAAGCAGCAAGACTTTCACCTTCACCAAATCACCAAATCCCAGCTGCACCTCAACAGCGGCACCAAGCAGCAGCACTAACCACCTCAACGGCACCACCTCAATAGCAGCTCAACACAGACTTCTCACTCCCTTTCTCCTCTTCTTCCTTCTTCCTTTCCCTTCCTCTCTCTTCTCTTCTTCCTGGACTTCACCACGGCAACACCACAGCTACTCCAGCACCAGCCAGCCCTCCTCCACGCGAGCTGGCGCTCGCATGCCTCCCGTGCGCGTCACCCGTGCGCCCCCCGCGCTCGCACGTGCCGGCCACCCGCGCGCCACCTTGCACACGCTCTTGCCTCGCCACCCGTGCTCGCGCCGTCCACGCCGCGCCGCCGCCGCCGCCGTAACCCTAACCAAGGCTCTCGATACCATATTGAATTTGGGAAAAGTCTCATTGTGTGTATCTAGCACACGCACACACACTCACTCTATTCGTTTCATCTCATTCTTACAAAAGAGTCCTCCTACAATCTACTATTTACACCAACAATCAACATAAGCTAAATTTCAGCAAAACGAACAGGTAAGACTAAAATGTGGCTCGGAATTCAGAAAGGAGCAAGGGTGAGCTAAATATGTGCTTCGATCTGACACACTACTACAATGAGCAAAGATTGTGACAAGTTATTTTTTCTTTTTGAAAATATGAAGGAGAGTGCGTATCTTTGTTGTTACAACGCGAGGCCATGCAATTGCAGAAACAAGATTGTGAGGCCAATCAAGGCCGCCTCTAGCATGTCATGAACTAAATTGACCTTTTCGTTTAAACTACTTCAGCAGTTTCAGCAAACGAACAGTGTTTTCCTCTCACAACAAATCAGCATAAACATCAGCATAAGCTAACTTTCAGCGAAACGAACAGGGCCAGCCTCCACAAGTCAAAATAAATAGAAAAACTTACACAGGTTTCTGAATCACTGAGGCTGAGGGCATCAGTTATTTAATTGAATCTAGCACGGCGATTACATCCATAATTTGTAGACTGCAATGCATTAATGAGTGCTTTCAGTAATTCTTTTCCGGTCAACATATCAAACCCTTAACGCAGTATACTGTAAAAACAAACCACCCAATCAAAAGAACAGAGAATGCTGCCATCCCTACTAGGAAAGACCAGCCAGCCATTAAAATACCGATGCATGTCACAGTTAGGAAAGGTAAGAAAGACCGAACGAAAGACATTTTGTCCACCCATTGGCCATGAAACCAAACAAGGGCAGCCACATTCAAAACATTCCACTCCACAGAGCCATTGTAGGCAAGCCGGTTCAGGCAGTTTGCCACAAAGGAGTGGCAATTGCAGGTGAACAGATTGTAGTACTTGTGCTGGAAGCGTCTCATGCCCGATTGCAGAGCATCATCCCATGATATCGCTGCTCCAACTTCTGAATGATTGTAGGACTGCTTGCATACATGTGCTGCAAGATTAACAGGAAGGCAGCACTGGACACGAAAGGAAAAAAGAGTTATTCAAGAGGAAATCAACAAGTTGAAAAGAACTACAGGAAAAGGTCTGCCCAGTGACAACAGGTTTTTACACAAAAAAAAAAAAAAAAAAAAAAAAAAAATCAAACCAAACAAGATTATGAAACTTCAGAATTAAACTTTAAAGTGTCATATATATTAAAACAAGAACACCTCTACTGAAATAGGAAACCTACAAGTTCCCAAGAACAAGAATATATGGAATACAGGCTACTAAGAAAACAAAAGACAAAATTTGATCAAGACTTCCCAATATTGGTGAACCAATCTGTTTGGCTCTGTTCTGGTCCTGCTTTTCCTGTGATAGCTAGCTATTAGCTAGAACAATCACAGGATCAATTTCCAGATCATATATTAAATGAAACATCACATTTCTGGGCTCAACTTTTTACAAGTACCAGTTATGAAATACTTTACTGCTGAAAAGATACTAAAATAAGGGATAATATTGGAAAATAACAACTGTTTACGGATCATGTATGGAAATTAAATAAGAACAAAGGTTCGTTGATTTCATGCAGCCCAGAAATAAATTCAGAAATTGATGACAATGGAAGCTGGAACTACCAGATAAAACAAAATACTATGATTGTGATATGTTGGCAGGCAAGCATGCTACTCAGGATTATAGGATTATTAGGCTTTCTACACTTGGAAAGTAAAATCCAGATTTATTTTTAGTTCCATAGACCCTAAACCTGTTGACATCTTAGTGATGATTTAAATAAAATAAAGTACAAGATGAGCATCTATGTTGAATTGCATAGTCCAGAAAATGGAATTATTTTGAATCATCCTAACCTTCTTTCTGTCAAGCTGGAGGTGTCTGGCAACTGAACCATAAGCAAAATTATCCACGCTCACCAAATTTGAACCAGCAAAATCCAAGATAGCCCCATCCTCCTGACAGATTCCAACATGCCCTATGTAAGGAGCAAGCCATGAAACTACAGGAAGAGGCGTCCAGACAATGCAGCACGGGAACCTTGCTCTCTTTGGATCTATCTCATCAAGTGACCACAGATCCTGTAATCCATTATTTGAACTGACATCTTCATCAGCAAAATCAGCTTCAAGCTCCATTGAGGAAAGCACTTTAGGTGATATTAATGTTCTTTGTACTTGAAGAAACTAAAACAGCGTCTAGCTTCAATCTCACAGTTTATCAACCTTTACTGAAAAGAAGGAGCTATCGGGTTAGGTTCTCAAACTTCATGATTAAAACAACTGGTGAAGAATTAAAAAGGTGCCCCTAGTTTAGTACACTACCTTTACAATTTCATCTGGCAATATCACTATGTAATACATTGAATGTGGACATAAAAGTACAAGCAATGGGCCCTGAACCATATGAATATATTTACCACTAATACAATTTGTTCTCAAGTATAGTTCCTGCTCACTTCTCCCAACACAAGCCACCCAAAAAAAAATAGCATGTCCCCCATTTGTATTTTGGGCACAGTTGGACCTGGCGTTAATTTTGCTATATCCGAGGAGGCACCCATGCACAAATTGGAAAGCTATCATTACGTTCTTGTCAGCACCATATATTGGTAAAAGATTTACATAATTTGGACATTTGTTAATGTAGTTTTTTTTGTCTAACATATCAAGGGATCTCTTGAATACAATAGGTTCAGAAGATAGTTACGAATTGGTAAGGAATGGCAACTGAATATATTCCTATGTTTGAAGCATACACATTTGCACATCCAGGAGCTGCTGCTTCTCCCCTCCCCAATGGCCCAATCCAAACCTAGTGTACACCAGCGCGTCTTCCCGCATTTCAACGAAATGGTGAAATGGAATGCCGAGATCCGTTAAAAAAAGGGAAAATTGATTGTGTAGCATCGAAAGATCACGATCTCCATAAAATACCATCGAAAGTTTGCGTCCTTGTAAAATACCACCAAAAGATTGAACCGTGAACTGAAAATAGCATTACGTTAAAATAAAGCGACAGAAGTGACGAAACTGAAAGTAGCCTCCGTCACGCCGTCATGCCCTTACGGGTTGTTCTCGTGGACGCTCGCCGTGAACAGGAATGGCTCCTGCGGCACCACGTGCCGCAGCGCCCGTTCTTGCGCACGTCCTTGTCGTCCTGGCTCTCGCCCCGCCCGGTCTTGCCCCGCGCCGACGCCTCTCCCCGATCCCGATCTGTGTGCTTGTAACCTACGTGGGATGGAGGAGGAGGAGGGCCCCTGCAGCGGGACGTCCTCAACCGCATCAGTGACATCAAGGCGCTAGGCAGCTGCGCCCTCGTCTCGCGCTGCTTCCACGCGCTCGTGTTGCTCGTCGACTCCGCCTTCGTCCGCGTCGACTGCGTCATCCCGACGACCCGCCGCCCTCCTCCGCCTCCGCTGTACCGGGCTCCCCGCTGCACCAGGCGCTAGCTGCGTGCGCGGCGCGTTCGTGCACATAGCACGCGTCCTGGTCGGTGGCATCGCCACGCACTCGGCTAGATCCTGTCCCCCGCCGCGGCAGGCGTCTCCTGGCGCTCTGAGCCACTGCCCGCGCCCGTCGCGGACGTCTCCCACCAGTCCACCACTCGCGCTCCGAGGTGCTCCGCTCAGCTGCGGCGCCTCCACATCGAGCTGGCACTGACGATGGCGTGCTCCTAAAGTGGAAGGCCGACTTCGGCTCCACCCTCGGCAGCTGCGTCATCCTCGGCGCCTCGTCGGTCTCGTCCAAGCTGCCGACAGGGCCATGGTCCGGCGGTGGCAAAGGCGATGCGCTGCTTCTGGCTGCCGGAACCTGCTGTTGAACGTGTGCTTCTTCAACTCGGCAAGGACGCGTGCTTCTGGTGGAACCTACTAGCGCTGGTGCAGCGGTTCTACGAGCCCACGTCCTGACGCGTGCTCCTATAGTCCTATCTGGCAAGGACGTGCGCTAGCACAACCTGCGGGCGCTGCACGTGGTGGCGGGGTGCCGCAGGAGCCGTTCCTGCTCGCGGCGAGCATGCACGACAACATCGCGTACGGGCACGACGGAGGCTTCCGTCACTCCAGTGACTTCATTTTAACAGAATGCTACTCTCAGTTCACGGTTCAATCTTTCAGTGGTATTTTACGGAGCTCCAAACTTTCGGTGGTATTTTACGGAGATCGTGACCTTTGGATGCTACACAACCAATTTTCCCTTAAAAAAAGGTAAAGCAATGCAGAGGCATTGCTGGGAGTGAACACTGAACAGTACAGGAAATCGATTTCTATTGAGCTGGGTGTGCTAATCGCGCTCAGTGTTACGGGCAATTTAGTATCAAGTTCAATTTGAGGCGTATGGCCAGATGATGTATCCCTGCTCTGTCTGGTTCTATGTAGGCTAATCGGAAACAATAAAGAGAGAAGTGAATCGCAACACAGCTCCCGCCATCTCCCATCTCCGCCGACCAGAACAAACCAAAAGCTCACTAACTCAATCCCAAATCCACTTCCGAGCAGCCCGATATAACACGAGGCTGAGGACCGAAGCTCTAAAGAAACAAGGAGTAGAACTCACCGGAGGAACTGGATCGGCGCGCTGTACGACCCGCTGGCCGGTGCCGAGGCGGGGTCAACCTGGTCGGGGCGCCGCCGCTCGCCGTATTGGGCAGGAAGAAGATGACTCGAGCGTGCGCCGTGCCGCTGGGCTTGCTGCGGGGAAAGGAAAGAGAGTGGGGGAGGCGCGGTTATAGAGGAGGGTGGTGATTGTGATTAGTGATGTGGGGAGGAGGGAAATGTGCATGCACCTGGACCGGATGGGCAGCACCCGCAAATGGTAGGCGCACACGCAGGTGGCAGGCGCTTACTTCCTCGGTCGGCGTTCTTTTGTGCCCCCGTGGGCGGTGCTTACTCCATACTTGCCACATTTGCTTTCCCCGTAGCCGTAGCCTTAGCCGTAGCCGTAGCCGTAGCCGTAGGCGGTGCCCGGTAGCACGCACACGGGCCCAGGGACAACCGCGGCCGGTGCCATTTGGGCATTTTGCATTTACGGTGGTGGGGAAGAGAAGGCCTCGAGGAGTGGATACGGATGGAAACTGAACGCAAACGGCACATGAAGATAATTGGTGTGAAATTGACAAAAGCAGTGTTGAAAACGCGACGACAATGATTAAACGATTCGCTCCCATTTTGTTTGAGGACCAAAGCTTTCCGCCGACCGTATGAATACAATGACCCTAAAGATCATAGCGGAACATTATTATGTGTTGAACTACAAGAGAAAATCATAAAATTGAAGATATAACATTGGAGCAGCTTGTCTTACTTCCTCTGTCCTAAAGGGAATATAAATTTTGTTTCCCGAGGAGTCAATGATTCTTAATTTTGACTTAATTTCGGCTGATGATTTCTACGGTTGATAAATCGACTGAAGCTATTTTGTTGTGAGAGAAAAACACTATCCATGGCTGATAAGCCAGGTTGATAAATTTAAGCAAACAGGGTGAATATTGATATTTATAATGCGTAATAAGCATTATTAGATTAATCATAAAATATATTTTCATAATAAACCTAATTGAAGATAAAATATAGATAATATCTTCTATAAACTTGATCAAACTTAAGATTTTTTTTGACTCCTATTAAAGCGAGATTTACATTTTTATTTTGGCATGGAGAGAGTATAAAATACTGGAACAATAAACTGCACGACTGCAAGTTAAGAAAAAAAGAGAGTTATGTACGGTTGTGCCCCTATCCAATAAATGGAATGCCTCTAGAAGAGTTATGTGCTTCAGTAGTACTTTTTAGCGATCTTACCACTAGTGGAGAAATGAGATCCAGTCCCGGTTGAGAACCAGCTCTACTCCCGGTTTTCCAACCGGGACTAGCAATCTGGGACTAAAGATGTTGTTCTTTAGTAACCGGGACTAAAGATCTTCCCAGCTTTAAAAAAAATAATGCCTCCCACCGCTGCGCCCCGTGAGATTCGAACTCAAGACCTCATGCACTGCCTCGCGCGCAGTTTACCACCCCACCTACACAACACATCTAACAATGGATAGGATGCTTTCCTTTTGAACTAACCTATCGGGGGATCTTTAGTCCCGGTTGGTGAGGACTAAAGGGTCCTTTAGTCCCGGTTGGTAACATCAACCCGGACTAAAAGGTCACCCTTTAGTCCCGGTTGATGTTACCAATCGGGAGTAAAGGTCGGAGGACTTTTAGTCCCGGTTGGTGGCTCCAACCGGAAGTAAAGGTCCACCTTTAGTCCCGGTTGGTGTCTCCAACCGGGACTAAAGGTCCCCTGCCACTATGTCGAGCGCAGTAGCCGTTGGGCAGGGACCTTTAGTCCCGGTTAGAGACACCAACCGGGACTAAAGGTCTCTCTAATCCCGAGCGCAAAAAATGCCGGGACTAGAACCTATTTTGACCTCGGATAAAAGATCTATTCTCTACTAGTGTACAGTATATCAGCGTAAGCATTATCATAAACCAAATTTCCCGAGCACTGAAGCTGACTCTTCTAGAACTAGCTTTGCTTGCGCATCAATCTGTCTGGACTGGAGACGGCCAGACGGGGCAGGAAGGCAGGTCAGCGGAGCACCAAAATACTGCTCAACGGACAGCCTGGTAGGAGGATCTGCCATGCGCGCCGGCTTACGCCAGGGCGATCCGATATCACCTATGCTATTCGTGCTGACCATGGAGGTACTCAACCATGCCCTGCGTTGGGTGGAGGAGCACGGGCTCCTCAGCCATTTGCGCGGCTTTGTGGGCGGCAGGGTCAGCCTTTTACGCTGATGACCTTGTCCGCTTCGTCGCGCCAGAGGTGAGAGACCTGGAAGCGGTGAAGGCGGCCCTCCTAGCCTCGGGGCTCTTCTCAAACTTGGACAAGAGTGTCGCGACACCGATGAACTGCTCGGAGGAAGCTGTCGAGCGTGTTCGGGACATCTTCTCCTGTAGGATCGAGGAGTTTCCCTGCCGCTATCTTGGAGTGCCACTCTCAATCAGAAGACTGAAGAAATCGGAGGAGCAGCCGCTCATCGACAAGGTCGCTGCCCGCATCCCAAAGTGGAAGGGCGAACTGCTGAATGTTGCCGGCCGCACTGCGTTGGCCAAGGCGACGTTGTCAGCCATCCCAGTCCACATGGCGATCGCCTTGTGCCTGTCCCCCTGGGCCATACAATCAATTGACAAGCTTCGTCGCGGGTTTATTTGGAGCGGCTCGGAGTCCGCCGCTGCTGGCCGTTGCAAGGTGGCATGGGAGACTGTCTACCATCCTAGGGATCTTGGAGGACTTGGCATCTCCACACCCTGTTCGCTTGATCATTTCTGTGGCTTATAAGCCGGCTAATGCTGTTTTGTTATGAGAAAAAAACATCGTATCATAGCTGATAAGCATGGCTGATACGATCACGTCAACAAGGTGGGACCTACGGCGGGCGGGCGTCGCGCTGCGTGTACGGTTGGAGTGGCAAGCGCGTTCAGAGGGGCATCTGGCGCTAAGATCAACTGAACGTTCGGTGGTGGCGATTTTCCAGGCGGCCACAACGTACACGCTGGGGAACGGGAGATCGACATACTTCTGGTGTGACAAATGGCTCAACGGCTCGAGCCCGATGGCGATCGCGCCTGATGTCTATGCGGCTGTCAGTGTCAGGAAGAGGAAGACTACGGTGGCTGAGGCTCTGATGGGCGATGCATGGGTGCGTCACGTCACCGGTCCGCGGACAATGCAGGTGCTCCTTCAAATCAGCCAACTCTGTGATCTATTGGATGGCGTCCAGCTCTCCGAGCAGCCGGACACGTTCACCTGGAACCTGACGGCGGACCGCAACTACTCGGCGGCGTCAGCCTATGGCGCCATGTTCCTCGGTTCCTCGTCGCCCCTTGGCGCCAAGCAGATTTGGAAGACCTCGGCGCCACCACGTGTTAAGTTCTTCTTTTGGCTCGTCATGCACGGTCGCTGTTGGACGGCTGACAGGAGGTTTCGCCATGGCCTTCAAGAGTCCAACACTTGTGTCATCTGCGACCAGGAAGCGGAAACAATGGATCACATCCTGCTTGGATGCTCTTTTAGTCGCGAAGTCTGAGCTGCTTGGGTTCAAAGACTGCATCTTCAGAGCTTGGTGTTGCTGCAGGAACAAGGAGCGATCCAATGGTGGCTGAGCACTAGGAAGCGGCTGCCGAAGATGATTCGTCGTAGTTTCGACTCACTCTTCTTCCTCATCGGCTGGTTGCTTTGGAAGGAGAGAAATGGGAGGACCTTCAACAGGGAGGCAACGTCTGCAGCGCAAATGGATGTGCTCATTCATGAAGAGATTGACGCCTGGTGCTTGGCCGGATACAAGCAGTTGCGGTCGCTGTTGGCATTACTGTGATCAGTGATGTCTTCCTCTGTTGCTAAAGCTTTACCATGTAATCACAATCGTGTGTTATTCTGCCGGTTCGGACTTCGGTAACCTTGGATTACCATAGCCCCGCTTTTGTGAGAAAACTCATTTCTACTTAATGAAATACGTGCTTTGCACGATCGCCAAAAAAAAAAAGACCAAGAGTAGCACAAGTTTTCAGAGCTCCCGTTTCTTTCTTTGTCGACTGTTCATCTCCATCTTCTGTTGCCACTTTAGGAACCACAAAACTACTGTACAGTCAACTGTTCATCGCCCTAGTCTTCAACTTGTGTATTGAAAACGAAGCTGGGGAATGCCGCAGTCGTGTCCCTGCGAAGGAAAAGAAGTTGAATAAGCACACGTTCGTACTATTACTGGCAGACATTCAGAAGCAGATAGCAAATTAATTGCAGACATTCACAAGGCAAATGATGAACTAGCATCTCATAGGTGATAGGCCAATAAAGAAGACAAGCTGATGAAATGCACGAATTACAACTAGTATCCATACTTCAAGTGTGGCAGTGTCATCTTCTTTATAACAGAAGGGTGCTGCAATACAAAATCTCTCCACTCCTCTCTGCTAATCCTGTTGTCCTTATCAGTATCAGCGTCCTCAAATGTCTGCAGAAGGATACAGCGCGCATACCTCGATCAGAGATGCCTTCTACTTAATGCAGAAAGAGAAGAGGGGTTGAGGGGGGAACACAGTGATGATGGTACCTTGTCTATTATCGTTTCCACGAGATCGTCAGACAGCCCCAACTGTGACTCCATCAAAGTAGCAACTACCATTTGTTTTACCTGAGGAAAATAACATATATTGGTTTTATACTTCAGAATTGCGCCATGTCATGTCATAGACTTGTAATGTCTCCTGAAAAGCTCCATTACCAAGAACAAGCTTAACTATATTTCATTGTTGTCAACACTATTTCTATTCAAGACTGTAATCTATTGTAAATCAAGAGCATGTCCATATTGCTCCTTGAATTAGTAATCCCAAGCCTACTTTTTTTTACTTTTTTTTATGAAGTAACTACACGAGTTGCGACTTACCAAGCTGATATTTCGCTGAAAAGATCAAAACCTTACGATCATTACTAAAAAGGACAACAAAATAGGAACATCATGATTAAGCTTGTTCTGATGCTTGTAAGGGTTTCAACAAGAAAAACATTTTAAGATGAGGTGCGCACTGCAAATAACCAGTGCTCATCCGCAAAGGATGTCACATTAGTTCTCTCCAAACATTAAGGAACAGAGAGACTGACAGTGGCAATGCACATGCAGAAGTCTCGAATAGTTGAATACAAAATGTTGACACAGCTATACAAATCGCTGAAGAGAATTTGTTCAGATTATGCACTAACAAATCTATACACACCTCTTCACGCTCGATGAAACCAGTTTGCCTCAAGTCATACAATCTGAATGAAACTGAAGTGCGAAACAAAACTTAGTGGCAGACATAACTTAGCATGTCAAGAATTATCAATCAGGTTGATCATACTTACAATCAATTTTGTCTTCAAGAGGAGCATTTGGATGAAAGACACTTATTGCATGGATAAACTCATCAAATTCAATAACAGAATTTTTCTTTTCATCAAAAAGATCAAAAACCTACAGGAACAGGAGAAAGGAAAGACTCAAATTAGTGGACCTACTTGGAATGCAAGCAAATTTCAGAATCTAAAACTAAGGTTGCTTTCAGATGTTATGGAAGCTATCAAATCGTACAGTATTTTTTCTATTTTTTGGGATTTTGACATTATAGCATGGGAGAACCCAACAGGTAATGATGTGGTTAGTTGTGATGTCTCAACATCAGTATAACTTCACAAGTTATGCAATGTGGTTCCACCCATACTGCATGAAGCTTAATTTTTCTTAAAGAAAAAGATGAAACTGGGAAGTAAGTCATGAATGGCATCTTATCAAGCAGCAAAATCCCAGCTCCTTTGGAAGATTCTATAGTACAGCATTTGAGATAGATCCAGAAAAAGAACAAGTCATGTGATACTTGAGCAGCCAAAAAGGTTAAAGAATTTTTTAACCAAGAGGAGTGTGCAGACATTTTCATCTTAGTCATTTCCTTTTTCTTTATTTTTTCCATTTCTGTTTGACAACCGGGAGAGCAAGCTTTGGCACTTACTCTATCTAGAAAAATATTTTTCCCAAATGGTGTCTTGAATAATGCCAACTGCAGCTCCTCCTGAAAAACAAGGAGAACCTTTACAATCAAAATGAGGGTCCCAATTCCACATGGATTGGCTAAACTGGATCAATATCTGTTTGGAATGCACGAACCTCACTGAATTTTGAGGAACTTCACAGCAAAGAGTTTAATTGTGAATTGTCACAGGAATATAAAAGGCTCAACCGCCTAACCGGGTCGAAAAGTTTAAACACAAGCGCATGTCTGGCCAACCGGACCAAAAAAAAAAGTGTATAGGGATAAACATTTTCAAAAACCTTATGGATCAGACCGTCGTCGATGATGGAGCAGCTGATCTTCTTGTACAGCTCGTACAGCGCCTCCACCTCGTTCACCGAAACTCCCAGCAGCCACACGCGGAAAAACATCTCAGCCCACAATAGCAGACGGAAGACAACACAAAAGCCGAACAGGCAGCCGCATACTTACAGCAGCGGGACTCGTCGGCGAGCTCGGCTAGGTCACGGAAGGTGAGACGTCTGCCGGCCCGGAGGCGCGCGCATATGTCGAGCGCAGGCAGCAGCCTGCACGGGCACTTCTGGAAGCACCGCGAGGCCGCGAGCAGGACCGCGTCGACCACGGCGAGCACCGGGAACAGCGCCGCGCAGGCTAACTCCCCCAGCGTCAGGGAGCTCCTCGACGCCTGTAAATCAACACCGGATCAGGCCGAAATGAGAAATGGTGAGACCGGATCGGAGGTGGCGATAGGGGTACGGTGCCGCGAGTGTACTAGAGAATTCGAGGAGCGGCAGGAGTCCATGGGCCCCGGAGCCGGCGGTGAACCATCGATCGACCGGGGACACAAGGCGTCGTCCTCTCCGTTCGCGGGTTGTTGGGGCGGCCAGACAGGATCGTCACGTTACGGCGGCCGTCGGACGGAGCGGTGGGGGAACTGGGGATAGGCTGCCGGTGGAATGCTGATTTGGCAGACCAGGCTAGCTCGGTCGCGTTTTCTTCTCTCAGATCCAATCATTGACCAGTCCACGTCCACCACAGGATAGTTTGATCGATACCCACGCCAATTACAATTTTTCAAGTTTGACATACGTCAATACAATTTATCTATTTGAATAATTATTTTATAATTCTGTCCCTCTTCCACCCAGAACTATAATGTCCTACTAACGCTACGGTTTTATCTTGGAGATGCACATAAAAACAACAAATATTTTTTTTCCATAGTTCAACTTTTTACACAATTGTATTTGAGCATGTTTACAATCCGAGAAACACTTTTACATAAGAAGGCATAGTAAAGTTATTTCTCGTATTTACCATCTAAGTTATATTCTGCCTAAATCCTTAATCATGACTTGGAGATCTTTAGGGAAGCTGTCAAAACATTCGTTTGCACGGCTCTTCAAAATGTCCGTCAAGAATTTCATCCCTAGTGAAGTTGATAGTTGTACATGGCAGATAATAAACTAAATTATTAATTTCCTCGTCGTAACAGCCACTGACACCTGTCATTAATAAATCGTACCCATCAGTAAAACTCGCAAAGAGCAAGCAATGGCAGCGGCGATCCTGGTGCTGCAGGCCGGGCATCCAGCAGGCGCCCGCCTTTACCATAAATCAAGTAGTGTAGTCCTAAAAATTATGGACCAGTCTAAAAATCATTTTTCAGTAATGTATAATGATTAGATTAGTATTACCAATTGTTTATAGCTAAACTCTAAGACATGAAAGTCATCATGGATCAGAAAATTCACATAACCATGTGAAATGACATCAGGAATTGAGCCCTCCAACTTATTGTGTGATAAATCCCTAAAAATATATCAGAATTCAAAAACATAAATTTATCTTCACTGACTAAAATTCACTGCAGAATTAACGTGACTGAAAACATATAGTTACAAATACTCTAGTGCTTTGAGTTTGGCAAAGTAAAATGATACATCTCCGTTCAACCCGTTGAATGAAGGGTGTCTGTGTAAGCATCCAAAAGTTCAGATGTCATAATTTAGATGAAAGTGCTATTTATACTGAAAGCATACCTGTGATGTTGGTGATATCGCTTAGCGCATCGCGTGTATCTCCGGGCGTAGACATTGCGAAGTACCAGCGAGGATCTTCAGCCGGCAGTAGCGGCAGGCATCAGGGTTTCCTCCAAGATAAGATAACTGGGTACAGATTTAAGTGAATATTTGGTTTGGCACAGAACTAATTTGACATTATGTGTCAAATACAAATTTAACATACTCGTAAATTGACATACCTTGCATCAAAATTAAGCCGAAAACATATGTTATCTGTGGTAGCTATAAGCTGTGCTAGTAACTGAATCTGTAACCAGAGTACCAGACAGAGCACGTAACTGGAACTTCAAAGCATGGAAGTTAAGGAGGACTTCATAGTACGATCTTAAAAAACATGTAAGGGAGGTATATCTTTTTCCTTTTTCCTTTTACTTATTTTTTTTATATAGACAGACCCCAAAAGTGAGTACTGATATGTAGCTCAAGCATTCATCATAGTCATGCAATGAAATTCAGAACAATTAGAACAAACCAGGATTATTGATCATGGCATAGTTACTTTTGTCCCATCTGAATACTGAACTTTTGGTTTCGATAAATTAAGTTGTATATAGAATTATATAGTACATCAGTTCACAAATAAAAGGAATTCTGACATTTACAACACATGAATATTATTTAGTATTTTTTTATATTAGTCAAGTTGCAGTGTTGCACACCGACACTGGTACATATTGATCTAGAATGAAAAAAATATTGTCGACATCTAATCCATTAGATGGTGGAAAAAAGAAGTGACTTGTGATATGAAAAACTTAAGAAAGAAAAAGGCTCCATATTTACGAAGATACTTTATTTGAACTCAATGCGATTTTTTTTGCATATTATCATATTCTAGCACATGACTAAAACTGAAACTAAAACAAGACAGAGCACATGTTTTCTAGTTTTTTTAGTAGTAAGATAGTGTGTTAACTGCAGGCCAGCCTGCCAGGGTCAAGCCATCAAGCTCCTTTGGTTCGCTGCTAATTTTTTGCAACTTTTCACTCTCAGAGTTTTTAGAACAAATGCAGAGTATTTGTCACATTGGAAATCGTTCATGATCAGAGTTCAGAGTCCCTATGATACTGATAGTAGACATTGTGAAGTACCTGCGATGCAAATGAGATGTGGCCGGCCGATCTTCGCCGCCTAGTCCGTGAATCTGCACCCGGACCGTCCGAAGTTTAGTGGCTCACGCTTGCGTTAAATCGTGGCGCCGGGGGTTATATGCCGGCCGCCGCGCGAGCGACGGGCAGCAGGGTTTCCTCACCACGTCCGGCAAACTGAGGCAATATAGCGATGAAAGCGTGCCGTCGTTCAGGTAGATGAAGGTTGCACGTTGTGCGACGACGCGAGGTCGGCGCTCTGAGTAGCAAGATGCTATTGCAAATTGCAGTGACTAAGATTCATGACATATCTGAGAGATTTGCACTTATAATTAAGTGCCTGGGCAATGTCGCCGACGGTCACATGGATCTCGCCGTCGTTCAGACCCAGCTCACCAGGCACGGCGGCTTCCTCCTCCCCCCCGAAGGGTGTGGGCGCGGGTGATCGGCGGCGCCGCGCCACGACATACGGGCACTGCGGCTTCCTCGTCCCCTCCACGAAGGGCGTGGGCTCGTGCGGTAGGGGGCCTTATTCCCCCAGGGTGACTTACCACAAAACCAGTTATAGGCCCACATAGCCAAATAAATGATGCCATGGCATGGTCTATTCCTAGGGTCTGCACAAAATTGAGAAATGAGCAACATAAATGCAGGTCGACCCAGGTAGTTGTTACAGTACATTTTAATCAGCATTCCAGCATTTATATGCGACATTACTACGAGTCTTAGACGGTTCAATTTAGCATAGCAATGTGGTATCGATATGAAAAAACCGAGTGGCGGTTTTGCCTGCTAGCCTGGAGTTAGAGATGTTCGGCTTACCCTATATTCGGCTTCTTTTTTCAGTCAGAACAGTGTTTTTCTCTCACAACAATTCAGCCAGAACAGTGTTTTTCAGTCAGTTTCAGCCAAGTTTCAGACCAGCGAACGGGGCCTTAGCGGCCATGATTTGTTTGGTGTTAGCCTAGTTCGTAGCCAGATAGTGAGTATTCCCTGTCTTGAGAGTTCAATGTATTGGCAGCAAGCGTTAGTATATCTGAATCTGAAAACAATTGGGTATGTGGAACATTTATACAGCAGGAATAAGCAGTCGGTGTGCGACTGTAATCGGTGCGCAGTGGAAACAGAAATGCAGTCACCCAAAAGAGAAAGCGGTGGGCAAGACGAGATCCACCGACGCTGCTATCCTAAATGCGCAGAGCAAACAAGGCAGGTCGCGAGAAGGAGTGGGGGATCACAGCAGGGGACGGCCTCCACCAAACCCAAATGAGAGGCCAGGCCAAGCAGCGGAATCTAGCTAGGTAGTAGTACAGCAGCTAGCAAAAGCGTGAGCGAAGCAGAGGGGCGGGCAGGTGGTGCGCCAACTTAGTAGCAGAATACCTGGATGTATGGCGTGAGGAGGGAGAGCTGCAGCGCCCATCCGAACTGGACGCCCGCGGCGACCATACAGGCAAGCACGAGCTTGGTCCTGTCGGTGGCGCCGTGGCTCCGCGGCTGGTGCGGCCCCGACGGGTGCGGGTCCGCATCCTTGTGCGGCGGCGGCGGCGGGCCCGTGTCCCCTCCGGGAGCGCCGCCGTTGAGGCTGACGAGCTCCATCTCGGCATCGCGGAGGTGGCGGTAGAGCACTCGGATGGCCGTGGCCCCGGCGCCGGCGTCCATGGCGGGCGCGCCATAGATCTAGGGCCCGCGGCGTGTAGGGCGCAGTGAGATCTGGGGCTCAGGCAAAGCCGCGGCGGGCGGGTGGGCACCGTGGCTTCCTCCTCCTCTCTAGGAAGGGTGTGGGTGGGCGCGGGCGATCGGAATGTTTCAACTCCGAACGGCGCGGCGGCGGCCCGGAAGGTTTTTGAACGCGTTTTTTTTATTTGGTGATGATTGGCTTCGAGCGTTAAATCGCAGTCGCGGTGGGTCGAGGCGTGCGGCGTGCGAGGAGGGTGCGGGGTGAGAAGCCTGGCATCCCACATCTAATTGTGGTCATCGGATTTAGTTTAGGTGTCTTATTAGCCCTTGATTTTAATATAGATGAATTACTGTGTGTATTTTTCTAGGTGTACAATGGTTGGAGGCTCTCAGCGGAAGACTTTTTCTGGGAGACCTAGTATAATTTTGATTGATCCATTATAACAGAGATACCATTTTCTACACATCTCACGACATGGCCTACTACTAGACACATATGCGTACAGGAATACGCGTACAGGCCCACTGTACGGGAGCCGAAGTGGCTGTGCTCGCCCGCGGCGGAGCGACGGCGCTATGATCAGTATGTCTGTCATGTATGTTTTTGCTACGGTTGCTAGTAGTAATGACTCACACGTGTACATATTTGTCGTCACAGATTTGTTATGATTTTTTTGGATGGAATTAAACATGAAAATACCTAAATTCCTAACATAATCTTCTTTAGAAAACATATGGATGTTAGCAATCTTCTTCGGAAAAACAGTAGCAGCGGCGTTATGGGTTTAGTATTTTTTTTGTGTGTTCTGTCTTGTACTTGTACTTCATCCATTCCAAATTATAAGACGTTTTGATTTTTTTAGATTTATAACTTTTGCTATGTACTTAGATATACACTATGTTGCATAGCAAAGTAATGTGTCGGTACAGAAAGTGACCAACTAATAAATATTTATAGTTTTGCTGTACGTTGTGATCGGAGGTGGCCTAGCACTCAATGACACAGGATATATACTGGTTCGGGCAACGTGCCCTACGTCCAGTGTGGGTCGGTCGGTGACTTTATTCCGGAGCCCAGATGCTCGAAGTCTGTAGTGGGGTTACAAACGAGAAGGAGAAAGGTGGGGTGTACGATAGGCCCGGTCGGGTTCGACCGAAAAGGCCGAGGGCGACCGGAACTCCGCTACGAACTAGGTGTTCAAACGTGTGCTTGAAGGGTTGCGAACTATCGATCTAGTGAATCATAACTTGGGGAAGTCAACCTCTGGAAATTCGATCCTCCTCGTTGGAGGGAGCGCATCCCCTTTTATAGATGAAGGGGATGGTTTTACAGGTAAGAGGGGGAGAGTACGGATGTTACTAAGCCTTGTTGCCCATGCCGACGGGGACAGCCGATGGTAGGCGCCCACAAAACTGTTGACGTCACTGTAGAATGTCAGGTGCAAATGGGAGGTTGTGTTGGCTTCTTAAGGAAGGGTGGACGTCGGTACCTGCAAAATACTATTGGTATGTGAGGAGCCCCACCACGTGTACCAGGTATGGCGAACCCTGGCGCCCACTACCGATGACCAGAGGTATGCGGGGGGCTTTTTGCCGTATGGGAGCCCAATGGCGCCTACAATACTGTAGACACAAATGTCGGCGCCTACAATACTGTTTGTGTCAGGGCAGTTGAGGAGCACTGTTCCCGCAGGCGTGTAGGGTATGGTCCCGCTATCGTGGTTTGACTTTGTGCGCTGCCTTCTCCGTTCGCCCCTGGTCCCTTCCGAGCGGGCGCCCCCTGTTGGATGGCCTCAGTCGGTCCTAGCCGCGCCAGTCGGAGAAGAGCGGTAAGTAGGCTTCCTACGGGTCCCTGGTCGGAGTCGCGGGGTCGGAGTAGGAAGCAATGTTTTGGGCCGGGCGTTCCGATCGGAGAGACTGCCCGGAGGTGGCTGGTGCCCGGGGCGAGCGCTCCGGTCGGAGGTGGGCCGAAGAAGTTGATGAGCGGGTGTTCGTTCTTTCGGGCAGACCTTCTGGTCGGCGACCGGACTGTCCTTCCGGCCCGTCGTATTCTTAGACCTTCGGGCCGGCCCATGAACAACATGCTGTTTTCTTGGGCCGAGCCCTGGCGTGGAAGCCGGTCCCTGAGGGACCCCGGGTTTGTGAACCCGACAGGAGCCCCCGAACCCCTAGGCGATTCGAGCGGAATCGTCCGGGGGATTTTTTGTCTTGCCGGCGGGTGTAGCCCCCGAGCCCCCAGGCGGTTCGAGCAGAACCGGCTAGGGGGTTTTCTATTTTGTCAGCGGGAGAGGTTTTTTGTGTTGTGCCGGTGGGTGTGCGCGAGCACACCCGCGGGTGTAGCCCCCGGGTGGTTCGGGCAGAACCGGCTAGGAGTGTTGCTTCGGTGGACGTGCGTTTTTTTAGTTTTGAGATGAAATTTTGTTTAACCTTGGCTTCGCTGTGCAGCCGAGGGGATTTTTAGGCGTGGGGATGAGACAGAACTTACTGATCCTGGCGTCGGTGAGTGCCGTGGATTGGGTGAGAAGGTTAGTTCGGGACAAACCCTGGCGTCGGTGCGCGCCATGGATGGAGATAGCCTGGTTCGGATGCGTCAGAGCTCACTGATCTTTGGCGTCGATGCACGCTGTGGGATCGGGTGAGGTGGAGCCACTAACGGACCCAGGCGTCGGTGTGCGCTGTGGATCGAGAGAGTTAGTTTAGTTAGTTCAAAAATCGTACGAGCCGGAGCTCGTGGATCCTAGGAGCGCAGTCGGAAGTGAAGCCATTACACGAGTTTAGGAGTCGCAGTCCCAGGTTTTTTTTGGAGTGCAGTGAAGCCATCTGAAGCTGTTACGTGAGTTTAGGAGTCACGGTCCCAGGAGCAGTCGCCGGATGTCATAGATCCTGTCGACGCGAGTTCGGGGTCACGGTCCTAAGAGCCGTAGCCGGATGTCATAGATCCTGTCGACGCGAGTTCGGAGTCGTGGTCCCAAGATTTTTTGGAGCGCAGTCGGAAGTGAAGCCGTTTTGAAGCCGAAGCGTAGTTAGTTTGGTTAAAGATCAGACGAGGCGATGCTCATTGATCCTGGCGTCGGTGCGCGCCGCGGGACCGGGCGAGTTGGAGTCGTGGATCTGGCGAGTTCGAGGTCGTCGTCCTTGGCGTTTTATCTTGAGCCCCCGAGCCGTATCGGGCCTTTCGTGGGGGTCGATGTGAGTATTGTGCGTTACCCCATCCTCGGTTCCTCACAACCGGAGGGGCTGAGTTTTATCGCTTGTCCCGATCGCTCGGGCTCGAAGACTAGCTCGGTGAGTTCGCTAACGGGTGTGATCGAGTGGAATCTGGGTCCGTCGTTCGTGATGGGGTCGGCATAGCCCTCTTGTGACATTCCACTACTCCTTTGCCTGCAACCTGACAGATGCCTAGGTCGTTCTGGAGATCGACCCGGGTGGCCTAACAGCCTCCCCTCGATGAAGATTCTGTGGGCCTGGCGAGAGGTTCAGGATCGAACGAGAATGTTGAGATGACCCAGTCTGCCGGACCGGGCGAGGGCCGCACGGTGCTCATCTATGATTTTCTTCCCTGGCTCTGGTGGTTGCCCATGTCGAATGAGGCAACCGCCGCTTCGTGACGCAACACAGAGCGTTCTGGTGCATTTCGCTGCATGTGCGATGCTTAGTACCCGAGCCCCCGGACGGTTCAGGGCCCGAATCGTCCGGGAGGCGCAGGCGTATGAAATGAATGCGCGTATGGATGTATGAATGATTTGTAAAGAAATAGAGGGGGTTTTGGTAATGTTTACCTTGATGACTGGAGGGACGAGGCTCGGAGAGCTTTAGTCAAAAACGTCCGACCGGGACCCACGCTCGTCATTCGTGATGGAGTCGGCATGGCCCACATGGGGCATCCCTTCGCTTCCTGCCTGTGTCTCCATGTTTATCCTGTGCGATTCGATCGGCTCGGGGGATCGGTTGGTCTCCCGGCGGAAATTTCGTTTTTCGGTCTCCTTAGGCCTGGCCTGGGGAGGCGGGAAGCCACCCGCGTGTGGTGGCGCTTCGGTTCCTGTGCCCGTTGTGTGGTAGTGGTTGATCGTGCGGTAGTGGTGGGCCACGGCCAGGCCACGTCCCGTCTGATCAGGAGCCGTTCCATCGAGCAGGATGCGTCTCATCGGTTCAGGGCACGTCTCATATGCATTAAAGGGGAAAGAGAGAGAAATTCTCGCTCCGCCGTTCTGCCTCCCGTGATCGGAGTGTCCTTCCTTAACCGTTGTTTTTCCTTTAAGTAGGAGCAGGGAGAGGTTTTTCGTTTCGTTCTTTTGCCTATTCTTTATCTGCCGCCGCCGTCTTTCTTCCTTTTTGCCGTGAGCATTCCTGAGAGCCGCGGAGGTTTCTAGGAAAGAAGGGGGAGAGAGCGAGGGAGAAGAGAGGAACTCACCGATCCTTCGTGTTTTGGAGCGAAATGTCTGACTGGCGGTCGTCCACCGTGAAGAAGTCGGTGCTGGAGGCTTTCGTCGTGAAGGGGTTTCTACCGCCGCAGGAGGTGGCACACTGGAGGGTCCCCGGGAAGGAGGAGTTCCCACAACCTCATCCCGACGAGGTGGTTTCTTTCCTCACTTTCCATGAGCGCGGACTAGGGTATCCCGAGCACTGGTTCCTGCGCGGGCTCCTCAACAAGTGGCGTTTGGAGCTGCAGCACCTCAACTCGACAGGGGTGCTGCACATTGCTGGTTTCATCACCGTCTGTGAGGCTTTCCTCGGGATGGAGCCGCACACGGATCTCTTCCGGCTTTTCTTCTTCGGGAGAGCTATGGCGGACTGGAGTTCGACCGAGATCGCACCGGTCGGAGGCTTCGCCCTACAGAGGAAGCCACGTGTGGGAGGCTCGTATCCCGCATACACCCCATGTGACTTCAACCATGGATGGCATGGGGAGTCGTTTTATATCCAGAATTCGGTGGGGGCGCCGTTTCCAGCGTTTACCGGCGGGAGGCCGATGAAGCAGAAGAGTTGGTCATAGGGCTGTGCCCACACGAAGAAGCACAAAGGTGGGGGTCATCGAGGAGGAGCTGCGGAAGCTCGTAAGGGGCGGCCTCGATGGGGTGCGGGTGTTCCACACCCTTTACCGCCGTCGGGTTGCGCCATTGGTGGAGAGGACGCACCCGATGTGGACGTATAGCGGCCGGTCGGACCCGGACCACGCATCGCCGGAGGATCTACCGGACGACGAGATCTGGAGCCGCATCGACCGAGTGCTGCAGCTGAGGCCCGGAGAGATGGTTGAGGGAAAGCCCATATCGTTAAATGCCTCGATCGTGCCCACACTAGTATGCTCCTTATTTTGTTCGTGCTCTTTCTCTTTCCCTTTTCTTTGATTTTGGTTCAATCATTTCGTAGGGGCTCGGGAGGTATAAGTCCCGGCCGCACCTTCCCAAGGGTCCGGAGGGCCGGGCCCAACAGGCCGCCCAGAAGGAGGCGGCTAACGCTCGGAAGAAGAAGAGAACTCAGGAGGTTCAGCGGAAGGAAGAGAAGAAGAAGGAGGTCGCCCGGTGCGTGAGGGCCGGGGAACGTAGGAGCGACGTTGAGTCAGAACTCACGTCGGATGATCCTACGGACTTGGACGACATGGTCTTCTCCGACGAGGAGGAGAGTCGGGAGGTCGTTGTGACCTCGGCGGTGCGTCGCGACCCTGCAGCAACGTCCGTTGGTGAGGAGCAGGAGGCCGCACAGCGTGCGGAGGTTCCTGCGTAGAGGAAGCGTGCGGCGAGCGTGGACGCCGTTGGCGAGCGAGCAGTGAAGCGGACGCGTTCACCGCGCCCCTCGGTGGTGCCGCCGGTCCCGTCGTCGCCTGCGGCGAACGCGGCTGAGCGAGCCGGGCGGTCCGAGGAGCGGAGCGGTGCTGGCGCGGCGATGGGACCGGCGCCAACGCCGGACTTGCAGCCGGAGGAGGCCCCGCTTGCTGTGGGTATGGCCAAGCAGCTCGGGCGGTCTAAGGGGCAGACTGGCGCCCGGTCGATACGCGACTTGCAGTCGGAGGACGCCCCGCCCGCTGCTCCGGTCGGGGGGTCCCGAGCCGGAAGTCGCAGCGACCCGCAGGCCGGGCAGGAGCCGGTCGGGATGACTCCGACCCTGTCTGAAGTGAGGGGGCACGGGTTGTAGCCTGGGAGCGATCCTTGTCCCGTAGGTCCGTGGTCATCGGAGTCTGACTTCCGGGTCGTGCCGCTCGCCACCCGGTATATTTCCTTTTGTTGCTTCTTCGATTCTTGATGGTCAAGTCTTTTTGGAGCGTGGCTTACCCACGATTTTTGTCAGCGGCCGAGGGATGCCGGGGTTGAGCATCGCCCCGACCCCTGTGCAGGAGGTTTGGAGGCCCACACTGCAGCGTGTGGCGGTGAGCGAAGGGGCAGCAGGGTGGTGGTGGCGAAGCCTTCCCTCCCGAGGGTGGTGCCTCTCGGGGCTGCTGCTGATAATGTGACAGCGGCGGCGACGTTGTTGGCCGTGATCCCGGTGCCGATGGCGAGGGTTGCGGCGGAGGTCACTCTCGCGGCCCCTCCTCCACCGGGCGTGGTGGAAGAGACGAGGGAGGACGAGCCCCCTACCTCACCGGGTGGAGGGCCACACGACCCATCCTTGCCGTCGGAGACGAAGGCGCTAGAGGGAAGTGTGGCCGAGATAGAGTTGGGACGCGCGGTGGCGTCCCACACGAATGAGGTGGTGGAGATTCCGTCTGACGACGAGGCGGATGCCGTGGCGAAGCCACCGGTGTCGCTGTGGGAGTTGGAGGTGTCGCTGCGGGAGCTGGCGGTGGTCCAGTCGGAGGCTGGGCCCTCCGGCGGTTCGTCGGAGGGTGACCCAGAGTGGACCTTCCTAGAGGGCCCGTCGAAGGCGAGGTTCATCCTCCGGGATTCCCGGGAGCGCCAGCTCTGGGACATTTTTGGGGGGCAAGGGCATGCCGCGGTGTTCGAGCTCACCAAGCTGTCCGCGAGGCTCGAGAGCGCCCGGAAGCAGGCTCAGTTCGCCCGGTAGTTGGTTGAGGTTGACCTACAGCTCGCCGCGGAGGTGAGTTTCTGGTACTCACCCTTACCCTTTGAATCTTTCGTCGGTTGTTTTTAGCATGCCTATTTTTTATAGGAAATAAGGAAGGTGTCGTCCCGCAAGTCCTACTTCCTCCGGGCGGAACACGCCCGGATGGCCGAGCTTGAGCGTCGGGTGGAGTCCGCCTGCCGCGAGTCCCAAGTCCGGGCGGTCGAGGTGGCCACGGCGCGGGTGGAGGGACAGCGTGTGGCGGAGCGGGCGACTACTGCCGAGCAAGGGCTCAAGGCGGCGAAGGTCCACCAGGAGGAGACTGAGGCGGGGCTGCAGATGTCCCTAGCGAATACCGAGACGACGCTTCAAGAGGCCTTAGCGGCCCTTGAGCCGGAGCGGGCCGCCCTGGAGAGGGCACAGAAGGCCCTAGAGGTGGAGCAGAGGGCTCGGTCAGAGGCGGATCAGGAGGTTGTCGTGCTCCGGAGCCATGTGATGGGGATGGAGGACGCAAGTGCCTGGCTGCGCGAGCAGGTGGCTCGGCATGCAGAGGATTTCTCCACCCTTGAGGCATCTCGCATCGGTGCGTACCTTTTTGTTTTCTCGTGGTGTTGATTTTTCCCTCAGCCTGTTTCTGAGTTTGTCGCCCTTCCTCTAGTGCTGGGTGAAAAGGTGAAGGCGCTGGAGCGAGACCTAGAGACATCCAAGGCGAGCTTTAGCCGAAATGCCAAGGAACTAGCCAAGTCCCGTGAAGAGCGACGTGTTCTCGAAGGGGATCTCGACCAGATCCGCAATGTTGCCCGGCTCGTCGTCTCAGAAATCTTTGGGTCGGCGCCAAGTACCAGCGCGCCCGCGGTCCAGCTGGCGGAGGTCCCGGATGCGGTCAAGGACCTTGTCAGGAGCGGGTTGTTTTATGGAGCATCGGGGGTGCTGACCTTGGTGGCGATGCACCACCCGAACCTGGACTTCGACGCTATCTGCAGTGGGTATGCTGAAGGTCTGAGCATGGAGGACATCCAATCAATCGGGGTGAGCTTGCTGTCGCACGCGCGGTCGGTGTCAGAGCAAGTCTCCGCCGAATGGGCGATGGATGTTCGCCGTCAAGACATGGCCCGAAGCATGCGTGGAGAGAATGCTTCCGAGCCTATGGATAGCCCAAAGCCTGGTTCAGGGGGGAATGTCGCCTCGGCCTTGATCGAGCCGAACGTCGTGCCGCCGGGGAGTGAGAAGCCTACGCCTTCGTCGGTCGCGCCGCCAGCAGATGCCGCCGGGTCGGTTTAATAGCTTACAGAATATAAGTAGTTAGTAAACGTAAAAAGTTTTAAGTTCGTGGGGGAGCCCCCATGTAAGACGTTCGTGGTGTGTTTTAATGACTGCAATCGGTTTTTGTTTTTGTGATGGAGTTGCTCCGTTCGGGGAAGCTTGTTCCCTTTCGTTCCTTAGTTTTCCCTCAGCATAATTTTGTTTTTTACTTCTTTCTTTCTCGTACCTGCCCGTTTGTCCCGTAGGCTGCAGCCTTGTGAGCCCAAGGCGTGGCCCGCGAGGCTCGGCTGCTCGTAACCATAGGAAAGGGTGGGGTGCGATCGGTCGGAATGTTTTTTAAAGCAAAGCTACGTAAGGCAAATCAAAAGAACGAACCGCCCTTCTGTTCGGGTGGGAAGGGGTTTTCTCCATACGACAGTGAACAAAACAGAGAGGTAGTATTGCCCCTTAGTGGAGCCCCCGAGCACCCCGAGCCAAAAAGTGTTCGGGTCGGGGTGCTCTTACAGGAGCGTACGTTTAGTGAATAATGGTAAGACTGAAACTTAGGGAAAGGAAAAACAACATAGCTATTCCAAGCGTTCGGAGAGAACGTCGTCGTCGTTGTCTTTCAGTCGGTAGGCGTCCGGTCGGATCAATTCAGCCTTCAGTCGTCTGGATCCTCGCCCGATGTGCCCCCTTCTTCTGTTGCCTTTTTCGTTCCTTGGCCTGCCAGTCTACCTCAGCAGGCGCTTGAGGAGCTAGCAGTCCTTGTAGAGATGGTTGACAGGATAGTTGTGGTTGGTGCACGGGTTATCCATGAGCTCGTGGAAGTGTCCCGATTAGTCCTGCTGGGGCTGCGTGCCCAGGTGATCGGCCGCGGCGACCGACGCGGAGTTAGCCGGTCGGCGGCGATCCTTTCTGTTCTTTTTTCCCCTCTGCGTGGAGGGGCCCAAGTCTTGATCATGGCGCTTGGCCTTACCTTTGCCGTGGCCTCCGTTGGAGCGCGGTAAGAACAGCTTGCTGGGGGAGTTGGGCAAAGGTCGGTGGTCCCGGGCCGTCAGTGCTGGGACTCCGGTCGCCACTGCATGTGCCTCGGTTCGGTCCAAGCCACGCGTAGATAGGCGGTTGGTGTGGAGCGGTCATCAGGTCAAGATGAGGCTCCGCTGCGGCCTCATGTGTCGTGCTCAGCGGTTGTTGCGGTGACAGGGTGTAGTGCCCCATCTGCTACGTCCCTGTTCCTCGGACGGGGAGCGAGGTCGCGAGTCGGCGTCGCGACACGGAGCATTCCGCTTGTTGAGCGGCTGCAGTCTCCACCAGTGCCCCGAGGTTCCGGTGAATCACCCGTTCGCGAGGGTCGTTCGCTCTCGGACAGCCGCCGCAGAGCATTGTTGCGGTGGCAATGTTCGGCCGCCCGAAAGCGAATCGTGGGGGATCGGTCCCTCTATCCAGGGTGTTGCGCTGGACCTGACGGGCGCGACCCCGAGCGCTGTTCGCCTGTCCGCGTGCCCGGGGCGCAGCGTAGCGCTCCGAGCGCGCTGGCGCAGTTGGTGGCTGATGCGGCCACTATCGTCGTAGTTCCTCCTCGTGCTCACGTGTGAGCTCGGAGGTCTCCGTATGAGGGCCCGGAGGGGCGTCAGTCCATGAGGACTCCGTTGCCCCTAGCGGCTGTCCCGGAGCGTCCATCATAGCGCACTCCTGGGACGGACGGTGGCTGGGTGCTACGTCGCCGATGCTGGAGCCGTCACTCCCGACTCAAGATGGCAACGGGTACCCGAAACCCGAGTACCCGACGGGTTTTACCCGATAAGGAGGCGGGTATGGAAGACATTTTGCACCCGCGGGTATGTTATTGGACGAATTCTTGTACCCATCGGGTATACGGGTACGGGTGTGGGTGTATACTACCCATACCCGCATACCCGCGGGTAAAAAAAACCCGCATAAATAATATCCAACCTCTGCAATTTTAGCCCATATAAGCATATAGCCCATATTTGGCCCATATAAGCATATGAGTATATATATTACAGAACTCCCTCAAACCCTAATCCTCATCCTCACGGACCTCACTCCACTCCCCCAGCCGTCAGACGACCAGCGGCTGAATCGTGGCGTCGAGGACTCGAGGGCTCGCGCGACCCCACGCGCGTCGTCCACTCGCCGCCCCTCCACGGCTCCACCTCTGCCGCTCCTCTCTCCTCTGCCGTTCTCTCCCCAATCCCCACCACGCCATCTCCGGTCTCCACTGCCCAGTCCCCACCAGCACCCCCAACGAGCACAGCACCGTCACCGTCGCCATCTCCGGTAGCCATGGTGGAGAACTCTGGAATAGGACAAGATGATACCCGGTGATGCTCTTCCTCAACCCTAACCTCGAAATCCATTGTTGCAGTTGCAGTTGTTCTTCTTGATCCTGTTTGCCTTCTGAGTCCTGACCCCGCGCCGTCCCCGAAGGGACGCCGTCCTGCGACCGCCGGATCCGGAGGAGGCGACGAAGAACGGCGCGCATGTGCACCGCCTACCCGACGCCGCCTGCATTGCCCTCGTCCGCCACCTCCTACACAAGCCATCGCACCGTCGCTGCTTTGCTAAGCCGAAGCCAAAGGCGTCCCTGTTGGTCCGGCGGCCAAGAAGGTCATGCCAAGAAGGCAATGACCAAGAAGGGTGGTCGGCCTCCCCTGTCTCCCGACGAGCATAGCTGCAATTGCTCGAAAAGTGCAAAATCAGCACCTCAAACGCAGCCTTGGGTAAGCAAAGATGACTTTCTCTGCTCAGATATGTGCAAGATTGTGTATTGGTCTAGCAAAGATGATGGCTTTCATTGTGTGAGAGGTCCACAGATGAACCAAAAACTAGTCTGTGTAGCGTGTGATTTTCGTTTTGGGGAAGTGAGGCCTTAACCTCACCGTGACATCCGGTGGTTGAAATTATCTTGTGCTAAGTTGTTTCGGTGCCGTGTTCTTCGTTCTTTTCTTCCTCCCCGTTGTTGCTTCGATCTCTTGGTCGAGATGGTTTTTGGTGATTTTGGTTGATCAATGACAAGCGTTGATATGTGCCGATCGATTCCTCCAAGTAAACCTGTTCAATTTGGCACGAGCTCGGAGATCGATTTGTTTTTCGCTTTTAGGAGGAAAACTGAGTTCTTGCACGAGATGGGGATTTCGGGATTTTGAGTTGGAATTGGGCGATGATTCTTTCGGGATAGCTCCTCAATCTTGTTGTGATCCCTCTGCAAGTTTTGGGAGCAAGTCGTTTTAATTTAGTTCGAATTTCCTTGGTTCCCGGTGCCGCTCTCTTCTCTTCGTTTCTTGCGTTCGTCGGTCTCCTCAGATTCCAGGTCCGAGCAAATCAAGACAAAGAGCGTGTGCTTGCCCTTGGTGGGCTGCTCATCGAGCCGTAGTCCAAAGAACGAGCGCATCAAAGACCAAAGCGTGCTTGCATTGTAGGAGTAAGGCTTATTTTATTGTGTCCGGTCCGCGATGATTTGTCACCGATCCGATCCGTTGTCACTCCTGTGATTCCTAGGTTGGTTTGGCCCCGATCTCGTGGTAGTCCGTAGAAGGCCCGCTTTGTTTGTTGTTTTGATTGATGGTGCCAATCATCCGTGCTTACTGCTGTGATGGTTCGATTGGTCTCATGATTATCTCGCTTAGTATAAATGTCTCGGTCCACGATCCTTGTGGTGGAGTTTGTTAACTGCTCGAGCATTTGTTTTTCTACTAGGCGACTTGTTTCGCTTAGATCTATATGTAATTGTTTATGGCTTTATGCTAGTCCTAGATCGATCCATTTTTCAGCTTGTTTTGATTGATCGGATAGGTGGTGTCTTGTTGTCTATACATTCTGCTGGCCTTTTCACCCTTGAAGAAATTGTTCGTGGCTGTTGTAATTGATCGTGCCGGGTCCGCAATTTATGCCCGATTATGCTTGTCCTTAGTTGTTACATTAGGTTGTTTCTAACGTACATACTTTTTATTGGGCACACTATCATTGAAATTTCATTGAATGTCGGCTAATCATTATACGTAAATTTCGATCAAAGTGCGTAATTCTCTGTTATCTCTCGTGGGCTTTAAGTTCCAATGCAAAGTCACCGGTTCTTGCAATATTTTTTGCAAGGTCTTCTTGAGTACTTTCGATAGACATGCATATGCAGTTGCATCGAGCTGCCTTTGTTCCCCGGCGTCGCGTGGCCTTGTTAGTTTCTCGCTTTCGTTAAATGGGTTTTTCAAAGAGGTTGGAGAGCAGCCCTCCATTCTCGATTCGCTTGCTCGTTAGTTAGCTCTTTTCATTTATGGAGCTAATTGCTCGATGTGCTTGTACAGATCGAACAAGATGTCACCCATCGCTAGTGATGGGAGCAAAGAACCATAATGTGGGTCACAAGCATCACAAGTGCAATCGATTCGGTTCAATCTCGGATCACCTCAAATTGAATCGACCAATGATTCACCGCCAATTGAGATAGATGATGATGATGAAGAGGAAGAGATCATTGCTGGTTCTAAGAGGAAGCTCAAATCTGCCGTTTGGAATGAGTTCACAAAAGTGCAGATTGGCAGCAGTGAATATGCAAAATGTAACCATTGTGGGAAGAAACTTTCTGGGTTGTCCAGAAATGGGACTAACCATTTGAAGCATCACTTGAAGACTTGTGTGCTAAAGAAGATCAAGCTTAATGGGCAGACAATGGTACAAGCTGGTTTGAGATTTGATAGGACAGAGGCAGGCACAATTTCAGTGGAGAACTACACCTTTGACCAAGATATAGCTAGAAAAGAACTTAGTGCCATGATAGTTCTCCATGAGTACCCTTTAAGCATGGTTGATCATGTTGGCTTTCGAAGATTTGTTGGCGCACTTCAACCACTATTCAGAATTGGGACAAGGAACACAATAAGGTATAAGATCTATGAGCCCACATCCTTTATGCCATTTGTATGAGCCCATATCAGTTTCCTAATATTATCTATTTTATTTCAGATCTGATATTGTGGCACAATATGAGCTGGAGAAGAAAAAAGCCATTGCATATATGGCTGGAATTCAATCAAGGGTGGCCATCACTACAGATTTGTGGACATCTGACAACCAAAAGAGAGGTTATATGGCCATCACGGCACATTTTATTGATGAATCTTGGAATCTTAGAAATATTCTTATGAGGTACTAACTTATTTCTTAGATCTGGTTGCATAGCATGTTGTTGTCACCTTGTCAATCAACACTCTTGGAATCTGATTTTGTTTGTAACTATTGAATGATAGGTTCATTTATGTCCCTGCTCCTCACACTGCTGAAGTAATTGGTGAAGAATTGTATGACAGCTTGGTTCAGTGGAATCTTGATGAGAAGATATCAGCCATTACTCTTGACAATTGCACTACCAATGATGCAGTAATCCCTCTGCTTGTGAGGAATATTGGAAGACATAAGCTCTTGAATGATGGTAAGCTGTTACACATGCGCTGTTCTGCCCATATTCTTAATCTGATAGTAAAGGAAGGCTTAGAGGTTTTGAAAGATGCAATAGAAAACATCCGTGATAGTGTCGCATATTGGACAGCTACACCAAAAAGGATTGAAAAGTTTGAGGAGATAGCTAAGTTTGTTAAAGTGGAAGCCACAACTAAGATAGTCCTTGACTGTAAGACTAGGTGGAATTCAACTTTTAATATGCTTAGTCATGCATTACCATACAAGTCTGCTTTCATTAGGGCAAGCCGTGTTGATAGGCTGTACACTTGCTTGCCATCTGAGGATGAGTGGAAATTTGCTGAGGATGTTGTAGGGAGGCTAAAATTGTTCAATGACATCACTAAAATGTTTTCTGGGACAGATTATGTAACAGCTAACATGTATTTCACTAAAATTGCTGAAGTTAGAAAGGAGATTAGAGAGTGGTCAACTTGTGGAAACCCTTTAGTGCAAGCCATGTCAGCCAATATGGTAGCCAAGTTTGACAAATATTGGACTGATATTCAAGGGTTCATGGGCATTGCAACTATTCTAGATCCTAGATTTAAAACCACAGTGCTGCTGATTTGTTTTGAGGATTTGCTTGGGACAACTGGTTGGGAGTGCGAGGATAGGGTTAAGGAAGTGAAGAATTTGTTGGCTGATTTGATGCTTGAGTACCATGGGGAAGATGATGTGGGAAACAGTGTCCCTGCAGCAGCACCTACAGCAGGACAAAGTGATGATTTCTTATCTTCCATGATGGCTCGTGTTGCTAGTAGACGGCCAACAACAATGGGATTCAAGACTGAGTTGGATCGCTACTTGGATGAAGAGCTATTGGACATGAATACTAAGAATTTCAGAGTTTTAGATTGGTGGAAGGTGGCTGGAACTCGGTTCCCAACTTTGAGGAAGATTGCTAGGGACATATTTGCCATTCCTGTTACAACTGTAGCCTCAGAATCAGCTTTTAGCACTAGTGGTAGGGTTTTAAGTGAGCATCGTAGCAGGCTCACTACCAAGATGATAGAGGCCCTAATGTGCTCTCAAGATTGGCTGAGAAACAAGTATAAAGGTATATTTAACAATGCTCCTATGTCTATTAGCTTGCTATTAATTTCTGCATATATTTACTGATATTCATGCAAGCCAACTCATTTGCTCACTTATGTTTGCTAGTTGATGAGAAGAACAAGCAGCCAAGCAACCTTCCGGTCATGTCTTCGTGGACATACAAGAGGGGCTTCAGGTGATTTGCCATTCTTCAAATGTGTCTATTTTTAGCTTCTTTGTGAATGTGATAATAGATAGCTAAGTTGTGACATGTTTATGCTAATGTAGGAACTCACCATCTGAGGACAAATGAACTGGCCATGAGATGGCGCCCTTTTGATCACAGGAACAAGACAAATGATGCAAGAATTGGATGACGTGCATGTGCTTCCTTTTGATGTCTTATCAAGAATTGCATTTGTGAACTTGTAACCTGTGTGGTCTCTCTCTTTAATTCATGGTAGATGAATCCATGTGAACTTGTAATATTTAGTATGTGCTTTAACTGTTGGAACCGGTGGTGAACTTGAAAAGTGGGAAGGCTGGTGTGTGCTGCGCGCTACTTTTAATCACACATTTAATTTGTAGTTTGGTTTGGAATGAACCAATGAAGCATATGATCTATTTCAACTAGCTTGACCTGGATATATTTCTGTTTTGGTCGCTCTATTGTTGATTTGTTTTGTTTGGAAGCTATTATATTTTGGTGTGTGAACTCGGGTATATTGTCGGGTAAGAATTACCCGTCGGGTAAGAATTACCCGTCGGGTGCGGGTATGGAATGAATTTTCTACCCGCCTGCGGGTACGGGTAACCCGACGGGTAAGATTTTGATCTGACGGGTACGGGTACGGGTGGCCAGTACCCATCGGGTACGTACCCGTTGCCTTTTTCGTTCCTTGGCCTGCCAGTCTACCTCAGCAGGCGCTTGAGGAGCTAGCAGTCCTTGTAGAGATGGTTGACAGGATAGTTGTGGTTGGTGCACGGGTTATCCATGAGCTCGTGGAAGTGTCCCGATTAGTCCTGCTGGGGCTGCGTGCCCAGGTGATCGGCCGCGGCGACCGACGCGGAGTTAGCCGGTCGGCGGCGATCCTTTCTGTTCTTTTTTCCCCTCTGCGTGGAGGGGCCCAAGTCTTGATCATGGCGCTTGGCCTTACCTTTGCCGTGGCCTCCGTTGGAGCGCGGTAAGAACAGCTTGCTGGGGGAGTTGGGCAAAGGTCGGTGGTCCCGGGCCGTCAGTGCTGGGACTCCGGTCGCCACTGCATGTGCCTCGGTTCGGTCCAAGCCACGCGTAGATAGGCGGTTGGTGTGGAGCGGTCATCAGGTCAAGATGAGGCTCCGCTGCGGCCTCATGTGTCGTGCTCAGCGGTTGTTGCGGTGACAGGGTGTAGTGCCCCATCTGCTACGTCCCTATTCCTCGGACGGGGAGCGAGGTCGCGAGTCGGCGTCGCGACACGGAGCATTCCGCTTGTTGAGCGGCTGCAGTCTCCACCAGTGCCCCGAGGTTCCGGTGAATCACCTGTTCGCGAGGGTCGTTCGGCTCGGACAGGCCGCGCAGGAGCATTGTTGCGGTGGCAATGTTCTGACTGGCCCGAGCGAACTGTGGGGGATCGGTCCCTCTATCCAGGGTGTTGCGCTGGACCTGACGGGCGCGACCCCGAGCGCTGTTCGCCTGTCCGCGTGCCCGGGGCACAGCGTAGCGCTCCGAGCGCGCTGGCGCAGTTGGTGGCTGATGCGGCCACTATCGTCGTAGTTCCTCCTCGTGCTCACGTGTGAGCTCGGAGGTCTCCGTATGAGGGCCCGGAGGGGCGTCAGTCCATGAGGACTCCGTTGCCCCTAGCGGCTGTCCCGGAGCGTCCATCATAGCGCACTCCTGGGACGGACGGTGGCTGGGTGCTACGTCGCCGATGCTGGAGCCGTCACTCCCGACATCGTCGTCCATGATGTCGAGGAAGCAGGTGGGACTGTAGCTCGCCATCCCCACGAACTCAGACATAAGAGGAGGCGGCGCCATAATCTTTCGGAGCCCCCGGGCGTACGTGTCTACGGGAGACATGAGGTCGTAGGGGAACCAGTCGTATGGTGGCCGCGACGGGGACAACGGCAGCCCTCCGGGTATTTGGCGGAAGATAGAATGTAGTAAGTAAAGAACGACATGTATATTACTTACTGCGGGGTTTGAGGATAGAGTTTACTCGGAATGAAGCGCAGATGCCGCGCCGTTGAGGTTGCGCGTCCCGGAGTCGATGGAGGACGTCTCTTCGACAGGTGCTGGGTCACGAGTCTCCTCGCGGAGGTGGAGTACGCCGAGCTGGTCGGCGATGAAGTCTAGGCTTCCGAAGAGGAAGGCCTGGGATGGCTCGAAAAAGGGTGGAACCCGCCTCCCCGCAGGCGAGAGTGCGGGATATTCCAGCGAGCCGAAGCGAATCGTATCGCCCGAGCCCGCCACGGTGGGGGTGGTGAAAAAATGAGCCATCCGATGACCAAAAAGTGTTGAACGTACATTGTCTTCTCCACGGCCGGCGCCAACTGTCGGTACAGAAAGTGACCAACTAGTAAATATTTATAGTTTTGCTGTACGTTGGGATCGGAGGTGGCCTAGCACTCAATGACACAGGATATATACTGGTTCGGGCAATGTGCCCTACGTCCAGTGTGGGTCGGTCGGTGAATTTATTCCTGAGCCTAGGTGCTCGAAGTCCGTAGTGGGGTTACAAACGAGAAGGAGAAAGGTGGGGTGTATGAGAGGCCCGGTCGGGTCCGACCGGAAAGGCCAAGGGCGACCGGAACTCCGCTATGAACTAGGTGTTCAAGCGTGTGCTTGAGGGGTTGCGAACTATCGATCTAGTGAATCTTAACTTGGAGAAGTCGACCTCTGGAAAATCGATCCTCCTCGTTGGAGGGAGCGCATTCCCTTTTATAGATGAAGGTGATGGCTTTACAGGTGAGAGGGGGAGAGTACGGATGTTACTAAGCCTTGTTGCCCATGCCGACGGGGACAGCGGATGGTAGGCACCCACAAACTGTTGACGTCACTGTAGAATGTCAGGTGCATATGGGAGGTTGCGTTGGCTTCTTCAGGAAGGGTGGATGTCGGTACCTGTAAAATACTATTGGTATGTGAGGAGCCCCACCACGTGTACCAGGTATGGCGAACCCTGGCGCCCACTGCCGATGCCCAGAGGTATGCGGGCGGCTTTTTGCCGTATGGGAGCCCAATGGCGCCTACAATACTGTAGATACAAATGTCGGCGCCTACAATAATGTTTGTGTCAGGGCGGTTGAGGAGCACTGTTCCCGCAGGTGTGCAGGGTATGGTCCCGGTATCGTGGTTTGACTTTGTGCGCTGCCTTCTCCGTTCGCCCCTGGTCCCTTTCGAGCGGACGCCCCCGGTCGGTCCTAACCGCGCCAGTCAGAGAAGAGCGGTAAGTAGGCTTCCTACGGGTCCCCGGTCGAAATCGCGGGGTCGGAGTAGGAAGCAGCGTTTTGGCCCAGGCCTTTCGATCGGAGAGACTGCCCGGAGGTGGCCGGTGCCTGGGGCGAGCGCTCCGGTCGGAGGTGGGCCGAAGAAGTTGATGAGCGGGCGTTCGTTCTTTCGAGCAGACCTTCCGGTCGGCGACCGGACTGTCCTTCCGGCCCGTCGTATTCTTAGACCTTCGGGCCGGTCCATGAACAACATGCTGTTTTCTTGGGCCGAGCCCTGGCGTGGAAGCCGGTCTCCGAGGGACCCCGGATTTGTGAACCCGACATAATGTATGTAAAAAATGATAAAACGCCTTATAATTTAGAATGATGGAGTGCCATCCGGCCACTTTCTCCTTTTTTTTATGTTATTTTCGTAGAACGGGTCGCTTTTGGAGAACTTGATGGTGCTTCTGTTCTTGTGTTTCTTTTATTCCTCTTGTCTAACAAAAGTTGCAGTAAGCGGATACAGTAAACGAAAGGCAAGTGGCCGGACGCCCGACAGTACCATGTCAAGCTAACAGAGCCCATTTGCTTTTTTTAGATCTCAATAAGGTACAACACCTGTTTGATGCTAACGGCGTTTCCACGCTGTTCTAGTGCTCATCACTACCCTGATTGTAGTTGTACATTGTTTTTCTCACGACATAGGTCAACAATGCTATGCTGTTACTCACCAGAAGATTCAACCGCGTCAAGAGCTTGAGGCAGGAGTAGACCTGGTGGTGTCCTCGGACACGCAGGGAGAGGACTCGCACGAGTGCCCCGCTTGCGACGGAGACGCGGAGTACTTGTTGCTCCGCTTGCTCGCCCTGTCCCTGATGTCCTCGATCATCTTGGCCACCACAGCCATCCTGGGCCGCTCCCTCGGGTTGTCGGCGACGCAGAGCAGCGCCACCTGTAGGAGCGCCACCATCTCGTCCTCGGCGCCCTTGGTCCGCGGCAGCTCCACGTCGAACACCTCGGACGTCCGCTCCTCCCGCACCACGGTCCGCGCCCACTGCGGCAGGTCCGCGCTGCCGTCCTCGGGCGACCGGCGCCCTGTCAGGAGCTCCAGCAGGATGACGCCGAAACCGTGCACGTCCTGCTTCTGCAGGGCCTCCCCAGGCGGCGCCGGCGCGAGCAGCTGGAGGAGAGCGAAGTCGGAGACGCGCGCGTTGCCGCTGCCGTCGACGAGGATGTTCGAGGAAGTGAGGTGCCGGTGGGAGAGATTGCCGCCGGACAAACGGTGGAGGTAGGCGAGACCGTGCGCCGCGTCCTGCGCCAGCTTCAGCCTGGTCTGCCAGCCCAGAGGAACTCTTGCCGGGCCACGGTTCTCTGTCCAGAAGAGCACCAGTTTTGTGCACACGTCAGAAGACATCACCTGACAGATGACACGTCCGAATTTTATATACGTGCGACGAGAAATGAGGCGCGCTGCTCACCGTGCAAGAGGCTATGGAGGCTGCCGCTGGGCATGTAATCGAAGACGAGGAGCAGCTCCTCCGTGGACGCATAGAACGCGCGCAGGCCGACGACGTTGGCGTGCCGCCACGTGCCCATCTCCCTGGCCAGCTCCCTCCGCCGCCTCTCGTCCTCCCTCGACGCGCCGTCCCTCCTCCTCATCCTCTTCACCACCACCACCTCTCCGAGGGCCTCCTCGACGCCGGCGTCGCTCGCGTCGACGTTGCCTCCCATGACCACACGGTACGTCGTCGCCGTTGCTCCTTTCCCCAGCATCTCTGCGGCGCCCTGCATGAGCGTGGCCACGTCGAACTCCACGCAGCACCCGTCGAAGCGCACCGTCTCCTCCCGTGCCACCGTCGAGTTGACGGACGTAGAGCCGGCGCGGGGCCGTCTCGCCGGCTTCCTGTTCTTCAGTAGAAGCACGGCGCACAGCGCCGCCGCGACCAACGACGCGACCGCGGCGCCCACCGCTGACATGATCATCACGACCATCCACCGGTCATGGATCTTATTCCCCCTCCCCGTCGTCATCGATCCGTTCGATGCCTCGCCGCCGCCGTTGTTATACACGATTTGCTGCGGTTGATTGCACCGGCGGGCCAGTGGCGCGCCACAGAGGCCCGGATTGCCGTCGAACGACGACGCGGGAAAGGCAGCCGCGAGGCGGTTCGGGATCCGCCCCTCGAGGTGGTTGCCGGAGACGTTGAGCTCCGCGAGCTTGGGCATTGCGTCCAGCGAGTCCGGCACGAACCCGACGAACGAATTCCGCTGAATGTTCAGCGTCAGGAGAGCACGGAGGCAGTGCCCGATCTCCGGCGGGATCGTGCCCGCGAGGTGGTTTCCCGAAAGGTCGAGACGGCGCAGGTGGCGAAGGCGCAGGACGGACTCGGGGAACCTGCCGGAGAAGCCGTTGCCGGAGAGGTAGAGAAGCTTGAGGTGCGGCGCTAGGCGGGAGAAGTCGACGCCGTGGAGTGCGCCCGTGAAGGTGTTGTTCTTGAGGCTAAGGGACGAGAGAACGGGGAGATCCGCGAGCAGCTCCAGCGCCGCGGCGTGCCCGCTGAGCTGGAGGCCTTCGAGGACGATGCGACGCACGCGGAGCGGGGAGGTGAGCGACGACGGCCGCTGGCAGGTGACGCCACGCCACTTGGCGGCACAGGGGTCGGAGGACTCCGTCCATGAGACGAGCGCCTCGGCGCGGTCGGAGCACACCGACTTGAATGCGAGCAGCGCGACGGCGTCGGGGCTCGGGTCAGGGGCGGAGGCGGAGACGCAGCTCGCGGCGATCGCCAGTGTCAAGAGGAGCACGCGCAAAGCAGCCATTGCAGTGCTCGAGCCCGAGGGAAGCAAGCGGCGAGTGCAGGTAACGTGGGCGCCGGGAGCGGCTCGGCCTCGGCCCTCGGCACAGGGCACGTAGGTGTATCCGTGTATGTAGCAGTAATGGCTTGGAGGGGAGGGAGTTGATGGTGCAACGGCCCGGTGCGTGAGGGATTAATGGGCGTGTGCGGGAGGAGGACGCGGCCGCGCGGGGCGTGGCGCCCCCACCGGAACGAGTGCGACCGGCGTGAGCCCATTTGCGCACCGTTGGAGCCACGCGGAGTAAAGGCCGACGCGACATTGGCAGCGCAGTCTGCATCCCATGAACTCTCCCTCTCAGCCGTCGTTTATACGAGGCTTCTTGCTCACTCAGAAAGTCAGAAGTCACACACTCACAATGGTACATCGTATTCGTTCTGCTGAAGCTCACATGAAAACCAGCCATGGTGCTTTGTGTTCAGGATTCAACCGAAAAACTAGTGCTCGTCACTTGTCGCGAGTCGATCACTGATTCACTGGTGCATACAGTATGCTTTATTATGGTTTCCTGTGTGGGTCTTTCCACTTGTTTTTATGGCACAACATAACTGTCAGCTTCTCAATTGGAATGTCAGGGGACTAAATGATGGTGCTAGGAAGGATGCAGTGAGTGAGATTGTGAAAGATACTCGCTCCACTATCGTTTGCCTACCAGAAACTAAGAGCATGTTCGGTAGGACTGAAAAATAAGCTAAAATACTGTTCCAGCTGATTGTTGTGAGAAGAAAATACTATTCTGACTGAAATCACTGTTCACGTGAGGGGGCTGCCCAGCCAGCCAGCCACCGGCCAGCCGGCCGAACAGCCCCTAAGCTGCAGCTTGTGGATCAGAATGTGGTGAGGCGCACATTAGGATCAAAATTTGCTAACTCCTATGCTACTCTGCCGGCCGAGCAAACTAGAGGTGGCATCCTGCTGGCCATCAATGAGGACTTCTTTGACATCTCAGACGTCCACCTGTCCACACATGCCATCACTGCGACAATCATAATGAGAGCAGACAGACTCCCATGGCAAATCACGGTGGTGTTTGGACCGCAAGGGGACGCAGCGAAACTACAGTTTCTCCAGGAGCTCAGAGGCATCCACCCTCCCAGCCACGACAGATGGCTCATCCTCGGGGACTTCAACTTAATATACCAAGCGGAAGACAAAAATAACTCAAATCTAAATCGCCGGCTCATGGGCTCCTTCAAGGCGGTGATTGATGACTTAGGCCTCAAAGAAATAAGTTTAAATGGTCGGCGCTTCACCTGGAGCAATGAACAAGACACTTGAACTCTAACTCGAATTGACAGGGTCTTCTGCACCCATGCATGGAAGCTGCTATTCCCAACTTGTTTCCTCTACTCTCTTCCTTCTCTCATGTCGGACCACACCCCTCTACTTCTGCAAGGAGAGCTTGACCATCAGCGTAACTCGTCCTTCCGCTTCGAAAACTTTTGGACCAAGATGCAGGGCTTCCAGGAGATGGTCCAGGACACTTGGAACAAAGCAGGTCAACTCGACACTGCCCCTGAAACGCCTTCATATCAAATTATCTAGAGTGTCTAAATCTATCAAGCGGTGGCGCAAAGAAAAGATCGGAGACACTAGACTGCAGCTAGCTGTAGTCAAAGAAATCCTACTACAGCTTGAGGCCGCTCAAGAATCTAGAGTGCTCACGGATTAGGAACACGAGCTACGTCGACGCCTCAAGGCCAGAAGCACCGGATTGGCTGCCATTGAAAAAACAAGAATTCAGCAAAGATCAAGGCTTACCTACATCCGATGCGGCGACGCCAACACGAAATTCTTCCGCATTCATGCGAGCTCCCGTCGGAGAAAAAATTACATTCACAGCTTGCAGACAGATGAGGGGATGATGTTCACCCATGAGGACAAGGAGAAAGTGATCGGGGATTACTTCAGAGACCATATTGGCTCATCAACACCGAGACCCATAAGCCTTGATTGGCATGTCCTTGGTTATGCCCTGCGAGACCTCTCTGAATTGGAGCTCCCCTTCACACAGGAAGAGGTCAAAGACACTATTGACTCCATGCCGTCAGACAAAGCTCCTGGGCCTGATGGTTTCACCAGAGCCTTCTTCAAATCTTGCTGGGAGATCATCAAAGATGATATCATGGCCACCATAAATAGCCTTTTTGCAATGAACTCCCAAGGCTTTCAGCTGCTGAACTCGGCAAACATCGTCCTACTTCCAAAAAAAATGACGCCCTTAGAGTCACATATTATAGGCCCATCAGCCTCATCCATAGCATCGCCAAGATATTTTCCAAACTTCTAGCTAACGGATTGGCGCCCTTGCTGGACTCCATGGTCTCAAACTGACAAAGTGCCTTCATTAAAAAAAGGAGCATACATGATAATTTCCTATACCTGCAAAGCACAGTGAGGAAGCTACACAAGCAGAAGATGCCGGTCCTTTTCCTAAAACTCGATATTGACAAGGCTTTTGACACGGTAAATTGGAGCTACCTTCTGGAGGTGTTGCAGGCCTTGGGATTCGGGCCTCGATGGTGGGAGTGGGTCTCCATTCTTTTCCGCATGGCCACCTCGTCGGCATTACTCAATGGCCAACGTGGATCAAGCTTCAACCATGGCAGAGGTGTCCGCCAGGGTGACCCCCTCTCCCCCATGCTTTTCATCCTTGCAATGGACCCTCTCTAGCGCCTACTTGATCTAGCGACTCAGGAGGGGATTCTCTCCTCGCTGCCTCCAACAGCCGCTAAATGGAGAATCTCCATGTACGCGGATAACATGGCCGTCTTCATTAACCCCCTAAAGGAGGATCTAGAAGCAATCAAAATAATCATGCAGGCGTTCGGGAACTCCTCAAGCCTACACATCAACCTTAAAAAAAGCTCCATACACCCGATTAGATGCGAGGAGGTTGACCTAGAGCAGGTACTATCATCCTTTGATGGTGTCAAAAGCACGTTCCCCTACCGATATCTAGGGCTGCAGTTGCACACTAGGAAGCTCCAGAGGGTTCATGTGCAACCGCTCATTGAACACATTAGCCAGAGACTCCCCGGATGGAAAGGAAGATGGGTGAACAGGGCTGGATGATTGACGCTTGTCTCCTCTGTGCTCTCATCTATGCCAACTTATGATCTCACAGTGTTTCCACTTGCAGCATGGGCTAGGAAGAAAATTGATAAAATCAGGAGATCTTTTCTTTGGAAGGGCGACGAAAATGCAAATGGTGGGCACTGTCTTGTCAACTGGACAACGGTGACCAAGCCAAAAGACATTGGGGGATGAGGGGTGCCAGACTTGGAGAAATTTGGGAGAGTCCTTCGCCTCCGATGGCTTTGGCAAAGCTGGATCGACGACTCCAAACCTTGGGCAGGGTTCGAACTGCCTTGCAATGACACCGACCGACTCCTCTTCAAAGCCTCAGCCACGATCACGATTGGTGACGGGACCAAGGCTCAATTTTGGCATGATAGCTGGCTTGATGGCGAGGCCCTCAAGGATTTTGCCCCACATCTGTTTGAGCTAGTAAGAAGGAAAAACAGGTCGGTTCAGCAGGAACTTCATGTAACACCTCTGGTGTTACGATTCCGCTAAGCACTGAGATTATGGCCTGAGAAATAGATCTATGAGTATAGTGAGTTAGTTTAATCAAAGGCGATAATGAAAATTCTAACAAGAAAATAAGAAAAATGGTTTTAATTGTTTAGCACGAAAAGCGATTTCTATAAACAAGAATAAAACATAACTTGTATTTAGTACTTAAATAAAAATTGAAGTACAAGTTTTATAGATGGAAATGCAACATTAATGTTTGGGAAGCAAAGGTTGTTAATTAGTGTTCTTGGAAGCTCAAAAATCAAATTAGAAATTAAAAATTAGCCCTTTTAGTTGAATCAGCAAAAATTTGAAGTTGTGTTGAAAGTACACTTTTTGGCGATTTATAAAATGCAACATAGTTAAATAACGTCCTGATGTTTTGGTTCTATTGTTTGGTATAAAGTGTGTGCTATGCCGTGAAATGGTTGTTGGTGAAGTTTGTGATGAGGACATCGCCATGCTGGACACACCGACGCCATGGTCTTCCCCAAGTTGCAATTCGTTCCCAACTCAGCTGCCACGTCGCCCTCGGATTTAGCAGACACGTCGTCACTGTTTCGGTCATAACTTTCTCATACGACATCGAAACGGGCCGTTCTTGGATGCGTTGGAAAGGGGACGACGACGCCGTCGTTTTGGATCTGGTCCCAGCTCCAGAAGGTCCGTGGATCATTCTGTGTGACCATGGCAAGGTGCTGCGTCACCTATTTGGGCCAACTTGGGCATGTATCGTGTCGGGCCTTAAGCCCAAGTTGTGGGCGCCCAACCCCTGGCCGTCCCCAACCCTAGGTCGAGTCTTAGACTATAAACACAGCCGTCGCCGCTGCTACACAATTGGGTTTTGTTTAGAGTTTAGTTTTCCATCGAGAAACCGAATCGTTCATTGTAACTGTGGTGACAAATCCTTTTACAGTGATCCAGGGCCTCCGTTCTTGATCTCCTCCACTGTGTCGATTAGTCCTTTGGAACCGAGTTCTAGAACCCTCTATTGATATTCGCGTCATTCATATTTGCAATATCAGATTGCGTGTTTTACCTTCTTGCTTGTGCTCTTCGATTCGCTTGCAGGAAAAGCCTTCTTGGCGAGGTCAATCAAGTTGTGCTTGGTTGATAACCAACGGAGCAGTGGTGTAACGGTTGCAGGGTTCGAATCGCGTTTGATTTGAAGCCGGATCGCCAACGTCGAGATCTCCACAAATTGAACTTACCGGCTACCTCTCGGAAGATCGGGCTTGTACCCATCAATTGGTATCAGATATTTCAGGTTTATCGCGAGGTATAATCTCGTTTGCCTTAGATTCATATTTGTTCATTACCTAGAGTCTACAAAAAGCCCAAAAATATTTCAATTTCCGCTGTCCTATCGCCCTTTGTGCCTTTGCAATTTCATTTCAGATTCGTGTTGTTGAGTTTGTGTTCGTGGTCGAGTCTTGTTGCTGGTTTAGGATTGTGTTCGTGGTCGTAGTTCAATCGCCTGTTGCTGTGATTTTTGTTTTCCGCCGCTATCCCATCCACCGTTCCCAAACAACAAGTCGAAGCCACCACATTACTCGACTTGCCCTGCTAGCCGCCTTGTGTAACTTCTCGCCGCCGTGCAAACCCTAGACAGGTTGCCAGCCGCTCTTATTTTGCCTGCATCGCAGCCCTCCTTACATCATCAGGCGAATACCTACTGCTGTTAGTCATAGTGACGATCCTGTGATCGGTGTTAGAGTTTCGGGACGCTTTGCCCTAACTACCGCCGCCGTGTTGTGCCTCCTGGAAAACAAACCTTGAGATACCTTCGGTAAAACAGGCATAACTTTTCGCTCGTTTATCTGAAAAATCTGAAAATTTTTCAGCAGCTTCTTGACACCATTTGGAGCCGACCCAAACTCGGCTTCGCCCTGTTTGGTTTCATCAGAATTGCCAAAAAAATTCGGGAAAATATAGAAAAAAAATTGTCAAAGTTTTTGCACGCTTTTCAGAGAACGTGCTGAATTTCTGTAGACCACATCCCACCTCAGTTGTAGGTGCTAATTTTTGTGGTTACATCTTTTGTGATCCTTGTTCAGAGAAAAGTATATAAAAAATAGTGAAAAAAGTAAAAAAGTTCGTTTCCTATTAGTGCCTTTTGGAAAAAAAGGAGAAACCCGGGCTGCTGTTCCGTGAGTTCTTTCGATCGTCCTTTGTTTTCACCTTGTTGCGCTATGTCTCGTCACGTCTTAGCCAGCACCTGTGATTTGTACTTTGGATCCGGATTGAACAATCATTAATCTGTATTCGTTAATTGCTAATCCTTGCTGTCATATTGTGTGTCTACCCATAGCTCCACATATTCTTACACAAGACAGTTCATCTTGCAATCATATACCCACGCTCCACAAATGATTGCTTCGCCACTTTGATTTTGCTCCTGTTTGGCGTTGGTAAGAATACAGGCAAGATGATGGTAAGCCGCTTGTGATTTTGCATTCCACTTTCACCACCATCACCACCACCACCACTTGTTTCCTTTTAGTTGATAGGGATAATACTTTGGTGTTGTCTTTTTCTATCTTCTAACCATGGCAGGAACTCCGACGGACTTCAATGAGTGTGTGTCCAAGGGCGAGCTTACAACGTTCATGGTGAACAACGCAATCTTATGACGAAAATGACAAGCAAGCGTGAACAATCTGGTCACCCGCATTGAACAACTTGATCAACGCCTTCCACCTTATCGTGCTGATGATGAAGATGCGGATGCTTTTGGTGATGAAGATGCGTATGCTGACGGTGGTGCCCGTCGCTGCCTCAACTTCAATCGTCGTGGTATGGAAGGTAATAATCATGGTAATAATGATCCTTTTGCTAAAATTAAATTTAGTCTACCTCCTTTTCTTTGGTAATGTTGATCCGGAGGCATATTTAGATTGGGAGCTTGCTTGTTCAACAAAAATTTGATTCTCATAATGTTCCCGGCCGAGCATAGAGTTAGACTTGCTACTAGTGAGTTTACTAATTTTGCTTTGTTACGGTGGAGTGATCTTTGCAATGCCAATAATCTTTTGTTCTTTGTGCCTCAAACTTGGAATGTTTTAAAAGCAACGTATGAAATCTCGTTTTGTTCCTCCTTATTACCAACGTGATTTACGTTTGAAACTACAAACTTTAAAACAAGGTGATAAAGGATTAGAAGCATACTATCAAGAATTGCTTATTGGTTTAGCACATTGTGGTATAAATGAAGATGATAATGATGCTAGTGCTAGATTTTTGGTGGTTTAAACCATGATATACGAGAACATACTTGATTACAAAGAATGGCGCAATTTTTCCCAATTGTATCATCTTGCTATTAAGGCGAACGAGAAATGCAGGGGACGCAAACAACACCACCCTTTCTTCAGGTCTAACAATGGGAGGAATTTTCAGCAGCGTTCGAGCCGAGAGGCCTAAGCTTCTGTTGCACCACGACCATCTACACCTCCATTTTCTTCCGGGTAAGTAAATTGTCTAATGTGCGCTTCCACAATGAAGAAAGGTGCCACTCGGGTGCTTCTACTAGCTCCTCCTCGTCCGACTCTAAAATCATTTGCCACCGATGCAAAGGCATGGGATATGTCATGAAGGAGTGCCCCAGGTTGTCGCGCTTTCATTGCTACCGAGGATGGATATGTAAGTGCTAGTGATGTTGAAGATGATTTAGCCCTTCTTCGCTAACATTGATGCGAGATCCCACCGAGGGCGATCAAGACAAGGAGGCCATCACCATTGACTCTGTGACTGCTGCCATGACTACCCTAGTCTTCTTGTGCGGCGTGTGTTGAGTACACGTGTGGGACATGAAGAAGAGATGAAGATCCAACGCCACAATTTGTTCCACATGTATCTCATTGTGCAGGGTTGTCGTGTTCTCACTATCATTGATAGCGGGAGTTGCAACAACTTGGTGAGTTCAGATTTGGTTGACAAGCTTGGCTTGACCACACGACAACATTCGTATCCATATAAACTTCAATGGTTCAATAATAATAGTGGTAAGACTAAGGTAACTAAATCAAAGCACGCATTAGCTTTTTCACGTGCTCTTATCATGATCTTTACTGATTTTGATGTGGTCCCTATGCAAGCTTGTTCCATTTTGTTAGGTCGCCCATGGGAATTTGATAATGATGCTTCACACCATGGTAGAACTAATACATATACTATCCTACATAAGGACAAGAAAATTACATTGTTGCCTTTGTCTCCTACGGATATTATTAAATATGCTCTTGAGATTAAAAATAAACCTCCAACGTAGACATTGCTAAAAATAATGGGATTAAGTTAAAAGGAGGTGCTTTTCTTGCTACAACTTCGCTACTCTGAGTTATGTGATAATCCTGATGCACCATGTTATACTATGTTTTGTCAACCTTTTATGTACGGTGCATTGCTGCTTTGTCACTAACCTTTTGCGGGAGTTCGATGATGATGGGATGGAGTCGAGGACGACTCCAATTCTAGAAGGAGGGATGATGAGGACATCGCCAAGATGGAGTCGAGGACGACTCAATTCGAGAAGGGAGGATGATGAGGACATCGCCATACTGGACACACCGACGCCATGGTCTTCCCCAAGTTGCAATTCGTTCCCAACTCAGCTGCCACGTCGCCCTCGGATTTAGCAGACACGTCGTCACTGTTTCGGTCATAACTTTCTCACACAACATCGAAACGGGCCGTTCTTGGATGTGTTGGAAAGGGGACGATGACGCTGTCGTTTTGGATCTGGTCCCAGCTCCAGAAGGTCCGTGGATCATTCTGTGTGACCACAGTAAGGTGTTGCGTCACCTATTTGGGCCAACTTGGCCATGTATCGTGTCGGGCCTTAAGCCCAAGTTATGGGCGCCCAACCCCTGGCCATCCCCAACCCTAGGTCGAGTCTTAGACTATAAACACAGCCGTCGCCGCTGCTACACAATTGGGTTTTGTTTAGAGTTTAGTTTTCCATCGAGAAACTGAATCATTCATTGTAACTGTGGTGACAAATCCTTTTACAGTGATCCAGGGCCCCCGTTCTTGATCTCCTCCACTGTGTCGATTAGTCCTTTGGAACCGAGTTCTAGAACCCTCTATTGATATTCGCGTCATTCATATTTGCAATATCAGATTGCGTGTTTTACCTTCTTGCTTGTGCTCTTCGATTCGCTTGTAGGAAAAGCCTTCTTGGCGAGGTCAATCAAGTTGTGCTTGGTTGATAACCAACGGAGCAATGGTGTAATGGTTGCAGGGTTCGAATCACGTCTGATTTGAAGCCGGATCGCCAACGTCGAGATCTCCACAAATCGAACTTACCGGCTACCTCTCGGAAGATCGGGCCTGTACCCATCAGTTTGGTAAAGTTTTGATCGTTTAAAAATTCAACAAAAAAGTGCTAGGGAGTGTTAGTTCTAACTAGAACTTTGAATTCCTTTTTAGTCTGAAAAGATGATAGACGATGCTACTTCAACATTTAAATATCCACAAAATTCCCTAAACACCAACTCTATATTTTTGCACCGTCAGTTGCGTCGAATTGAGCACTTGAGAATGGTGTAGGTCGAGGGGGCGATAGGTGTCACGACACTCTCATAGAAATTACCTAACTTCATTAGAACGCGCTGCAGTCTGCGAATTGCTGTTCGGTTCACAAACTAGCGCCCAGCTAGACAAACTCACCTTGGCACGCATGTATCTTCCTCTTGGGTGGTCCTTTTGTTGTGCGGATTGTGCCGTTAGATAGCTGATAAGATCAACTGTAGAGTCATGGAATTAGTTGAACCTCAATCGTGGTCATTAGCAGTTTTTCATTCGCTTTAAAACTCGTGCGTAGCTGCTGTCGACCGTAATGCTATCCGCGCGCGCGTGCAGTGAGGTGCTCTTGTCCGTTGCCGTTCGGTCACTGCAGCGCTCGCTCTCGGCCATTCATTCCACCTACCCAAGCAACTGCTGTCGCGTACTGCATTGCCCCTACCGACCATGCTGTGCCAGGCCGCCCTGCCCCACGCCGTGCTTGAGAAGTAGATGGCGAGCTCGCACACGTCTTCTCACTCTTCTTCTTACGCCCGTTCTTCCCTGCCTTTGTCCGCTCTCTCTCTGCTCGTCGCCTACGCTGTAGGCCGCTGGCCCCAAGCCGCTGTCGGGCGCACGAGTGCTAGGCCGCTGGTGCGCGTGGACAGCGCTGCCCCTCCCGAGTGCCTTCCCCGCCGCCGCTCGGCCTGCCCTACTGGTGCCGCGACCGCTCCCATTGCTAGCCACCGTGCGCGCGAGCGCGCCCGAGCCCACGTTGCCCCGTGCCGCATCCTCCTCGATGGCTCGCCGCCCTTGCAAGTGGCCAGGCCACTCTTGGCCACGCTCGGCCGGGCCGCTACCGCCCGCGTCTGCGGTCAAGACGGCCGCAGCTCCACGCCGCCGATGCCGCTCCCTGCTGCTCCTTCCATGGTGACCTCCCCTGCTATCAGCTCCTCCATGTGTAGCACCGGCGCCCCTCCTCTTCCTCTCCGCGTCACGCGCCCTCACACCTCCTGGCTGCCGACCAGCCCACAGCTACGCACCACACGGCTAAAAGCTCTAGTTTGGTTTTGGTTAATTGATAAAATCCTAAGTGCTAACCTAGTTTATCAAAGTGATTATGAGATAGGTAGCACTATTCCAAGTGGTGAAGCAAATGAAGATCATGACATGATGATGGTGATTCCATGGTAATGATCAAGTGCTTGGACTTGGAAAAGGAGAAAGGAAAACAAAAGGCTCAAGGCAAAGGTATAAGTGATAGGAGCCTTTTCGTTTCGGTGATCAAGACACTTAGCGAGTGTGGTCACATTTAGGTTCGATAGCCGTACTATTAAGAGGGGTGAAACTCGTATCGAAATGCGGTTATCAAAGTGCCACTAGATGCTCTAACTCATTGCATATGCATTTAGGATCTAGTGGAGTGCTAACACCCTTGAAAATGTTTGTGAAAACATGCTAACACACATGCACAAAGGTGATACACATTGTGTTTAGCACTTGGGAGCAAGGGTTCGAAACTCCACCGGCGGAGTGTTTGCCCGTTGAGTGCGGACAGTCCGACGGTGCCACCGGTGCCCTGTACAAAAAAGATAGGATTTCACAGAGTGCATCGGACGCTGGTCACGCAGTGATCGGACGCTGGGGTCCTGCGTCTGGTCAGTGGAAGCAGTGAAGACGCTGGCGTCGGTCTTCGACCGGAACTAGGTCACTTAGTGACCGGACGCTAATGCGGTGCGTCCGGTCCTGCTGACGTGGCAGCACATAGTGAAGAGGGTGACTGACCGGACACTGGGTGAGACCAGTCAAGGGTGACCGAACGCGTCCGATCGTGAAAAATTGTGTTTAGATGCTTACTGGAAATGACCAGACGCTGAGGTCCTGTGTCTGGTCACTTCAAAGCAGCGCATCCGGTCACAACTTAAATAAACTAATGACCGTTGAGAACAGGCGATCAGCGTTTGAAGCAGGGGCCATGTGGCGTGCATCGCGCGACCGAACGCTGGGTCCAGCGTCCGGTTGATCTGACCGGCGCGTCCAGTCGCCCCGTTTTTCAATGGACTGAGGAGCCAACGGCTCTATTTCATGGGGACTTCTATTTAAGCCCCATGGCCGGCTCAAGCTCACTGGACTTGGCCATTTGCATTGACATAGCAACCTTGTGAGCTTAGCCAAAGCCCTCCCAATCATCTCAATCATTGATCCATCATCATTGTGAGATTAGAAGAGAATCCAAGTGCATTGCTTGAGTGATCGCATCTAGAGGCACTTGGTATTCGTGTTTCGCTACGGGATTCACTTGTTTCTCTTGGTGGTTGCCGCCACCTAGACAGCTTGAAGCAGCGAGGATCGTTGAGCGGAGGTTGGTGATTGTCTCCGGCTCCGATCGTGGTGATTGTGAGGGGTCTTGTGCCTTCCCCGGCGGAGCGCCGGAAGGTAACTCTAGTGGATTGCTCATGTCATTGAGTTACCTCACTTGTGGGTAGGTTCTTGCGATGTCCAATTGTGTGGACGAGGTTCGTACAACACCTCTTAGCCGCCGAACCACCAAGTGTTGGTCGACACAACGGGGACTAGCGTGCCGGCAAGCACGTGAACCCTGGGAGAAAAATTGGTTGTCTCTTGCCCTTTGGCATTCTCCCGGTGATTGATTTAGTATTCATCTTGTGATTGGTTCACTCCTCTACATGGCGGTATAATCACCCTACTCACTCATTTATATTATTGCAAACTAGTTGTAGCAAGCTCTTTAGTGTAGCTAGAATTGAGAGCTTGCTTTGTAGTTTAAGTTCATCTAGTGGAGCTCTTTAGTGTAGCAAGTGTGAGAGCTCTTAGTGAGTAGTGACATAGCAAATTGTGTGTTTAGTGATCATAGCAACTAGAATTGTTGGATAGGTGGCTTGCAACCCTTGTAGAGCTAAAGCAAGTTTGCATTTCGCTATTTGTTATACTAATCAAATTGCTCCAGTTGATTTGTAGATTTTTAAATAGGCTATTCACCCCCCCTCTAGCCATATTAGGACCTTTCAAGTGGTATCAGAACCATGGTCACCATTTGATTAAAGGCTTAACAACCTCGGTGTCAAATTATGGCTCAAGTTGTGTTCAACCACGTGGGGGGCAAACCACCGTTCTTTGATGGCATAAGCTATGATTTTTGGAAAAGAAAGATGAGGATGTATCTTTGTTCAATCAGTGATCAAGTATGGGATGTGACCGAAAATGACTATGCTATCATTGATCCCGACAATCTCACCAACCAAGACAAGACCAACAAGTAATGCAATACAATGGCTCTCAACACCATATACAATGCCATTGATTCCAAGGTGTTTGAGCAAATCAAGGATTATGAGAGAGCTAATGAGGTGTGGAAGAGATTGGAGGAAACATATGAGGGAAACCGGAGGTGAAGAGTGCCAAGTTGTATATTCTCAAGGACAAGTTGATAAGCTTCAAGATGAAAAAAGATGAGAGCATTCCAGAGATGTTCCATCGATTGTAAGTAATTGTCAATGATTTGAATGCATTGGGAGAGAAGATCAAGAATGATGATGTCTCTTATCGGTTCTTGATATGCTTACCTCCAAGATTTGAGATGTTGAGATTGCTTATCATAAGAGGAGGATTGAAGGAGACTACCCCTAACCAAGTACTAGGTGAGGTCATGACACAAGAAACATACCGTGTGGAAAGGGAAGGGGTTGACAAGGATGACAAGAAGGAAGATGAAGATAAGAAGAAGAAGATGTAGCATTCAAGGCTAGCTCATCATCCAAGAACAAGGGCAAGTCTAAGAAAGAATCAAGTGATGATGATGATCTTAGTGATATTGATGATGAAGCCATGGCTCTCTTTGTGCGCAAGATGGGCAAATTCATGAAGAAGAAGGGGTATGGTGCAAGAAAGAGAAGAGATCATACCAAAAGCAAAAAATATGTGAGAAGATGCTATAATTGCAAGAGCCCCGATCACATAGCGGATTGTCCCTACAATAGTGACAATGATGAGGATGAAAAGAAGAAGCACAAGCAGGACAAGAAAGAAAAGAAGGAGAAGAAGGAGAAGAGGATGACCTTCCAAAAGAAGAAGGGTGGAGGATATGTGGTCACTTGGGATAGTGGTGGCTCTTCGGATAGTGATGACTCTAGTGATGATGGCAAGAAATCTATCAAGAAAGCACTAGCAAACATCGCCATCAATAATAAGCCCTCCATCTTCGACACTCCATCGACATGCCTCATGGCAAAGCCTACCAAGGTAAAATATGATGTGAGTGATGATGATGAATGTAAAAGTGATGCTTGTAGGAATGATGATGATGAGGAGGAGGAAGAGTACACCAAGGAGGAGCTCTTGAACATGTGTGAGCAAGTGCACACTTGCATTGAGATGAAGAGAAAGGAGTGCAAAGAATTACGCAAGAAAGTAAAATTTCTTGAGCAATCCTTTGATGAGCTCAATGCCACTCATGAGAGGCTAATAGAAGCCCATGAGAAGCTTGGCAAAGCTCACTCTAAGCTTGAAAAAGCTCACTCCTCTCTCATTGAGCAAGTCAAGAAGGAGGAAGCCAAGAAGAAGCAAGTGATTGTGTCTTGTGATGTGGGACTAACATGTGATATTATTGATGAATCTTTTTATAAGCCCATTGTAGTTGCTCCCACTAACCCTTCTTGTAGCACTTCAATTTCAACTTCACCTTTGAGTGATGGTCTCACTTGTGATGCCTCACTAATGGTGAAAAATGAGACCCTCAAGAAGGAGGTGAATGAGCTCACTTGTGCCTTAGGCAATGCCTATGGTGGAGATGCCCGCTTGTTAAAGTGCTTGGGTAGCCAAAGATTTTCTCTCAACAAAGAGGGATTAGGCTATACCCCTAAGAAAGGCAAGACGACCTTTGTCACTCCCAAAGCTAGCTTTGTGAAGGGCAATGGTCGGTTTTGCAATAGATGCAAGCAAGTTGGGCATATAGAACAATATTGCAAGACTAACAAGAACAAGCAATCTATTGTATCCTCAATTAAATTTGATTCTTGTTACATGCTTTATAAGGGTGCCAATGGTGTGAAGGCTAAGTTCATTGGTACACCAATTGTGGGCCCAAAGAAGAAGGTCATTTAGGTACCAAAGACCTTGGTAACTAACCTTAAAGGACCTAAGCAAGTTTGGGTACCTAAAAGGAATTGATCTTTTTTGTAGGTCAATTATAAAGCCGGAGGAAGGCGTTGGGTGCTTGATAGTGGTTGCACACAACACATGACCTGTGATCCAAGAATGTTCAATTCAATCAATGAAAACAAGAGCAATGGGATTGATAGTATCACATTTGGTGACAATGGCAAAGGTAAAGTCAAAGGGCTTGGTAAGATTACAATATCCAATGACTTGAGCATCTCCAATGTGCTACTAGTAGAGAGTTTGAATTTCAACCTTTTATCGGTAGCTCAATTGTGTGATCTTGGTTTCAAGTGCATATTTGGTGTGGATGATGTAGAGATCATAAGTGTAGATGGCTCTAATTTGATATTCAAATGATTTAGATATGAGAATCTATACTTAGTTGATTTTAATGCTAGAGAAGTTCAATTATCAACATGTTTGATCACTTAGTCTAGCATGGGTTGGTTATGGCATAGAAGGCTTGATCATGTTGGAATGAAACAATTGAACAAGTTGATCAAGCATGACTTAGTTAGAGGCTTGAAAGATGTCACATTTGAGAAGGTTAAGCTATGTAGTGCATGTCAAGCTAGAAAGCAAGTTGGTAACACACATCCTAAGAAAAGCATGATGAGCACATCTAAGGCATTTGAGTTGGTGCACATGGACTTGTTTGGACCAACCACATATACTAGCATTGGTGGAAACAAATACGGATTTGTGATTGTGGATGATTTCACTAGATACACATGGGTGTTCTTTCTTGTTGACAAGAGTGATGTGTTTGCAACATTCAAATCATTTGTCAAGGGCATTCACAATGAGTTTGAAACAACTATCAAGAAAGTTAGAAGTGACAATGGTAGTGAATTCAAGAACACTAGAATTGATGAGTTGTGTGATGAATTTAGAATTAGACATCAATTCTCGGCCATGTACACTCCATAATCAAATGGTCTTGTTGAGATAAAGAATAGAACACTCATTGACATGGCAAGATCAATGTTGAGTGAGTACAATGTGAGTTATTCTTTTTGGGCCGAAGCAATCAACACGGCTTGCTATTATAGCAACCGACTCTATTGTCACCCCATGATGGAGAAGACACCTTATGAGCTATTAAATGGAAGAAAGCCCAACATAGCATACTTTCAGTGTTTTGGTTGTAAATGCTATATATTGAAGAAAGACACTAGATTAAGCAAGTTTGAAAAGAAATATGATGAAGGTTTCTTGCTTGGTTACTCCACTACTAGCAAGACATATAGAGTTTGGAATTTGGCTAGTGGTACTCTTGAGGAGGTTCATGATGAGGAATTTGATGAAACAAATGGTTCTCAATAGGAAGATGAGAATCTAGATGATGTAAGAGGCACTCAATTGGTCAATGCAATGAAGAACATGGACATTGGTGATATAAGGCCTAGAGAGGTGATTGATGTTGAAGATGACAAGAATCAAGTGCTCTCTAACTCAAATATGCAAGCTAGTGGTTCTCATGATCACGTTCAAGCAAGTACTAGTGATGACAAAGTGCAAGATCAACAACAAGTGGCTAGTTCATCATCTCAACCAAGTGATCAATCAAATGCAAGCAATCAAGTACAAGTGCTTCAATCAACCAATGTTGCAAGAGATCATCCATTAGACACTATAATTGGTGATATTTCAAGAGGTGTGCAAACTAGATCAAGATTGGCTTCATTTTGTGAGCATTTCTTATTTGTGTCATCCATTGAACCTAAGAAGATAGATGAAGCTTTGAAGGATGTTGATTGGATCAATGCTATGCATGAAGAGCTAAACAACTTCACAAGAAACCAAGTATGGGAGTTAATTGAGAGGCCTAAGGATCATAATATGATTGGAACCAAGTGGGTCTTTCATAACAAGCAAGATCAAGATGGGATAGTAATAAGGAACAAAGTAAGATTAGTGGCTCAAGGTTATACTCAAGTTGAAGGTCTTGACTTTGGAGAAACATATGCCCCGGTTGCAAGATTTGAAGCAATTAGGATCTTGTTAGCCTATGCTTGTGCCCATAACATCAAGTTGTACCAAATGGATGTGAAGAGTGCATTTCTCAATGGGTACATCAATGAGCTTGTGTATGTTGAGCAACCTCCCAGTTTTTAAGATGAAAAGAAACCCAACCATGTTTACAAGTTGAGAAAGGCTTTGTATGGATTGAAACAAGCACCAAGAGCATGGTATGAGAGATTGAGGGATTTCCTACTCTCTAAGGGATTCAAAATGGGAAAAGGTTGACACCACTCTCTTCACCTTGAAGCTTGGAAATGACTTGTTTGTAATGCAAATCTATGTTTATGATATCATATTTGGGTCAAGAAATCAAGATTTTTGTGAAGAGTTTGGCAAGATGATGGCAAGTGAGTTTGAGATGTCTATGATTGGAGAGCTTAGTTACTTCCTTGGTCTTCAAATCAAGCAAATGAAGAATGGCACATTTGTGAGTCAAGGCAAGTATATCAAGGACATGCTCAAAAAGTTTGAAACGGATGATGCTAAAGCTATTAGTACACCAATGGGGACAAGTAGAAGCTTGGATAGTGATGCTAGTGGCAACATTGTGGATCAAAAGATGTATTGGTCTATGATTGAAAGCCTACTCTATGTGACCGCATCAAGGCCGGATGTGATGTTTAGTGTATGTATGTGTGCTAGATTTTAAGCCTCACCAAGAGAAAGTCATTTGAAGGCAACAAAGAGAATATTGAGGTACTTGAAGCTTATACAAAATGTTGGATTGTGGTATCCCAAAGGAGTAAGATTTGAGTTGATTGGATATTCGAACTCCGATTATGCGGGATGCAAAGTTGAGAGAAAGAGCACATCGGGCACATGTCAACTATTGGGAAGATCACTTGTGTCTTGGTCATCAAAGAAGCAAAATAGTGTAGCACTTTCAACCGCCGAAGCGGAGTACATTTCGGTCGGTAGTTGTTGTGCTCAATTACTTTGGATAAATGCTACTTTAAGTGACTTTGGAATCAAGTTCAAGAAAGTGCCATTGCTATGTGATAATGAGAGTGCAATCAAGTTAACCAACAATCCGGTTCAACATGCAAGAACAAAGCACATTGATGTCCGCCATCATTTCATACGAGATCACCAACAAAAAGGGGACATTTGCATTGAGAGTGTGGGCACCGAAGATCAACTTGCTGATATCTTCACCAAGCCACTTGATGAAAAGAGTTTTTGCAAGCTAAGGAATGAATTGAACATACTTGACTTATCCAACATGTGTTGATGCACCCTCCATTATATGACATGCCTCTCCTTCGAGCAAAGCAAGGTAAAGTTGATTGATATGTCATCCATCCAATGCTAAGGACTTGTTCAGTGCATCTAGTTATTCCTATCATGTCCTAGGCTCATTCATGAAAATCAAATGAATTTGATGCTTGTATGGTACCACTATTGCTTGTATATTTGAAATGATCTAGTGGTAGCATATGACATGTTTGTGGGCTTGTAAACCTAGTGTTTGATCTAGAAAATAAGCTATAAGTGTTTAACTCAACATGGTACAAGATAACCCTTATTTGGAGGTGTGAAGAAGCTTGTTCTCGGATCAAACCGAGTTAAATATCTTTTGCAAGTGATCTAGATTGAACCAAATTAGGAAAATGATCCTCATTTCACATGGTTTCACCCCAACCTATCTATAATTTGAGCTCACCTTTTGTGCTAATTGTTGACAAAGGGGGAGAGAAATTCACAAAGATAGTAAGATAGGAGGAGAAAACAAATGAAATGACATTGTAAGGGGATCAATAAAAAATGCACACAAGTAGGGGGAGCAAGCTCATAAACTTGTATGTTGCATTTGAATGTGCATTTCATATATTTGCTTGCATGGCACGAGTTTTAAATTTCAATACCCATGCTTGTGTGGTATATGCTAGTTATATGCTTGAATGGTGAAATGAAAAACTAGCATGCATAGGCTAAAGTAACTAGACTTATGTTCATCGTATGGAAACTAGACCCTTGCTTGTAATGTTGATCTCATGGGGTATTTCTAGTTTTTGTGTACGTCTAAGTTACTAATGGTGCTAAGTATGGTATATTGGTGCACTCCGATTGGTATCACGCTTCAAAGGTCCATCTCTTATACCTTAGCATCATTTGGTAGACATTGTCTCCCATATTTCCTATCTAAGCATATGTGCAAGCTTCAATCCAAACTCTTAGCATATATGTAGGGGGATCAATTGCTACCATATGGGATTCATGAAACCTATCCATATCCTTTTTGAAGGAACCATGACGCCTAAGAGGGGGGTGAATTAGGCAACTTAAAAATCTAACTCTAAACTATGGCCTCTTTTTGTACCCCTAGCAAAACCTATGCAAAAGATAAACTATCTAAATGTGTAACTACGGTTTTGCTAGTGTGTTGCTATCTCTACCACAAAAGGAGAAATGTAATAAATATAAATGCGGAAGCTAAAGAGCAAGGTAGAGATATGCAAACTCCCGTCGACGACTCTGGTATTTTTACCGAGGTATCGAGAAGCGCGCAAGCTTCCCCCTAGTCCTCGTTGGAGCCCCTCGCAAGGAATCCCTCGCAAGGGCCAAGCTCCCGGTCGGGTAACTCCATGGATAGCCTCGGGCCTTCCCCATGCGCAAGTGGGTCTCCGACGTGCCTTTCGGCAAGCCTCTCCCGGATGCTCCCCGCCGTCTTCACTATCAAGCTTCCGGCTAAAATACCGCGGGCCTTGTTCCCTCCGGTACACGTGGTGGCGGCCACACCACAAACATGGTTGGTGTGATCTCGCAAGACTACAAGCCCCTCCAATGTACAACAATGGTGCACGCAAGTACCGAGTGGTAAGAGGTATGCAAACCTCACTAAACACTAGGCCTAAACCTAGAGCAAGCGCATAAGCGGTGGTCTAATCAACCTAAGCACTTCGCAAAGCACCTACGCTAATCACCTAATAAAACACTAAGCACTATGCAAATGGAGATCACTAAAATGGTGTATCAACACCCTAGATATGTTTCCTCAGCTCCACACACCTCATTTGGCTGGTTAGGGGTTGTATTTATAAGACACACTGAGAAAGTAGCCGTTGGGACGAAATCCCGCTTTTCTGCTACTGATCGGACGCTGATCACGTCCTGACCAGACGCGTTCGGTCGTCCCAACCGTTGGAGCCGTGATTCACTGATCGGACGCTGCCGGTGTCCGGTCGCATTTTCGCCGCTCTGGAACCTCTCTGTACTCGACCGAACTCTGTTGTCCTGTGTCTAATTGATCTACCCCCAGCGTTCGGTCTAACGTCCGGTCACACCTGTTGCTGAGCCTCTTGATCGAAGCGTCCGGTCACTTTCCTCCAGCGTCCGGTCACTTCTGTGAGCTCATTTCTCCGCGATCTTGCGTATGGCTTGGTTCCTATCTTCGTGCTTGGACCTTGCTTGATATCTTGGGTCTTCTCTTGTGCTTCTAAGGTCTTGCTTATGGTGTTGATTATCGAATCATCATGTTGCCTTCGTCCAAATCACGTCTTGCATCCTATTGAACTACAAAACAGTCACTTGCAAATTCATTAGTCCAATTTGGTTGTGTTGGTCATCAAACACCAAAATCCAAAGTAAATGGGCCTAGGGTCCATTTTCCTTACACTTTTACACATGGTAAATATGCTTGGGCAAGCAACGTGGATTCAATTAAATCTCAATTCATATCTTTGTGTAAGGGTAGTCATCAATTACGAAAAAGGGGGAGATTGAAAGCTCTAGTTTGGTTTTGGTTAATTGATGAAACCCTAAGTGCTAACCTAGTTTATCACAGTGATTATGAGATAGGTAGCACTATTCCAAGTGGTGAAGAAAATGAAGATCATGACATGATGATGGTGATTCCATGGTAATGATCAAGTGCTTGGACTTAGAAAAGGAGAAAGGAAAACAAAAGGCTCAAGGCAAAGGTATAAGTGATAGGAGCCTTTTTGTTTCGGTGATCAAGACACTTAGCGAGTGTGGTCACATTTAGGTTCGATAGCCATACTACTAAGAGGGGTGAAACTCGTATCGAAATGCGGTTATCAAAGTGCCACAAGATGCTCTAACTCATTGCATATGCATTTAGGATCTAGTGGAGTGCTAACCCCTTGAAAATGTTTGTGAAACATGCTAACACACATGCACAAAGGTGATACACATTGTGTTTAGCACTTGGGAGCAAGGGTTCGAAACTCCACCGGTGGAGTGTCCGCCCGTTGAGTGCGGATTATAACGTCCAGTCCCGACATACATGCCCCCGGCCCACTCTTCCTAGGAGTGATCCGACCCGCGTAGCAACCCGCTTGAACTTTCGTCCTCGCTTCGTTCAAAACGGTTAACCGAAGGTTACTACGCGTCCCTGGCCCTGGTATTTAAGTTGATCTGGCGAATCCTGAGTTTCTAGTATGGTACTAAACCTGGTTGCACAGTGTTTTTCGCGGTGCTACAGTAACCCATGAACCGTACCCCCGAATTTGACCGGCCCATTTTCGGGTGAGCAGTGCTCGTTCTACAGTAACCCGAAGTTCGGATGCTACAGTAGCTGCCCCATTCTGCTACAGTACCACCGCCCCACAACTGGATTGGATTGGGCCCACTTTGGCCCATAGGATGTTACAATCATCCCCCCTAAGGATTCGACATCCCCGTCGAATGCCAGACCAGCTTACCCTTTTGGGACACTTATTCTAGGATCCGCCTCTCTTCAACATGTTTGTGTGGCCCCATGCTGGCGCATGTGTATGCCATGCCGTGTCCACGATGGGCCCACGCACACACACACAACATGCCCGCACAGTTGTCCCCACGTGCCCGTGAAACCTCGAGAGTCGGCTCTGATACCAAATGTAACGTCCAGTCCCGACATACATGGCCCCGGCCCACTCTTCCTAGGAGTGATCCGACCCACGTAGCAACCCGCTTGAACTTTCGTCCTCGCTTCGTTCAAAACGGTTAACCGAAGGTTACTACGCGTCCCTGGCCCTGGTATTTAAGTTGATCTGGCGAATCCTGAGTTTCCAGTAGGGTACTAAACCTGGTTGCACAGTGTTTTTCGCGGTGCTACAGCACCCATGAATAGTACCCCCCCCCGAATTTGGCCGGCCCATTTTTGGGTGAACAGTGCTCGGTCTACAGTACCCCCGGAGTTCGGATGCTACACTAGCCGGCCCATTCTGCTACAGTACCATCGGCCCACAACTGGATTGGATTGGGCCCACTTTGGCCCATTAGGATGTTACACGGATATTCTGATGGTGCCATCGGCGCCCTATACAGAAAAGACAGGATTTCACAGAGTGCACCGGACGTTGGTCACGTAGTGACCGGACGCTGGGGTCCTGCGTCTGGTCAGTGGAAGCAGTGAAGACGCTGGGTCACTTAGTGACCGGACGCTGATGGGGTGCGTCCGGTCCTACTGACATGGCAGCACATAGTGAAGAGGGTGACTGACCAGACGCTGAGTGAGTCTCTGGATGCTTACTGAAAACGATCGGACGCTGAGGTCCTAGCGTCCGGTCACTTCGAAGCAGTGCGTCCGGTCATAACTTAAGTATACTGATGACCATTGAGATCGGGCGATCAGCATTTGAAGCAGGGGCCACGTGGCGTGCATCGCGCTACCGGACGCTGGGGTCCAGCGTTCGGTCGATCTGACCGGCGCGTTCGGTTGCCCCATTTTTCAGTGGACTGAGGAGCCAATGGCTCTATTTCATGGGGACTTCTATTTAAGCCCCATGGCCGGCTCAAGCTCACTAGACTTGGCCATTTGCATTGACATAGCAACCTTGTGAGCTTAGCCAAAGCCCTCCCACTCATCTCAATCATTGATCCATCATCATTGTGAGATTGGGAGAGAATCCAAGTGCATTGCTTGAGTGATCGCATCTAGAGGCACTTGGTATTCGTGTTTCGCTGCGGGATTCACTTGTTTCTCTTGGTGGTTGCTGCCACCTAGATGGTTTGAAGCAGCGAGGATCGTCGAGCGAAGGTTGGTGATTGTCTCTGGCTCCGATCATGGTGATTGTGAGGGGTCTTGTGCCTTCCCCGGCGGAGCACCGAAAGGTAATTCTAGTGGATTGCTCGTGTCATTGAGTTACCTCACTTGTGGATATGTTCTTGCGGTGTCCAATTGTGTAGACGAGGTTCGTGCAACACCTCTTAGCCGCCAAACCACCAAGTGTTGGTCGACACAACGGGGACTAGCGTGCCGGCAAGCACGTGATCCTCGAAAGAAAAATTGGTTGTCCCTTGCCCTTTGGTATTCTCCCGGTGATTGATTTAGTATTCATCTTGTGAATGGTTCACTCCTCTACACGGCGGTATAATCACCCTACTCACTCATTTATATTATTGCAAACTAGTTGTAGCAAGCTCTTTAGTGTAGCTAGAATTGAGAGCTTGCTTTGTAGTTTGAGTTCATCTAGTGGAGCTCTTTAGTGTAGTAAGTGTGAGACCTCTTAGTGAGTAGTGACATAGCAAATTGTGTGTTTAGTGATCATAGCAACTAGAATTGTTGGATATGTGGCTTGCAACTCTTGTAGAGCTAAAACAAGTTTGCATTTCGCTATTTGTTATACTAATCAAATTGCTCTAGTTGATTTGTAGATTTTTAAATAGGCTATTCACCCCCCTCTAGCCATATTAGGACCTTTCCGCGGCCACTACTGACCATGCCGCCTTCCCCGCCGTTGTCCGTGTCGGGCCGCCCCTGCTGCTTATGCCCACCACGGGGCTCCGCCTCCGTGTTGTTCGCCTTTGCCGCGTTGCGTCTCAGTCGGCCGCCTGCGCTCATGGCTGGACCGCCTCGGGCTACCCCTAGCCATGCCGCCAACGCCCATGGGAGCGGCAGCCACCCTCGCTGCCCCTACGCACTACCTCTGTGGTCGCCGGCCACACACCGTGCCGAATCGGCCGCCGGCCGGTTCCCCTGCCCATGCTCTGTTTGTGAGGAGGAAGAGGACCGCGGGGTAAGAATAGAACTTTTCTAGGGTCCCCAATATGAATCTCTTGACTCAAGTAAATAGTGCTGAATAGTGTCTTTGAACTGCGAGTGGAAATAGTAAGAAGTGCAGGGGCCTCGGCACAAATTGGTGCCGCCGCCGCTGGGCTCCCCACCGTGGGCTAGCCTGCTCACGCTGGGTTGCGGCCTGCCTACCCGCCTGTGCCACCCGCGCCCATTACCGCCGCCGCTGGGACGCGCCTGGCCAGCAGGCCACGCGCGCGCCTGCGGGCCGAGCCAAGGCGCTCAGGCCCTTTTTTCTTTTTGTGTTGTTTTTTTTGTTAATTTAGAGCTCTTCAAAAATTGAAAATAAAGTGTAGAAAAATCACAAAAATACCAAATCAATTTTGTTAAGTTTCTAAAATCCTAATCTATCTGATAGTGTATCTTGTTCACATAGGTTATGCATGTTTTTAGGGTTGCTCTAATTATTTTAACATGCTTAATATTGATAAGACATAAACTTATAGGCATTTCTGTGATAAATCGGTGATAGTGTTAGCTCTAAAAATTTTACAGTAGGTTAGAAGTGTTATCAGGTGTTCTCTGTAATTTTTGTAGCTGCATAGTAAGTAAATTGCTAAGATAGCAAATGAGCCCTAGTTTGAATATATAGAAAATCAAATAAATGAAATAAAGAAACACCTTAGAATTGTATAACTAAAACACTTGTTGGGAAACGACACCTTTCTCGATGATGTTGATACGTAGATTAGTATGTTAGTCATTAGAGCTAGCTTGTTAGTTCACAGTAAGTACTCTGTTTTAAGAGTTGTTGTTGCCTTGTTAATTAACTGTTGCATCATCTCTGCATCGCATTGCATACCATAATAGGGACATCGATGGATCGCAGAGTCATCGGGAGTTGCTGATGAGATGGTACTTTTGGAGATCGTGTCGCCAAGATGGAATACTAACTTTTGGTTATATGTTACCCAGGCAAGCCCCGGTGCATAACCCCTATTATTCTGCACTTTAATTTATGCTTGTGCATTAAGTTTAAGGAGTTGAATGAAACCCACTTACATATATATATATCTTTATCCTATGAGTCTTACTAGTATGGTAGGATCGTGTAGATTGCTATGCTATAGGACTCCGGTAGAAGTCGAGTGATTGCTTGTCACTCGCGAGAGATAGAAAATATATTATTGTTGTTACTATATTATTATCACCTGGAATATATATGAATATTAATTGGAGACCAGGCGGAATGGTACTTTGGATTTGGACTTGGTTGGGCATTCGAGCGAGGCTCGAATTGCATTTGTTCCGCCTGTGTCGGTTAAGGACCGATCGTTGCATTGGGTTCTAGGCAGGTTACAAACTTATTATAATGAACACATACTTATGTATGGGCGTGGGAAGACTCATTGCTCTCTTGTCATGGGTTTCGGCTCTTTCCGGACCAACAGATTGGAGGCGGGGATGGTGGAGGTCTAAGCACCGCACTGAGTCCGGGGCTCAGGAGCGGGGGCTTGGAGTCCAAGTTTGGACGGGGACCTAGACCCCGTAATAAGAGGGTGGTGGGTTGGTCCTGCTTGTGCCTAGGGTACAAGCGAGGCGTGTGTTTCAGGGTACCCAGCTGGGCACATTGATTCACGAATCGTCGGGTGATCCGATATGACTTGTCTATAATCTGGCACCGTAGTAAGAACTGGAAGATGAAAGATGGTAAAATGATTCTGATTGCTTACCACCTTCTTGAAAGTAGCACATGTGCTAACATAGAATGGTTAGTTAATGAACTAATGCTGACTGCTAATAAAATTAAATATAAGGACGCACGCTTAGTAATGCTTCCTGTAGATGCAATAAACCCACAAGCCAGATAGCCTTGCATATCCTTGGAGTCTTTTATTTCCTCCTGTCGGATAAGTCTTGCTAAGTACAATTGAGTACTCAGGGTTTCCCCTGGTGCAGGTGACAGGCGGATGCTAGAGCTGACTCTTGTGCGGGGATCCCTCCTGGTGGGCTCAAAGAGGATTCCTTTATGCTGCAATCATAGTTTATATATCAATGCTTCACCATGTCATGAGTAGATATTTATTTCCGCTGTAACTCTGATCACATGTTTATATTCCGCTGTAAATTAAATTGTTCATAACTCTGATGTTGCATTAAAAGTGATGTAAGAAATGGTTAAGAATGATGTTAGCTTTATTCTCTCATTTCTGATCCTGATGGAAAAATGTGGATTTTCGGGTTCTCCCTTGGGGTGTGCTCGACGGAACTGTGTAATTTGGTGTCCTCCCTTGAGTACTTAGTGTCTAATGAAAGACAAGTACTTCTAGGAGGCATTAGATTAGGTGGTTCTACCACACTTCAGAACAGCAACTAGATACGCACCCTAAGGAACCCAATCACCACCACTGAGCATTTAGAGGAATTTGTCTCCCTTTGGATCAGAACCCAATCCGTCCAGCTACAGCCAGGCGTGCGTGACTCCATTACTTGGCGATGGACAGCCGACGGTTCTTTCTCCACTCATTCGGCTTACAAGATTGTAGGGTTGATATGGCAACTAGAGGGGGGAGAATAGTCATTACTAAAATAAATCACGCCGGCTAACCGAAACAAATGCGGAATTACAATAATCGGTCTAGCCAAGACTACACCCCTCTATCTATGTTCTCTAACACCTTGCAAAGATCCTAATTAAGCAACTAAGGTGCCGGGCTAGCTAGAGCTCACCTATCCAATTCTAGGAGCAAGGTCACACAAACCTATGCCACTAGTATTTTGCACACCGGGGAGCTCCTACATAATTCTAGTAAGCAAAAGCACAAAGCTCCTAAGCTCACTAGCAATGCTCAATAACAAGGCAACCAATGCCAAATTAGAGAGCGCAAATACTTAGCTACACAAACTAAGCAATGTGACTAACAAGGTTACACAAACCGAATTAGCCACGCAAAGGAGCTACTTCTATGCTACACAAGCAAGAAGGTAACTAGTGAGCTACACAAGCTAACTAATTACAAGAGCAACTACACAAGCACAATGTATATGAAAGTAATTACAAACTTGTGTAAGGGGATTGCAAACCAACGGGAAGAACAATGTTGACACGGTGATTTTCTCCTGAGGTTCACGTGCTTGCCAACACGCTACGTCCCCGTTGTGTCGACCGCTCACTTGGTGGTTCATCGGCTAATTGGCATCACCTGCCAAGCCCGCATGTTGGGCACTGCAAGAACTTATCCTGAAAGTGAGGGTAGCTCAATGACACGCTCAACTTGAGTTGCTCTTCGCGGCTCCCATGGGGCGAGCACAATGCCCCTCACAATGCTCTTCTCTGGAGCACCGCACAAGCTTCTTGCGGGTGTAAGGAAAATGGACCCTTGGCCCATTTACTTTGGATTTTGGTGTTTGATGACCAACACAACCAAATTGGACTAATAAATTTGCAAGTGTTTGTTTTGTAGTCCAATAGGGTGCAAGACGTAACTTGGACGAAGGCGATGTGATGATCTGATGATCAACACCTCAAGCAAGACCTTAGAAGCACAAGAGAAGACCCAAGATATCAAGCAAAGTCCAAGCATGAAGATTGAAACCAAGCCGTACGCAAGATCATGAAGAAACAAGCTCACTATGGTGACCGGACGCTGGACAAGCGACTGGACGCTGGGTGGAGACTCGGTAGACAGGCGACCGGACGTTGGCAGCAACCGACCGGACGCAGGAACGCAGCGTCTGATCGAGTACAGAAAGGTTCTAGAGCGGCATATCTACGACCGGACGCGTCCGGTAGCATGCGACCGGATGCTGGCCAGCGTCCGATTAGTGTTTTGCCGTCTCAACGGTCCGGACGACCGGACGCGTCCGGTCAAGACGATTCAGCGTCCGGTTAGTAGCAGTTTCGCGGGAGTTTGACCCCAACGGCTACTTTCTCAGTGGGGCTTATAAATACAACCCCCAACCGGCCATTTGACGATAGTGGAGCTGAGGAGACATACCAAGGGTGTTGATACACCATTTTAGTGATCTCCACTTGCATAGTGCTTAGTGTTTCATCAGGTGATTAGCGTAGGTGCTTTGCGAAGTGCTTAGGTTGATTAGACCACCGCTTATGTGCTTGCTCTAGGTGTATGCCTAGTGTTTAGTGAGGTTTGCATACCTCTTGCCACCCCGTGCTTGCGAGCACAAGAGTTGTACATCGGAGGGGCTTAAAGTCTTGCGAGATCGCACCAACCGCGTTTATGGTGCGGCCGCCACCGTGTACCGAAGGGAACAAGGCCCGCGGCGTTTCGGTCGGAAGCTTGATAGTGAAGACGACGGGGAGCATCCGGGAGAGGCTTGCCGGAAGGCACGTCGGAGACCCACTTGCGCGTGGGGAAGACCCGAGGTTATCCACGGAGTTACTCGACCGGGAGCTTGGCCCTTGCGAGGGATTCCTTGCGAGGGGCTCCAACGAGGACTAGGGGGGAGCTTGCGCGCTTCTCGATACCTCGATAAAAATACCGGAGTCGTCGACGGGAGTTTGCATAACTCTATCTTGCTCTTTAAGCTTCCGCATTTACATTGATCATATTATTCCTTTTGCGGTAGAGATAGCAACACACTAGCAAAACCGTAGTTGCACATTAAGATAGTTTATCTTTTGCATAGGTTTTGCTAGAGTAAGAAAAAGAGGCCATAGTTTTAGGAGTTAGATTTTTAAGTTGCCTAATTCACCCCCCTCTTAGGCGTCACGGTCCCTTCAGCGGGCTTCAATGGAGACCACCACCAAGCCGTCTAGGAGGTGGCAACCTCCTAGAGTAACAAGCACCATCGGCTTGCAACTCGATCACCTAGTGCCACTTGATGTAATCTCACGATGCAATCACACTAGAATCGCTCACTCACTCAATCGGATGAACACTATCAAGCTAGAGTGAGTTAGAGGGCTCCCAAGCAGTCTCAAGCATGGACACAAAGTCCCCCGAGGTGCTCAGCCCCTGCCATGGCCGAGACCACCTTCTATTTATAGCCCCCACGAAAATAGAGCCGTTGTACCCCTTCACTGGGCACAGCTCGGGGTGACCGGACGCTCCGGTCAGATCGACCAGATGCACCTAGCTAGCGTCCGGTCAACGGATGCACGCCACGCGTCACCTCCGTTCAACCTCAGTCACTAGATCTCAACGGTCGGCTGTCTCGCGTCAACAGTCAAGTCATGACCGGACGCAGCACAGTGAGATGACCGGACGCTGCTACGCCTGAGTCTGGTCATTTCCAGAGAGCTCCCTGAGCCTCGTTTTGCGATCGGACGTGTCCGGTCGGTCACAATAGGACGCAGCATCAGCGTACGGTCCTTCTCCTCTTCTCTGCGCTGCCACGTCAGCGGGACCGGACGCACTCATCACGCGTCCGGTCATGAAGTGACCCAGCGTCCGATCGAAGATCGACGCCAGCGTCTTCACTGCTTCCGCTGATCGGACGTGCCGGTCCAGTTGAGGCCAACGTCCGGTCCACTCTGTGAAACCCTGTCTTTTCTATATAGGGCGCCGGTGGCACCGTCGGTGAAGTTTCGAACCCTTGCTCCCAAGTGCTAAACACAATGTGTATCACCTTTGTGCATGTGTGTTAGCATATTTTCACAAATATTTTCAAGGGATTAGCCACTCAACTTGCCACGCCACTCGATCGTAGCGACGATGCAAAGTTAGATCATCTCAAGTGGCACTAGATGACCGATATGCAAACAAGTTTGCTCCTCTTGATAGTACAACCATCTATCCTAAACCTGGTCATCAACTTCTCAACGCACCTATGACCGGTGAAATAAAATGCCCTAGGTTATACCTCTGCCTTGCGCATTCCATTCCATCTCCTCCATTGTCAATGCAACACATGCACCAATACTATCAACAATGATATGATCCACTTCATATCATCACGTTACCGTATTGGTTCATCGATCTTGACTTCACTTACTTTTCACTGTTGCCTTCGTCCATCGGTGCCAAGTCTTGCTCAAGCTTCACCGCCACGCGGTCCATCACTCCAAAGCCTTCGACTTGCCCTTCACGCTTGCAACCGGTCCATCAAGCCAAGTCATGTCTTGATCTTCTCCACCTTGATCACATGACTACATGTCATGTCTCATGTGCAATGAGCTCCTTCATCATCACATGTGTCAGCTTTGCAACATCTTTGAGCCATCATCACCGTCATGGCATATGTTGCTCACACACATATACCTGTGAACTAATCACCTGTGTATCTCACTTTAAACACATTATTCCACCTAAGGTTGTCACTCAATTACCAAAACCAAATAAGGACCTTTCAAGGATCCAATTCAGAAGCTCATATCCCACCTTCAAGAGCAAGCTAATCTAGAAGGCTAGGGCGGAAAACAAATGCAAAGTCTTCGCTTGGATCCTTGTGCAGGAGAAGGTGCTTACGGCGGACAACCTGCAAATAAGAGGATGGCCTCACCAAGATCACTGTGTGCTTTGTGACGGTCCACTGGAAACATGTGTCCACCTATCTCTTCTTTGCCCGTTTGCAATTGCGGTATGGAGTCTAATTCTAACCTGGGAGAACTTTGACAGCCACCTCATACAGTCTGCACATGACCATGTTCACCTCAGCTCTTGGTGGGAGGAGGCTGCAACAAAAGTCACGAAGGAAGAAAGGAGGCGATTCAATGGTTTGGTGATCTACACAAGCTGGAATCTTTGGAAGGAAAGGAACCGAAAAATATTCAACAACGCCCAAGAATCGGTGCTGCAGGTCGCTACTAGAGTCAAAGAAGACATTGAACAACAAACAAGGGCTATTGAATGGAGGGGTTAGCATGCCATGAGCTTTGGCTGCTTTCTGTGATCTTTGTGCATGCCTTGTCGGCCTTTGTGCCCTGTTTCTTTGCCCGCCTAGGTGGGGCATGTCCTGTACATAAACCTTTGTTTCTTAACTTCCTTAATTGAGAGATAGAGCTCCTGCCGTTCTTTTCAAAAAAAAAAAATGGTTTCCTGTGTATGTGTATCTGAGCGTCATCAGTCTGGCCGGGAAAACAAAACGACACAACACGGCCGTAGCTATCCTGCTCCTGCACGGCTGCATTGTCTCTGCCTCCGGTATGAAAAGAAATCGAGTTTCTGTTCTCATACGGCCTTTTTCTCCGTATATGTCTCGGGTTCCACGTTTCGTTGAAAAGTTTTTGCTGTCAGGTCTTCTACCAAATCAGTTCAACAAGCCCATTCGTTCTAACCTTTTAGTTTTGCAACTAATGCAGACTCAAACTGCTGACAGCGCATTACTAGGTAAGATGGGCAATTGAATTGATCCACTCAGGAATACAGCAATATCTGATGTTCTGGGGTTCTCTGTTCATAAGTTCATTGTCCCCTCTTTTGCCACTTAACCATTTCAATATGCTTTATATCAAAAGTTATTCTTACAACTCATAGATGAGGTGAATTCATAAGTAGAGCACCACAGCAAAGAAAGTTATTTGCACATTTAGCATCAAAATAAGTATAGTACAAACACAAAAGGAAAATATCTAACAAATAACTGAAACAGCTGATGCTATCTATCAATTGATAATTTCTTGGAATGAATGACCTAGAGTTACAACAACACTATAACAGAGCCACAGCTTCAACTATTTTGCATTCCCAAAGAATATTCTTCGAGTAAAATCATCATCAGAACATGTTTCCGAGCGAAACCAACTAAGCTCTGGCAAATTCGTGAGCTGTCCCACTCCAGCCAGAGCAACATCCTGTAAATTGCCAAACCAATCACGTCAGTGCATGAGGCCTCCGGTAACTCAAAGTATTAAAAAATACGGTATTAAAACTCCTGTGGGGAAGCATTGCATTAAGTTTCTCGCACACAGGCCAAGAAACACCCCGAAGGCCAGCTGCCCTAGACACAGAGAGACTGCCGACGAGGGGTGTTTTTAAACCTAGGTCTGTTTAAATTTGCTCTCACGGACAATCGAACCCAGGACCTAAGATGCTATTAAGGCTCCTATGACCACTATACCACAGACCCGTTCACAAAAGATACTGTATTATTACTCTGAGTTAGTAGAATAGTCGCCACTTCTGAAGATTTACCTTATCAATTATATACTCCTTGGCAGTTTCCATTACTGTAGCACAGTCAACAGCATCAATGCGCGCAAAAAGCTCTAGGAACGGCATGACTCGCCCATAAGTTAGCATCTGCACGAGATAGTTGAAGAAAAATCTTATTAATCAGGATGGGAGAAGCTGCTGCTATTCTGAGAAGTTGAGGCTAGAATAGTAGAATACCTGGCGACCATTATTCTCAGAAACTGCGGTGGATCCATCAATGTGAAGTAACAGAGCAGATTTCAGCTGGCATAAGATACATGTGTTAGTCTAAAATATGTTTCAGGTTCCACTAATGCAAACCAGATCTACCAAGTTACAGATTAGTGTTTACACGAGGAGAAAGTTCTACAGTTCACCAATATTTAGGGGAACATATATGTGAATGTCACGATAATTGAATGTCGCAACAGCGTTGCTGCACCTAAAATATGCTTCAGGTTCCACTAATGCAAACCAGATCTACCAAGTTGCAGATTAGTGTTTACACGAGGAGAAAGCTCTACAGTTCACCAATATTTAGGGGAACATATATGTGAATGTCACGATAATTGAATGTCGCAACAGTGTTACATCATATTAGCATATTTCATGCTTCTAATTGTCCACAATAACACGGTATCATAAATCCATTATAGTTTAAAGGGAAGGGAAAGGTTTGTCTTTATGAACATGTGTAAGACATAATTTGCTGTTGATCTCTCTCTCTCGCTGCAGCAGAGTTGGCATTTGGTCAGCTCGGTTGTCCAGTCTCTACTGCTGTAGCAGTATGGCAATAGGCCACCTCTAGTACATTAGTTGGTAGCTATTACATCAGCCATATCTTGGTAGTGGGCTGATCTAAGCTTTGTACTGCTAGTACTAGGAGTAGTTGGTGTACCTTAGGAGTAGATAGTTGGTGTACTCATCAACAATTATGTACCTGGTAAAGGTACTAGCACTTGTATATATATCACACCTAAGGCAATGCAAAAGAACAGTTCAGTTTGCCACATTCAGAAGCAGAGCTTCAGCCAGGGCTGGGCTTGTGTTGTGTGTGTGTTCTTGAGCTCAATCTCTTCTTCTACCTCAAGCCATAGTGAGTGAGTGTGCTGTTAAGCTTACTGCTTACCTGTGCAGGGCAGCCGAGGGACCAACAAGTGGTATCAAAGCCGTACAAGCGCCGTCGCCGGACTAACCGCCGACGATGACGGACGGTTCAGAGACGGGCGCCAGCAGCGGCGCTGCTGGGGCTGCCCAGCCACGACAGGAGGTCGTTGTGCGCACGGTGCGGGAGGTCAGAGGCACCAGTTGGCCGACGCTGACTTGCACCAACTATGGCGAGTGGACGGTAACCATGAAGGTCAAGCTCAGAGCCCGACGGCTCTGGAATGCCATTGACAAGGGCACCGACAACGAAGAAGACGACATGTCAGCGTTGGAGGCTATCCTCGCTGTTGTGCCAGCGTTGTACAGGGAGCCGTTGGGGGCGAAGAACTCTGCTAAGGAGGCGTGGGAGGCTATTGTAGCGATGCGCGTCGGCTCCGACCGCGCAAAGAAGGCGACGGCCCAGCTGCTGAAGCAGAAGTACGCCAACCTCAAGTCCAAGAATGGTGAGTCGGTGGAGGACTTCTCCCTCCGCCTGCAGTCGCTCATCAGCAAGCTGAGGAGCCACGACGTCACCATCGACAAAGAAGAGGCGGTCTCCAAGTACCTCCACTCCGTACCGGTGAAGTACATCCAGATCGCTCTCTCCATAGAGACGATGCTGGACTTGTCTACCCTCACCACTGAGGATGTGACAGGCCGTCTGCGGGCGGTGGACGAGCGCATGGAGCAGGACACAGCAACGACGGACAGCGGCAAGCTGCTATTGACAGAGGAGTGGGCTACCTGGATGAAGTAGAAGAAGTCCGGAGAAGCCTCCTCCAGCCACGGTGGCGATGGCAAGCGCCGCGGCAAGGCTTCTTCGGAGAAGAAGAAGAAGGTCGACCCCAATGCCTGCTGGCGTTGCGGGAAGACGGGCCATTGGGCAAAGAAGTGCCCAAATCGTAAGCAGGAGAAGACTGAGGCTCATTTAGCGCAGGCTGATGAGGATGAGGCCACTCTCCTGATGGCGACGTTCTGTGCACTGCACGACGTTGAGGCCAAGGAGAAGGGAGAGGTGATGGCGGTGGAAGGGCACGGCAAGGCTCTGAAGGCTGTCAACCTCGACGAACCGCGCCCCCAAGTCCACCTCGGACGTGTGGCGGCGGCGAGGAGCGGCGGTGGGTACACGGACTCGGCGCGCCAAGAACCACACGACGGGCTCCAAGGAAGCCTTCTCTGAGCGCGACGGCAACGTGACCGGCATGGTGAAGTTCGGTGACGGCTCAAGGGTGGCGATCCGAGGGCGCGACACCATCATCTTTAGGTGCCAGAACGGCGAGCACCACACGCTGACGGATGTATATTACATCCCGTAGCTGCGTTCAAGCATCATCAGCATTGGCCAGCTGAATAAGCGTGGCAGCGAGATACTGATCAAGGACAGCATCCTCAGAATCAGGGACCGGGAGCCGCGGCTTCTTACCAAGGTGAAGAGGTCCCGGAACCGGCTGTACCTGCTCGACTTGAAGGTGGAGCAGCCCATCTGCTTGGCTGCACAGCGCACGGAGGAGCCATGGCTGTGGCATGTCTGGTATGGCCATCTCAGCTTCGACGCTCTTGGTCAGCTGGAGAACATGGTGACTAGGCTGCTCCACATCGAGCACGCCGGCGAGTTGTGTGATAGCTGCTTGGCTGGGAAGCAAAGGAGGCTGCCGTTCCCGAAGACAGCGAAGTACCGTGCAGCAGAGGCCCTCGAGCTGGTCCATGGTGACCTCTACGGGCCGATCATGCCGGCGACGCACGGCGGGCGCAAGTACTTCACCTTGCTGGTGGATGACTGCAGCCAGTTCATGTGGCTGCAGCTTCTGACCAGCAAGACCGAGGAAGCGGAAGCGGTCAAGAAGTTCAAGGCGCGCGTGGAGGCGGAGAGCGGCAAGAAGCTGCGCATACTGCGGACTGATCGCGGCGGCGAATTCACTTCGGTGGAGTTCACTGCGTACTGCACTGATCAGGGTGTGGTGCGACACCACACCGCGCCGTACTCACCACAGCAGAATGGCTTGGTGGAGCAACGAAACCAGACGGTGGTCGGCATGGCTCGATCCATGATGAATGCCAAAAGCATGCTGGCAAAGCTCTGGGGAGAGACGGTGACCACGACGGTGTTCATCCTCAACCGCGCGCCCACCAAGGCTCTAAAGGGCAAGACGCCGTTCGAGACTTGGCATGGACGCAAGCCGAATGTGTCCTTCCTCAGGACATTTGGCCGCGTCGGCCATGTGAAAAACACCAAGCCTCACCTTGGCAAGCTGAAAGACAGGAGCACACCGATGGTGCTCCTGGGCTACGAGGAGGGCACCAAGGCATATCGGCTCTATGATCCCAAGAGAGGCAAGGTGGTGATCTCTAGGGACGTGGTGTTCGATGAGATGGCGGCTTGGGACTGGGAGGTTCCGGGCACGAGGGAAGCTGACAGCTTGAGCAGCACCTTCGTCGTCGAACACTTAGTCATTCACGGTGGTGGAGACGCTGGAGAAGAGGTGCCGAGCGATCCAGCAGCAATGCCGACAACTCCAGAGGGGGTGCCGAGCACTTCAGCAGCAGTGGAGCCGACCACTCCAGGAGTGGTGCCGACCACTCCAGCAGTGGATCCGACCACTCCGGCAGTGGTGCCGAGCGGTCCAACAGCGATGCCGACCACTCCAGCAGAACAGGGAGGCCATAGACCACCGATCGAGTTCACCTCTCCACCCACCGACATCGACGAGTACGTGGACACTTTCCACGACGGCGAGGAGGTCCGGTTCAAGCAGGTAGACAACATCGTCGGCGAAGGGGGAGCTTCTGGGTTGGCCGGTCGTTTTCTCGACGACCCAGAGCTGCTCCTTGTTAGTGCAGAGGAGCCACCGACGTTTGCAGTGGCTGAACGCGACGACAATTGACGCCAGGCAATGTTGGAAGAGATGAAGGCCATCGAGAACAATGGGACATGGGAGCTGGTGGATCCACCAGTGGGCTGCAGGCCGATCAGGTTGAAGTGGGTCTACAAGGTGAAGCGGGACGAGCGCAGCGCCATTGTCAAGTACAAGGCTCGGCTCGTCGCCCGCGGCTTCGTGCAGCGTGAGAGCATCGACTTCGAGGAAGTCTTTGCTCCGGTGGCGCGAATGGAGTCCGTTCGCTTGCTGTTGGCCATGGCAACAACTAAGGATTGGCGCGTCCACCACCTCGACGTCAAGTCTGCGTTCCTCAACAGCGAGCTCGCGGAGACGGTCTTCGTCAAGCAAGCTCCGGGCTTCGCCATCAAGGGCGCTGAGCACAAGGTGCTCAAGCTACGCAAGGCGCTCTACGGGCTGCGGCAGGCCCCTCGGGCGTTCTCGACGCCACCTTGGGCGAGCTTGGGTTCACTCGCTGCGCCACAGAGCACGAGCTGTACACGCGGCGACGGGGGAAGGAGCTCGTCGTCGGCTTGTATGTGGACGACTTGATCGTCACTGGAGCGCGGGCGGAGGACATCGACGGCTTCAAGCGCGAGATGGCTGCTCGTTTCAAAATGAGCGATCTCAGCGCGCTCTCCTACTACCTCGGCATTGAGGTGAGGCACGGGAAGGAGCACATCTCCCTAGGCCAGCGCGCCTATGCGGCGAAGCTGCTGGAGCGTAGCGGCATGTCGGAGTGCAAGCCGTGCGCAACTCCAATGGAGGAGCAGCTGAAGCTGTCCAAGCACAGCATGGCGGCGAAGGTGGACGCAATGCGCTACCGGAGCATCGTCGGCGGGCTGCGCTACCTCACACATACTCGGCCGGACATCACGTTCGCGGTCGGGTATGTCAGTCGCTTCATGGAGGACCCGCGCGAGGATCACTGGACGGCGGTGAAGAGGCTGCTGCGCTACGTCAAGGGGACGCTCGATCAAGCGATCATCTTCCCCAAGAGTGGCGAAAAGGGTGGGCTGCGGCTCACGGTCTTCAGTGAGGCACCCCCCAAGGCAAAGGAAGGTGAGCCGGAGCTCACTGTTTTCAGCGACGCAGACATGGCGGGCGACATCGATGGGCGACGGAGCACCTCCGGCGTGCTCGTCTTCCTTGGAGCGGCCCCCATTGCTTGGCAGTCGCTGAAGCAAAAGATCGTGGCGCTGTCGACGTGCGAGGCGGAGTACGTCGCAGCAGCCACGGTGGCGTGCCAGGCTGTCTAGCTGCGCCGGCTGCTGGGCGAGCTGACCGGCGAGGAAGCTCACCCGCCAGCTCTGATGGTGGACAACCAGCCCGCCATCGCCCTCGCTAAGAACCATGTCCTCCACGACCGGAGCAAGCACATTGACATCAAGTTCCACTTCCTCCGGGATTGCATCGATGGAGGGCAGATCGTCATCGAGTTCGTCAAGACCGGCAGACAGCTCGCTGACATCCTCACCAAGTCACTCGGGCGCCTGCGGTTCATGGAGCTGAGGAAGATGATTGGCATGGATGAGGTCAAGGCATCGGGTTAGAAGCAGGATTAGGGGGAGAATTGTAAGACATAATCTGCCGTTGATCTCTCTCTCTCTTGCTGCAGCAGAGTTGGCATTTGGTCAGCTCAGCTGTCCAGTCTCTACTGTTGTAGCAGTATGGCAATAGGCCACCTCTAGTACGTTAGTTGGTAACTATTACATCAGCTATGTCTTGGTAATGGGCTGATCTAAGCTTTGTAGTGCTAGTATTAGGAGTAGTTGGTGTACCTTAGGAGTTGGTAGTTGGTGTACTCACCAACAACTATGTACCTGGTAGAGGTACTAGCACTTGTATATATATCACACCTAAGGCAATGCAAAAGAGCAGTTCAGTTTGCTACATTCAGAAGCAGAGCTTCGGCTAGGGCTGGGCTTGTGTTGTGTGTGTGTTCTTGAGCTCAATCTCTTCTTCTACCTCTTGCCATAGTGAGTGAGTGTGCTGGTAAGCTTACTGCTTACCTGTGCAGGGCAGCCGAGGGACCAACAACATGTAGCAATTTTTCCAAATAAAAAAGATATCCACTGCCAGGGGAGGGAAGGATGGAGAATATGGGCTTACTAGCTTATAGGATTACTAGAAAATACATGTATAACCAAATCACCGATATGTCAGGAACCATGCCATACCTGTGTCAAGGCTTACTAGAGAAAGCCAATGTTATCAAGTTGTCCAACTAATCGTGATTAATCAGGCTGACCGGTGCCATGGCGATCAGTTATGCACTACGATTAGTCACGATTAATCAGGCTGATCGGTGCCATGGCGACTAGGATCGATTAGACGATTTGATAACGTTGGATATAATATATTGATTATATATATTCACTGCCATGTGCTTGTTTTTGATGAAACATAGTTCTATATATAGATAGGGTCAGACCAATAAAAACTAAAGAATTAGCTTTCTCCCTTCTCTAATGGAGATAGACAAAGTAACCCATCACTTTTTTCTTCTACTATAAATAGCAATACCCAAAAAAAAGATATTAACAGCTGAAATGTACAAAATATACCGGCATATAGGATGTTGGGGACAGAACCAGCTACCTGATTGCGGGCACGAGCAACCTCTGTTTCTGACACTTGGGATGCAAGTCTTCTAAACTCCGCCATTATTAGCCGTGACAAGTCATGCAGGGTGTCAGGCTGCAATTGATTTCACAAATTGTAAGAAACATTGTAGCAATCAATATCCCCGTCAAATCAATATATTTGTTCAGCTGCTGGTAATCTGGTATAGATGAATGGTCACTGGAAATTTCAATATAACTTTGTGCTGTGCAAATACAAGTGATTGTCTGAGTAGTTTATTGATCCATATAATATATTAACCAGACATTGGCTACATTCAGCCTATGTGACGGAATATATAGAGAGTATTTATGAATACCCCTCGTCATTTTAACAAGGAAGTCCCCTTCCTAGTGCCAAACCCAGAGATCTGATCTGGATTGCCATTCATTTACTCAAACAAACATGTCCTATCCCACCAGAAGGCATTCAGAATCCTCGCTGCTTGATCATTAAAATGTGTAACCACAAATGTTGCAAGGGAATACGCACGCCTAATCAGTGATCACTATTTCATCCACTCATCAATCTAAATCTTATTTTGGAATGAGAGCCTTCAAAAGTAGATTTTGACAACCATCTTAACTATATTTTCAATTGCTGTATAAAGTCATCACTATATAGTCATCACTATCTTAAAGTCATTTCAAAGACGAACTATTGATGCAATATCTATATAATAGCATGCATGTAATTTGTGACCAATTGATGATCATAACTCATAAAGTTTGACCTTCCAAATCAAAATATGTGTTGCATTGATGAATGGAGGGAGTACTATACTAAATTAATCTTTATGCAATTTCAGAGCTTACAAAAGACAACTCATAATGAGATAAAAGGAAAAAGACAGGAGATCCTATAAGTGTCGATCTTACGTTCAGGCTAGTTGGACTAGAACAAACTTAAAAGATAGAGCAACAAACTTACCTGAGCAGTAGTATAAATGCCAAATATTCCTGTGTCCCGATAGTTAGTATTGAATGCCATGAGGCTCTCAGCTAAATTAGCATTGCTGATACCACGAGCTAAAGAAGACCTTGTAGTTTCAATAAGTAGCATCAGTGTTAAACAGTAATTTGGTGGTAATACACTAGGAAAGCAAATTACTAACAAATCAAATATAAACTAGGAAGGGAATTCTCATACCCTGAGCAGTTCCCAACCCCAATGCTCCTGTACCAGGATCCCAGTATGCTTTGGATCACCATAAGGGGAATGGAGCTAGGGTCAGTCCATGATGAGCCTTTGAAAGCTATTGCAACGTGTGCTAGAGGCAACTCTGCATTTTCTACACGAACCTACAAAAGCTGAAGATCAGTTGAGTGGGGGGAAAAAAACACTAAACTAAATTAAAGATTATTTGAAATGGCCTAGAAATTGTTAAATAAGATAAGATACTGTATGAACAAACCAGACCTCAGATCCAGTAAAAATAGCTGGGTTCGCCTCGACAAGCTGATCAGCAGTAGTTGGATCAGTGGAGAATTCTGTGAATAATTCTTTCACTTGATCAACAACCTCATCGTGACTGACACTTCCAGCAGCAGATACAACCTAGACCAGACAGCAGAATAAAAATTTTACATTCTCTGCTCAAGAAGAATCAACGTGTATGAACTTTCAGAATTGTCAGAAAGAAATACCATTCGAGGACAGGTATAGTGAGTTGAGATATACTGCTCCAAGTCTTTCTTAGATATGGACCTAATATTCTCTTCAGGACCTAATATTGTGTCCCCTAGTGGATGGCCTTGGAATGCTGCTGCATGCAAGTGATCAAATATCACCTCTTCCATCATACCTTGCACCTGTTTTTCAATAAAAACATATCAGGCATCCACATCAAGCAATAGATGTTCCATTTTAGTAGCAAGAGCTGTTATTAACCACATCAAGCATTTTTTTCACTGATGATCATGGAAGAATAATGTTAAAAAGGAAAACCAGCAATGCTACATGGTTAAAAAAAAATTTATATATTGATTGTCGTAGCACAGGAATCATAAGGATATCACTAAACAGCTAAATTTACTGCTAATTATCATAATCGCATGCAGCACCAGTAAAAATGTTCTCCCATACAAATAAAAACAACGGTCAGGGGTCAGGGCATTATATCTGTTTATATGTGCCATAGCCCATAGGAACCAGCTTCCAAATGTAGGATAAACCCATGCTGAATGAGATGGATAGCATTGGGTGCAAACTAAAGGGCATACCCAGTGCAGAAAGCTCCCGCTCTGTGCGGGGTCTGGGGAAGGGTGTCAGTGGCAAGCCTTACCCTCGCCTGTGCAATGCGAGGAGACCGTGACTCGAACCCGGGACCTTCCGGTCACAGGCGGTAAGACTCAAACTAAGAGTTAAAATAGATACCAGTTGCCACGCTAATTTATAATAACCAGTCAATTACAGAAACTTCAATAAGCAATGTCCCTGCTAAAGCAATACCAAATGTGCATTAAAATAACGCAGTCCCCACTTTTACATGAAAACCCAATCGAGCATCTAAGGGTGTGTTTGGTTTGATGAATGAGGTGTGCCATCTTCTTCTTACTCCTCACTTTTTTGTTTGGTTTGTGGAACAGAATGAGTTGACCCATCACCACCTCATTCCTCACAAGCTAATAATTAGTACATGCATGAGGAATAGGTTGATTCACCAAAGTTCATGGGATGAACTCATAATACACCACCCCAGGAAGCATAGGATGACTCCACAAACCAAACACACCATAAAGTTTTCGCCTTTACCTTTATCACAATGGTATGTCCAATTAGCAACGCAACGAGAATACTGTTAAGTACTCTAAGGTAGTAAAGCAATGAATCGAGGTCTGAAGGGCCAGAAAGGTACAGCACAGCAAATTCGTGGAACAAGCTCACCTCCTCCATCTCACGGAGGATGACGCCGCGCTCCCGCTGGATGGCCTTTTCGGGGAATCGCGGGTGCTGTAGGATGTCGCTGAGGACGTCGAGCGCCGCCGGAACGTGGCGCGCCTGCACGTCGGCAAAGAAGGTGGTCTGCTCGCGGGAGGTATACGCGTTGAGGCGCGCGCCCATGTCCTCGATCTCCACCTCGAGCGCCTGCGCGTTGGGCCGGCGCCGGGTGCCCTTGAAGGCCATGTGCTCGAGGAAGTGCGCGGTTCCGTTGGTTCCAGGGAGTTCGAAGCGGCTCCCCGCATCGACCCAGACGCCGACAGAGGCCATCCGTGTGGCGGCCGGGTAGGCCTGCGTGACGACGCGGAGGCCCGAGGGGAGCGTGGAGACGCGCGCGGCGGGGAACCGGAGGTACGGGGAGTGGTCAGGGGTGCAGGGCACCGGCGAGGCGTGGCGGAGGAAGCGGCTGGTGGAGGGCGACGGGGAGACTGCGGTGGTGGAGGCGGAGTGGAGGAGGCGGTTGAGGTAGGGGAGGAGCCGGCGCCTCGAGCGGGCGGCTGACGCGAGAGCGGCCATGATGTGTTCGACGGAATCCCTCTACCGTCGCGCCGCCGAAGAGGGGAGACGAAGAGAGGGGTCCGGGTTTTTTCTCTCACCCTCTTCCGTTTGTTCTTGCGGCGGTGGGAGGGCTACCGCTAACTCGTAGCTGAGAAATATCGGGGGTTTTGGTTCCGAATCGAGTTAGTAGTCCTAGCTTAAGGATGCCAATGGGTAAATCCCCATCAGTATGGCCACTCCAGATTTATTCCCACCATAAAAATTTGGTACCGCTAGAATACCTATACCTGTTATGGGTGGGGAATTTTCCCCATATCCATACCCGGCCGGGTAAATCATACCCGGTGAGTCACCCATACCCACCAATAATTTATTCACGCACATGAAAATCAACAATTCAACAGCAACCACCACCACTAACCAGAGCATATAAAATTAGACAAATAATAGCATATCACCATTCATGCTCGAGTTGCCCCGTCGCCGGCATAGTGTGGCGAGTTCCTGGCGCTTCGATGCGATGCGAATACGCGAGACGCCGAGATGAGGTCACGAGTGGCGAGCGGGCGGCGTAGTTTTTTTTGGCGGTGACGGCGTTTTTTTTGGCGAGTGGTGATTGTGGTGCCAGGCTGCCAGCGGCGAGACGAGGTAACGACGCGCTTTACTCACGCGCCTATTTTTTCGACGGTGGGAGGCCATGCGTCGAGCCTCCCTCGAGCGGTCGAGGGCTCCAGCGGCCAAGTCGCCAGGCGAGACCGGTGGGTGAACTTAGGGTTTTTACATGGGCTGGTGGGCTTATTTAGTTTTGGGCCGGATATTTTTCACCCATGGATAAACGGGTACGGGGATTGCTGGAACACATCCATACCCGCGTACTCAATGGGTGAAGGGTTTGGTCCATTTACGCACCCGTGGATAGTGTGTTTAGTCCATATTTAGACCCTAATGGAGTAAATACCCGTCGGGTATCGGGTCGCGGGTTCCCATTGCCATCTTTAGGTATAATGCTCGTGCTAACGTAATAATTTTATTTAGAGAATAATTATAAAAACATTCAATTTGTTATTTTGTAGTTTAACATTTACCCAATTATTATATTATAGGCTAAGTTATATTTGGCGTAAGTCATTTATCATTTGTTGCACATCTTTAGGGATGTTGAAACATTCGTTTGCAGGACTCGTCAAAATGTCAGCCAAGAATTCATTCCTCAGTGTAGATGATAGCTGCGCATGGTATAGAATATAATATGTTAGTATTGTATGTAGTGTACGGAATATAGTTGGAGACTATATATGCTTACAGTGGTGATCCGTGGCAATCTTACGCCGTCCCACGATTTCATGAAATTATAGACAAGAAAGCCTCCCAATTTTCTGACAGAGAAGATCAGTTGTTTATTTGATGTATATAAATCAAATTACTGTTTTTTTATAGAAAAGTTAAACCAAATTTTACGACACTTACCAGTATTTATGACCCGAAACCTTTGTTACATATTTAGGATATTTTCGCTCCCAGTAATAAATATTTTCGCTCCACCTAGAATTTGATAGTGCCATGGCGAGATTGAACATTCTAGCATTAGTGTGGAATGTAGGTATATATGCTATTTCTTGATGATAACCCTTCAAACATGCATTATCTGGTAGCGGTTCAAGTGGATCCTTAATGTGCACAGTTTTGTTTTGCATGTCCAGTATGAATAAAATGTATAGTCCATTCTAATAATATGGTAGTATAATCTAAAAACAAACACATAGACTGTAAGTGGTTCATAAATAAAATAAATAAATTCTTATAAAGTAGTACACTGATCATAACATACCTGGCTACAATCTTGAATTTTGTAGTGCATGTCTGGCCAGCACTCAAGTACCTTTTTCAATTTTGTTGTAGTATACCTTATCAATGCCACCAGCACATCATGGATCTCTTCCAAACCCAGTTATTTCCTGATGATGATTGTAGTTGTCAGTATATAATTTTTTAATCACATATATTACAAGTTTTTGTTGAATTATAGAATTTTAGAACTTACAGCAAATTTAAGATCCATGAAGTGATATTTTTGTTTATGCAACATCATTTCTTTGTTGCATGCAACCATCAGAATAGTCATATTAAAGCTTTCATGTTCAATATCTGTATCTTCACATAAAATATTTATAATTTTCCTAAGACTTAAAGTAATTGGATATGGTCGTGTACTTCGTACCCACTCTTTACTGTAAAAAAAGAAGAACAAGAAACTAATTACTTAATGCACAAACAATTCTATTTTGAACTATTTAGAAAGAAGAAAGACTTACTCTAAAGTTCCATCATCCGCGGTCGCGGCAAGGGTGGGCGAGGGCTCAGCGTCCCCAGTGGCGGCGGCTAGGACCGACGAGGACTATGGGCGGGGCTTCCTTGATTCGAAGTCGCGCGTTGATCGCGAGTGTCGGTGGTCGTGCTGATTGTTGCACATATCTTATATATCTACGTCAGGCCCGGAACAAATGCCAATGGCCCAATAGAGAAGAGCCTATCAGGCATTGAGCCTCCTCATCGCAACATCCCCCGTCCTTCGCTCTAGCGCTGCTCCACGCTGCGTGATGCAGAGCCGCCAGACGAAGTGCCGCGCGATGCTAGCGAGCAGCGATCCCATCTACTCCTCGCTGGCAACGTGAAGGCTGGAGCCACTCGCCTCCTCGGTCAAAGCATGCAGGCATACAGCGTTCAGCAGACACTGGGTGCCATCTCAAAGCATTTTGAGACAGGGTAGGAAATGCCACGACGCACACCCAAAAAGAGAAAACAAAGGACCATGGTCAAGGGACCTCACCTAGCGCAACGGTTCCATTTACGTGACTCACATAAAAATAAACAAACAAGAAAATTTATCCAATAGTCTCAGTCACAAACTTATATTTAAGATGGTATAGCCGGAGACAGGGCCATTTCTAGAGACATCGAGCGTCAACATGACTGGTCGAGGATTTGCATTAAGTATAGCTGTATGTTATATTTTAAGATGGTATACATGGACAAACGTTATTTGAAGAATAATCATGATAAGTACGTTGTGGAGAAACATCGTAATGAAAATTATATTAAATATAAATATTAGAAGTGTACTTATCTTTGATAGAAATCTAGTCGATGTCGATAAAGTTGTCCGGTCCTCGTGCTTTTCGGCCTGTTGTGACGGTGGTCGCGGTTGTCATAGCGCCGTTCTTCGTGGCAATCATCATTGCGACGTGGTCTGGTGGTCGAGGTGGTCGGAGCTCGGCGGAGCCGCTTGGGACGTGGTCAACGTGGTCCGTGGTCGATGTGGTCGGAGCTCGGCAGAGCCGCTCGAGACGTGGTCCATGGTCGACGTGGTCGGAGCTCAGCGGAGCCGCTCGGGACGTGGTCGACGTGGCTGCTCGATTAGTTTGGTGGTCGGAGGGCATGTACCTAGCTCCATCGCATGGGGAGGCAAAAGCCCTCGGACATGTCCAGCTGAGGTCGGGCACAGTCGGAGAAGCCGAGGTCGGGCGCAGTCGGAGATCTTCCTAGAAGGTTATGGGTTGTCGGCGTGGCTGAAGAAGATGCTGGTGTGGCCGGAGCTAGATCCAACGTGGTCGGAGCCATAGCCGATGCTGGTGAAGCAGTGGTCGACGCAGATTAGATCTGCGCTTCCTCTGTGGTCATGGCGATGAAGTTGTCGGAGCCGATAGTCCAGGTGACCTAGCCGATGGTGAATGTGAGGCCGTTCGGCGTAGCCATGGAGTCGGAGATGATGACCATCTTGTTCGTCTAGGGAGCAGTACGCACACCCCCTACTGGGTGCCATCTTGAAGCGTTTTGAGATAGGGTAGGAAATGCCACGACACACACCCAAAAAGAGAAAACAGAGGACCATGATCAAGGGACCTCACCTAGCGCAACGGTTCCATTTACGTGACTCACATAAAAATAAACAAACAAGAAAAAATTTTCAATAGTCTCAGTCACAAACTTATATTTAATCATACATTCTGTAGCACACTCATAAGAAGGCACAATAAGGTCGTATATGGCATATTACAAAACTGACATGATATTATTTTTACATTATGAAAATAAACAAACAAGAAATTTTTTCCAATAGTCCCATGGAGTAAGCAAAGGTTGAGAAGGCATCAATCCTGGAAAGAGTGCGACGTCACAAATTATTTGTGGTTTAAAAAAATTCAATACTAAATAAAAATAGAAAATGTTTGAGTACACCCACCATTAGTCAACAGTTTAGGACGTCTTTATAAACAATATTTTTGGTGAATTTGCAATCTAATTCCTGATTTGGTTTCACCAAAACTCTTGTCGTTGATCTTGACACACCCCTCGACAATGCAACATAAAGTTGTCCATGTGAGAACACAGGTTCTGGAAGATATATTCCAACATTTGGAATGGTTTGCCCTTGCGCTTTATTGATGGTCATTGCAAAACTCAACCGAATTGGGAATTGTTTCCTCTTCAACTTAAATGGGAGTGAAATATCATCAGATGGAGACATAGGGATCCTAGTTATGAACACTCTCTTTCCTTGATGTTGTCCAGCAACAATTTCTACGTCAATTGCATTGTCTTGGAATGCTCTAACCATTAGTCTTGTTCCATTGCACAAGCCATTATTAGGATCAAGATTGTGGAGTAGAATAACAGGGCAGTTGGTCTTTACTTTCAGCACATGTGGAGGGAGACCGTTTGGAGTAATAGAGTTCAGAAATTCAATTGGGTAGTTGTTAACTGAATCATCATCAACAGAGTCGAAGCTATGATAAACCTTCTCCTCACCTAGAAACATGGCAATCATCTTTGAGTTTAGTTGATCAACATGCTCATTATTTGTTGAAAGGATGGCACGTGTGCTCATATATTGTGCTAATCTCGCATTTTGCACAAGTGATGGGAAAACATTCTAAATGAGCATGTTTATAGAATCTTCATTATCATGTGTATAACCAATCACAATATCTTTTGACAGACAAACATAATCATCTCTGATGGTTTCTTCAGTTCCATTACCAATTCTAATGAGGTAACTTAAAAACCATGGGTCAGTTTGAGCCATCATGTTACGTGTCAATCTTATCTTGTGCATATTGTCCCACAAATAAGATCTTTGTAATGGCGCATCAGTTACCTGTGCTCTATTTCCACGTGGAACTACCAGAAGAATCTACCTAAAATCTCCTCCAAACACCATAACCTTACCCCCAAACGGCAAGGTGCAGCCCATAATATCTTGGAGAGACCTATCAAGACACTCCACTGCTTGACGCCTTATCATAGCAGCTTCATCCCATATAATCAAGGACGCCATACGGAGTAACCATGATATATAATAGACATGTCCATTAGAACCATGATATATCTTGCCGCCAGTGGTTATTTGAATACTGACATCTGAACCGCCTAAATGCTAATCTGAACCTCTGAATTTGAAGATGAAAATTTTTCCTACCGTACTTGCTACATCTCTGAACATCTGAACCGCCTCGGCAAGTGACCGATAGTACTTCGAAAAAAATCTGCATTTTGTAGTTTCATATATACTATGATCAAAAGTAAAGATAAAAAAAATCATGTACCCTATACGCATCTATACGTATATATAAACAGTTAGGTGTATGCATGTGTTCAGATGTGATCTCAGAACAAAGACAGGAGGTGGGCATGGAACATATATACGGCGGCATGGATCCATCTTGGCGGCAACATGTTTGACCATCGAAGTATACAGGCGTACCTGATCTCCTCGCTCGCGTGCACCTCGCCGACCACGCGTCCTCCTCGCGCGCGCGATCGTAGCAGCCACGGGAGAAGACGATCGCGGCAGGAGCGAGACGTATGCGACGGCGCCGGTGCACCCTGATCCTCGCTCGCGACAACCTCGGCGGCCGCGCGCGCGATCACCGCCTACTCGCCTCCTCCGCCGACCGCGGCAGGAGTAGCAGCGCCTCCTCCGCCTCCATGCATGTCCGGGAAGTTCCGTGATTTTTGGCGACGTGGCGTTCATAATACTCGGTGGGGGCTGCATGACGTGGGTGTGGAGGAGAATGAGGAGATTTGATACACTCAATCTAGGCCCTCGATTGTGTAATGAGTAAGGAGAGAGAAGGTTTAGAGTGCATCTGGATGGTTCGTTTGAAATGTGTTGTTTTCCTGGGTACACTTTTTAGGGTGGACTTAGAGGGGACATCTCAGCAGGAGGTCGTTTTCTTCTGTGGACGTAGGAAAGAAAAGATGGTGCATTAGTAGGGTAGAATAACACAGACAACAGGCAACAGGTAAGGAGGAAAATATGAAATGTGGAGAAGTTTACTTGTGAATTTGATCGATCTTAAAATCCGTTGTTCTTGTATTGTTTTTTTTTTCAGTAGCGTTACTTTGACACCCGTATCAAACTTGTTTGCCAAGCTAGACACCTCACATCCATGTCGGATTTCAATACAGTGTTTGTTTCCAAATGTATTTGACATGTCAAAAGAAAAACTACCGAACCGTACACCAATATACAAACATCCACATCCATATAAGTTATAACACATGTTTTCGCACTATATTCTATGCTTCTTTTGGAATAAAAATGTAATTTGTTGTTGAATTGTTGTATGTTGAGCTATGGTACAAGTTTAAATTGCCATTATATTTTCCGTTATATGGGTGTAGATTTAATATTATTGATCCTTGTAGTGAACACGACTTTGTTCTCCGGTACTCAAATTATCATATTTTATTTTATATTTTTTATAATGAAAGCTTTTTAGGTACAAATTAGACTTTTTATGAGAGGATTGCAATGACACCACGTCAACCATGGTGCCACGTCAGCTAAGAGGGCTAAATCGAGCTATATTTTGTTACAAAATTGTTCGCATTTTTTAAGAAAAATATGCAATTAAAAATTCTAAAATATAGTTTTATGTTGAAAAAATCATAGAATAAATGACTTAGATAAAAAATTATAAAACTAATTTTATATTTCCCTAATACCATTTTTCTATTCTATGGTGCCTAAATTATAGCTTCTTAAATCTTATAGGACTCCTTTTGGTGCTTATTTACTAGTAGGTAGTCTCATTATCTATTATAATTAGTCCACACTGACGACAAAAGTGACTTGCCATCTAGTTTTCCTATCGCATTACGCTTGACAATTCAATGTATTATTCAAACTTAAGTAAATTCAATAGTTTGTAAAAACCATGTCAACAAAAGCGCCATGTTTACTTAGTCTGATTTACCTCCCTCTTAGTTGATGTGGTGCCACATCAACATAAACGGTTTTAAAAATTGGGAGGATTTGAAAACCGATTTTATATAAAGATAATAAGGAAGAAAAAATATTTTTTTGAGGGGAAGGAAGAAAAATTAAATGATCACAAAAGTTGAGTGGTTAAATGGATTTTTTTTCCTTGATCGATTGGTTAGCGCTCCCGCAGGCCGCAGCAAAATTCTCGCGTGCTTGTCAGCCATATTGGCCCGTGAAAGGAGCTGTCGCATGCGGAGCTCCAGGAAGGATAACCCTTCTTTGGGCCTGTCGGCCTTCTTGTAGGCCCACATAATAACGTTTTTCTGTCATTTGACACTGTTTCCATACCGTACAAGAGTGCTGCCATGTTCCCCTCAACAAAAAAAAAAAAAAGAGTGCTGTCATGTTGCTCACAGCTGACAACTCAGTGCACAATGATGCAGTCTTTGTAGTACTTCGGTTTTCCACATGTGAATCTTCCGTCACACCTGATTATATGATAATGAATGATCTTATCAAAGTGGTTATGGCCTACCCGTGAACAAAAATGTCGACTACTGACTAAAATATTTAGTGCGACATTAGTTCAGGTCGCGTAGTTTCCTACGTGATAGCAACTGCACGATCTTTGAGTGGCAGCCCATATCAGACTCCGGCTGTGTTCGGCTGGCTTGCTTTTTTTTTTTCCAGCCGGAGCAATATTTCTCTTTCACAAAATACCAGCATGAACAATATTTTAATACTAGAATGAACAGTTTTTTCATACCAGGCGAACACAGCCTGGGAGTCTGATATGGGCTGCCACTCAATTTCAATGGTTTTCCACACTATGGCTGTGTTCGGCTGACCAAGAAAATTCACTATAGCAGCTGAAAAGCACTGTAGCGGCTGATATTTTGTAAGAGAAAAACACTGTTCTGGCTGAAAAAAGAAGCGGATCAAGCTGAGTTTGGGGTCAGCCGAACGCAGCTTATGTGTGGCAGGGTAACTTTCGAACGCACATCACTAACCATTCCGACCAACCCGGGCCGCAGCAGGTCTTTTCGGCTCTCTCTTTTTTAAGTGTTTTCTTAAATGTTATTATGTTTATAAAAAATATTAACAATATTTTTTATCTCTAAATAAATTTTATTATAAAAATAGATTTAACGATCTATTTAATGAAACAAATTATATACTATAAATACTAATACTTTTAATTTATATTGGATCAAAGCTAGTTGAGCATGTTTGACTTTTTTGGAACTAAATACAAGGGTGTTTGGTTCTTTAGTCACTCCTAAAATTCACGTCACATCGAATGTTTAGATACTAATAAGGAGCATTAAATATAGATTAATTATAAAACCAATTATATAGATGAAGGCTAATTTGGGAGACGATTTTTTTAAGCCTAATTAATCTATCATTAGCACATGTTTACTATAGCACCACGTTGTCAAATCATGAACTAATTAGGCTTAAAAGAGCGACCATTAAAAAATGACGGAGGGAGTAGCTCAACCTTATTGTGCTAGTGTCTTTTCACACGCACACCCACGAAAAAAACCATTTTTGGTAGGGTTTTAGGTTTCAGCTTATACGCCGTCAAAGTTATGTCCCGTGAAATCAAACAAGCTAGGCTTCGGAACAAATAGTCTGTTTGGAGCTGAGTTTTATTTGGTATTATAACTAGGAAGGGTATTTCACTAATGATGAGTAGGGGCTTGTAAAACAAAAGAAGAAATGCAAGCAGAAAGATTTATTGAAAACACCAGGTATTCACCCCCTCCCCCATATTGTAAACTTGGATTTTGAAAATAAATTCTTAGTGTTACCTTGATATGCAAGTAATATTAACGTGCTTACATATAGGGATAGAAATGTACATACATGTGTGTATGTTAGTGAGCGTTGCTTAAAAAACATGCAAATAAAATGGTCAAATATGCTTCCAAGAAAAACAAGATTCCGTCCAGGTCTCTCTCATGTCATCACGCTTTCTTCCTTCACCCATCGAATTGTCTTTACAGGCCCGTTCGACTGGTATTAAAGTCAGTTGAAGCTGTTTTATTGTGTGAAAAAAATATTATAGATTCTAGCTGATAAGTCGACTGATAAGTTGAAGCGAACAGACCCGCGACTGTTCTGCTAGTTGCTACCACCACAGGTTTTGAGTGGAGTTTTGGGTAGGTATGAAAGTGGGGCATACTTGTATCACATATTTTGCTAAGTCAAAAACCGGACCACAAAGAGATGTAAGTCATACACTTTGATCAAGACATACAAGTATGTGAAATTTTTATAATGTCCTAACTCTAAATATTTTTGGTACTCCTTTGAATCATGACTCTCTTTTTGGATGAATGCCTTTTATTTAAAAGTATGGGCTATCTTTATTTTTTTTCTTTGTTCTTTTCTTCATGCTCTTTGGCATGCATTTTTTCTCTCATGCCCTTTTGGCATAGATATTTTTCTTTTCTCTCTCTCTTTTAGTATAGCCCATATCCTTCTTTTTGGCACATGAGATTTTTTTAAGAAAGAGACACACGATAAAGTGGACGGAGTAATTATTTGGTAGATGGAAAGAAACATGTTGTGTGTAACTCTTAGTGTAAGAGTCAGCAATTTTATTTGTGGGTGTACGCGTGTCTTGATCATGGGTGCATGACGAGGATCTCAACAAGGGTCACAACAATTTAACAAAGCTCAATGCTCAAACAAGTAGCATATGACTAAGGTTTTGAATGTATATCATGTCATATGGCCTTGGTAGGTATTCATAATCATTGAGAAACTTGATTTTAGCATTTTTGAAAATGAAATCTCCGGATGTCAAGTCTCTCTTAGAACAAAGTCATAGTAAATCCTATTTGTACCATATTATAGCTCGCAACAAATTAGAAAAGAAACATGCATTTGTAAACCCACAAGTTTTTAAGTTTTCAGGATGAGACATTTTTAGCCAACAAACTTAAATCTTAGGGAATACTCAGTTATAACCTAGGCACGGATGAATTATAGATAGAGCAACTATTCATCATTTTAACTTAGGAGAAATTAAACATTCCTTAAACACATATAAGAGTGGAGTAAATATTTTTGGTATTTTTATCATATTTTATTTTTTTGGTATTTTTAAATTTTTAGATTTTTTTAAATGCTAATAAATAAATAAATACAGAAGATAAAATATGAAAAATAAAAGATACAAGGTACCTCTGCGGGGGTCCTCCCCCAAGCTAGCTCGAACCCTAAAGTCTAGGGTTGCTTGGTGAAGATAACGTGGTACATTATATATATTTTTTTTCTTAGTTTACTCATCCATGTCTATACTTAGTAGTTTTGAAACAGTGATGAAACTAAGTATCACGTTTAATTTGACCAAGGTAGGCTTAATCAACCTAATCACCATGCTTAATTTGAAAAGCCTATGAAAGTATGATTGCACGAAAAATCATACCCAAGCCAAAACATACTTTGTATAAAACATGGGAGGATAAACTAGGTTTATTTAGATCTAATATTAACATTATTATAGTTTTATTATCTAGTAATTCTGATAACTATTTTATTAAATCATAAACATAAAGGATAACTACCAATTGCCTTCGGCGAGGGCTCACCATTTTAAGTCCAATGAGCAGGACTCTTCTTCCTTCAGTTTTTGCTTGATGATGGAACATCCGTGCCCGGAGGAGTAGGCACAGATGATTGCACCTTCTTAGGTCTCCACACCATTTTGTTTGATTTGGGTGGTGTGGAGGTGGACTTTGGAGCTTCTTCCTTTTGTTTCCACACCTTTTTGTCCTTCTTAGGCGGTGCGGGAACAACCTTCGGGGCTTCTTCTTTTGGCTTTGGGTTGTTCTTCTTTGGCTCCGGCCTCTTTTTTGTTTTCTTTGTTTTTCTTAACGAGGTTGTCCACTAGTTGAGGTTGTATCTCAACCTCCTTTATCCCTTGTGGATTCGACCCGTACTTGATACTGATCATGGAGCATTGCTCTTGTCTGGGTTGAAAGTCAAACTTTTCTTCTTTGCCGTTGATGTTGAAGCGGATTTCTCTAGCTCCAACATCAATTTGTGCTCCTGCGGTGCTGAGGAATGGCCGCCCAAGGATGAGGGGCAATTCTTTCATTGTTTTCATGTCCAGTACAACGAAGTCAACTAGGACAAAGTATCCCCGGATTTTCATCGGGATATCTTCGGTGATTCCAGCTGGATAGCGGACCGTTGAGTCCGCTAGTTGGAGCATCATCAGCGTTGGCGTGAGGTGTGTGAAGTTCAGTTTGTTAAAGACGGTCTTGGGCAAAATGCTTATGCTTGCCCCAAGATCACACAAGGCATGATCGAACTGCTGGGTGCCAATGGAGCACATGATTGTGGGGCACCTAGGGTCCTTCTCGGGTAGACGGTTGAGTATAACAGCGCTACACTCCTTCGTCGGCTTTACGACCTCCGTAGATGGCAATGGTTGCTTGTTGTTGATGATATCTTTGATGTACTTTGCATAAGAAGGTACGTGCAAGACGTCCATTAATGGGGCGCTCACATGGATCTTCTCTATCATCTCCACGAAGCGAGCAAACTGCTCATCCACAACCTGCTTTCTTTTCCTTGTTGGAAACGGCAGATAGCTTGTATCGGCAAAGTCTTGTGGTGCTGTTTCCTCATCTTCTTCTTGGTCTTTTTGTGTTTTTGTTGATGGTGAGGGTTCATCCTCCTGTTGCCTTTGTGCTTTCCCTGCTTTATGGTTATGATTTGGTGGATCATGAGTGGACTTACCATCCCTCGTGGTCACCACGTTAACTTTTTCAAGGGAATTCTCGGGTTGTCCCGGGATCTTCCCTTCATTATTAACAGGAATAGCAGCAGCAATTTGAGCTAATTTTGTTTCTATCATTTTATTGAAGCTCAATCGATTTTTAACAGAGGAAGATAAACCTTCTATTTTAAAGTTAATATTTTCTAGCATTTTATCATTATAAGTTATCTTTTTAGTAAGATTTTCATTGATTTTTGCCTGGCCTAAGACCGAGTCTTTCAAGGAAGGTTGATTCGAATTATAATTGGAGTTAAAGTTTGAATTACCTTCTTGCGGGGGGACTGATTGTTCCACCCATTATTGTTACCTTGTCGAAACCCGTTGCTGATATATGATGCTTCTTCATGGATTTTGGGGCAGTTGTTCCCTGAATGTCCGACCTCTCCACATACCTCACAAGTCATTTGCGATTCTGTGGCCTGAACGGTGGCCTTCATTGCTTCTTTTTTGTGGGCCCTTTTGTTCAGTCTTTTCATCAATAAGTATATTTTTGTGGCAAGCATGTCCGCCTCCTTCATGGAATGCATGCCTTTTTATTCCTTGTGCTCCTCCCCTCAGCTTTGGTTGGCCACCATCTTTTTCAATGAGGGCCTTGGCTGCATTGGTGGTGAGGGAGAGGAATGCTCCTCTAGTAGCGGCATCGACGTGACCCTTCGACATGGGCGTAAGCCCCTCGTAAAAGTTTTGGAGCACGAGCCATTCCTCCATTCCATGGTGCGAGCAGGCTTGGATGTAATCCTGGAGCCTCTCCCATGCCTCGGGGATGGATTCGAGTGAAGATTGCTGGAAGTTTGAAATTTCCCCCCGTAGGGCACTAGTTTTGCCCATGGGGAAAGACTTTGCGAGGAACGCCACGAAACATTTGTCCCACGTGTTGATAGCTCCCTTGTTCTGGTAAAACCATTGTTTTGCCTTCCCCCCAAGGGAGAAGGAAAATAGACGGAGCCTAATGCTAGCTGGTGCGACGTCTTTGATGATGATGGTGTCACACAGCTCAAGGAAGTGTTGCAAGTGTGCACTTGCGTCCTCGCTTGGCAAGCCACAGAACTAGCTCGCCTACACCATCGTAATCAGGCCAGTCCGAAGCTCGAAATTTTTCGATGCCCGTGTTGACAGTGGGCCCAATGGGCACGTTGGCAACAACAGGGGTGGAGTAGTCGTGGAGTGACTTGGCCATGTCTGTAGTAGCGGATGGTATGGGGGTGACTGGTTTGACTGCCAGCTGAGTAGCAGAGGAAGAAGCGGTACGAGACCTGTTCTTCCTTAGGAGTGCCTCTGGATTATCGGTGCAGTTGTTCGGCAGATCAAAACCACTGATACAATATCTTGTTTTCATTCCACAACAGGAAGAAAACAAGCAGAATTAGAATGCATAAACTATGGCTACCAATACATGCATGTGATCATTGTTCTTGTTATGCCAGATTCTTTTTAACCTATGCCCTCCTCGGCAACGGCGCCAGAAATGCTTGTTGGCATTTCTTAGCACAATCACCAAGTGAGGAGGTTTTAAGTCCATCACCGGTAACGACGCCAGAAATGCCTGTTGGCATTTCTTAACACCATTACTAAGATTGAGTTAATCTTAGCAACGCCACCAAGAAACACCAACTACGATAGTCCTTAAAGATTACAAACAATATCCGCAAGCGTATGGATCTATCGTTGTAGCATTTCACCCAGAAGTATTCAGGGGATCGTTATTTATATTTTCCCAAAGGAGAGCAAGGTATACATATTCTAGCATAGACATAAACATGATTACATACTTGCATAGTGGACCATAGTTCATAACAGGGGTAAAAATGGTATTTCATGGATAGTGGACACACATCTGGGCTAACCTCAAGGATAAAAAAACAAAGAATAAAAGAATATTCCTAAGCAGAGCCGGCATGTTCTAAAATAGTCATGCAAAGAATAGATAATGATCATACAAGCTATATCACTAGAGTTAGAACTATGATTAAGATGGACAGGGAGATCTCCGAGCACTGGTCTGCCAGCAAGCTCGAGAGACTTTAAAACTCCTACACAATACCCGGACGTGGGGGATTATAAGGGACGAACATGGTTGTCACTACCTGCCACCTACCCCTCACCCTTGGGATACCGTCATATCCGAAGGTTCCCGTGTACCCGAACACCACGCCCGTGTACAAGAAAACTACCCATATCCCCTCGGGACTCCAACCCTACGAATTGACAAGCAAGAATATGGGCAAACCTGAAAGAACGACGAACCGCCACCCCAACCCTAGCTCTACTTCTACTCATACAAGTCCTATGAATGATTAAGCTCAAAGTTGAACATGTTAAGATCATAACACACAAACTATATGCTAGTTCATATATCATGATCATAACATGAAAACTATACTATAGTTCATATGCACTACTATATAAATGATATGAGAAAATGACTATGGAAGAACTCTTAATATTATTATTCATACCAAAGTTGCTCTTTCTTCCAAGGAGACAAGCTCTCCAAGTAGCTCTTGCCTTGCTCTCAAATACTACTAAAGCTAAGAACTAAAAGAGTACAAGTAGAGAGGTGAGGTGTAGCTCCAAATGATGGTGTGTTTGAGTGGTGAGCTCTTGCCCTCTTTATATAGTGAAGCTAGGTAGGCCCGAGAGGTGATGCTGGGGGAGCGGGCGTACCCATGGTGCGGCCACACCAGGGCTGGCCCCGCTGACCACCACCTTGCTCTGGTGGGCTACTGGCTAGGCTTGGGTCGCGACCTCGGTGGTATTCTACCCAGGTAAGTTGTGTAGGTGGGCTTCTTTCTCCTTCTTTGGTATGGAATATGCTTTACGCTTTTGTGTTTGCGCATTTTGGTATATTTTCCACTTGTATTCAAACATGTGACCTGCAAAACATGTTTTCTCAAATACAAGTGGAACTAGGTCAATAGTAAAGGCATATGTGTCAAAAGTATGTTTATTTCTCCTGTTTTGGACTATAATTGGCGGTTAGAAATAGTCGTTAGTGACCGCCAACACCCCCCACTATTAAACTTCACGCTTTGGGCCAAGAATCAAAATCATTTCTCCTTGAAGAAGTTGTTTCTCCATCTCTCATCCTTAATTTCTATGAAGCATCATCAAATTGCTTAAGTGGTAAATTTAATCATCACTAGCAGCTATCCTAGTTATTAGTAGCATTAGACCGTCTTACTAGAGAAAACTATTGTCTTGCTACAATGAAAGGCCGGGTTCGCTCGAATGCCATCCATGAATGGAATCTGTCACAATGTGTAAGTGCATCTAGCCCTTTAGTGGGTTTTAGTGAATTGAATGATGACACAATTAAAGGTCTAACAAGTTTGCTAAGTGTTGAACAGGAGTGTTGAATAGAAAATTGAGTTTATTGCATACACTTGTGGATTGTGAAATGAAAAGTGTATAAAGGTTCAACAAGAAGACAGACTTGATGATATTCCACATAATGTTCAAATGATGACCTAAGTTGTGCATTGTAAACTGAAGCTTGATTGATCTCAGCATTCATATCAAGAAGATATTCAAGCAATGATCACAATATTGAAGAAATGGTTTTTCAATGGACGCTCAATATGATGTGACTTGAGTATGGCTCGATAGGGTGAAGATAGCAAGGAAAGGGCTTCGAGGGACTAAGCAAAGCTGAAGGGCAAGCAATGGCTTGGAGACCAAGGTACCATGGCTAAGGTGAAGAAGAGAGTACTTGCATTGATTCGAGATACTAATTGAGCTATGAGAAGTCTTATTGTGTTGAGGATTAAATCATTAGTGGAAGTGACTTAAAGCCATGGATTGAACTCAGATGTGTTGAAATGGTTCAAGTCACATGCTCAAGCTGTATTTGCTCAAAGAGGAGACAAAGTTGATCGCTTCCCTTTATGAAGTGATATTGAGAAGAAATGGCATATAAAGACATTGAAGACTCAAGTGGTTAAAATGGTTATATTCTTTTGATCTTGAGTTTAGGATATGCTGCACTATAAGGAGGGATACAAATCTAGGTGGTCTGAGGAAGATAGAGTTCTCAAGTATTTAACTAAAATCAATTTAGAGACACTCTATCACTGCACAAACACTTAGGGTTAGTTTCCTGATCTTTGACTGTCAGAAGTCCCAATAGCTATCGGAAGTTCTGACTGTCGGAAGTTCCAACAGTTGTCAGAAGTTCTGGGTGTCAGAAGTTCCTGCGATCAGTGTTGGAAGTTCTAACTTAGATCTGAATGGCCACTTTTGCCTTCAAGTATAAATACTCAACCCCTTCTCTTGTGATCGTTGCCCACTCACTTCACTCGACCAAAGCTTCGGCTGAAGCACCTCTTTTGCTCCCAAAAGCCCCTCTCTTCTATCCCCTTTGCTCCTAGCTTCAAATCTTATAAGGCATTGAGTGAGAGAAGGAATCTTGGTGACAGAAACATCGAAGCAAGCTTGAGCACTTGATTTCTTTGTCAAGCCAGTTGGATTTATGTTTGTTACTCTTAGAGCAAGGCTCCTAGCCAACTAGGCGTCACCCAAAAGCTTCCAACTCTTGTTGCAGCTCCGAGACATTTGTTATCACCCTCTACATCTAGTAAGAACCCCTCATCTCAAGAGATTTACTCTCTTGACTTGAGAACGAGGATAAGGTTGAAAGAGACCTAAGCCTTTGTGGCTTCCTCAACAACATAGACATAGGCAAGCGTTGGTGGCGAGTTGAACCACGGGATAAACACCTTGTCTTTTGTGTTCTTGCTATTTGTATTGCTCTCTACTTGTTTGTTGGTGATTCTAGGGTTTGGTCCCGATCTACAAATTGGAGGTGGTACAAGGGCAAAGGAGTACCACATCACCTTCATATACATCTTAGGAAGTAGGGTAATTCATAGATCTAAATCTAAAGTTCATTTGGGTAATTCGTAGATCTAAATTTGAAGTTCATTTGACTCTATTTCCATAGCTCCTTATAGGTGTCAGAAGTTCTGCCGAAAGTGCCCCGGAACTTTCGGGTGTTAGAAGTTCCAGCAAGTGCCAGAACTTCCAGGTGCCAGAAGTTTCAGCAAGTGCCAGAACTTCTAGCGGTGTACTAATCCGTTGTTTTAGTTTGTTTTAAGTTCTCAGATATGCCTATTCACCCCCTCTAGGTGACATCAAGGTCCTTACAAGTGGTATCGGAGTTAGGCTCTCGAGCCTTGAGAGACGATGTCGACAAGTGATGAGGTATCTATAGAACTTCTACTTTTAGATGGTTCAAATTATGCATCTTGGTCCGCTAGTGTGCTTGATGTTTTTTGGACTATGGGTCCTCAAATCGAGCGGATTGTAGATGTGAGCATTTCACCTCCTACTAATGATTTGGTCTATCTATCTAGAGAGGAAGTGAAATGCTTACAACACAACGCTCAAGCTACTAATATCCTATTTAGTCCTTTGAGTGAAGATGTCTTTGATGCTGTCATATTTGGAGATGGTGAACCACTTATGGATGCTCATATCATTTGGACCACACTCAAAGAAAAATATGACAAGTCCAAATGTGATGAGAAGACGCTTTCATTGGAGGAACCACTTGAGGAGTGCTCAACTTCACCAAAAAATGAGTAGCCTCAAGTGATTCTCCCAAAAGGTATAAGTGATCATGCCACATCCATTTCCTCACCAACATATGACTTAATGAAAGGTAATGAAATAGTTGGTGAGAACAATGCTTTTGCATGTGGTACTTCTACTTCCTCAAGTTCTTGTGAGACTAACATATTGAATGAAGAAGAAGCTTGTGATCGGTGGAGGCAAATGATGAATCCACCTCACTAAGAAGCTCAACTCTCTATGCCAATTCTCATGTGGGTTTCATGGCAAAGGAAGAAAAGAATGTGGCAAGCAAGAGTGAAAGTGAGAGTGAAAGTGAGAGCGAGAGTAGTGAAAGTGATGATGATGAGATCAATCAACACCTTGCATGTCTAAGCAAGGACAAGTTGATGGTTCTCAAGATCATAGAGAAGATTCAAGAGCAAGAAGAAACTCTTTACAAGCAAGAAGAGCTTCTCGTCGAAAAGATTAAATGCTTGGAGAAGTTGAACAAAAAGCATAAAAAGCTTAAGTGCTCTCATGCTAGTTTGGTCGAAAGGTATGAAAACTTATCAATTGAGCAAACTCATACTATTAACTCTCTAACTTGGGTTGCTCAATTAGAAGATGAGTATTATATGCTCAAGAACAAAGTGGAAAGGCTCACGAGCAAGAATGAGACTTGGCAAGAAAGTCATGATGGGCTCTTATAACACCTTCGGTGTTACACCCTAAATCATTTACTAAAACATGTCATGAGCATCATGTTTATATGTTAATGCATGTGATAGAATGTGTAGATAAATTTCTTGTAACTTAAAATGATCAATAAAAATGCTAAATGAAAGTTGATTCAATAGCTCATGTATATCAAGTAGGGTTGAAAACCAATTTTTTTAAGCAAAACTACTATAGAACATGTGTGTGATACTTAAATAAAGTTTGAAGTACAAACTTTGTAGATGATAGTGAAATAGTTGCTATTGAAAAATGATATTACTAACTAATATTTCTACTAGCCTACAAATTACAAATTGAAATCAAGTTTAGCTCAAAAACTTAGAAAATTTTCAAGTTTATCAACAGCTAGAGATTGCTATGTTTAGCAAAATATTTTAAGAGATTGGGTTAAGGGTTCGTGTAGTGTTATAGCTCGATTTCATAGTCTCAGGCCATCTTGATATGGTGAAGATGGTTAAGGTCCAGAAGCAACCGTTTAGTTTTTATAGGCGCTGTAAAATTCATGCACGACACGGTTCCGGGCTGGTTGGCCACATGGGAGCGGTCACCATGCTCGTGCATTCGACATCATAATGCTAGTTGTCCCCCACGCGTGTGCTACCACGCGTGGCCGGCCATGGCTGCTCTGGCCTGGCTATGGCCCGGCCGTCGCTGGCCCGGCATGCGAAGCCGCTGCTGCAACCGCTGGCTCCACCGCGATGGAGCCGCTGCCGGTGCCATCACCTTGCCGCAGCATTCGCACTGCTGCCCGGCCTCGCGTTGGTGCTATCGACGCCACTACGACGCTGTGCTGCGTTGCTGCTCGCCTTATCCTAGCACGCATGTGGGTTGTCCCAGCCGTCCTGCGCCGTCGCCTCGCCTTAATGGCACTATGGCCACGCATGCCATGCCCCCTTCCTGCCTCCGCGCGCGCATGTGGTTTGGCCGCGTTGTCACGTAGCGGGTGCGCAGACGCTGCCTCAGGTCCGGTCGGCCGCTTGCCGCCAAGGCGAGGACGAGCCGAGCCAGACCTACCCCTCCCTCTGCCACCGCTACCACCCGACCCTGCTCGCTTAATTCGGCATGGTTGAGTCACCATCGCTCGATTCATCACGTCCCTGGATTCTCCATTAAGCCACCTAACCCCTGACCCCCACCCAACCTTGAAGCGAGCACGACCAAGCTCCAATTTGGAGTTTTTCCCACCGCCATGCCGATAAGGCCACGTCCGACCATGGATGTAGTCAGCCCTCCTACCGCCCATCCTGAATCAATTCCCCTGCACCACTAGCATAGCCTTGACTCTCTCTTCACCCTACGTGCCTTAGCCGAACCGCTACCGCCTTCTCGTCGTCGCTGATGCGACCGTGCTGTCGTGGTGCGCCACCGCATGGCTCAGCCGCATGTGGCCAGCCCTCCTCCATCATCCTCCGCCCCAACCATCACCTCGGCTAGATACACGGTAGCCTCCTTATGCTTGCGCGCTAACCAAATAGGCCTGTTGCTACCCTATCCCACCGGAACAGTGGCACCACCATCGTGGATGGCCATGTGCTGCTGTAGCCTTCCCTAGCCAGTCGTGTCACCCTGCACCACTGCTTCATGTAGCCGCTTGTGTCAGAGATGGTGATCGACCCGTTAGGTGGGCCCGCGCAGGTCCCAGGTGGCCGGCGTAGGCGCCTAGTGCCGTCGCACGCAGCGTCACCGTGCACTGAGTTGCCGAGGGTGTGCACGGGGGAATTCCAGGAAAGCCAGGGGGTTAAGTGAGAAGATTTGAGAGAGGGGGAAATAGTATTAGTACTTAGTCATAATTCGGGAGAAGATCGAGGTCTCTTTTGCAAAATCGCCAGCACGCGCGAGATTCCCCGCCGTGGGTCGTCTCACGATGCAGGCTAGCCTTGCGTGCGCCGCACCGCGGGCCACCACGCGCGCTGCATCACGTGGGCCGCGCGTGTGAGCCGCGTGGGAGAATTCATTTTTCTTTTTCATATGGAATTAGAAATAGTTTTTTAATTTAAGTTTTGAGCTGATCTTTGATAAATCATATAAAATCACGTAGGTGTCTAAAAATTGTGAAACGAATTTGGTTAGGTTCCTAAAATTGTGCTCTATCTTTTAGTGTATTTAGTTCATATATGTATATGTTGATACCAGGAGCTATTAAATCATTTGAGAGTGCTCAATATTATTAAGTTAATTATTATAGAAATTTTTGTGGTAAATTGGTAATAGCTTTAGTCTTAAAAATTTTATAGTAGCATCATGGCATTATTATGTGCTCACTATAATTTTTGTAGCTTTAGAATATACTAAACATTATGATAGTTAAATGCTCTTTGTTTCAATATACATTAAATCATGAGTAGAAATAAAGATATATCATTAATTTGCTAAGCTAAGGGTTTGTTAGTTGAACCCAACACCTTGCTTGATGAAAATGATAGTTAGCTTAGTATCTTAGCCATTAGAGCTAGCTTAATAGCTTAGTATGCGTATTCTTAGTTTAGGAGTTGCTATTGCTTAAAAGCTAAGTGTTGCATCATCATCGTATGCATGTAGAGAACGAGTCGGCGGAGATCATGACCACTGGCGATCATGAGTTTGAGGAGATCGTCAAGGAGTACGAGGAGGAGATTCTCATGCAGGAGGAGGTCCCAGAGCCGCCACTGACTGACTAAGCTGACACCGCGCCTGCCCAAGGTAAGCCCTGGTGCATAACCCTTTTTTTATAATCACTAATATATATATATATATATATGTGTGTGTGATGTGCATTTATGTTACAAAAATTTTATGGAAACCACATGCATAAATATATCTGTCCTATGAGACCTACTAGTACAAGTTCGAGTAGCTGCTATGCTTAGGTTTTCGGTAGCGTGATTATTATAATTACTCTCATGATAAAATGATGAAAGGAAAAATGGAGACCAGACAGGGATATGGTATGGGTTATGTAGGGTGTGACAAGTTTTGTCTTGTGGCCATGGGGCTTAGCTTGGTTACACTGTTTTCTCTGTCCATGTCGATTGAGGACCGTCCGTTGCTGTGGATGGTAGTCAGGTCACAGACTTATTATCCTGAACACATACTTGCTTATGGGAGTGGAAAGGCTCACAACACTCTTGTCGTGGGTTCTGGCTCTTTCTGGATTGACTGATTGGAGGCGGGGAAAGTTTGAGGTCTAAGCACCATACTGAGACCGGGGCTCAAGTGTGGGGGCTTGGAGTCCAAGTTTGGACGGGGACCTAGACCCCTTAATAGGAGTGGAATGGGTTGGTCTTGTTTGTGCCTGGGGTACAAACGGGGCGTGTGTTTTGGGGTACCCAGCTAGGATATATTGGTTTGTGAATCACCGTTTCCGTGAGACGGTACGACTTGGTAATGGTCTAGCACCGTAGTAAGAACTAGAAGATGAAAGATGGTGAAATGGTTCTGATGGCTCAACCCTTGCTTAAAAGTAGAACAGGTGCTTACCTAGAATGGTTAGAGAATGAAGTAATCATGACTGCTAATTAAACTTGATCTTAAGGACGTACTTCTAGTAATGCTTTTTGCAAACAAAAAGAAAACAACAAACCCATATTGCCTATCATATCCTTGAGAGTCGGGAAACTATTCCCACTAGTCGGGTAAGTCTTACGAGTATATTGTGTACTCAGAGTTTATTTTACCCCTGTTGCAGGTGCAGCTTGAGGAGTAGCTCTTGTGTCGAGGATTCTTCTGATGGGCACAGACGGATCCTTGTATCGTTTCCACTAGATGCTTATTTTCATTCCGCTGTTTAATTATCACACTCTGAACTCTGGTACTGTAATAAATAATTTTCAAGAACTCTTATTGTATAAAATGAACTAAGTATTGTAAGCTCATACTCATTATTGGATTCTAGATGTAAAACATGAATGGTTTCGAGTTCTCCCTTGTGGTGTGCTTGACGGAACTATCCAATGTAGCTCACTTTCGAGGTGCTTAGTGTCTAATAGAAGACGAGCGCCTCCGAAAGCGTGTTATTTTAGGTGGTTCTGCCACAGCTCTTGTGATCTCATGAGAAGCTTATGGATTGTCATTTCAGGCTTGAAATTGCTCATGAGGTTGTGGTAACAATGGTAAAATCATATCAACCTCACACTCACAAGTGTACATGTACACAAGTTTCATATATTTTATCATATGCTAACAATTGTTGCTCTCAAGCAAGCCTACCTTTCGTTGAGCATATACTTGTAGAAAATTATGATGATCCTGTCACAAAAGAAAATGAAGAGCTCAATGAAGAGGTTGAGAGGCTAAAAAGGGACTTGATTCACTGGAAGGGCAAGTGCAATGCTCAACCTTCTCAAGATAATCGTGAAGACATGGTCAAGAATATTTAGAAAGGATCAGTCGATGCATTCACCAAACCCCATCAACAAGGTCACAAGTCCAACAATGGCAAAGTCAAGGGGCAAGGTGGAGAAGTGCAATTTGTCCAGAGCGTAGAAGTGCCTCAACACGGCAGTGCCGCGTCCAAGCGCAAAAGTGCCGCTCCTAGACAGAATGTCAAAGCTCCCAAGGCCACCAAGGTGCAACTTCAACCAAAGAAGACTCTCATCACTTGCTTCAAGTGCAATAAGGAGGGTCACCATGTAGGAGATTGCTCCTTGAAGAAAGAAGAGAAGGGCATAAGCAAGATCCAAGGGAAGAAGATGGCTCATGTCAAGTGCTCCAACATGGGACACTATGCCTCTATGTGTTCCAACAAGGTTGATGACCAAGCAACACTTCCAAACAAGAAGACAAGAAGAAGCAAGAGGAAGTGTTATGGATGTAATGAGAAGGATCATGAAATTGCATCATGCCCCTACATGAAGGATGAAGGCTTGACATCATCAAGAAAGAGGCTCATCGACAAGGAAGCAAACAAGAAGCAAGATAAAAAGATGTCTTGGAAGAACAAAAACTGCATTTGCTACACTTACCGAGGAAAGAGATATCTAACTATGGATTGTCCGATGGATAACACTCTTAAGCTCAACTTGTTAATTGATTCAAATTTGTTTAGTAGGCCCAAAAATGACACTTGTGCTAGAAAGGTGATTGGTTCACCAAGTGCTAGCACAAAGGCCATTTGGGTGCCTAAGTCTCTCATGACTAAACTTGATGGACCCAACATAGTTTGGGTACCAAAATATGCTTGATGAGTGTTGTAGGTACTTGAAGGTGGTATGAAACCTTTGGGGTGCTTGAGCAAGTTAATTGAAAATATCATCTCAAGCTATCAATCTTATTCATATTGTCTATTCTCTCAAGATTGACCTAAGGACAAATTGATGGATATATTTCTAACTTCATACTTATCTCGGTAACTAGTACCTAACCATTGCTAGCTAGCCACGTGCCTTGTGTAGTCTCTAGTAGCTCACAAATATACATGTGTTTGTGAATTATTAAGAGTGGCTAGAGTACTTCCAATTTAAATGAATCATTTGCCATATGATGCTTTTAATGGCTCTCTAGTAGAGCAAGATCTTGTTCAAGATTGTAGGAAATGATGAGTCACCTTGTGAAGCAATCAAGAAGCTAGTGACTAGAGAAGTGATTCATTTTCAAATGATGAAGATGAGGTTGCTTGAGGCCAAAGAGATCAAAAATCAAGTTTTAGGTTGAGTTGGATAAGCTATATTGGTAGAATCCACAAAACTACAAGCATTGAGGGCTGAATGGAAATAACATATTGTGAGTATTCCCAACCAAAATCACCTCAAGATTGGACAAGAAGAAGAGAGGAATTGTGAATTATCAAATCTGTCCAGAAAATTGGAATTCTGAGTTGGCTGCCTTCAAGCATGGATTTGGAAGTTTAAATACTGATAAATACACAACTAGTACTTGTTTCTATACAATTGGCATAAAGATTGGTTTAGAAGAATATCAATTTTGAGTTGAATTCTGTCAGCTTTAGCACTATAGTTTTAGACTCTAGCAGTTTTGGGAGAAAATTGATTTGAATCATCAAATGGAGTTCAAATGATCTGAAATTTCTACAACAGTTAGAGGACTCATGGAAGAACATTTCTACCAAATTTCATGCATATTGGACTAATAGTCTGGGAGATATGAATTGTTCTCCAGGGAAGACAGAATCTAAAAACTCATTGCTTGGAATTGATTTGCATTGAAATAACAAGATTAAGTTGGCACTTAGGTTGGTCATGAAGAATCAGTAAAAATGACAAGCATCAATTTAGTCTAAAGGAGTTGCAATCAAATTACAAGCAGCAACAAGTAATTGCAACTAGTTGGAACTAGAAGAAATCAGTTGCAGGATTTTAGAAATTGCAGCTGAAATCAATTGAAACTAGATGAAATCAGTTGACTTCAGTAGTTACAAGTAGCAGCAATGAGTTACAATCAGTTAGAACTTTTTTAAATCAATTGGAAGGAACTGAACTAGCTGAAACTAATTGGACTCCAAGCAGCATGAAGGAGTTTGAAACCAGTTGGAATCCTGTGAAAACTTCCCTCTTGACTTCGTATTAATAATATGCATAAGTGTACTCTATGTACTCTTGTATGCACAAATTAAGGGGGTTTAGTCTATATCTTGTGGGACTAATGGTTTCTCTCAAATATATGTTGAGCAATCCCACACATGGAAAAGGAGGATGGATGGTTCCTTTGCATTCTCTAGGTGCTCCAAAGATTATCCTAGGAGGTCTTGGTCTTTCTAAACCAAGTGCTCCCGGGTTAGTATCGGATGCCCCAATCCTTTAGTGGAACTGGAATTGGATGAGTTGGAGAAAATAATTGAAGAGTGGGCTTTCATTACTATTTCACCTCTCTAGAGCTCATCAAGTGCACATGATCCATCCCATTGATCATCCAGGATCTTGTCAACAAAGAGTGAGCTCTAATTCACCATGAGTCATCAAGTGAAGAACTATAGTCATCCAAATCATCAAGTCTCACTTATGATGGTCATATCAATATGGTGATTGTTGGTATTTCTTAACGCATACAGAAATAATCCACAAGTGCACAGAATTACCGTTGTAGCATTTCACCCGAAAGTATTCAGGGTATCGTATTTCCATGAGGAATAGATGTGTAATGTATCTTAGCTAGTTCACCTAAGGTAACAAGAAGAAACATAGCTCGGGTAGCAAGGTTTTCTAGGGATAGAGATCCTAAGTTAAGACAGCTTTGCCACTATATACTTCGGGCACCGGATAACACTTGGTCTACCAAGCGTTGCCGGCCTACAACTCTACGTCGTATCCGAACATGGGGGATTATGAAGGATGGATAGGGCTGTCACCACCTGCCGCCTACCCCTCAATCGGAGGATACGAGGCAAATGAAGGTAGCCTCTAGCCTAGACACCACGTCTACGCTATTGACTACTACTCTAGCATTGATCGGGGTTATCTGTCTTTATCAGGGTCCTTTACTAGAGTATTCGTCACAAGGACGAACGACAAACCCGCAAGTAAATAATGAACAAGACTAACTTAAAGTAGAACTCATCACCGAAGATAAACATGAACCTTGCACTCCAAATAGTACTAGATTCATCGAGGTACAAGTGAAGAGGTAGCCAACACTCCTGACATTCCTTCCGCTCGGTGTACAAAGTTCACCAAGTACACAAGAGGAGGTAGCCGACAATTCCGGTACTTCTCCATCTCTTTCTCTTCCTCACTCACTCCCTACACTAAAATAGCTAAGACTAAAAATAGGAGTGTAGCTCTACTCTTCTTATCACACTGTGTTGTCTCTTGCGATGATGATTCATGTGAGAGCCTCCCCCATCTATATATAGTCATGAGATGGTCGGTTTGGGGAGGATTTCCTTGCATGTACCCATGCAATCATCATGGAGGGATCACCAGGAGATGACACATGGTGGCTGGAGGCGGTTGGGGCAGCTATGGTACTCTCACACCCAGATGGCGCCTCCTCGCGACCGCCTTCCACATGGTGGTTGCATGTTGGGCCTGGACTCCTCCTTGGTGGGTTTTTGGCCTAGGTATGCAAGGTAAGTGGGCCTTTCTTCTATGTACTTGAGTGGATCTGCGTTGCGCTTTCTCTGTTTGCGCATTTCGACTGTTTTTCATATGTATTCTATGTATGTGTCCTACAAATGCACAACTCACCAAAACCTATGGAAATCATTAGTTTAAATCCCTATTACTAGGTTTGGTTTTCATTTGAGTGAATTTTATACGGATGTTGGTGGTTAAAACTGTGAGTTAAGGAATGTCGACAGTGATCCGTCTACATTGCTGGTGGTATGTTTCCTTGAGATAATTTCAATTCCTATAAATTTATTATGCATTGATCAAGATATAGGATGAATTCCTCTAGACCCTTAAACCGATTCAAGTGCATTTCACAAGTAATTCAAGTACTTGATGCACATATTAAGGGGGAACCTATTCTATGTCTCGTGTCTTTTGAGACTAACCTTTTCTTCTAGTGAATTTGTGTAGTCTCTTGGTGAGAATGAGTTTCTCATGGGTATGCTACATTAACTCAATCCAAATGGGTAAAGTTATATCTCATATTTATTTGGATTGCAATTTTATCTCTTAAGTAGCCACTCTCCATAATATAGCTTAAATTCCCTTATTTGGACTTAATTGACCAAAAGTGTATATGTTCTTGCCTTCCACATATACATACGTATGCACTATAAAAAAGGGAGAATTTAGTCTATGTTATGAGGTTTTGCAATTAGTGATCTACATGCCTTCCACATCCAGAAGGTCACTAGTTGTAAAACTCTAGCTTGTGTAATTTAATGCTATCTCTTAACTTTATGAGCATTCCCTAGGTAACATTATGAGATACAAGAATCCATTTCAATTAGCATCAACTTGTGAACACTTTTTCTATTGGTGTCAAATTGTGAAGATCATATTTAAATTGGTATTGGTGGATACTCTTTCGATTTGGGATATCAAGAAATATGTCTTCAATTGGTATCTCAAAATGACAACAAGAGCTAGCAATGGACTTTCAATTGAGATCAAGCACAAGTTTGTGATATCTCCTTGAAGAAGATGATGAAGAGAGGTGGGCACAAATGAAATCTTTTTGTATAAAGAAGCGCTAAGTCCATCAAAGCACTAAATCCAACTAATGAAAATCATTATCATGGTGGAGATTGTGAGGCTTAAAACAAAGGTATATCGCTCCATGAACTCTTGTATTACCTTTGTGCATCTATCCCTTACATGCTAGTGTGTGCATGTGTATGCAATATTTTGAGTCACACCATGAGTTTGTTCTTGTGGTGATGATTAGAGAATTCTTTAGATATTTGGTTGATATCTCTTGTGGTGATGTCATGAGTTAGTCTTATATTAAAAATGTCATCTAAGTGAGGTATGAGCTAAATATGCTAACTTATCAAGAATCTTGACTTAAATTGTTGCATACTTTGTTTGGTACAAATCTTAGGAGAGAAATCCTATATGCTAAACTTTTACCTACCTCTTGCCCTCACTTGTCTACCATCATTTCTTTCTTTTGGTGGAGAGATCCTTTTTGGAGATTAATACCAAAGGGGGAGAAATATTGGGAGAGATTGTTAGGGAAGAGAGATTGATATGTGGATTTAAAGGTGTAAAAGAGAGGCATATAAGATTTTTTCAATTTTTTGTGTGGTGTGTGCAAGGATAGTTTAAATTAATGCTCTTAGTAAGGACCGTTTATATTAGTGTGTGATATTCATGCCTTGAAAGATGTACTACCTATTTTCTCTAAAGTGCATGAACTGCCATGAGCATCACGTTTATCATGATGACACCTTGCACCCCACGGATGCTAAGATATAGGAGATTTCCCACACTTATTCTTAATATGTGCATTTGGCATTTGAGGCCAAAATTTGAAATTCCATTCTATGCACACATTTAAGGGGAGCTCACTATATCATAGGATTCAAAATCTTATTATTTATCAATTTCTTGTAAGCTTTAATTGTGTTGTCATCAATCACCAAAAAGGGAGAGATTGTAAGTGCATCTAGCCCTTTAGTAGGTTTTGGTGAATTGAATGATAACACAATTAAAGGTCTAACAAGTTTGCTAAGTGTTTAACAGGAGTGTTGAATAGGAAATTGAGTTTATTGCATACACTTGTGGATTATGAAATGAGAAGTGTATAAAGGTTCAACAAGAAGACAAACTTGATGATATTCCACATAATGTTCAAATGAAGACCTAAGTTGTGTGTTGTAAACTAAAGCTTGATTGATCTCAGCATTCATATCAAGAAGATATTCAAGCAAGGAACACAATATTGAAGAAACAATTTTTCAATGGACGCTCAATATGATGTGACTTGAGTATGGCTCGATAGGGTGAAGATAGCAAGGAAAGGGCTTCGAGGGATTAAGTGAAGGTGAATGGCAAGCAATGGCTTAGAGACCGAGGTACCATGGCTAAGGTGAAGAAGAGAGTACTTGCATTGAGTCGAGGTACTAATCGAGCTATGAGAAGTCTTATTGTGTTGAGGATCAAATCATTAGTGGAAGTGACTTGAAGCCATGGATTAAACTCGCATGTGTTGAAATGGTTCAAGTCACATGCTCAAGTTGTATTTGCTCAAAGAGAGGAGACAAAGTTGATTGCTTCCCTTTATGAAGTGATATTGAGAAGAAGTGGCATATGAAGACATTGAAGACTCAAGTGGTTAAAATGGTTATATTCTTTTGATCTTGAGTTTAGGATATGCCGCACTATAAGAAGGGATACAAATCTAGGTGGTCTGAGGAAGATAGAGTGCTCAAGTATTTAACTAAAATCAATTGAGAGACACTCTATCACTGCACAAACACTTAGGGTTAGTTTCCTGATCTTTGACTGTCAGAAGTCCCAACAGGTGTCGGAAGTCCCAATAGTTGTCGAAAGTTTCCGGTGTCAGAAGTTCCGGCAATATGTGTTGGAAGTTTCGACGCAGATCTGAACGGTCACTTTTGCCTTCGAGTATAAATACTCAACCCCTTCTCTTGTGACCGTTGCCCACTCACTTCACTCAACCAAAGCTTCAGCCAAAGCACCTCTCTAGCTCCCAAAAGCCTCTCTCTTCTATCCCCTTTGCTCCTAGCTTCAAATCTTGTAAGGGATTGAGTGAGAGAAGGATTCTTGGTGAGAGAAACATCGAAGCAATCTTGAGCACTTGATTTCTTCGTCAAGCCGGTTGAATTTCTGTGTTACTCTTAGAGCAAGGCTCCTAGCCGGCTAGGCGTCACCCGAAAGCTTCCAACTCTTGTGGCAGCTCCGAGACGTTTGTTATCACCCTCTACATCTAGTAAGAACCCCTCATCTTAAGAGATTTACTCTCTTGACTTGAGAATGAGGATAAGGTTGAAAGAGACATAAGCCGTTGTGGCTTCCTCAACAACATGGACATAGGCAAGCCTTGATGGCGAGCTGAACCATGGGATAAACACCTTGTCTTTTGTGTTCTTGCTATTTGTACTGCTATCTACTTGTTTGTTGGTGATTCTAGGGTTTGGTCCCGATCTACAAATTGAAGGTCCCGATCTACAAATTGGAGGTGGTACAAGGGCAAGGGAGTACCACATCACCTTCATATACATCTTAGGAAGTGGGGTACTTCGTAGATCGAAATTTGAAGTTCATTTGACTCTATTTTCGTAGCTCCTTATAGGTGTCAGAAGTTTTGTCGGAAGTGCCCCGGAACTTCCGGGTGTCAGAAGTTCCAGCAAGTGCCAGAACTTCCGAATGCCAGAAGTTCCGGCAAGTGCCAGAACTTCCGACAGTGTAGTAATCCACTATTTTAGTTTGTTTTAAGTTCTGAGATACGCCTATTCACCTCCTCTAGGCGACATCAAGGTCCTTACACAGTGCCATTAGCAAACTGTGATATGTTAATCATCTTTTCCATTATTTCATACTTGAATTTATTGTTTCCCCCTAACTCAATGTAGAAAGCGGAGGCTTATCCTTTTCCATGGATGTGCTCGCTCATCTCTCTCTAGCCTAAACTCCCAAAGGAACGTGGCTGCCGCCACATCTTGGTGCCCCACATCCATCCCCCATGGCTTAGGGGTTCGAGTAGGCGTGACTGATTCGTAGCCGTCGGATGCGCCATTGTGGACTGGGTTTGACTAAGTTTGAGTGCCACTGTCGAATAATGTTGTCGTGCTTACTTTGACGCATTACCATGGTATGTGTAGAAGACTGTTACGCAACTTGCAAGATGTCCATGGTCGAGCTTTGGATATTTACAGTATGGCATTCGATCAGAACCGCGAAACTCCAATTTTCTCCCTTTACTAATAAGAATAGTCTACAAAAGAAAATTTATGCGCTTTGATTGCTTACCATGTGTGTCCAAAAGGACGCCAAGCCAAAATTTGGCCGCTTCAACCAAAATTTGCCTTCATTTGGTTGGGTGTCAAATTTTGGCTCCATATCCCTCCCATTTGGCCAAACTTGACTAAAACCATGGTCACCAATATGGTTACTAAAATTATGTTGATTTTGCTAGTGCCGTGGCCCGTTTGAGTGAAACCAGCTTCAAAGCAAATTGTTGGCGTTCCGTGCACAGTAGCAACCACATCAATCAATCAGTCAAATACTCTGTTCAGTCAAATACTCTGTTTAAGCGCGTGTTTAGTTTCCATCCAAATTCCCAAAAAAATGCTACAGTATCTGTCACATCGAATCTTACGATATGTGTATAGAGCATTAAATGTAGACGGAAAAAAAACTAATTGCACAGTTTGGTTAAAAATTGCGAGACAAACATTTTGAGCCTAATTAATCCATGATTGAACACTAATTGTCAAATAAAAATGAAAGTGTTACACTAGCCCAAAATCAGTCCCACCAAGACATTTTTTAGAGGAAGGCATAGGGTGAGATCGATGTCAAGTCTCACCAAGACATTGATTCCAGTCATTCATTTTCGACGGTGAGATCGATGTGTCTGGCAGCCGAGGGTGTGAACCAAACAGCCCCTTCTCTCACAAGCTCATACCACTCATACAGTCGCACTTAGCTCATCCTCTTCTCATGGCACACATGGACGCGAGCCAGGGCGTCCTCCTGTCCAGCTCCCTGGTCGGCGGCGCCAAGGGCTCCGCGTCATGGCCGGAGCTGCTCGGCTCCGCGCACTGGGAGGGCCTCCTGGACCCTCTCGACCTCACGCTCCGCCGCCTCATCCTGCTCTGCGGCGACCTCTGCCAGGTCACCTACGACTCCTTCAACTCCGACTCCCACTCCAAGTACTGCGGCAGCTGCCGCTACTCCAGGTCCACGCTCTTCGCCCGCACGCTGTTCCCGGCCGCCGCCGACATCTCCCCGGCGGCGTACCTCTACGGGACCTCCCAGGCGTCATTCCCGGGCGGCATCATGGTGTTCTCGCTCTCCCGCGAGGCGTGGAGCAAGGAGTCCAACTGGATCGGCTACGTCTCCGTGTCCACGGACGCCGCCGCGGCCGCCACGGGCCAGCGCGTCATCTACGTGGCGTGGCGCGGCACCATCCGGACGCTGGAGTGGGTCGACGTGCTCAAGCCGGAGCTCGTCTCCCCCGACGTCATCCTGCCGGAGGGGGACCCGGCCCGCGGCCACGCCCGCGTGATGGAGGGGTGGTACCTCATCTACACCTCCAGCGACGAGCGGTCGCCCTTCTCCAAGTACAGCGCGCGGGAGCAGCTGCTCGCCGCGGTGCGCGAGCTGGTGGCCCGGTACAACCGTACAAGGACGAGAGCCTCAGCATCGTGTGCACGGGCCACAGCCTCGGCGCGTCGCTGGCCACGCTCTGCGCGTTCGACGTCGCGGTGAACGGCGTGTCCAGGGTTGGCGGCGCCGACATCCCCGTCACGGCCATCCTGTTCGGGAGCCCGCAGATCGGGAACCCGGAGTTCAAGAAGAGGTTCGAAGAGCTGCCCAACCTGCGGGCGCTGCACGTCCGGAACACGCCCGACGTGATCCCGCTGTATCCGAGCGGGCTCCTGGGCTACGCCAACGTCGGCGACGTCCTGGCCGTGGACTCCAAGAAGTCACCGTACGTGAAGGACGACTCCACCAACCTCGGGGACTACCACAACCTGCAGGGCATCCTGCACACGGTGGCCGGCTGGAACGGGAAGGACGGCGAGTTCAAGCTGCAGGTGCACCGCAGCGTGGCGCTGGTGAACAAGTCGTCCGCGTTCCTCAACGACGACAACCTCGTGCCGGAGTCGTGGTGGGTGGAGCGGAACAAGGGGATGGTCATCGGAGAAACCGGGCTGTGGCAGCTCGAACCGCCTGCCGAGGGGAACCTGCCCGTACCGCCGGTCGTGACCGGGACGGTCATCGATGACGATGTCGCTGCTGCCACCACAATCACTACCATGGCTAGTAAGGAGACAAAGACACCGGTCAAGGATAAGAATCGGCCCGGGACTAAGCTTTTCTCAGCATGCTTTAGAGTTAGAGGGGTCAATTAGTCTGTTCATAATTGAATGGTTCAATGTTTGGAGGACATTTTGCTACTGTTGTATTGGTTTGTGTTTTCTTTAATATTGTTTTGTGAATTGTTAGCAAAGCGCAGCGATGATGATGGTGTAATATGATACTAGTGCTTAATCCTCTGACATAATGTTATTGCTCTGTGTTTGTACTCTATATTCTGTAACGTACTGATTGTGTAGTTTGTGATGAAATAATGCAGGGTGGTCTCAGCCGTTTCCTGATGCTAATCACGTACCCTTGCAAAAACGGATGCATTTCGCAGACAGTGGATTTGCCAGAGCTAGCTATTCTTTTTTTGATTGGAGAGCTGGCTATTCTTCTCGTGATTCTATCCGGTTTTCTATCGCGATTCTTGGAATGTGAAGAGAACATTTGGATGAGGGCAAACACACGGCGTTCGAAACTTCTGCACCCATACCACAATCGGAAATGCTACGACGCGTAGGTCCAACGCGCCGAACGCGCGTCACACTACCATTTGCGATTTCACTGACCGCGCCTCATCTTATCCACCCGTCCGACACCACTTCACTTCACCCGCTCCCCCCGCACTCGCATTTCACCCGCTCCGCCCGCTGCCCCGCGGTCGCTCTCTCCCGCAGTCGCACTCCACCCGTTCCTCCGCCCTCGCTCTCCACGCCGCTTTCCTGCCCGCTCTTCGTGCCGTCGCCGCACGAGCTCCCCCCTCCCTCCGTCCCTCGCCCCTCCGTGACCTCCCTCCATCCCTCCGCACGCGAGCTCGCTGCGCGCCCGCCCGCCCGTGCTCCCTTCCTCCCTCCGTCCCCCGCCCGCCATGACCTCCATGCACCCCCACTCTCCCTGCGACCCGGCTCCCGCACCCCACCGGAGATGAGGACGACGGCGGAGGCTCCGACGAGGTAGGTTGCGGAGCAATCTGGATCTGAGGCCTTGCTCCTCCTTCTCTGGATCTGGATCTGAGCTCTCCCCCTTCCTCCTCTGGATCTAAGCCCTCCTCCTCCTCTGGATCTAAGGGATGCGGCAGTGGCTAGGGTTCCGGCGAGCTCTCGGGGGCAGATCTCGCCGTGTTGTAATGGTTTTTTTCGATGATGCAACAGATAATTTCGAATGTTGCAATGGTTTTTTTGTTGTTGCAACAGATGTTTTTGCGATGTTGCAGTAGTACTGCTTGAGATGTTGCAGTATGTTTCAGTTGCTTCAATCTCATGTTGCAGTAGTTGTTCCATGTTGTTGCAAGTATTTTTATTTCGAGCGTTGTTTCATATGCTTCACACCAGTGTTGCAATAATATGTTCTAAATGTTTCAGCTCCTTCAACCTATTCTTTCAGCAGTTTGTTCCGTGTTGTTGCAATAATATGTTCATGGTATTTCAGCTGCTTCAGCCTAATGTTTTAGCTGTTATTCCTTTGTTGTTGTAATAATATGTTCATGGTGTTTCAACTGCTTCATCCTAATGTTGCAGTTCTTGTTCCTTGTTGTTGCAATATATATGTTCATGGTGTTTCAGCTGCTTCAACCTAATATTGCAGTAGTTGTTTTCCGTGTTGTTGTACGTGTTTTATTTCAACTTTCTATGTTGTTCGGCCGGGGAAGGGCGAGCCGAGACGGACGGGGGCGCGTGGTTCGCCGGGGCCTAGCGGACGGAGGTGCTGGGGCCGGCGAACGTGGGGTGCTGCGGCTGTGGGGGGCGTGGGCATGCAGCATGCTCGTCGTGGGCGTGGGGCGGGCGCGACAGGCTACGGGGGCGATCTGGGGGCGTGCGGACTCCCACGGCATAGAGGCTAGCGGGGCTCTTCGTAGGCATCGTAGGTCGCGCGGGTCGTCGGTGTTAGCGGGGCTCTTCATTCGACGAAGACGCAGCAGCGGCAGTTCATGCGGGCATGCGATCTCAGGGTGGCGGCGACGGTCCATGCTGCTGCTCCGGTCTCGTACCATCGCCAGTGGGTCCGCTCCTTGCGCGCGTCATGGGAGGACATGCTGGTGGTGTTGCGGTGTGGTCCTAGGAAGGAGGAAGGCGCGCTGGGGGAGTATGTCTATAGAACAATCCAATGGATCCGTATCCATCGGACGTCCGGGCACCGGTGCTCCTCGATATTATTCTTTCTTTAGACAATGTATGCGTGTGTTAGCTCAAAAAAAGGTTAACTGCACAGCCTGATCAGATGTTAGACGCAGGAATTGACATGAAACGACGAGAACGTTGGCCACGGCTGTGTCTTGCATCAATTTTGATTTCTGAGAGAAACCGCACCACCGGCCACCGCATCGGTCGATCGTCATCGTGACCAGACGGCCTGGAACTCACAATGCACAAGTCATCATCAGAAGAAACTGGCATAAAAACCCGACGTTCCATTGTTAATTTGTTATACCACTATGCATTACACCACGCACACTCACAACAAACACTAGCTAGTAACTGATGAAGGCATTGACCGCTGTGCCGGGCTACACTCTACAAGCCACGGTTGAGCAGCGAGTTGAGCCACTGCAGCTGGAGCAGTTGCTTGAATTTGTTGTTGAAGTCGTCCTCCCTCACGTCCACGCTCACCGCCGCCGCATCCTCCTCTTCTCTGACTACCAAGCCTCTCGGTGCCAAGGCCCTCGACGCACACCGCACCTGCCCCTACGCCTGCGGCGGGGCGCACTCAAGCTTCTTCACCTCCGAGGTCGACTTCTTCACCGCCTGATCTTCCTTGTTATCATTGTTCTTGCGAGCCAGCGGAGGCCTCTTGCTCTTGGTGGGCTCTGACCGACTCCTGGTGTACTGGGCATGATCCTGCTTCATCACGCTGTTGCTCGAGTGGGCGGCGGCGGCGTGTGTCGTCGTGGAGAGGTGATGGTTGTACTCAGGTGGGAAGTCGTTGTAATATGATCTCCACCAATTCCCCTTGGATCCACGCCCTGATCGGCGGCGCCCAACCGTTCCATGGTTGGTGGGCCCCCGTCGCACAGTGCCATAAAAATGGAGGTGGGGCCAGGAAACAAGGCACGAGGTTCACCTAAGCCGCCAGACGCTCCACCTACATCCTAACCATAGCCAATCTACAGAGGGGGCACTGCCAGTGACGGGAAGCTCTGCCCTCGGCCACCGCCGCCTCTGCACCACCGCCACCACGACAGCGTCTTCACCGTCGGGCTTCACCGTGCCACCGACAAGCGACTCCATGGCCAACTCATCTTCTACGAAGGCGGTCGATGGTTTGCACCTCCGCAACCCCTCTCTCTCTCTCGCTCTATCAATAAATCCCATACTACATGTTCTAGGACTCGCTATTTATCCCAAATGTTAGTTTTGTATGCTAGATCTATGGCTAGTGATCCTGTAATTCTCTATCAATTGTATCAGTCGCCTAACTAGTCGTAGATCTAGCTCTTGCAGTAGATCAGATCAAAAGGAAATCAAGAATGAGATGAATAGGATTGAAAACCGAGTAGAAGAAATTAGAAGGAGGTGATTCAAATCAGATAGAACTCCAACCCGTAACCCTAACCCTAACCCTACCCTAGAAAAATGAAAGGTTGGGGAAGGGAGAGACCTGTACCAGAACCGTCCAATTTATAAGAGCACAAGTACAATAGCAATCACTGAAGTGACCAAACCATCATACTTGAACCCATATAAACCCGGTAGTCCGATGAAATCATGGGGGATCTCAAACAAACCAACGTACAAACCAAGATCGTACATGATTCAACACAACCAGTCATATGTTACAATAGGTTCACAAATAGTTCTCAGCTAGACTTACCCATCATAAACCAAAATAATAAGACACCAAGGAGTGTGCATGGCTTTAAGAGGTGGAGTTAGCATGACAACATTTGCATAAAAGCTTAAGTAATATAACTTGGAGATTTAGTACCTCTAGCATCAAGTTGAATACATATTCAATTAAGCATCTCTAGATTAGCACCTATACTAGAGCAATCACTTGATTAAGTTAATAAGCATTAGTAACCATATCTGATATAAGAGTAAGTTGAGCATCATCATAACCATCAAGTTTCAATTAGTGCTTCTACGTTGCCACTGCTCAGTCAAGTTCTGACTATCCGGGAAAGACGGCGATTCGAATCGATTCCTACCCGGCTGGAGAATTTATTCCTAACACAAATCGAGGCACACCTCGCGAAGGTAGCCTCAGGTCACCTTTGGTACAATTCAGGACTAACTCATGGGTCCGATCAGCGCCGCGCCCTAAGAGATTCTACCAATCTGCCAGGAAGATCGAGACCCGGTCCCGCCATTAGCTCTCCGCACATCCTTACTGCCTCCAGCATGCGCACTTTCACTTATCGGGGCTTGGCCTAAATCGAGCTACTCGACTTCATGGTCGTATCATCGGATCCGGTCAACTAAGTGCTAGGCATGCGTTCAACATGACATGAGGACGTACAGCGAATCAGTCCTTAACCGACACAGATGGGGATAAATAGGCACCCCATACCTCCATGCCTTGTTACTTCTTTATCACGATCCCGCTCGGTCTCCTTTATTCATTAACACATGGTTATATTTCACGCTAGCACATATAGCCAACCGTGATTAGTTATCCGCCTATATCATGTAGGTGACAGGTAATCACCCGGCTTCTACCGACTATGCATGGCTAAGCACATATTCGATCCTGAACCTACATAGGATTCAAGATATATATATCTGGATAAGGAAGATATATGCAGCAAGTGGTTTCAATCAACTCCTAGTACTTAATGCATCAACATAAAAGGACTCAAGTTGATAGTTCGAAAACATAGGAGGCTTAAAATGCTCTGGGGCTTGCCTTTCATGAAGGTGGAGGGCTGGTGATCTAGGCACTCGGGCAACTGTTCACCATCGAGCTCGCCTTCTCCTAGGGCCTCCTATTGCTACACTTCCTGATTCTCTTCCTAGGGATCGGCTTCGTACTCCAACACGGTGATTTCTTCCGTCGCACCTATTGCATGCATATGCAAAAAGTGAGAATCATGAATGCATAAGAAGGGTCATGGATGATATGTCATGATAATGTGCATGGTTAAATAATGACTATCGTATTAGGATGATAACAAGGTGAAATTCTTATTTACTGAGTAGGTGCATATCTCTTCTCTAGAAATTTCAAGAATCCACACTAAGTCCATTTCTGGACCACAACACAATAGCTATAAGTTTAGATCATAATTGAAGTTCTACTCAACCAAATGCTATGATCCTAGGCTTTCTAGAAATCTTATAAAATTGCCTACAACTTTCATTTAATCACCAAAATCTGATTCAACTACTATCCTAGCCAAAATAGGTAAACTTCTTAGGTCTGTCCAGAAATTCTAGAGAGTAAGCATTTCGGAAGACCAACTTCAAATAGATATAACTCTCAAACCATTTGGCCTATTTCTCTGAAATTTTGACACAAGCTAGATAAAGAAATTCTCTACAACTTTGTTATTAACCATTTTTACAGCAAACTCCATTTTCCCTATGAAAAACACCTAGCAACATAATCTATCCAAACAACTTCTATAATTGAATTTTAGAACCATAATATTTTACTGCAAACTAGAAATCAAAATTGGGCACAACCAAAGGTACCAACAGTTCATAGGCATCATACACACTCCAGAAAATATAATGATCAAGCCTAAATAATTTATTTTATTGCCTTTATTAATTTATTAGGACACTAAGGTGAAATAAAGAAAATATATCAAAATTGCACAATAAATTCTGAGAAAATTACAGTTGTTCATATATAATCCCAGTAGGCTACTGTAAAAAATTTATGCCAAATAGACAAGTATAGCACCCTCTACATAAATGGCAAGTTATAAGGGCTGATTTTAGTGAAAATAGTTATCCCTATTGAAAAGCGTCAAACAACATATTTCATATTTTTCATAGCTTTCCTAAAATCCATTAACACTGTACAAAAATTTTCATAGCAATATGTTACTTATTTTTATCCTTATGAATTTCCTTAGAAAACACCATTTATTAAAAGATAAATAGCAAGACCCTACTCCAATCAAGATTACAACAATTTCATTATTTTTCCTAACAAGATCAAGTCAACACAAGATCATCAAAATTAGAATCACAATTTTATCACTTTCCTAGCTCAAGTGATACATTTTACAAGATTGCAAATAATTTAAAAGCACTTATTTATCTCCATTTAATTCTCCTAGAAAAACATCACAAACAGTAAGATTCATATTTTTATCAAATACTACACTTCATGATGAATCCAAAAAAAATTGGTTCACCCCATTTGGACACTCCTAGCTCTAGATATGAATTTTTGAAGTTGGCATTCAAATCTGTGAAAAATAAGAAAAATTAATACAATCACAGTGACTGATAGATGGGGTCCGCTGGTCAGTGGGACCCAGACGTCAACGACACGACAACAGAGGAGATGCTCCAACCAGCGATATCTCGCTGGCGGCAAGATATCCGGCGACGACGACAACACCTACATGCTCGTCTCATCAAGCCGCGTCGATAGGTGTGCTCGGCTAGCCTGGAAGCTCACCGGAAACTAGCTCGCGCGGCGGCAATGGTGGACGGCGGTGGTCGCGCGGCAGTACGCCGGCGTCCTCTGGACACCATATGCTCCGATGAGGTGCTCTACAGCTACATGGTAACCTATCGGAGCTAACCTAGGTGGCTATGGTTCCGGTGATGTGACGGCGAGCTCTGACCGCGTGCATGCCCGTGCGGCGGCGCACGGAGCACGGCGGTGCTCATGGCGTTTTGGCGAGGTGGCAGCGAGAGGCAGGTCTCCGTCATGCTAGATGCTAGGTCTAGGCTTACTCATCCTAATGCGTGTGAAAGAGACCGAAGGCGATGGCTCAGCTCGGTGACGGCGAGCTCGAACACCTCGGCAGCCATGGCGGCCGCGGCGGGAGCGGCGGCGTGTTCTCGCATGACCAAGCAGTAGCATCAAGCCAAGCTCCTACCTAAGTGTAAGGACCACAAGACGACTACAGACCAACGAAGAGGAGGACAGGAGGTGCGGTGGACAGGCATAGCCACGGTGAGCCATGAGCGCGACGGCGCTCCGGTGATGGCGTGGTGGCGACGAAGCAAAATACAACCTTACCCTGGCTCTACAAGAGGGGCAAGCTCATCGGGGTGGAAGAGGTGACTACGGTAGAGTTGCTGGCGAACTTAATTGGACAATGGTGCAGCGACAACGGTGCTACGCTGTGGCGGAGCACGGTGGCGGCAATGGCGAGCGCGGTGCTTCGGTGGCGGGTGCAAGAGCGAGTGAAGGAGAGCAAATGAGTGAGAGCGAGCAGATGGGCGCGTTGTGGCGATATTGAAGCTCACCCTGGCCTGACTGGTGGGGACCGTGCCGGTGTACGGCTGCCAGATGGCGAGTGTGGCCTGTGACGGTCGACCACCACCGGCCTACCCAAATCGGCATGAGCCTGATTCAGCTCGACTGAAACCGTTCCCTTCCTCACTCTTGATCTCTCAAACCAGCGCGATTCAGCACAAACGGTAAGAATCAAAGTTGTAGAGCTTCATGAGTACTCCAACTTTGCTTAAATGAGCTTGGTCTAGATTGGCCTCGTTTATGAGCTACAACATGACAAACATTGGTACATTGAAACTGTAACGCATTATAGACTTAGAAAAATTTGTAAGTCTTCAAAACAGCACTGTATTGACTTTTGTGAGCACAATTCAACCATGTTAAGCACATAATTAGACCTTGACTCAAAAATAAAAGTTATTACCCTTGTCAAGTACTACAACTTTGCTTAAGGGTGCACTACCATGCAAATACTCTATGCTATAGTTCAACTTAGGTCAAACATACAACTTGAAAATAGTAAGTTACACTATAACCATGACTTAGAGGCCAAATTGGTCCAAGTCATGAATACTAAAGTTGTTCCATATGACATTCTAAACATGTTTAGGGTACCACTCAGGTCCCACAAATATTTTATACATTGGTCACATGTAAACCCTAGCATATGTAAAGCATTTAGTGACAACACATGCGATATATACAATCATAGAGATACAATTTGAGATGCTCATGCTCATGAATGATCAATGATGCTTGTGCTCATGAAATGCCAATGTCAAATGCTTGCTTAACACCAGGGTGTTACAAGACCTACCAAGAATCTTCCTCACCGTTGGCGGTACCGCCGTCATGCGGGAAGATAGTGCGCGCTGAGAGAGCGCCGGCTCACCGGCACTCTACGGTGCAACACACAAGGGCATAGGGTACAAAGAGCACCACCGCGGTTCCACTCGATGATGCCGTGTGCGGCTTCGGCCGTACGCGTGCACCGGTGAAGGGCGCCACGGTGGCGTAGCCACCTCCTGCGTTGACCTTGGGTGCGGCGGAGAGAGAGGGCTAGATCTAGGGTTAAGGGCAAGCCCACCACAGCGCGTATGGGGGATGAGGGCACCGTCGCCCAAACCGCTCGACGGTGGCGCACTCAGCCTATGGCGAGCGCGCGCACCGGCGAGGGGACCGGCGGCGATGCCGCTGTGTTGCTCTCTCTTTCTCTTCCGGCTACGCTGAGGAGAGGAGATGGAGGGAGGCAAGAATGATTTAGGGTTAGGGCGATCGTGCCACGGTGGGAGTTTTGTTCTCGCGCAAATGTCGCTCGGCCATCCGATCGTGATCAACGGCTATGATTCGCTGGACCTAGATTAGGCCCAGGCGGGCGGTGGAATTCCTGGCCTAGGCCCAGGTTACGGCCTGGGCAAGGGGGAGCGAGCACGTGCGCTGGGTTTGGGCCGCTACTGGGCCGTGAGCACGGGCGCGCGAGCGGCATTTCATCTCTGGGCCGAGCACTGTTTCAACGGATCGGGCCAAATGAACAATAGAAACTGAGTTATTGTTTTATTCATTTTTAGAAGCAAATTTTGATGATTTTTTGTTCAGTTTCAATCTCTGTCAAAATTTAAACCAACGGGATAATTTTTGCAGAGAGTAGATTAGTACAGTAAAATGCTTCTAAAAAGTAGATAAATAATGTTTTCATGTTTCCGCTGTAATGTAAAAGTTTATTATCTTCTAATTAAATTCGAACCAATGGGAGAATTTAATTTGAAGAGTAATCATTTTTTATCAGTAAATTATAATATTGTTATTTTTCTGACCAACATTGATAATAGCAATATTATAATGTTTATTCATAAGTTTTCCATGCATTAATTCTTTTTCTGCCCAACGGTGATATAGAATTAGTGTATAAGAACGTTGTATGTTTTAATTTTGACCAAGATTAAATTAAGGCATGTAATTATTATGTCATATTTTTCTCACTATCTCTGACGGTGTTTTTTAGGATTCAACCCAATGGCTTGTATCTCGCACATACCGCCTCTTGAAGGATGCAACTACAGGGTATGGCGAGAGAAGTATGAACTAGCACTTACCTCCCCGTGTCCGACTGAGCAAGTGGACCCGGTGAGGGAAGATAATGAGACTGATGCTGATTTCACTGCTCGGCAGCGATATCATGCAGAAGTGCGGATGAAGTATGATCTTGAATGCAAGAAATAGGATATTTCAAACCTCAAGTGCTTGATGGTGGCTAAGTCCACAATTTCAGATGCAATAAGGGGGTCTATCTCAGATTGTGATACCGCCACAAAGTATCTTAAGAAGGTGGAGAGTCAGTTCACTGGCTCTTCAAAGGCTTATGCCAGTACTTTGATCAAGAAATTGTTCGTTGAGAAGTATACTGGTGGCGGTATCAGAGAGCACATACTGAAGATGAGCAACACGGCTTCAAAGCTGAAGCCAATGGATTTGTGGCTCAAGGATAAGTTCTTGATTCATTTGGTTTTTGCCTCCTTACCAAAGAAATATAAAACTTTTGTTGTTAATTATAACATGCAGCCCGATATGTGGGATATAGAGAAGCTCATCACAATGTGTGTTCAAGAGGAGAAGAGGTTGAAATCCTTACAGGGTGACTCTGCTAATCTTGTAAAGGACAACAAGAAGAACTTCAATAAGAATGTCAAACCTCAAGGGAAAGCCCCTCAGAATGACCACCATCAGAAGAACAACAATGCTTAAGCTGAGAAGGATCAGTGTAAATAGTGCAAAAAGCATAGGCCCCGTTCGCGTGCCCTTAAACCCGGCTTGATCCGCTTATTTTTTCATCCGAAACAGTGTTTTTCTCTCATAAATTCCTCCAGCATTCCTCCAAACCATCCAGATTTCTCCAAAATTCAGACAAACGAATAGGCCCATAGACATTACTAGAGGGACTGTCCAGACTTCCTGAAGAGCCTTCTGAAGAGAGGTGTGAATTTCATTACATTCATAGATGAATCCTTGTATTTAAGTTATGCAAAATCTACTTGGTGGATTGATTCAGGTGCAACTATTTATGTTGTAAATTCATTACAGGGATTCCGTATGAGGAGAACCCTGCAAAGAGGAGAAAGAAGGATTAAAGTAGCAAATGGAGTTGAACCTGGAGTTGAAGCCATTGGAGATCTGTCTCTAGAATTAGATGATGGTTTTAGACTATACCTTTCAGATATTCTTTATGTACCCTCTTTGCGTAGAAACTTGATAAGTGTCTCACGACTAGATGATGATGGATATGATTGTTATTTTGGTAATGGCAAATGTCGGATTATGATTAATAATAAGTGTGTTGGTCTTGCCTTCCAATAAAACAAGCTTTATTTATTATCACTTTTTGAGAATGTGAATGATGTGAGCACTGAGAATGAGAATGTTTCCTCGTCTATGAATGCAACAAATAAGCAGAAGAGAGTGCATGATGTATCTTCGAAATTATGGCACTGTCGTTTAGGCCATATTTCAAGAGGGAGAATAGAGCGATTGATTAAGAAATTAATTCTTTCGCCTTTAGAATTTTTAGATTTAGAACAATGCATAGATTGCATAAAAGGAAACTACGTTAAGAAAATAAAGAAAGATGCCAAACGAAGCGCAGGAATTTTAGAAATAGTTCACACAGACATCTATGGTCCTTTTCCTGTGAAGAGTGGATGGTTATGATTCATTTATAACATTCACAGATGATTATTCTCGTTTTGACTATATTTATCTAATTAAGGAAAGATCAGAAGCATTGGATAAATTTAAGATATTTAAGGCTAAAGTAGAAAATCAGCACAACTTAAAGATTAAGGTAGTAAGGTCCGGCCGTGGGGGAGAGTACTACGGTCGACACACCCCATATGGCTAAGTTTGTGGACCCTTTGCAAGCTTCTTACATGAAAATGGCATAGTAGCCCAGTATTCTACACCGGGTGAGCCTCAGTAAAATGGAGTAGCTGAAAGACGCAATCGTACCTTAATGGATATGGTGAGACGCACAATAAGTTACTCTACCCTACCGATAAGTTTATGGATGGAGGCGTTAAAAACCACCATTAATATACTTAATCGAGTGCCAAGCAAGTCGGTGCCCAAAACACCGTATGCGTTGTGGACAGAAAAGGAACCCTCACTTAACTATTTACGTGTGTGGGGTTGTCCAGCTGAGGCAAAAGTATTTAACCCAAACATAGGAAAGCTGGACTCCAAGATAGTCAGTTGCCATTTCATTAGATATCTAGAAAAGTCAAAAGGATATCGCTTCTATTATCCTGACAGACAAACGAAGTTTGTAGAAACAAGACATGTTGTCTTCTTGGAGAAAGATATGATCAGGGGAGCATGGTAGCGCGTGAAATTAGTTTTGAAGAGAAGCGGGTATACGTGCCCACTCCTATGGTTCAGGAGACATTCTTCATGCTACCTGTTATTGCTGTATCAACAGTGCAAGACACCGTAGTAATAGCATATGTTATTAGTTCTCCTGTGGCAACAATGAATGAACAAGAGGAACCTGTCCACCAGAATCCCCTAGAACCCGTTGTCACACATAAGGGAGAGCAACAACAACCTCACATAGAAAAAACGTCATCTAACGAGGCCCCTAGAAGATCTCAAAGAGTAAGGAGATCAACCATTTCTGATGATTATGAAGTTTATGAATGTGAGGAATTTTAAATGGAGGGTGATCCCACCTCATTTGAAGAAGCCGTGAGAAGCGCTCACTCATCCAAGTGGCTTGAAGTCATGGAAGATGAAATGAAATCAATAAAAGCCAACAGTGTTTGGAACTTAGAAACAAATCCTAAAGGAGCCAAGACAGTAGGCTGTAAATAGGTCTACAAAACTAAACATGACTCCAAAGGGAATATAGAAAGGTTTAAAGCATGACTTGTGGTGAAAGGTTTCACGTAGAGAAGGCATAGATTACAATGATACATTTTCTCCAGTCTCATGTAAGGATTCTTTTAGAATCATAATGGCGCTTGTAGCACATTACGATTTAGAATTACATCAGATGGATGTAAAGACGGCGTTCCTAAATGGGGATCTGGAGAAAAATGTTCACATGGCACAACCGAAAGGTTTTGTTGTGGAAGGAAAAGAACGTATGGGATGCCGCCTGAAGGAATCCATTTACGGATTAAAACAAGCTTAAAGACAGTGGTATTTGAAGTTTGATAGTACAATAAGAAAGTTTGGGTTTCAAGAAAATATAGAGGACAATTGCGTTTATGCAAAGTTCAAGAATAGGAAATACATTTTCTAGTCTTGTATGTGGATGACATCTTACTCGCTAGCAGTGATGTTAATCTACTACTAGAAACAAAGAAGTTCTTATCCTCAAAGTTTGATATAAAGGATCTCGGTGAAGCTTCGTTCGTCCTAGAAATAGAGATTCACCGAGATAGAGAAAAGAGGGTTTTAGAATTATCACAAAAGCCATACTTAGAAAAAGTTCTAAAGAAATACAGTATGCAAAATTGTAAGTCTTCACCTGCTTCCATAATCAAGGGCGATATATATGAGAAATTTCAATGTCCTAGGAACCAATATAAGATCGATCAAATGAAAACGGTTTCATATAGTTCAGATGTCGAAAGTTTACAGTATGCTCAAGTGTGTACTCGCCCTGACTTAGCATTTGTTACCGGGTTACTTGGTAGATATCAGAGTAATCCAAGAATAGAGCACTGGAAATTAGTAAAAAAAGTTTGCAGTTACCTGCAAGGTACGATGGGTCTCATGCTAACGTACAGAAGATCTGATTCCCTACACATAGAGGGGTATATAGATTTTGATTATGCGGGAGCTGACAGAAAGTCCACATCAGGATACATATTCACTCTCGCAGGAGGAGCTATATCATGGAAAAGCTCAAAGCAAACTGTCACTACATCGTCCACAATGTATACCGAGTTTGTAGCATGTTATGAGGCCACAGGGCAGGTGAATTTGACTGAAGAAATTCATGTTCGGGTTGAAAGTGGTAGACGACATACATAAACCACTCAAGTTATACTACGATAATAATCCAGCAGTATGTTATGCTCACAACAATAAGTCAAGTGGTGCTGCCAAACACATTGACATAAAGTATTATGTTGTGAAAGACGAAGTCTGAGATCATATAATTAATCTTGAGCATATAAGAACAGAAAAGATGCTCGCGGATCCGCTTACAAAAGGCTTACCACCCAGCGTGTTCAGAGAATACTTAGCCGACATAGGTTTAAGGGAAAGCCAATGATTCCTGGACAATAAGGGTCTAGTTGAGAATCTGTTTCAAAACAGAGAGGTGTATTGTAGTTGTTTAATCTAATGGCAACTAACCGTGACAATGAGGCACGCTCTATGTATTGATCTGTGATGGAATGGAAACAAGATAAAGTAAGTTGAGTTTAAGTCATAAGGTGAGATCAAGGGGGAGAATGTTAGATGATCTCCACCAATTGGCCCAACAGTCAATTGGGCCCTTGGATCCACGCCCTGATCGGGGGCACCCAACCGTTCCATGGTTGGTGGGCCCCCGTCGCACAGCGCCATAAAAAGAGAGGTGGGGGTCGGGGCACAAGGCACGAGGTTCACCTGAGCCGCCAAACGCCCCACCTACATCCTAACCCTAGCCAATCTAGAGAAGGGGCGCTGCCAGCGACGGAAAGCTCCACCACCGGCCACCGCCGCCTATGCACCGCCGTCACCGCGACAGCGTCTTCACCGTCGGGCTTCACCGCGCCACCGACAAGCGACTCCATGGCTAGCTCGTCTTCTACGAAGACGGCCGATGGTTTGCACCTCCGCAACCCCTCTCTCTCTATCAATAAATCACATACTACTTCATGTTCTAGGACTCACTATTTATCCCAAATGTCAGTTTTGTATGCTAGATCTATGGCTAGTGATCCTGTAATTCTCTATCAGTCGCCGGACCGGAATCGGTAGAGGCCAAGCGAGCGCAGGCGCTCCATGACGGATGACGTGCGCGCGAGCGGCGGTGGAGGAGCCAGAGCATACTGATGAGGAGGAGGCTGGTCGTGGACGTGTTGGCGCTGCTGCTGCTACTGGTAGTGCCAGTGGCCGCCGTCGTCAACGTCGTGGCGGCGGCGGCGGTGGCGGTGGGAGCGGGACGTGAGCGTGATGGTGCCGATGACCATGTTGAGAAGGAGGAAGAGCGTCGTCGGGGAGAAGTAGCCGCAGACCAGCGACCACGGCCATGGGCTATAGACGACACCACGAACGCGTCCGCGCCGTCCATCGATGGAACGGGCGGGGAAGGGTGTTGATGTGTGAGACAGTGGGCAGAGAGAATGTGATCTGTAGTGGTCTCTCGCAGTCGCAAGTGGAGGTGGTTGCTTGGTGTTAGGCAACGGCAATGGTGTGCGGGCCTCTTATACGAGGTGTCGAGGGGGGACACGCGGCGCACGGATCGGGACGTATTTCCGGGCTAGGGACGGTGTTTGGGAGACAACAGAGAAGTGAATGCTTGCCAGGAGGGGGAAGCCGATCGAGTCCCGTGTGCGTGTAAGCATGAGACGAGGTGGATCGCCATTTGCCACCTGCCCACCTGGCCACCTCCCGTCGTTGGCCGGTAACCGACCATCCACTATTCCTCTGTTCCCGTGTCAGGATGGAGATTCAGATCCTGAAACCCATCAGGCTGAATCAATGCGAGCACGGGATCGCTCTGCGTACCGCATGCGTCGGTGGCTGGCTGTGTGTTTACTGACGTTGCGTGACCAGAAATTTCCAAATATTCCAGAGTAGAGCGACGTTCGTGACTGGAAGTTGTTTTGAAAACGGCGAGCCTAGCGTCCGGACGTCCGATCCTAGACTTGCGTCCGGACATGGCTCCGTTACGCAACCGCCCACCCCTCTCGTGTAAAAATCGAATCGAAACAGAAATCGCGTTTGCTGCGCCCGCACAAATAGGAGAGCACGCCCGCCGCGCGCCCCACGCCACCACGCGCCTGCGCCCCTGCTCCCAACCGCGAGATGCAACAGAAGGTGGGAAGAGGATACAACAGCCGATCTATTTTTGAAACATCGAGAAACAATGGTTGCAACATACGTCTCAAGGTAGTTGTAAGACTTGAAACATGCTTTTGAAACACTTGAAAAACACCCCTGAAACACACTTGAAAGCCATTTCAACCATACGCAAACATCCGAATAAAACACATACAACATATGTGGAAAACATATGCAACATCCAGATAAGCACAATTGCAACATGAGTCCAGATAAACACAGATGAAACATACATCTGAAACACTCGAAACATATTATTGCAACATATACAACATGTGCAACATCCCCCGATCTACTTTTGCAACATCTATATGGTTCAACTGCAACATACCTCTGAAACGTCACAATTGCAACATGTGGGGAGAGAGAGCCTGGCGTGGAGAGCGCCATGGCCGCCGGATCTGCGCGTATTGGGGGCTCCTAGTGCCGGAGCAGGGTCGCGCATCCGCAACAGATCTGCGCCCGCACCGGGGCCGCCGCCGAGGTCGCGAACCCACGCCGGGGCCGCCGTCGGGGTCGCGCCCATCCCCGCACCGGAGTTGAGGACTGGGGTCGCCAGGGGTGGCCGCGTGGATCAGAGCTCGTGCTCGAGCCAGGGACGTCGCCGAGCCGGAGCAGGATGAGGATGCAGGCGCGGAGGAGCGCGGTCGCCGGCTCGCGGTCGCCACCGGCTGGTGGTGGTGGGAGCGGGCTGCGCGGTGGGAGCGGGCTGCGTGGTGGAGGCGGACGGCTGGGTGTGAACGAGAGGGAGCGAGCGGAGCGAGTGGGTAGACGCGTCCGACCGCACGGACACCCGGATAGAATCATTATCGTTTGAACAAAAGATAGTTGTTTCAGATTTGAACAATCGTGTTTTACCCGCGGCTACCCAGAAGAGTAAGAACGCCACGGTACAGAAGCATATGGATGGATGCGAAGGCGTTCGCTTGACCGTTTTGGCGCATAGTAGTAGAAGCGTATAAACAACGTACGCTGGAGGTGGAGCGGCAACCGGCAATTGAGCGAGCAAAGCGTACAGGGGTGGAGGTGGGTAGGCACACAAGACGAACTGAACTGACGAGTGAACAGACCACGCGCACACGCGGTGACCGTCCAGCTAGGCTAGTAATAATATACCGGTTCCTGTGTGCCACCTAGCTTCGTTCGAAGATGTGACACGTCACGTGCTAGTGTTCCTAATTCTGGTGAGCGAGATCCGAACTAGAGAAGGTCAACCTGACTCAAACCTATACGTTACCTATACCAGAACTTATTTAAGTACACAACAAAAAGACGCTGCTAAGCCCCGGCAAGATACGTGCTCCCATCAGCATATGCACGTCCACCTGACCATCTTCTGAAGGTAGACACTCGACACTTGGACATATTTGCTCCACAGTTCGTCCAGTTGGCGTTTCGCGTGTGGCCTAGATTCACGTCACGTGCTAGCACGGTTCGTTCACATGTTCTCGCCGTCCTCTGTTCCGCTGCCGTCGTGCTGCGATCGGAACCAGGGCAGGTCAATACTTCGTTAACGGGAATAACGCTTTCTGATCTAAGGATAAAGTCCCGGCAACACATGAACTCCTACCAACATACGCACATCGGCACAATGGCACATGCATGTCGGTTTCTCTTGTTCCAATGTACGAATATGTCCAAACTAAAACCTTCCAGGTGCAATTTGGTTCAAATTTTGGAACAGTAATGTTAATGTACTAATCATTTACCACTGTAATCTGTTACAGTGCAATACTTTACGTCTTTTGTTTGGTTTCACGCGGAAGCTGTCTCACGAAGAGCTGTGCGTGCGGACTGCGAAGCCTGCAGCATGCAATGGATAAGCCAGAAAGTGGGCGGCATCGTCGCTCTGAAGACCGGGTATCCGATACCGCGTCAATCGATTACAGCTGCCAAACCAAACAATAAGGGCCCGTTTAGATTTTTGAAATTAAATTCATTCTAATAATTATAATTTAGACATAGATTAATTAAGCTAATATAGTTATATATGAAATATATTTGTATATTTATTGTTAGACATACGAGAAATATTATATGTTGCATTTCTATTATAAGAAAGTGAGTTAAAGAATGTACTATAAATTAGAGAATAGAATTATAACATAATATTCTATAAAATCTATTTTCATCTCCCACTTTATAAATTTGAGATAAGCTTATTTGTAAGTTTAGGAAAGTTATGGAATGTCAAATTCCAAACCAAATAGCCTAATCCATTACGTAGATTTCAATTTCTCCAAAACAAAGGGATCCAAACGGCCCCCAAGTGATCAGGTGCCACTGTTAATAGGTAACAGGGTAAAACGACGTCTGAACCAAACACGCTCGTAGACAGAACCTCACACGAAACCATAAAAATAAGCAATTGCAGACAATCTCATTAGATCCAATACACCAATCTGGAACAATTGTTGACAATATCCGGCCAATTATCCCAATAGTTGGCCTACAGACTGAAGTCCGGCTCCGACGCGTCTGCAGACATACTGATTTAGTCATACAACAGGTTTAACACAAGCTCACAAAAGCACAAGCCCCTCAAGGGTACAGCTCTAGCAGAATCAGGACACATTCAATGTCAACTGGGGCCATACTTATGGCCAGGAAACTACATCACCTACTCAGATATCACTGGATTGAATTCCGCAGGTAACTACATGACTCAATTCCTTGGAGCGCAGCTGGCCAAGTGAGCCTTGAAATTCTCCAGCTCTGTAAGGACTTTGTCCTCTGGGCGGTAGATCAAATCACTCATGCGCCAAATCTGCATGAACAAAACAGTAAGAATAGAAGGCAATTATACAGTAGATTTAGTAACTCCAATTGACTATGGAAATACAGATTGATATTTGCCTTATAAAATCACTTGTTTGCAATATTTTTTTTGAAATAATTTGCAATATTGCAAGAAAAAGATGTACCTGCAGTGTTCCACCTCCACCAGTGCTCTCACCATCATCAGAGACACTGACAATTGTCCAAGGATCTGACGAATTCCAGTGGAAGTCTACAATCTTATCCCTGCCAAGATGTACAGTATGAATTATGAAATGCACGGTAAAAATAGGAGCATGTATGCTAAGGGTTAGTTTTTGCATCTGAGACAACAAACCTATGACCAGCATGCTGAAAGAAAAGCCCAGATGGGACATTAGAATTTCTCTTCTTCCCAACCTGCCATTACAAAAACTTTTATTAGTCAGGCTAGACAGAGTACATGAGAAATCACAAGCAATCGAACCCAATCACCTTCACCGATTAGCTGTGCAGGGTTCCTTCAGAAAAGATACGATAGTTCAGTGTATATGAGTGGTTACCTTCTCATGGTCCCACACGTTTAAGAAACCATCTTCCGCAGAACTTCCAAAAACAGATGCTCTATCAGGTGACCACTGAAATCCAAAAGAGAGAATTATGGCTAAAAGGTATCCAAAAACATCATAGGAGGCAACCACATCTGCATAAAGAGAAAAAAACAGCAAAAATATTATCTTCACATGCCTGAACACAAAGAACAGCAGCTTTATGGCCCTCAAATTTGTGAACTGGAGAACCAGCTCCTCCTGAAGCCAGATTGCGACGATCCCACATTCGGACAGAGTTATCGGCAGACCTGAAATATCAATTGAAACATTCATTAAATGTGTAATGAAGTGATGGAGATCGATTTTTTTCATAAATTATGCTAAATTAAGCCTTAATGCCATCATACCCAGTTAAGATATAGTTAACATCAAGGGGATTCCAATCAACACAATGAACATCTCCACTGTGAGCTTTCTCAACCTGAAAATAAAGAAATAAATAACTTTTAACATCATAGTCCATACAGTATTTAAAAACTCCATATCCTGAGAAAGATTGAAAGGTACGCCACATTACAAAACTGAACAATATACTGTTGACCAAAGCAAAAAAAACAGAGTCAATTTTCCAACACATTATATTGGTTAAGTTAATGAAAATGAACAACCATTCGAGAAAACAGAATTAGAAGCGTAATTATCATGCAACAAGTATGTCAGGCCAATTTGACTAAATAAATAACTCCATGTGAGTCACGATGGTCTCATTAAAAGCCAACAGCCTATCACCTCTTCGAATGAAGCTACGTTATTACACAAGAAGGCACATTGCATTCATGCACTCAAACTTCGGCCAAAAACATAGTTGATCCAATTAGATATGGAACAGGAGAACGTCACCTTTACAGCTGGGCCAGTGCCAGTTCGAGCATCCCACAGAATAAGACAAGCATCATCACCCACACTACAAAACTCCTGCGCACTTCATCCCCCAAAAGAAAAAAAAAATATAGGGTATTAATATAAATAAAAATGAACATAGACGTTGACAATAATATAAAGGGCGTACCCAGTGCAGAGAGCTCCCGCTCTGTGCAGGGTCTGGGGAAGGGTGTCAGTGGCAAGCCTTACCCTCGCCTGTGCAATGCGAGGAGACCGCGACTCGAACCCGGGACCTTCCGGTCACAGGCGGTAAGACTCTACCGCTTGCACCAGGCGGTAAGACGTTGACAATAATATCATTAAAAAAATAGAAGTGTTTTAACAATGAACATTTGAAAAATTGGAGGATGATATATATGCTTATGTGAGTCCATCAGTTGTTTTGAAGGCAACCAGAAAAACAGAGAACACTATTTACCTGGAAGGGCAGAACTGAACATCTTCAACAGTGCTGTCATGTCCATGGAATATACCTCTAGGATCAACTTTAGGGCTCTCCTTTTCATTTGCGGTTTTAGCAGACTGCTTGCTGCCAGATGCTCCAGGAGAAGAAGAGGAATCCCCAAGGGCAGATATGTGGTCTTGGATGCTCCACAAGACAACAGATTTGTCCTTTCCTATTTAAGTTTTGTATTTGAACAAAACACAGGTTATCATTTATCACAGTACAATAATCAATAAATTTTGAAAAAGGACTGCTCTTTTAGTTGAGCTGGAAAACAGAATTTTACAGAGCTGACTACAGTCTTGATCTCTCAATAACAAATTTGACTACCAATTTCTATTCCAATATATAGATTTATTGAGGCTCATTAAATTGAAATATTGAGAGAACATCCTTTTGAGACAGATCTACTAAAAGCTACTTTTATACAGCCAAAATATCAACAAGGATATAGTTAATTGGAGTTAGAATGACACTGCTGCACAGATTTAGGCAGCAAATGGCTTGAGACAAAAATCCTGCGGCTTAAGATTGACTAAGTAACTAAATGCAACAGGTAGACACATATATATTTTTGTGAGGGACACACATCCTAATGGAAGGACAATTGTCAATGCAATAAAGAAACATATTGCCATTCAACGGACGTTATTTGGAGCTAAATCTTGCGCTTGAGATGTTCAAACAAACTGGATAAATAGTTGACTCCCAAAAGAGTAGGAAAGCACAAAAATACCTCCTGATAGGACATATGGTTCTGCTGGACACATGGCAAGCGCAAATTCCGCATTTTCCTTATGTCCTGTTAATATCTGAACAAAGAGTAGATGCTAGTAAGCCCTGTGCCAAAGAAGAGTTCTGGCACACTGAACTAAACAATGAATCATACCAGATCAGGGCGAGACTCGCTTGCTCCTAGAACGGCATGTCTATTTGGCTGTGCTTCAACATCCCAAATAAGTACCTGAATGACAATGGGAAAAAGGTTGACACCCTTCGATCCGTAACACATTATGCCTCACAAGACTTAAACGACAGTATAAGGTCTGGACATACATCTGGACTGTCAGTGTGAGTGGCTATGATCTTACTGTTCTGTGGAAGCTCCCTGATTCTGTTAACCTGTTTGCAAGGTAAAGACAAAAATAATGCATCAACCATCTGGTTTAACAAATTATAAAAAGTGCCATATAACTACAATTCAAATACGAAAGCAAACTGAGGAACAATGCTGAGAAGCAAATACAAAGTGATCACATTGTAGGATCTGCATGAGCAACATGTAAAAAAAATGCAAAAAGGCCAACTTCAATATAAAATAACCCTTACTTCACCAGGATGAACTATAGTCTTGTACTTCTTCACAAAAGGAGATCGTGCTTCCTCGTTAAACTGCAAAACGAATATCTGGTGAGCACCATCGTAACCCCCAAAAAAGATAGAATTATGAAACCCAAACAGTGCTGTTGAAGGCTCAATGTAACACTAAGGATACTTTGAACACACTAGAGTTACATTACTATAGAGTATACTCCCTCCATATCATCATGTCTGTCCATAGTCTCAGAATTCTCTGTATTAAAATATTTGTCCAGCCATCTTGTGACAAAAATTGCTCTCTTCTTCTCAATCGGGTCTAAGTGCAAAGTATGGATTTTGGAGGAGGGGGCCCCCAATGTGAATAGCCGCATAGAGCAGTTAAGGTGGGTTTACATGTTTTGAAAGAGTGACATCTAAATGTGGGTGGTTTTATGGCCTCCACCCCCACAAAAAAAAAAAAAAAAAAAAAAAAAAAAAAACTTAGATCTCCTTAGTCTGTGTGTAATGGTAACAGCAATATGTATCCAGATGTATAAAAATACAGAATAAATGAGTTCGCAAATGTACATAACATTTTGACATAAGCCATTCATACAGATACGGCACCATTCTAATGCAGTTTAGACATAACCCTGACTGGCAAAAGCCTTTAAGTTTCTGATTAGGTTGAGATGAGAACTGGAATCAAAGATCAAATAAACACAAGACACACAGCTAAAACTAATGCATTTCTGCTTTCGCCAAACACAACTCTAATCAATGCAATAAACAATAACTAACCTGTGAGATATGTTCAGCAGCTGCAACCCTAGGTTTCACAACTTCACAGTTTGCAATAACCAGAGTATTAGGCACGCTCCCATCCGTCTGAAACCATAGCAATTAAGCAACTCCCACGGTTAGCTAGCTCCAATAAAGATAATATGCAATCTCATCAGCCAACAAAGACCTAAGCATCGGCAGCATTTGCTTCTTCAAACTGATATAAGATAATATATGCTTGCAGATGCACTTGCCTGCTCAGATAGGTAAAGGCGCTGACGATTCTTGTAGGTAGCTTTCTCAAACTGTGGCCCCCACCTGTTACCGAACAACCAGATATCAGCATCATAAGTTGCAGAGTCACATGGAGGAGGGTTTTATTCAAATTGGAAGAAGTTGGTGCTTTAGGAATTTTCAGGGTTTTGTTCAAATTTGAAGAAGTCCCTGCACCAAAATAAGTTAATAAAATGAACACGCAAGCTCCTATCCCCCCAACTCAAATTGTCAAACAGTGACACCCGCCAAAACCCATAAACCCTAGCATCGCAAAACGCTAATCCAGCATCCAGGCCCATCATTCCCACCCCATCCCACGCCATTCCCACCAACGCACCAACCATGGGACAGATCTAGAGTCACCGCAAGTACAACCCCGGATCAAAACCCTAGATACGAACGACGCCGTACCCCCATTAAATCCCTAATCCGGCAGGAATCTTCACGGAAACGATGGCTACGGGCACGAAACGATGGCTACGGGAACGAAACGACCGAAAGGGAGAGGCGGAAGGAAGAGCCAGTACGGTGGGCAGAGGAAGTTACCGGCAGGAGAGGGATGGCCAGACGAGGTTGTGGTTGGCAAACCAGTCGTAGAGAACGGGGACGAGCGACTTCCACTGCGCGTAGCGCTCGTCCACCGCCGCCCTGGAGCCGCTTCTCTCCTTCATCTCCGACACCGATGGTCGACCGCCGGCGACAGCTCCGCGCCTCTCACTCCCACGGCCACGGCACGCGCTGCTGCTACTGCGGGAGCGTGCTGGCGTCTCGAGCCTGGACGCTTGTGGAGTCCCTGCGTTGCGAGCAGAGAGGAGCAGAGGATCCAATGTTCGGAGCGGAGCGGAGCGGAGCGGGGGCTGTCTGGGCTGGGCCGAGTACTGTTAGGGCCGGTAGTTACAGAGGCTAAGAGAGTATTTTTTTGGGCTGCTGTAAGTTGGGCTGGACCATGGACCTTCTAATAGCCTGTGAAGAAATTGGTTAAGAAATCTTTCCCTGTTTTTCTTTTTTTCCCCCTCCTTCAATTCCAATTGTGTTTTTTTTATAAAAAAATACCCTAAATGTTATTATATTCAATACTCCTAGTATGTTTCAAGAGGTATTATATATTGTGAAAACTGAGACTTTGGTGCGTTTCCGAGCTGCTCTTGATTGCTTATATGTACGATGATTGATACAGACGAAATTGGCGGCCCTAGTCAAACTGTCAAGGCGGCTCTGGTTGTCTGCATCTCTTCTCATCTACGAGACTTGATCGGCGATTGTGATGTAGTGCTAATTATTTAACTGGAGTTCCCCGTGTTTCATAACGTGCAATCAAATCGAATACGTACGTACGAACTTATAGGTTTGTAGGTGTAGTAATAGTGTGGTGCGTAGTGGGAGTAGCTATGAAGTCAAGGAAATGTAGTTAGGGGGGAGCTGAAATTCTCGATTTTGAATAATCACACTCGCACGGGAACGGCATCACGATCTTTGATGGGGACGTTAAGCACTGACTACCGTTAATTCTTTCGCATGTTCAGACTGCTTTGCGCTAAAATAAGAGTTTGGAATATGCCGGTTATTCTCCATTTGGTCCAGCCGCTTATTCCTGGACATCCTGACTACTCTCTTTTTCAGAAAAAAAAAAATCATACCCAAAAGTCAATTGCTTCTCCTCACCATATTAGTTTAGCGTTCTTTTCATAATCCATACCTATCCACAACGCTGTGGAAAGATCAGCACTACAGCTTAGCTTGTGCAAGAGAAACAAGGCAGGCTGCTGCTTAGCACTGGCACTGTTGCACCGGGGCCGACCGGGCGATGGGAGCACAGCGGCCCGCCTGATCTGAATCTCTGGACCGCGGAATCAATGGTCTATCCTAGGATCCGGCCCCGCGGCTCCGGACGGCACGGCTCGATCGAGACGGCCGACATACACAGGCACACAGGCAGTCAGGCAGCAGATCGGAGCCGTGGGGGCCGCAGCGTCACGTTCTCGTGGGCGGTGGTGGGCTCGTGGCCACAGGCCACGGGAAACAGCAGCGACGCCGTCCGCTCCTTCCACACTTGAGGCCATTTCGGTTTCAGGTTCCCGCTCATGCGCGCAACATGGATCTGCTAGGCAGTACCCCGCGCGTTGCCGCGGGTGTACCAAAGGCAACAATCGGTGTAGAAAATGCATCCTTGGATCCATGTATTTATTATCCATATTTGTTGCTTGTGACATTGTGAAAGCATTTATGAAAATTTGAGGGTACGTACCTGTTATGAGTACATGAATAAAGGGCTGAACTCAAATATTGTATAAAAAAATTGATAGCACTATGACATTTTAATCTTGTGGAGAAAGGGTGAAACTATCAAGTGACAGATTTGTACACTTCGGTATGGAAAACCAAGCAAAATATTCCTTTACTATAAGTACTTTGGAAAATATGTTTCAATCAGAAAGACCATTTAGGCATGATGTATAAAGCAGCATATCATGGGCTGGTGTCAGGTGATGACCACAAAAGAATTATGGAAGGACATTGGTACTTTAGGCAAATGAACTGATGGTTGGCATCAGCGGCTGTTGCACTTAAGCCTCGCTGGATACGGTGAACCTATTCCAAGTCACTGCTCCATTTGGCAACAAATAACCCCTGGAAGAACAATATGATAGCATAAACACCTCGTTACCACCAGATTAGTTATGAATGCAAAGACAATAGAAACCATGGATGTCACCAATAAATTGATGCAGTTCGTGCTCCTGCATCGTACCTTCTATTTTCTTCTGTTCAGCTATTCTATTCTTGGAGTGAGAAGGAGAACAGAGTGAAGCAAAGTGTAGATCCTAGCAACCAATCTGACAGAAGACATAATGAGAGGCACCAAACCGTGAGTACCGTATAATGGAAGCATGTGAGTCGCGATAAGGAAATAAGAACCTAAACGAATGATAAAATAAACGGTAAATGTAAAACACATGCGAGAACCTGGCACGTAGCTCTACGGCGTTGTTCGAGGAAAAAAAACACATGCGAAAACCTGATGAGTTAGCTTCAATGTATGGGGTTTAGGCCATCCATAATGGCAGAAGTACATCTTGGTATGTACAAATATGCATACATTAAATCTCAATTAAACCTATGTTTATTTATTTGTAACTTGCAAAAGTAGTATAATGGGCACTGAACATTTGTGTTGTTGTAGGTTTGGTGAGAAGGCAGTCTGTAAACATGTATTGGCAATGAGACAGAAAAATCATGAGCTCTCCGCGCTTCATTGGCAGTGAGAAAAATCAATGTTTGGTGAGAAGGCAGTCTGTAAACCTATGTTTATTCATTGGCAGTGAGAAGGCAGGCCGTAAACGATCGTGGATTATTTATTGCTGGTTGGTTTGGTGTGAGAGAAAAATACTGTTCCACCTTTGTCGGGGATCTAATACCAGGGTACCCCAGAAGGTGGAACCGATGACCACCGAACGTGAAAAACTTCTAGATGCATAAGGGCTCCATGTCATCCCTTGTTCGAGTAATGAGGAGTTCGGTTCCGCCTCCTGACGCGCCTTGAGGGCGGGCTCGGTCTCGCCCGAGGGCCGAGGATGAATTCCGCCTCGCCTGAGCCGGGGGGGGGGGGTCACCTACCCGACACCTTTGTAGGATAACCCCCCTCGCCCCAAAAGCTCAAGGCTAATCTCCGTCTCGCCCGACGCCTATAGGGCGGGCTCTCGGTCTCGCCCGAGGGCCAAGGGATAAACTCCGCCTCGCCCGACGCCTTGAGGGCGGGCTCGGTCTCGCCCGAGGGCTGAGGGATGGATTCCGTCTCGCCCGACCCCGGAGGGGCGGGGTCAGCCTCACCCGACGGCCCAGAACGAGCCTCGCCCTGATCGATATCTATCCCTCATAATAATGGGTACAGGACGAGACAAGACGTTCGGGTCAACCATGGCTCCAACGACCATACCTGCGCCTGGCGAGAAAAGGACTGCCAGGAACGACAGGATCAAGCTTTAGACCCTTCCGGCACCGCAGAGCCCAAAAGGTATTACAGTGCGTGCACCTCACCTGTAGAGTTGTAGGCGCCGCCTTCACTCTGGGACACGGAACCCGGAAGATATCGACAACCGCTTCGCTCCAGAAAGGATTTGCTATCTCCACGAACGATGGGTATTCCGTCATCACACGGTGGACCCGAGGAGCGGCGCCCGCTTCCCCACCCCTCAGTCCCTCCCGGTCGAAGGCCTTGACCACGGCGTTACACGGACCCCGACCCGCATTCCCCCAACGAGGACTCATGAGAACACTCAAGGCGTGCGGAGCAAGGTGGGGAGGCTCATAAGTCAAAACCAGCATCTTGCAGCCCATACCTGCGCAGGCAAGACGATACAGTGACTAACCCGACATCCTACTGAGAGACATCGACAACATTGTAAACACTTATCTTCCTTCGCACTCATCGTGTGGAGGACCTGACCAGGTAGACGTGAGCCACAAGACTAAGTAGAGTACGCGTCCTGGAGCCCTTACCCTTGTAAAGCCGGCCCCTTCGTCTATAAAAGGGGATGCGCTTCTTCCATCAAAAAGGACGGAAGAAAAAGGAGGACAAAACAATAGAACGCACTCACACACATTCAAGCAGCGACGAAGCTCTTGACCACCTTTCAATCCTTCGATTAGAGACTTGGGACCAGTCCCTCTCTCGGCGGTTTGTATCCCTTACTACGAGATCGTTACGGTGCTAATAACACAAGCGACAACAAAGCGGGCGTAGGGACGTTTCGCCCGAACCAAGATAAATCCGTGTCCTTTAGCGCACCATCCGAGCCTAACGCGCATTACTATAAATTCACTTGCGGTGCTTGTACGAAACACCGGCTACGGCTTGGCGCGCCAGTAGGGGCTTTCTGGCGTTCCAAACCAGTCTCGGATGACCACCCACGCAATCACACGGGCCCCGGCGCACACGTGCGTTTTGGCGACCTAGATTTCATCATCACACTAGAAGGAGAGCGGCACCGACTCACTCACCGCCCCATCTCCCCTTCCATCAACCTCACCGTCTCGAGCTTGAGGGTCCACCGGCAACTCCGGGGAGTCCCGTCACCCAAAGAAGCCTCCTCTCAACGCCACCACCATGTGTCCGGAAGGGTTCGTATGGGCGCGCCTCGACAATAAGTTTCCGTTCGGTCTCCGCAGCGTTAAGGCGGCAACACCGGCCGCCTTCTTCAAGCGCTTACGTGTGGTTCAACCACCCACGGACATCGAGTTCGTGGGGCGATTGAGCGGATACGGAGACCCTCTGAGCTCCTCAACGAGGAGCTCAGACGCTCTCCGGCTTTGGATTCCAGCGGGGAAGCCACCACCCTTCCCGAGAATGCTACATGACGCACCCACGAGGTCACGTCGAAAGCGCCTCGTGGAAGAGGCCACCCCACGAACAATCCCTCGACAAAGAGATCCGGGAAGAAGGGCAGCCCCATCTCGCCCGAGGATGGAGCGACTAAGGGCTCTCGTCGGCAAAGAGAGATCGATGAGGCCGCAAGGGCTCAAGACGGGAATACGCGGACATCAATCGCGAGATTGAACGCCGCAAAAAGACGAAGCGCGCGCCACACGTACCGCACCGTACATCAAAGGATCCTCACCAACGATGGGGCCTTTCCTCACTTTGCTCGAGCCGGCCGAACATCACCGCAGCGACCGCCTTCTTGCATGGTCTCCGGGAGGCCACGACGTCGAGGATCGACGCGCTTATCGGAGATTCGCCGTTGCTCGAAGCGCCAGCAGCTGCCAAGAAGGAAAGGAAAGTTCGTTGTCTCGACGACGCGAACCCGACACCAGCCAGTAAGCACCTTCTTGCGCATCCCACCAAGGACGATTCAGACACCAAACACCGCCGGGCCGGCGGGCAGCCCTCCGTCGTCCTCAGACATCAACGCCCTCGGCCAGTGGCGCGACGTCTGATACCATCATCGACGCTTCGGAGACGTGCCTGGCGGCGACGAGGGAGAAGCAGCGCCGCGGCTATCATCCCCGACGTGGCGGGCGCTTACGACAACAACGAGGACCGAAGCTCGAGCCCCGTCTCTCCGCCAGCCCTCGGGCCTTTGGCGGCACATCCTCAACGCCGCGTTCCCTCTAAGGTATCGACCGCCTACGAACATTCCAAAATATTCTCGCGAAACAAACCCGGCTTTGGCTCAAAGACTATCGGCTTGCATGTCGGGCCGGTGGTGCTAGCGATGATAATTTCATTATTCGCAATCTCCCGCTGTTTCTCGCCGACTCGGCCGAAAGCGTGGTGGAGCACCTACCGTCCAATGCTATTCGAGTTGGGCGGGTCTCGACCGAGATCTTCGTGGGTAATTTCCGGCACGCGATAAACGCCTACAGAAACCCATGGGACCTCAAGAATCGCCGCCGTCGGCCGGTGAAACCCTCCGCGGTACATCTGGCGCTTTTCCCGACAATGCAATGAGCTCCCGAGCCGAACGCCGCCGACGCCGACGTAATAGGAGCCTTTCGTCTGGAACGACATGCGAATCCTCGGTCCACAAGCCGGGACGCAGGGCCCGCGAACTACCAAGGAACTCCCGGACATCGCCACTAGTCACGCCTTTGGAGAAGAGGCGGTCGGGCCATCTTTGATCGCATCGACAGAAAAAAAAACAAGGCGGCGGCGAGGACGCCAAATGGCGCCTCAACCGCCCCGCCAAAGGGAAAAATAAGAAGCAACGACACGACAACTTACTCGCGGCCGCTGCCGACCGCAAAGGTGGCCGGAAGCCCACGGAGGGCACTCCGAACCACTTCGAGAAAATGCTCGAGGGGCCATGCCCAAACCACGCCTTCCCGGCCAAGCACCTATACAAGGAATGTGGCCTTATGTGCAAATACTTGGTGGGGGCCTTAACAAGGAGGAGCAGGGAAGGAGCTGTTCCCACCACTAACGACACGGAGGAGAAGGACGACACCTTCCCAACTCCGACCGGTGCCCTCATGATCTTCGAGAGGATCAACGGCCTCACGACTCCAAGCGCCGCCCGGAAGGTCGCGCGTCGAGAGGTCTATATCTGCTGGACCGGCTATGCCACCCTATCTCCGGTGGTCGAATCCGCCATAACCTTCTTCGATCGGACCGACCATCCGGATGCCATCCCACACCCGGAAGGTATCCGCTTGTCGTCGACCCGATCGTCGGTCCAAAGCGGCTCACCAAGGTATCTTGATGGATGGGGGCAAAGGCCTCAACATCATGTACGCCAAGACGCTTCGACGAGATGGGCGTCGACCGAACGCGCCTCCGCCCGTCCGAGCACCTTTCCATGGCGTCATACCGGAAGGCAAGCCGTGCCACTAGGGCGATTGACTCGCCCGTCACTTTTGGGGATCGATCCAATTCTGGGACCGAGACCCTCACCTTCGATGTAGTGGGGTTCCCGTGGACTTTCCACGCCATTCGGGGCGACCATGTTACGCGAAGTTCATGGCCGTACCCAATTACACATATCTGGTCAAGATGCCGGCCCCCGTGGGATCATCACCATCGGCACCTCCTTCCAGTAGCGCTTACGAGTCGCGGTCGAATCTGCGGACACGCATCCGCGATCATCGCATCCGAAGAGCTCGTCACCCTCGGGGAGGAGGTCGGTGAGGGACACCCGACGCAAAGAAGTCGTCCGGATCGTTCGAATCGGCGAGAGGGTTCGGTGGACGTCCTCTTGGATCCCGTAGCTCAGGGGCAAAAAGTCCGAATCGGGACCGCGCTCTCCTCCGCATAGGAAAGCGCGCTCGTCGACTTCCTCCGCGCCAACAAGGACATCTTTGCGTGGAAACCCTCGGATATGACGGGCATCCCGAGGGAGGTCGCCGAGCATACTCTCCAAATCCTTCCTGGCTCCAAGCCGGGTGAAACAACGCCAAGCCGCTTCGATGAGAAGAAACGCAGGCCATCGGCGAGAGAGATAGCCAAACCATCGCCGCAGGATTCATTAAGGAAGTGTACCACCCGTAGTGTTAGCGAATCCTGTTCTTGTTCGAAAAAAAAGCGAGAAATGGAGAATGTGTGTTGATTATACTGGCCTCAACAAAGCGTGTCCAAAGGATCCATTTCCTTTGCCACGAATAGACCAAATAGTCGATTCCACCTCAGGGTGCGAAACCCTCTGTTTCCTGGACGCATACTCAGGCTACCATCAGATCGCGATGAAAGAGTCCGACCAGCTCGCGACATCTTTTATCACACCCTTCGGATCATTTTGCTACGTTTCAATGCCGTTTGGTTTGAAGAACGCTGGGGCAACGTACCAGCGCTGTATGCTTAGTTGCTTCGGAGACCTCATCGGGCGAACCGTTGAGGCCTATGTCGACGACATCGTAGTCAAATCCAAGCGGGCTGACCACCTTGTCACCGACCTTGAACGTACCTTTGCGAAACTCCGGGCGAACGGCATCAAGCTCAATCCCGAAAAATGTGTTTTTGGGGTCCCGAGGGGCATGCTGCTCGGCTTTATCATCTCCGAACGTGGCATCGAAGCCAACCCAGAGAAGATATCAGCCATCACGAGGATGGGCCCAATCCAAAACATAAAGGGGTTCAATGGATCACCGGGTGCCTTGCCGCTCAATCGATTCATTTCACGCCTCGTGACGAGGACTCCCCTTTATCGACTCTGAAGAAAAACCGACCGCTTCGAGTGGACAAGAGGCTCGGGAGGCACTTGACATGGTTAAACGATTTTTAACTAAGCCGCGGTCCTAGTCCTCCATGCGATGGAGAATCTCTCTTACTATATATATCGGCCACCACCCAAGTGGTTAGCTCCGCCTATAATAGTAGAGTGAGAAGAAGAGGGCACGCCTTCAAGGTGCAAATACCAGATATTTTCATCGGCGAGTGTTATCCGACTCCAAAACCCGCTACTCCCGGATCCGAAACTCCTCTACACCGTCCTCATCACCAAAGGAAGCTACACCACTACTTGAGTCACACCCCGTGTGTGAGGTGACGTCGTTCCCCCCTCGGCGAGGTCGTTCGTAGCCATGACGCTCTGGGAAGAACCGCAAAGTGGGCACTCGAGTGATGGATCGGGGCATTTCTTATGTCCCCGAACGGCAATCAAATCTCGAGCCTTTGGCCGACTTCATCATGGAGTGGACCGAGGTCCAGATGCCACCAAAGCAATTCGTCGATCAAGAGTCTTGGATAATGTACTTGACGGATCGGCGATGAAGAAGGCGCGCCGAGCAGGACTAGTCTTTGTATCCCCCTCGGGTCCACATGAGGTACATGGTTCGGCTTCATTTTCCCTCATCAAACAATACTTTGCAGAATCTGAAGCGCTCATCAACGGCCTACGAATCGCCATCGAGTGGGCATCCGACGCCTTGACGCCGTGGGGCGACTCTCCGGTGGTCGTCAACCAGGTCATGAAAGAGTCGGGCTACCACGATACCAAGATGGAGGCATCTTGTTGAGAGGTCCGACGTCTGGAGGACAAATTCGACGACCTCGAACTCAATCATATCCCCAGCGCCTCAACGGCGGCCGATACACTCATAAAAAGCGAAGATCCACCGAGAGCCAGTTCCAACAGGCGTCTTCGCCAACGACCAACACAAACCCTCGATGCGCTTCTGGCGGGTCGGAACAAGCCGACGATGGCCCTTCTAGTCCGACCCCAAGGCCGATCCGCTAACTGCTCCTCCCGACCCGAGGTCATGGAGATTGAAGAAGACCCAAAAATGGAGTCCGATCCTCCCAATGATGGAGAACGCTTTACATCGACTATCTCCTCCACGACGTACTACCAACCAACAAGACGAAGCCCGACGGCTCAAGGCGACGCGCTAAATCCTTCGTTCTTGTAGAGGCGAACTCTACAAACGAAGTCACATCGAATTCTGCAGAATTTGTATCCTGGCGAGCAGGGGAAAACTCCCATCGAAAGCGACATCCACGGAGGGGCATGCGGACACCATGCCGCACCAAGAACCTTGGTTGGGAAGGCATTCCGACGGGGGGTTTCTATTGGCCCACCGCGATGGCCGATGCCGAGCAAATTATACGCTGCGAAGGGTGCCAATACTACGCTTCGGCAAACGCACCTCCGGCCCGTGCTCTCCAGATGATCCCCATCACGTGGCCCTTCGCGGTGCAGGGCTTGACCTGGTTGGGCCACTTAAAAAAGCGCCCGAGGCTTTACCCACCGCTTGTCGCCATAGACAAGTTCACAAAATGGATTGAAGCTCGGCCAATATCCACAATCAAATCCGAGCAAGCTGTTTTGTTCTTTCTCGACATCATCCATCGCTTTGGAGTACCGAACTCCATCATCACGGATAACGACACGCAGTTCACGGTAGGAAATTCGCTCGTTTACGTGATGAACAACACATCCGAATCGATTGGGCGGCCGTCGCTTTTACCCCCTGACGATGGGCGGTCGAGCGCGCATAAACGGCATGCTCCTTCAAGGCCTCAAACCCAGAATTTTCAACCGGTTGAACAAGTTCGGCGCGCGTTGGCTCGCTGAGCTCCCGGCTATGCTCTGGAGCCTAAGGACGACTCCTAGCCGAGCCACCGGCTACACACCCTTTTTCATGATCTACAGCTCAGGCCGTTCTCCCGACGGACCTCGACTATGGAGCGCCAAGAATCGAGCATATGACGAGCAGGGGCCGAGGCATCTCACCAAGACGCCATGGACCAGGTGGATGAGGCCCATGACATCGCCTCCTCCGTTCAACCAAGTACCAAGCCAAGCGTTATGGCGGCGGTACCACATTACCCGACCGACGCGTGGTCGAGCCTTCAACGTCGGAGACCTCGTCCTCCGCCTTGTGCAGAGCAACAAGGATCACCACAAACTCTCCCATACACGAAGGGCCCTACATCGTCATGGAAATACTTACCAGCGCCTACCGGTTGAAAACCATCAAAGGCGAGGTCTTCACCAACGCTTTGGAACATTGAGCAGCCTACTCGTGTTTCTATCCTTAAAATAAGCTTACACTTTTCCTTATCGGTTTTTGTCTTAACAGAACCCCGATCCTTAGTGACTACCGACTCCTACAAATCGTGAGGGTCGACCTCACTCGGGGCTGGCATATGATCGTAACATATGTCATGTGTAATACAAGTATTACTTATTACGCTTGTAAAAAATCCTCTCGTATACTTGCAAACATTTTCTAAGTTTTCCATTCGCCTCGTGAACGAGTTTCGAGGGCTAAGATCTTGGGAACCAATTACGAATACAACCGGTAGGACTGCAAGGCACCCACGCCCAATGGCAGTTAACCTCTTTGCTCACCAGTTCAATCGTAATTAGTTCGCCCACGCCCTAGTTTCCTATGACTTAGACCATGAGAAGGGTTGGAAAGCGTTAAAATGACTTGCCATAAGCCAAGGATGCAATTTTGTTCATTTTTTGCACAAATTCACCACTTACAAAGCGATGTCATTACAAAAAGGAACAATATACTCCGAGGATCTGTTTGCAGGGGGCTTCCCCACAACGTTATTTCATTACGCGCCTCTCGGCTCGGCTCTACCACAAGTGTTATCATGCGGTCGCCGCGCCACGCCCTCCATCGGCGACGTCCGGCGTACACAGTGCCGTCGTCTCTGCGGTCACCGTGCCACGCTCTCCATCGGCGACGTCCGGGGCGTGTACACGGGCCAGCTTGTCTTCTACGGTCGCCGTGCCACGCTCTCCATCGGCGACATCTTCGCCGGATCCTCGAAGGTGCCACCATCTACGACGACTCCGCCGGAACGTCCGGGGACCACGCCATCGTCGTCAGCCACGACCCCGGCAACGACGCCTCCGCCGGAACGTCCGGGGACTACGCCATCGTCGTCAGCCGCGACCTCGGCAACGACGCCTCCGTCGGAACGTCCGGGGACTACGCCATCGTCGTCGCCACCGCGACCCGAAGAACGCCTCCGCCGGAACGTCCGGGGACTACGCCATCGTCGTCAGCCACGACCCCGGCAGCGACGCCACCGCCATGACGTCTGAAGACTACGCCATCATCCCAAGCCATAACCCTGATAACGGCATATAGGCAGGAAACGCCTCCCGCCAAGGGAGGGGCGCAGCGAACGACGGCGCAGTCAACGACGTACGACGCCCACCGACGCCTCCTTTCCTTCGCCAGTAGCGACTCCTCAGCAAGGGCCGCACGCACCATCTCATCTACGTTGGATAACCTCCGGCCGACATCACGCACTTGAATCACGAGCAAGTTTGTAAGTTCTCTCTCTCTCTCTCGGCATTACTCGCCTCACTCAGAACCACCACGGCGCACGCAGACGCGTTTGGCGGAAAAAGAAGAAGAAGGAGAGATAGCGGCTCGGGAGGCGAGAAGGGAGGTGGGTCGAGAACTCCTCTCCCTCCCTATTTAAAGAGGAGGCGCAGAATTCTAAGGAAAGGCGAAAGGTCGGACGAAAAACCCTCTCCTTCCCTTTTAAATACACAATCAATGCTGATTGATATCGAGGGGACGCACCGAAGTGACGGGCGAACCCGGTCTCTGAAGCGTCCCTCTTTGGTCAAATCAACACTTTGCTGGTATGGCCACACCATCGACCCGCTCGGGGCCACGCGGCGATTAAAGGCACCTCGCATAGGCGGATAAATTTTTGCCTTCCCATGCAGACCACGGACGACCCGATGACGGGACCCTTCGCTTCTCTGGGTCGACCGTTCGCCCGCCCGAAAGACACGACGAACGAACGACCAAAGAAAGTCGGGGGCTAGCAAGGATGACTACCAATCCGGACATCCTCTTCACCCGACGACCCTCCGTGACGCTTGAAACTAAGGGCGCGACATACAGGGCACAAAGCTTTGAGTAAAACTGGACGAACTAGCAAACCCTACGCCCGATAGCTACAATGTTTCTATTCACCGTAAAAATCATGCTCAAACGCCTCTCGCGTCTCTCCTCGGTTTCGACGTCCGCTTTTCTCAAAGAAGGGATCAAAGGGTCCGCCTCTGACAACAACCAGGTTGCCCAGTGTTAATTGAATGCCTTCGGATCTTCACCGAGACACAAAACAAAGAATGGCAATTCTTATGCGTGTTTTTCCAACCTCGTCTGGCAAACGTCGACCCGAACCCATCCGGTAGGCTTTTTCCGCCACTCATACCACCAAGGTAACGTCCCCACCTTTATTTTCAATTAAATCTCGCATTCAAAACATTTCATATGCAAAAAATTGCATCCCAATGATTCGTGTCGCACCACGAAAACGATTTGTCATTTATCCGATATAGGCAACCACAGTTGAGGTTCGAAGGTCGGCCCGCTGAAGGGGCTCGAGGCCGCCTCACGCCCGAAACAGAGCGAGGAGAGATAACCGAGACGAGCCCAGCTGCTGCCTCGACCCGCTTCGAAGCGAAACCGGGACGTCTCGACCTTCTCTCGTTCGATTCTAACCTCGAGCCAAACCCACGTAATCTCCATCGAGGAGAGGCCATCGGCCCCCCGAGCTTATCGAACGACTCGGCATCTACCGGGAGGCGGGTTAAGAAGTTGTGGAGTGCCACCGAGGGCTCTGCCCGACCCCATCAAGAAAATGATGGACTCGGATTCCGCATTTAACGCATGCCGTTAGCGAGCTCGTTGAGCGCGGTACTCAAGCCGTCGAGGCAAGTGTCGTTCACTCGGCCCCTCCGATTATGAAAACCGAGGACGGGGTAACACGCAAATAACGGTCGACCCTATCGAGACCTCGACAAGGCTCGGGGGCTCGGGCCAAACAATGCGAGAACAAAGGCCCCACCTTGCCGAGCCCATAGAGTTCCCGGTTGGGATTTCATTGGAAGACAGTATGGGGATTATTGCGATGGCATCCATTATCACCGAACCACGATTCCGGTCTCGGTAACACCCGACCCCAAAGAAAAGTGGGGTCGGACCTTACTCGGGGTCATTAAGGTACGGCTACCTCCTCTCCTTCTTTCGGAACAATCTCCTCGCATTATAATCAGCGGCATAATTCAGAGGAACATATTGGTAAGACCATAAAAAATGAAATCGCAGAAATCAAACAAAACAAGACGCAAAAGCACGAAAGGCGTCCAGACTCGAAAAGTACCGACACTTGTTCACATATTACATATAAGTTATTCTCAAAATTGTTCGACTAATTACTTCCGCGGAGGAGAACCATCTCTTTCAGATTGTCCGCCGTGTTCTTCGCAAGGGGAGCGACCATCTGCTCCATTTCCTCCAACTCTTCATCCTCGTAGGTGGACGGAAAGCCTTCGCTCATCACTTTTAGGTTTATTTCCTTCTCATAGTGGGCGTGGGCGACGGTGAAGGCCTGGGTAATCCCGGCGTGAAAGGCACTCTCCTCAAGCCGCCCACCCGAGCCGTGATACCTCCGACGACACGAGCCGCGGCCAGGCTGGTCTCCACCGGCTCCGTCACATTCGTATGCTAAGAACAACCCCGACCGCAGCTTGTAGAAGATCGTGCTCATCACTCTCACCTGAAGGGCTCTGCGTATAGGGCAACCTCTTTCTCCAAATTGGTGGCGGCGTTCTCAAAGACTCGACTTTCCTTTCACCACGTCGTCAAGCTCCGCCGGAGAGATCGGACCACCTTGACGTCCTCGTCCACCTTCCATTGGAGGGTCTGTGGCCCTACTCTCGGCCTTCCGCCCAAGGTCCCGCTCCATCTCCAGCTCCTTCAGGGACTTCACTGGCCTTCTCATTGGCCGCGGCATTCCTCTGCTGCAGCAGCTCGTCTCGCTCTTTTTTGAGTCCGCAATCTCCTCTCCATCCAAATTAGACCTCGCCGACAGTCCTCGAACATTCCGTGCGCCCTCCGCATCTGGACGCCTGGGCCTCCCGCTCTCGAACAAGAGTAAGTCAAGGCGGCCAAGTCTGCTTTCATGGCCGGGCCTCCTCGGAAAATCCTCTCCGCTCTCTTCTTCATGGAGGAATTGGGATTTATCCCGACTCACGAGCAACAAGAGTCTGAGGAGGAAGAAGGCTGATATCGTGAATACGAGAACACAAAAACACATGAAGAAAGAAGAAAGTCCGTAAAATACCCGAGTGGTAGGGATAACGATCTCACGGAGGGCTCCTCCGCTGGTCCAGGGCGTTCAAAGATGGTCGAGATCCCGATGTCAAGACCCTCCCGCTCCATGCTCTCGGAATGATCATCGAGCGAGAAAAGAGCCGACGCGTCGGGTCTGAGCATCCATCCACTGGGCGGCGGCGGCTCCCCTTGAGGGAGCGGTTTCCTCCCGACAAAGGGGCCGGTGGCGGCTCCTCTCGACCTGTCTTGGCACCACCGCCCCGACTTCGAGGACCCTCCGGCTGGACCCTCCTCCGTCTGGGCCGCTTCGAGCGCCACGGTGGATCCACATGGGCGCCAGACGCTGGATCGCACTGCGCCTCGGGTGCCACCACGACCGCGTCCGGCCGATCTCTGCTTGCGCGCGATCCACGACCACCGTCACCGGCGGTATCACGGTCCTCGGCCGCGGCCGTTCCACGCCCGCCGCCGAAAGAGACCGCTTCGCTCAAGAACCTCCGCGGATGTGGGAGCCACCTTGACGCCGTCGGTTGACGCCAACGCGGCCCCGACATCGGCACCACTCTCTCCCAAAAGCAGGGGTGGCTCCGGCGACGCCGTCTCGTCCCACTTGAAGGGCGAGACTCTTCTTGGGCGCCAAATTTCGAGGGTGACCCGTCCGCAAGAACTCAAGCGCAAAGGTAATAACCATTAAGTCAAAATAAAAAGGGAAAAAGGATGAAAACAGAGGAATCAACAGACTTACGTTGACGTCCCCGGCGTGAAGCGTTTTGGGGATGGATCCCCACACCCGCCTACAGCTCATCCGGGCGGGACCGTTTCATGCCTACCCCCGCCTTTCCGGGCGGGGGGGTCCATCTCGTCGGGCGCGGCCCGGAGTCGCTCCTCTCCATCGTCTCGTCGGGCGCGCACCGAGCCGCCCCTCCATCGTCCTCACGGGTGCGCGGCGAGCTGCTCCCTTCATCGTCGCCTCGAGGATGGCGGCGGCAGTTTCGCCTTCCCCATCCACCGGTCCTCGGCCGCAGACGCCGCTTGAAGAGGCGGACTCCGCCTCCACCGAACTCATCGATTCACTTCCCTCGCGCATGAAAGCGAAGGGCCCCTCGCACGGGTGGGTGGCCACTTGTCGGCGTCTCCTCATCCTCCAGGACGCCCCAATCCACGTCGACGGCTACCTCGTCATCGCCGTCGTCATCATCATCATCGCCGTCATCCTCACCGCTCACGTCCTCTCCCGATCCCGTGCCTCCCGCTTGGTCGTTTCGCCTTCTTCATCTCCTCCTTTGCCTCCTTGTCCCGCTTTCGGCCATGAAGTCGATTCGCCGCCGCCACAACCTTGTCCTTCGCCCAATGGATCAAGGCTATCCTTGAAGACTAGCCCCTCGGCTAGCCCCAACATTACTGAAGCAAGTGTTAAAGAGGAGATTTAGGAGAAAGAAAAGAATGCGGGAGAAGGGGCTTACAAATTGAAGAACCCGAGCTCGGCCGCATTGGAGATGCCCGGGCACCGGATACGATGTCGAGGACCTGCCGGCGGAATCGCCGTCGGCTCCGTCGCCTCCTTGATACGTTGCGCCACTTCCGAATAAGGGAGCGCCTCGTCAAGGAGCACCGCCCCTCGAACGATATCCTCAAGCGTCATCCGGTGCGAGGGAAGCACACGCCATCGGTGGCGCCACCCTCCTCGCGTGGTAGGCACCGATAATCCCCGACCCCTTTACACCCCGACCCTTCAGGGCATGGAGGGCGGAGAGAAGGTCGGAGATGTGCTTCTTGTCTTTAGTCTGGACGCCCCAGCCCCACGACGCCGGGGCACCCACAATAAGATGTCCGGTGTACTTGGTGGGGTGGCACTCACATCATCCCTAACATAAAACCACTCATGAATGCCATCCCTTGTTGGATGTAGCCAGACGCATGTACGGGTAACCCTTCGACCGGGTATGGCGCAGGTGAATGCTGGCACACCCCATCGGCGCATCCACTTCTTTCCCCCCAATCTTCCTCTTCGACAGACTAATTCTAAAGAAATACCGCCACAGATCAAAATGGGGATCGATCCCCGAAACCCTCGCCGCAGAACCAACGAACGCCGCCATATCTCAATCCCATTGGGAGTGAGATCTCGCACTCTACCTCATAGTAATCTAATAGCCCCGGAGAAATCTATGCGCGGGTACCCCGAATCCCGCTCATGGAAGATGGCAAAGGAGACGACATACCCTTCAGCGTGACCGGCTCACCCTCGTCGTCGCGGGAGTAACCACTCTGGGCCGGCGGATAGTGGGCGGAGAAGGCCACGGCGGACGAGGCCCTCCAGACGCCGGAAGTGATGCTTGATCTGCCCCACAACTCCATTGAAACAGAGGGGGGGGCGGCGCAGCGAGCTTAACGGCGGCAGAAACACAAACGCAGGCCGGTCGACGATGGCGATGCGGGCGCAAGAGGCTGGGAAGATTGGCGGCGGATGTTTCAGAACGCAAAGAAAGGGGAGTGAAACACGGGACCCTGGGGGCGAACCCCGCGGTTTTATAGGAGGCGACGACGACGAGAGAAGGCAACCGTCCGCCTCGATCTCCGGGTTCGCCCACGCACGCCATCACAGTCACGTCGCGCGGGACACGCTGCTGCCAGATCCCTATCCTCTCATCCCAAAAATCTCGGCGGACGGTTAGCCTTCCCCAAGCGAATCCGGACTCTCCACCCACCGGGAAGTACAAGCCACAAAGGCCCGTTTCTTTTCTCTTTGGCCCACCTAGGGCCCAAAGAACTCACCGGCCGCCCAACTAAGAAGGAATCCACGAACAATCCGCCACCAAGGGCGTAAGCACCGGTGAGGACGGCCCCGAATCAGTCCCGATCAGCAGGGCGCCACGACCCTCTCGGAAAAACACCCTCCAGCGGTTCTACCCGAATCACCAGAGTCTCGGGGCTACTCTTGTCGGGATCTAATACCAGGTACCCCGGAAGGTGGAACCGATGACCACCGAACGTGAAAAACTTCTAGATGCATAAGGGCTCCATGTCATCCCTTGTTCGAGTAATGTGAGAGTTGGTTCCGCCTCGCCCGACGCCTTGAGGGCGGGCTCGGTCTCGCCCGAGGGCCGAGAGGATGAATTCCGTCTCGCCCGACCGGAGAGGCGGGGTCACCTTACCCGACACCTTTGTAGGATAACCTCGCCTCGCCCCAAAAGCTCAAGGCTAATCTCCGTCTCTTGCCTGACGCCTATAGGGCGGGCTCGGTCTCGCCCGAGGCCAAGGGATAAACTCCGCCTCGCCTGACGCCTTGAGGGCGGGCTCGGTCTCGCCCGAGGGCCGAGGGATGGATTCCGTCTCGCCTGACCCCCCGAGGGGCGGGTCACCACCCGACGGCCCGAACGAGCCTCATACCCGATCGATATCTATCCCTCATAATAATGGGTGCAGGGGCGAGACAAGGCGTTCGGGTCAACCATGGCTCCAACGACCATACCTGCGACTGGCGTGAAAAGGACTGCCGAGGAACGATAGGGTGAAGCTTTAGACCCTTCCGCACCGCAGAGCCCAAAGGTATTACAGTGCGTGCACCTCACCTGTAGAGTTGTAGGCGCCGCCTTGACTCTGGACACGGAACCCGACGAAGATATCGACAACGCTACGCTCCAGGAAAGGATTTGCTATCTCCACGAGCGATGGGTATTCCGTCATCACACGGTGGACCCGAGGGAGCGGCGCCCGCTTCCCGACCCCTCGTCCTCCCAGTCGGAAGGCCTTGACCACGGCGTTACACTGACCCCACCCGCATTCCCCTAACGAGGACTCATGAGAACTCAAGGCGTGCGGAGCAAGGCTGGGGAGGCTCATAAGTCAAAACCAACATCTGCAGCCCCATACCTGCAGCAGGCAGCGATTCTCGTGACTAACCCGACATCCTCTGAGACATCGACAACATTGTAAACACTTATCTTCCTTCGCACTCATCGTGAGTGGAGGACCTGACCAGTAGACGTGAGCCACAAGACTAAGTAGAGTACGCAGCGTCTGGAGCCCTTACCCTTGTAAAGCCGGCCCCTTCGTCTATAAAAGGGGATGCGCTTCTTCCATCAAAAAGGACGGAAGAAAAAGGAGGACAAAACAATAGAACGCACTCACACACATTCAAGCAGCGACGAAGCTCTTGACCACCTTTCAATCCTTCGATCAGAGACTTGGGACCAGTCCCTCTCTCGACAGTTTGTATCCCTTACTACAGATCGTTACGGTGCTAATAACACAAGCAGCAACAAACTGGACGTAGGGACATTTCGCCCGAACCAGTATAAATCCTGTGTCCTTTAGCGCACCATCCGAGCCTAACGCGCATTACTATAAATTCACTTGCCGGTGCTTGTACGAAACACCGACAACCTTATAATCCACGATCGTATACGAACAAGCGAACAGACTATGGTGTCAACCCTGCAAGCTGCCGCAGACATTGTGAACTCAAAATGTGAAAGCTGTGTGGTTGGATTGCAGATGAGGTTGGTAATGATCTGGGATCCAAACTCGAAAAGAAAAATAAATATATAGAAGCAAGGCTGGCCACTGCAGATATTGAAATGGTATCTAGAATGACACATAACTATGGTACTGCTAAGTTGGCCGTACATCTTTAACTATGGAACCTTAGTATGTTAGAAGTAGAGTAATCTGAAAGCACACATAAGTAACCTAGAATCACAATTTTTTTTTTTTGCGTATAGATAATTAATAAATTTACAATTAGCAGCGCTGAAGTAACTTGGATTGGGCCTTGTTTAGATTGCAAGTTTTTTCACTCTCTCTCCATCACATCAAATCTTTGGATACATGCATGGAGTATTAAATGTAGATAAAAAAATAACTAATTACACAGTTTGATTGTAAATTACGAGACGAATCTTTTAAGCCTAGTTAGGCAATGATTGGACAATAATTGTCAAATACAAACGAAAATGTTACGGTACCAAATACTGATTTCTAACTGCCATCTAAACAATGCCTCGGAGAGCATTAGGTGGTTATGTTCCAGGCAGTGCAGCGAACGTATTTTTTAACCTTAAAACAACACGGACTATAAAATTCTTGTAGGAAGATAGAGCATACCTCTGTACCATTGAAGACTTTTTTCCACGGAATAGAATGCCTGTGACCTGGATGTCGTAGGAGCAGCAGAAGACTACGGAGAGATGCAAAGTTAGCAAGCAGACTCATTTTGGGCATTTCAGCGAGCACTTGAAGGGCAGAGAACAACCAAGGTACACAAAACCGAAGCGTGGGACCTTAACGGATCGTACCTTGCTCAGAGAGGAAAGAGAACGTGGGGAAGACATGAGCGCGGGGTCGGCGTAGTCGCAAGTGAAGGCGACTCAACAAAATCGGCGTCCACGGAGGCGGCGGCGGCGACCAGCCCATAGACGCCACGAAACACACACGCCAACGCCGGCAACGAAGCACATCAAGAAGAAGCAGAACACAGTATGGCGGCGGCGAGAGGCACACCGGCGGTCTGCGCGACGACGGTGTGGTGGGGAGGGAGGCGCTTCGAACCGGTCTTGACACTCGGGGCCCGGCGACGGCGGAGCAGAGCGGCGTGGGGATGGCTCCATGGGCGGCCGTGGAGGTAGCGTGGCGTGGGGCGTGATGGCCGATCATGATCATGGCGCCCTGGCAAAGCGATTCTGGCGTGGAGCGAGGCAAGCATGGAGCAGCACTGTGCGCGTGTGCGGCGGGAGAGGGGAAAAGCACGGGCCTGGGCTATACGCTGGAGAAGGCCACAAGGTTCAAGAGTTCCAGGAGGAGGCGAAGGGAGCAAACGGATTGGAAGCACGTGTGCAATCGGACGGCCAGCAGGAGATGACGACGTGGCGCAAGAAGCTCGCGATTTTGGTATACAGAAATAAAGAGAATGATAGATCATCGTCAATCCAAACGACGATGCTCCAAACAACAGCGAGTAACAAACGTGTATCTTAGTGGGACCCTAGGAGGACGACGAGGAGTGGACAGGATCTACCCTCCTCGAGACTATAGCGCCACTTGTAGTGAAATCTGGGGCGGAAGCGAGGCTACAATCCGAGAGATCCAGTGGACCGGATAAGGCCCTGTTTGGTTGAAATGGGTGTGGGAGAAAGTCTATTATATGGGCGGAAAAGTCGATGTGGGGTTGAGAAAAGTTGAAAAGTGTTTGGTTAAACAAGTATAAAATATACCTTTTATCTTTATCTCTCTTGAAACAACTATGGAAGAGCTTTTTATTCCACTAATTTCGAAAAGCAGAAAGCCAAAAGCCAAAAGCAGGGTCAAACCAGCTTTCAAAAATGAACTACGGAAAAGCAGCTGCTTCTGAAAAAACACCCTCAAAAAACAACCCCTTTAATTGCGCTTTTGGCTTTTAGAACCAAAAGTCAAAACCAAAAGCGCGACCAAACAAGCCTAAGTCATCAAGCTGCGAGTTGCGCTTATCTATCTCCTCGTCACCATCCATCTTCCCGCGGTTCCGCCCACCGCGCGCCGCCCAATGTCGTCACGCGTCAACCCGTCCGTCCGTTCCCAATCCCAACCGCTCGTGCCGTTGCTGGAAGGTTTTGTCGTCATGACACGCAGGGTCAGGATCAGGATCCGAGGCGAGCGGTCGTCTCGGCCGTTTCCCCGGTGCAGCCGGCAGGTCAAAAAGCTGGCCTAACTGTGCCGACGCAAGTCGCAACTACGCAAGCGGTGCGCGCAGGTCGCTCTCGCTTGTCACCGGGGACTTGGCGGAGGTGGGCTGAATTGCACCGCAGTCCGCAGGTCCCGATTCTTTCGCTTCACTGGTCGGTCGTCAGGGTCGATCGGTTGGGTGTTCTGGGCGGCTTCTACGCCGTTTTGACGAGGCAGACGCGAGTTGGTTACGGTGCATGGCATATTGGCATGGATAAGCTTTGCTACTGTCTTGCTACGCGAACCTATGTTGTGTTGGCGATGCGATGCAGTCACTTCATCTGCAGCACAGGTTTGGTTTTGGGAAATGGGAACCGTAGACTACGTATGGAGTGGAGTATGGACGACCATTTAAAAAGGACGAGCACATTCCATGCTCTTACTTTCAAACAAAACATGTATCACGGGTGCCTTAAAGTATACTAAAGCTCTGTAAAACTCTGCTTACTCTTTTCTGATGCTTGGTTGGCAGTTGCTTTGCCTTTTGTTTCCCTATCATATCACCAATAAATGGATCGCCATACACTCATTCCTTCGACCACAGCCGGCTTGCTTTGCTATCTTCAATTATTTTGCTTGTTTGCCCTTTAAGAACAGCACGGGAAATTAAGAATAGACAATTTGTGTGTTGTGGGGTGCTTTATCCCTCGGATCAATTGATGGGCCGTTCTGCTTTCGAAATGCTCAACGCATCGGACCGCATTATGGGTGCCTTTTTATGTGTCCCCCGTTTTGCTTTGAGCATATAACAACAGAGCACACATGATCTCGGCGAGATGTAGCATGACATAAACCTGTGTACGAGTAATGCATGAGTGTATTTGATTTGGTTAGTTGTTGCCAACCCTGACCGAACGAACACATCAGACCATGCCACTCGCCATCATGATGCTTTACTATAGTTAATTAATTAGCCAGTACTCCCTCCATGGGTTTTTATATGTCCTATTAGGTTTATCCTACACCAAACATTTATATTTTTAACCATCAATTTTGAGATATCCTAGTATGAAAGTATTTGTTATAGTAAATCTAAAACATAAATATTATGTTGTTAATATGTATATTTTTTTTTAAAATGATGGTTAAAGTTAGTAATGTTTTGCATGTTCACTTTTGTGGGCAAAAATTCAGTGCGGTAGCACGAGCACGTATGTACTTGATCAATGGGCTTGCATTGGGAGGAGGCTTATTTGTGAAGCAATAGCATGTAGTCATATATTATCACATGAATATAGAGATAGAGACGAGTAGCACCTCTGCCTCTAATACATGGTCGCTGTTAATCAAAATTTCCATAGATAGGTAGCAACACCATCTTTAATAATAAATCAAAGAAAAGAAAAAAAGGCCTATTGAAGAGCCCGGCAAATCCGTCAGAGCCCCCTTACTTTCCCCGCATCATGCCTCATTCTTGAGGGGTCAACTCGTGCACCGACTTTTCTGTTTGTTCCATTTTTCCCACCAGTGCTCATACAAATGCCAATTCTTCTTCTCAACCGTGCATTGCCTCTACCGCCGCATGCCTCAAATCTAGTGTCATTGTCCCTCCCTTACAAATCCTTCCCCACTTGCCTTGGCAGATCGAGGAGGCTAGGCAGAATCCCAGCTTTGGTTGCCGAGCCCAACCACCCCTGCACGTCGTCCCCGGTGCCAGTTCACTAGAGCTCGACCTTCCTAGTTCTGGTCCACTCAAGCTTGTCACTCCCTGTCGCCATCATACCTTCAACACGTGGGCTTCCATCCTGGCACCCTCTTGCCTGAGGTCGAGCTCTTGCCTGAGCTTGGCCTCAACAATGCTCCTTCGCTCGACTTTGGCCTCCTGGATAACTTCTTGCCTTTGCTCGGCCCAAGGAAGGCAGAAAGTATGGTTTTTGATTTGGGAATTATTGTTGGAGCTAAGTCTAGAAAATACTCTCTCCGTTCTAATCTATAGGTCGTTTTGGCATTTCTAAATACACAACTTTTATTACGTATCTAGACATATAGGTCCCGTTCGCTTCGCTGAAAAAACAAACCGAAACACTGTTCCGGCTGATTTGTTGTGAGAGAAAAACACTGTTCATGCCGAAAAAACAAGTTGAAAAAGACGGATTATAAGAGAAACGAACAAGACCTATATATCTAGGTGTTACAAATGTTTATGTTTATGTTGTTTAGATTAAGCTTACTCCTTATTTGGAGTTTAGCTCGTTCGTGAGAAATTTAAATCCTCGTGTGATCTTCGTCGCCTCTAACCTGAAGTATTTCTATCAAGTGAGACCACTGTTCAAACAAGTTCCTCTTTAAAATACGAGAAATTGATGAATCATACGCTCTTTTTGTTATAAAATTGAACCGGTTCTTATAAAATTCCTATATGGTTTTATGGAGAATTCATGCGTCCCAAAAAAAAAAAGATCCTAAAGTCATCACTTAATAAAACTCTCAAGCACATGGTACTCCGGTGGTACACATGTACAGACGTACAGTGATGGTCCGTCCGTAATCTCACTGATTGTTGCTGTCCCCTAAAGTTGCAAAACGGAGACCCACGCGTCCACCACCATGGATCAGTCGGTCCAGCGCAGTGCGCCAGTGCCACTGCTGCCCGTCCGTCTCCACGCCCACCTAACTAATTGCGACCCTACCACCTAACAGCAAAAACCCAGCACGCCATGCCAAACCCAAACCAAACAACCAGAAACCTCCCCTCCCCCCCTGACCCTCCACTCCGCTGTAGCCACCACTCCACGACGTCCTCCCGAACGGCGAACGCTGCCCGTCCAGCCTGCCGTTTGCCGCCGCAAAAACTCATCGAAAACCTTTAAAAAAAACCTCGCGCCGGATCACGGAAACGGACGACAAATCGCCGTGCGCCAGCGGCCAGCGCGCAGCAGAGCTCCAGAGAGGAGGCGGGGCTGCGGCCTGCGGGGGAGACGGAGGAGGTCCCGCGAGCGCCTCCCCGATTAGAAGCCGCGTGCTCTGCTATAGTCGCTAGTCGGCTTTGTGCGCGCGTGCTCTGCTGCCTGCTACCCCGCCCAGGCGCCCACCCGGCCGCCCCATTTTGTTTACTGGGTCCAGTCCCCGACCCGAATCTTTTCCCTCCTCACGCACCGCAGCAGCAGCCAGCAGCAGCAACTCGCGCGTGCAGCGTGTCGGAGATGTGATCGGAGCCCAGCTGTCGGTCCGAGTTTTGTTTGCCTCTGGACCGTGGCGCGGGGAGGAGGCAAGCTGGCGGTGGGATGGGTCGGCGCGGAGGAGGAAGAGGAGCAGGAGGGGGAGGTTCGGGCGGCTGTGCTCTCCTCGCCGCCGCCTTGGTTGTCTCGACGCTCGTGATCCAGGGTGCTGGAGGTACGTACTACGTACGGGTCGCCTCTGGGGTTGGTCCGGGGGAGTTTGGTGGTTTCCTCTTTCCTGTGGGTAGTTTTATCAGGATCACGCGTGCTTGGGTGCTCATGTAGTTTACAGCTTATTTAGTTACTCCTGACGATTTTGGTGGTCCGAGCTGTCGAAACAGGAGAGTGGAGCGTTACCTAGTTTGCACTTCCCTTATTTTTTACAGTTATAAATTGATGGCTGAATCATGTGCTCCACTTTAGACTTAACTTTATTCGAACCTTTGATCTGTTTGGAACGCAGACTAATTCTAGGTGGTACTGTTTGTGATTTGTCGTGTGTCCTAATAATGTCATAAACGTCCCATGCTTAAACGATGAAGAATATCCACTTAAATTCAAATTCTAGATACAGATCTTGAAGTTTGCTTGGTTACAAGAAAAGAAGTTTATGCACCTGAAATTTGGCATGATCGATTCGATATCCGTCGTGTAGGATGCCTATTGGTTTTATTTTAACAAGTGAATGTGGCAATGTTAGTGCTTAACTCTGTTATAGACCTAAGACAGTGCGCAATGGCCTAAGACAGTGCGCAATGGCAACTTTGGATGAAATTACTACATACTAGTTTACAATGATTGCAGGGCATACCAGTAGTGTTTGAGGGGCAAGAGACGAGGCTCTACATTTTAGATATAAAGCACTAGTTCTTTAGTTCAAACCAGCATCTAGATTAGTGTTTAGCCGTACCTAATCATATAATGCCCACATTCCTCAATAACTGCTTCAGTTAATCATATCTTTTAGTTTAGCACTGTGTTGTGATAGTTTACGAAGTACACTGTCAGCTTATTTTCACCATAGGTTCTTCAATCCTAGAAATTTTCTTGATGGTAAAGAAAGATGAAAAATCTATTGTACTGAATTTTACTCTGTCCCACTAGGAGACAAACAAGTTCGTCAATAGCATATGACACTTGTATGCTGGTAAAAATCATTGAACATTCTATTTGACACCTATTTTTTTGAAGGGTTGAAGCAATCTCATGCACCCGCTGTTGCTTGCAAAGTTCTTCTATCCATTACGAATTGGCATCCACAAAATTACTTGGATGATGTACTTCATCCATCACAAGTACAAGATCAAAGACTCGAACGCTTAGGTCTGTAACCACAAAACTGTATAATTAATGTTTTGCAATTTTCACTTTTATTATATATCGTGATGGGTGTTTCTGAGGTAGAAACAATCGTCCATATTGTTTCTTTGTTAGGATTAACCGCAAAACCACCCGCAAGAACTACTATTTGTTGTACATGTTAGTAAATGGTAGGATCAATATGCAACCCATCAATCAACCAGACGACCATGAAGTTCTACTTTGTGACTGAAAAACGGATGATTTTTCCTCTTTTTTATCTGCTTGGAAATGGCTGCACACTTCTAATAAGTTGCCTTCCACAGGTGAAACTGTTTCACCACCTAAACAATCAGTACTGACTGCAGTGGAACCTAGTGCTCTTGACCATTTTTATCAGTAACCAAAGAGAAAAACGTCCCCATCTATGCAGAGCCCAGAGCCAATTGTTGAGGAATTTGTTGAACTCTATCTGCATCTTAACCTTTAGAATCAGTTGGTATGATGGTTTCTTATTTTTACATTATTTACAGGCCAAGATGTCCCATCATTTCAAACTGGCAATGAACTTCCAAATCCTCATCTCCATCAAGTGCCTGCTGCTTTGCCATCTCTTCCAGTTCAACCACATGCGCCTCATCCTAAAATTTCTGCTGACACTCCAACTGCTGCACCTTCTTTTCAAAAGATGCCCTGGTGTAAGTACTATATAAGTTCTGGCACATGTCGTAACTCGTAACTGTTCACCACAGTCGATCAGTCTTTACATTCTCTAATTTCATTTTTTAAATTTTACCTGGGACCAGCATCTCAACCTTATCCATATCTTCCTTCTATCAGAAGTCAATCAACACCACCAGCTCCTTCACTCCTTATTGAACACTGTAAGATTGTTTGATCTAAGGATATACTATGCCATAAACTATGAGCTAATGAAATGGCAGAGTTTCTCATACTTGCTAACCTGAATCTGTCACAACCTATCATTTGCATGGAAGCAGATCCTCAACCATCTCCTACTCCAACAAGCCAGGAGACATCTAAAGTATATGTTGCTTCACCACCTGCAGAATTTCCGAATCAAAGAAAGCCACCACTAGGAGGTATTGATCGCTTGGTGTCTGGCTGGAGCTGGCCAATTATACTTGTCACTGACTGCAGCAAATAAGGAATTGTTGAAAATTGGAATAGCAGGGAAGAAATCATTCCATCCATTAGTCCCCCTTGTAGTCAAGATAAGGATGGTGTATCAGTTGCCAGACCTCCAAATAACTTTACTAGTGCACAGCATATCACCTCCAAAAGGTGGAGTCAACTTAATGCAGTGTCTAAAGAATCTATGTTTTTTTAAAAGAGGTGTACTGATCATCCTTTCCCTTCAAACCCAGCTATCTTTACACCAATTGATGTGAACAGAGACAAGGTTCCTGTTGCTCCACCTTCTATACATCGTGCTATTCCGCCCGCACCCCCCACAACAGAGTTCAACTTCACATTCAAATTGTACTGGACTCAACTAGGCCATGCTCTGATTTTATCATTTGCATTTACACATTCCAACCGTACGATATACAATATCTTTTTAGATAATGGAATAGTAATATCCAGATGATGTACAAATATCTGCTCTCTTCATCACCAATCACTTCTCCTGCCATCCATAGTATGGTACACATGTTGCTGCACCTCGTCACTCCAGGGAAATCCTCTGTCCCTTCATCCTCTTCACATTATGCACATATAGAAGGCCGCCTTCTCCTAAAACTCAAGACTTGATAACAATATGATAGTCAGGCTCACTTCCTTCACGATCACAAAGTGCTCCACCCACAGATCATATAAGGTGCATGATGTTCAGATTGCTGGCCCCCAAAGCATTTAGTGTTTTTAAATTTTCCACATATCAAAAGTGTACCATATGTGTTTGAGAGTTCATGAAAATTATATTGGCTCATTTCTGAGTCAGTTCCAACAATGTGCTTATGTCTGACCTGCTGTTCCCCCAGTATCAGTGACTTCACCGCCATTGCCTGCAATTGGCCGACGAATGCAAAGTATGTTTCTCAAGCAGTACTCGTACAAGTATATTTTATCTTCTAGAGTATGATCAACATACTATTTATTCTGCTACATTGTGCAGGTCCAGCAGCTTCTCCAGAAACATCAGTTCATCCAGCTAAACATGGCAAGGATCATGGAGCTCCAGTTACAGCACCTTCAAATGTTAGTCATCAAAATTCCATGCCTGCGAATAATATACATGGAAAAACTCATGGACCTCCAGTTGTGGCACCAGTAAAGAGAAGGCATCACCACTTGCCTGCAAATAATTCGTATGTGAAAGGTATACTACCAGGCACCAACCACACCTAGTCCCATTATGAACCTATTGTTGATGATTCATGAAGTTAATGTCGTGCAGGACCTGCTGTTTCTCCCTCAAAGTCTCCCATGATCCACAGGAAAGGACATGGCATTGCTGCACCTCCAAAGGAACATTCGAGCTATTTACCACCTGCAAATCATAGACACCACAAAGGTATGTACGTACTAAAAATACTAATGAAAATTATATGTTCATCTCAGTAAAGTGATGTTTGATGCAGGTTCTCCTCGTCCTGCTCCGCGTAAAAGTAACAATACTTCTGCACCAAGCCATGGATATCCTGGTAGTCCTGCACCTGCACCTGCACCTGCACCTGTACATTTGCCTCCGTCAAAAGGAAAGGGACAAGGAAATTCTGCTCATGCTCCACGTCATCCCAATCAATACCATTCACCACCATATTCTCCAGGTTATCTCTTGCTCATTACATTGCCATTTGTTCTAGCTGCAACAAATGTTCCAGCCATGCCCCCTAGGAACAGCACTGAACAAGCATCACCATTTTGTGCTCATACTAACATGTTGAAGTTTGGTTATGTTTGAGCATGCATGCTGCCAACATTGAGCGTTGAATTGAAACATGAAAGTTATGAGACATCTCATGCATATGAATAAGCGAAAGACGTTTGCAACAATAATCATGCACTTGATTCAGATTCAACATTTAATCCACAAAATTGGTCAAGACTTCTTGTCTTGCCCTACTATGCACTTTTTAATGTGTTTGAAATATTGGTCACACATGCCTCAAATAAGTTTCCAACCTATATCAAAATGGATTACATCTTGTTTTGCGAGAAGTAATTTAGGCTTCCATTGCTACCATTACACCTATGCAGGATCAGCTCTACCGCCTGCGCATCCACCTGACACTCCTGCATTTAGAAAGCCCAAGGCTTTGGCACCAGCGCCTAGTCAATCGCTGCTACCTCCACCAACAAATTCATGTATGCTGAGTATACTTTTGTGCCATTTGCGTTCATAAATTCAAAAAATCAGCTACTGATTGCTTAGCTTTGGTCTGTTCATCTTCGTTTTGATTTTGCTAGACTGCACCTGCTCAGATCCTCTGACCAATAGTCCTCCAGGAATGACATGCCTCTGCGTGTTGCCAATAAAAGTTGAGCTTCGCTTTGGTATAGCATTGTACACGTTCTTTTCACTTGTCCCTGAACTTGCACAAGATATTGCATCTGGAGTGTTCATGAATCAAAGTCAAGTTCGTGTTATGGGAGCAAATGCTGCACCTGATGACCCTGAAAAGACAATCGTCTTTATTGATCTTGTGCCACTGGGACCAAAATTTGACAACGCGACAGCATTTTTAGTATTTGAAAGGTTTTGTAATAAGCAGGTCATCATAAACCCTGCGCATTTTGGAAAGTATGACGTATTGTATGTTCTTTACCAAGGTGAGAGTTCTCCACAACTTCACGTTGTTCCACTGAATATCAAATTTCTAATTATTTTAGCCTCTTCAACCTTTCTTGCTGATATTCCAGTATTTGATTTGAAACACAATTCATTTTGTATTATTCAGGTCATTAGTTCATTTTTGCTCTTTTCTCCCTTACAAAGCATGGTTGTGATATGCACGGTATCATTTACTCGTGCAGGTCTTCCTCCGTCACCACCGGCAGCAAGCATGAACAATGGTCTTAGCAATGTAAATGATCCAAGTTTACATCCACTTGCTGCTGATGTGGGAAATCATAGAGAAAGAAAAGGCAGGGGCATAATTATAATAATTATTCTATCAAGTGTATTTGCTTTTATTTTATGTGCTGGAGCTGCACTGGTGGTTTATTTCAAGCTTAGAAACCGCAGCCATTTAACTGAAGCATCACTTGTGCCAACAAAACCCGCAGGTAGTTCTATCGGTGGATTATCATTAACTTTTTAGTCCGTGCCTTTGTGTGACATCTTCAAAAGGCAGCAAAATGCAGCTTAGTTGCCACCCCTTTTTTTCTAAAAACATAAGTTGCCACCCTTTTTTTTTCTATGAATACATGAGTCATGTCCATGTGGCAGCAGATAGTAATACATCTTTAATAGTTATTCCCTCTGGTCACAAATACTTGACACATTTGACTTTCACGGTTTCGATGTGTATAATTGACCACTATTTTCTTCTAGAATATAGTTTTAAAATTCTTCAAATATAAGAGATTCTGCAAGTATTTTGAACACAAATCAACACATATAACTTACACGTTCCCAAACTAAATAATGTAATAATTATTTGTGTTTGTAATTTTTATGGTTTCATAAAATCATGTCGTAGATAACAAGTTGACCAGAGGTAGTATATTATATAGAACAACCAGACTTCAATGGTCATACTTTCCTTACCTTAGGTGCGGAAAATTAGTGCACCAATATGCTTATCCTGTTTTAAGCTTTCAAGGGCATTGAGAAAGCGAAAAATGTTGTTTTTATAGCCAAAAACAAATGTTTGCATATTCAGTTAAGTACTCAATTTCATGCTTCATTGGTAAAGTACTTGGACCATCTTTGAGAAATTTTAAGACTTACAGTTACAATTTTATCAAATCATTAATCATGATGCTGGTTGTATCCCCCCCCTCTCAATGATTGCATTGGAAATGCAGGTCCTGGTTCTGCAATGGTGGGGAGCAGGCTAGAAAGCAGACCTATTTCGGCATCACCATCCTTCAGCTCAAGTTTGGTGGCATATAAAGGATCTGCCAAAACGTTTAACCTGGTTGAGATGGAGAGAGCTACACTAGGATTTGATGAGTCCAGAATTATTGGTGAGGGTGGTTTTGGGCGGGTCTATGAAGGTATTCTTGAAGATGGAGAACGGGTTGCTATCAAGGTTTTAAAGCGGGACGATCAGCAAGGTACCCGGGAGTTTTTGGCTGAGGTTGAGATGCTTAGCCGATTGCATCATAGGAACTTGGTTAAGCTGATAGGTATATGCACAGAGGGGCATAGCCGATGTTTGGTATATGAGCTTGTTCCAAATGGCAGTGTGGAATCTCACTTGCATGGTAAAATTTCTTCTGTGCCATAACTTCACTTTCTAAGACTTTCTTCATTTCATCATATAACTTCTCTTTCATCACTTAATTTAGTCATTTTATTGGCTAGAGGTGCAGTAGATGAGGCAAACACTTAACACAAGAAAAGGCAGATTATATTCTGTAGTGGAATGGAATAGAGCTGTTATGACTGTTACTCACACGATACCTATCAGTGCTAGTTTGAATTGCATTGTTTCAATTTGTTGATACTTTATACCAACAAAATACAAGCCAGTGAATTAGAATTCTTGGTATGGTTCATGGAATCATGGTTGTGTAGTATCTATCTTCAAGACTTCAATCTACTCTTAGTTAACTTGCTTGTACACTATATTTTCTTGGACATCTGAAATCGAATATTATTATAATTCTAATCAGGATCAGATAAGGGAGCTGCTCGGTTTGATTGGGACGCTAGGCTCAAAATTGCACTTGGTGCAGCCCGTGCACTTGCATATTTGCATGAAGATTCAAGTCCACGTGTCATACACCGTGATTTCAAGTCCAGTAACATCTTATTGGAACATGACTTCACCCCAAAGGTGTCAGACTTTGGCTTAGCAAGGACAGCTTTGGGTGAGGGAAACGAGCATATTTCAACTCGTGTTATGGGAACTTTTGGGTATGCTGAATCTGAACTTACTATCTTTACTTTTTCATAGTTGATTCAATATCATCAACTTATATTACAAATTTATTGTCAATTTCTTTTAGGTATGTTGCTCCTGAATATGCAATGACTGGGCATCTTCTTGTAAAGAGTGATGTTTACAGCTACGGTGTTGTTCTTCTTGAGCTCCTTACAGGGAGGAAACCGGTAGATATGTTAAGACCTGCTGGACAAGAAAACTTAGTCGCATGGGCTGGTTCTCTTCTGACAAGCAGGGATGGTCTGGAATCAATCATAGATCCTTCACTTGGGAGCAGCATTCCATTTGACAGCATCGCAAAAGTAGCAGCCATTGCTTCTATGTGTGTTCAGCCTGAGGTGGATCAGCGCCCATTCATGGGTGAAGTAGTTCAAGCTCTAAAGTTGGTATGCAATGAAGGCAGCGAGTTCAATGAATCCACAAGCTTTAGCCAAGATTTGCATATCCAAGATGTTGAGGCTATGAGTAGAGCAAGTATGGATATAGACGTTGACCCAACGCTATCTGCCGAGCTGTTCACTTCATCAGCGCGTTATGATGCTACGGATGTGTCTGGTTCTTTCCGAAGATACTCAAGTTCAGGTCCTCTAAGAGTAGGGAGAGCTGGATTCAACAAAGAGAGGGGCCTGTCAACAGGCAGCTCAAGCGAACACGTTGGGCTACAAAGGTTTAGGATTGATTCAGAATAGTCAGCCTGCAAGCAGCTCATGAGATGATGTGCGCATCGAAGAAATACGCATTGGACACATTTTTCCAAGCCAGATTTCGTACTTATATATCGTGAATATATGTGAAAAATGGCGAAAGGTGTAAACATCAGTGTGCCAGCTTCACCTGTGACCGGGAGTTACCTCCTGGGTCTGGGTGGCTTGGCAATGGAGGCAGTGCAGAACTGAACAGTTACGGCTGCTGTCTACTGCTCCCGTCGACTTCTTTGGAAGCTGAAACAAGACTTCACACAGATTTTTGTACAGTTCTAGAGATGTATAGATGCTTTTAGGAAAACGAGGTGTACGCAAGCAGAGTTTTTCAGCTGTAATTCGCCATGAACCGTAACAGGTTTTGCCGTTGCAGCACGTGCAAAATCAACTAAAGGGTGCTCGTGCACGCAGTGTCACCATTTTTGAGTTCAATGGGAAAAAAATCATCTTGATTGGACGCAACCTTTGCACATTTATCTGTTGCCCATATATTGTCACTGATGCTGGATTTTTTATTTGTTAATTAATGTCAGACAACGAAAGATGGTTCTTTGGTCACTACGAATGTGACAAAACTGGATAGTTTTGGTGTACAGGCAAGGCAATGTCACAAACGAAGTGAGCTTACAACATGGGCCCGGAAACTTGTGCCTGGTAAATTTTGTGATTTCAGGCATGTCCAGACACAAGCATAAAAAACCCCGACCTGATAGCAAAAGAAAAACTACAGGAGTCAAGATGACACTACCACATTAAATGGCTGCAATTGCATTCCAGGTTACAAGCGGTCAAAATACATTTGGTGGCCATAGTTCAGACGGGAGCAAGACAAAATCAATCACATATGCCATGCTGAATACAACACCTTCCTAGAACAAACCACACTGAAAAAATAGTGGGGGCTGGGCAGTATTCATCTGGTAGTTGCCATAGCCTACATCGTTACATCCAAAATGTAGGGCCACCTGCATCAAATCATTTGCACGGCCAAGGAAGCCGGTAATCGGCAGAGAAGATGAACAAAAAATAGACATTGCACCAAACAAATATTGAGGGCAAAATACTAAACAAACCAAACTGGTAAACAGGAGAGAAAAGATCGTCGTCACCACAAGAACTAAGACACCTACGGAGTGTGTACATGTCTGCGTGTTAGGCTGCTAAAGGAGCTTCCTTTTCCTCAGCTGCAACATCTTGTTGGTCAGCTGCAGCTGGAGCAGCGTCCTTTTCTTTGTCTAGAGATACAGCTGCTGAGAGCCAATCTGAAGCTGGGGGTCCCATTTCAGGCTCCACTTGCCCATGAACATTCAGAGGGGTGACAGATATCTGTAGGTTGTAAAGTGGGGTGAATACTTAGCCATTTGAACGAGGAGAGAGAGAGGGAGGGAGGGAGGGAGATGGGAGCTCACAAATCCATTCTCCAAAGCTCTCAAATCGACATCCTCATCTAAATCTTCATGTCGCTTCTCGACAAACTGCATTTTGATGTAACAAGAGAAGAAAACAGTTCTCAGTATGCCTTCTAGACTCGTAAATATAAATAACAGTAGAATAGCTCAAGTCAAAGAAGCAGTTTGTACAACAACCAACAATGTGATTAATTTCTATGTCGAATTGACTAGAAAGTGTAATCACCTCAGCACGGAATAACTTCTTCACTACTTCTCGAATCTCTTGTTTACCAGCAGCTGCAACAGACTCAACCTCGACCATCTTTCGTTGAGCACTAACTCTGCGTGCAGCTCCCTAAAGATGAAGGCAACAATCAGTTCAATAATGTGCTGGCCAGGACATGAAAAATTTTCCGTGCCATAAAGAGATATCATCTTACTGCTGCAGATGCATCCTTCCCAAGCTGAGCCAGCTGAATACCGAGGCTTTGATGCATGCCCATGAAGTGAGTAGCAGATGAGGGCCTGCTTGCTGACACAGCTTGCCAATTTTGAGCAGGACTGTATCCACTCTGTTTGGTCAACTTGAAACCCTGGCATCAGAAGAGATATAAAATTAAATAGTAATTAGATTTAAAGGGGAAGAATGCAAATCAACTCAAGATAAATTCAAGTGATGTGATTCGCCATTATCATTATGTCCACAGATCATAATTGGCTTCTACTTAGCAAGAGGTTGACATGCTTTGCAGATAATTGAATAAACCATATGATTAGCATATTCTTATGAAGAAAGCTTGAGGAATATTGGTGCGCTTGTGGATGAACCACTAAGGTAATGCCTACAGGCTTAGCATTCTGTCACAGCTCAGCAGTCAAAGTCAAGCTATGAACTTATAATGGATGAAAGCAGCAATTAACCCACTGGGACACAGATTGAGACAGTGCCGCACTAGGCTACAGCATACATGGCAACATGGTACTCAAGGAAGTTCAGAGCCAAGATGTCAGATAGATCCACATGATTATTATAATGTTTTAAGTCGATATAACAAGTGAGGTAAGTCCTAAGTAATAGTGAGGAAATTGAAGCAGTATATGATGCTTAGCCGATCTTATAATTGCAACTTCTTGCTCTAGCCGGTCACAATGGTGGGCCCAAGATATGATTTTAACTAAGTGCCAAAGTACAATAACCAAATGAGTTCACGTAATCCTAGAGCTTTGGTGTAACCATTCCCTCTAAAGTGGAGTTTTAAGATTCAGAGTATCATTGAGAAAATGACCTTATTTGCAGATGGTGCACTTGGAACTCCAATATTCAGTAGGCATCCTCTGAAGAAAGTTCCTTTCACAATGTCATCCAAGGCAGCATTTATCAATGGTAAACAGGCCTGAGCTGCATCCTTGAAGTCACTGTCTTTGGTTTCATCCTTCTTCCTAGTCACATATACCCATCACGTATTGTTATTGTCATGGACCAGTCACATTAATGATGTAGAAAATTTGAAATATAAATTCAATACAGGTAGGAGCATCTCACCAATTCAATGAGATTGCAATTGAAGGCACCCCATACACTAAGGCCTCCCTTGCAGCAGCAATGGCAGAAGAGTGGAACCTATAGAGTTCTAAAATGAATCAATAATAAAATAGAAAATGGACAGTAAATAGACCATTTCTGAAATAAGAGCATACATCTCATATCCACAATTTGGTCTTGTGTTGATACCGCTGATCACCTGTATAAACAAATTTAAGTTGTTATTTTTAAAACCACAAATCAAATTACCATCATGATAGTAACATTTGGAAATCCAATTCCGAAAGAATAAACAAGTACGGTACCAAAGCAGGAGACGACCATGGAAACAGCCTCCCAGATAAGGCCAATGAGACACAGTCAACCGGCGTGCCTAAGTTTGCAACGATCAAAGTCAGCAAAGATAAAATATTGGATCACCGGGCTCAGGAATGCGTCACCCAAATTGCGCACAATTAAATGAACGGCCCTCACCTGATATCTCAAAAGCTTTAGCACCTGTGAAATCCACGGATGTCGCGGTGATGGTTTCACGGATGGTAATTGAGTGGCCACAGGCTGGCTTGTCCCTTCAAATAAATAAAGGGTCGCATATCAGTTCAGCTCCACAATCACAGGCAAATGGCAACAAAATCACTATGTAATGGCAGCAAACAGGGCGTCCCAAATCGGGACTACTTAATCTCCCAACAAATCCAATGGAAGCAAACAATATTTTGCGATCATGAGAGCAATGTAAGGGGAAATTAAGATGCCTGGGTTTTCGGATTGCAGCACGTACGATTCGGGGGCACACACGTGGACGTCGCAGCGGCCGCCGGCAACGAGGGCGTCGACGAGCGCCGCGAGACCCGCCGACCGGATCCCCCCGGCACAGGTCAGCAGCACGATGGGCCTCGCCGGCGCCCCATCTCCCGCGGGGGCATCGGAAGCCTCCGCCTCCGGAGCCGAGGCCTCAGCCTCGCCGGCTGCGGCGGCGGTGCTGACCTCGGCCGCGGGCGTGCGGCGTGCGGCGAGCACGGACTGGAGGTTGGAGACGAGCGCGGCCGGGAGCGGGTTGCGCTTCGGAGCGTCCTCGCCGGAGGTCGACTCCATCGGCCTCGTCGCCGGAGAGAGGTTATTTGCCTGCCGCTTGTCCCGGGGATCGGGAGGAGCGGCGAAGAGGGGAAGAGGGAGAGAGAGGTGTACGGACGAAGGAAGGAAGGAAGGAAGCGGCGGTGGTGACGGGGAGGGTGGAGGGAGGTGGAAATGGGCGATTTTGGTCGGGACCACATTCATACAATATAGATGCACTTTGGCCCCGTTTAGTTTCACCCAAAATCCAAAAAATTTTGTGCAGTACCTGTCACATCGAATCTTGCGGTGCATTCACGGAGTACTAAATATAGACGAAAAAAAAACTAATTACACAGTTAGCCGAGAAATCATGAGACGAATCTTTTAAACCTAAATAGTCCATAATTGGATAATTTTTGCCAAATACAAACGAAAGTGCTACAGTAGCCAAAAGCCAAAAATTTTCGGAACTAAACACGCCCTTACTTATCGTTCGCCCGAGTGTCATCGTAACGAGTGTCATCTTTGCAATTTTTTGTTTTTATGGAAATGGGACATTTAACTTTTTGCCATTCTTGTAGATGGAATTCCTTCGTTTGTCATTTTTACACGGACACCTACATATTTGCCATCGTAAACAGTAGCATTCATAATTTTTTGCTATTTTTACTGATGTGGCATGCCACGTAGTCAGCCACGTGGCAGCGCCTCTCCTTTCGCTGTTGCTTCTCTCTCCCTCCACTCGTTCACATGTGGGCCCCACCAGTCAGGTTCATCTTCAACCTCTGGGCGCTGGGAAGAAACCACCGGTTTCCACATGGCCCGCACCCACCACCCCTTCTCGCCACGTCGTGCCGCCCTTACAGCTCCTCTCCGCCGCGCCGCTTGCCGACCCACGTCGCATGCGCCCACCACGCCTTCAACGCCGCCGTCAGTCTCGCCTGCCACCAAGACGCAGACCGCTTCTCCGAAGTCGTCCCTTCGCCACATGAAGCATCACACGCCCACGCGGCCATTACGTCGCGGTCACTCGCCATACGCGCCACCATGCGCTTACCGCTTCGCTCACACTCGGACACGCCATCATCGTCCGCGCTTACATCATCGGCCACTCGGTCATCCGAGCTGGCCCGCTGCCTTGCTTGCGTGATCGCCGCCGCGCCACGCCTCAAATTTCAGCCCGCATCGGCCGCGCCCGCCACGCTTTAGTTCGGTTAGCAGAGAACATAGGAGAGATCATCGGATGGATAAGAGAGAGACAGTGAAAAATGATTCACGTTTATTGCATGAAGACCTCTGCACTATGGGGATAGTTTCTCCGATGGCCAGAGGTTGAAGATGAACCTGATTGGTGGGGCCCACATGTCAGCGAGTGGAGGGAGAGAGAAGCAGCAGCGGGAGGAGAGGGGCTGCCACGCTAGCAGGCTGCGTGGCATGCCACATCAACAAAAATGGTAAAAAAATAGGAGGGTTACTGTTTACGATAACAAATATGTAAGTGACCGTATAAAAATGATAAACGAAGAAGTGCCATCGGTAGAGATAGCAAAAAGTTAAATGTCACGGTGGAAATGGACTGAAATAGCCAAATGGGCTGGGCGCGCGTTCTTTATGGATTTCAAGGCCGGGCCCGCTTTACGTGTTGGGTGAGGCTCCTTTTCTGACCTGCACAGATTTGGGGAAATGTCGAGTACAGATTCAGCCAAATCCGGTTGCGTCGTCATTTGATGATTAACCGTCCATTTGGAACTTGAAACCTAAACCACTGAAGGAATTTTTTTACTTTGGGATTAGCTAGAGAGCCATTTTTTTTTAACTAGAGAGAGAGCCTTTCTTTTACCGATGCCTGTTCAGTATCAGGGTCTTCGCTTTTTTATATGTGGACACACTTTTTATCACCGGCCGATCTAATCAGTCATTCTCAATTGCAGTGTTGGTTTGTTTGACTAAAGAGTCGTACCTTAGGTTCGAATAACAATGTACAGTACGGAGCACACATCCATGATAGTATTCTTTCCAATCCAAATTATAATTTACTTCAGTTTATTTTAAGTTAGATTACTCTGACTTTAGAAGAATACATTAATATCTACAAGTTCAAATTAGTATAGTATCAAGACATATTTGTATGTTTCATTAACGTGTAGTAAATATTTCTATAAACTTATCTAGATTAGAAAAGTTTGACTTGGTATACATAACCGGCTAATGGTTTCTGGCCGATCTAATCAGTCATTCTCAATTGCAGTGTTGGTTTGTTTGACTAAAGAGTCGTACCTTAGGTTCGAATAACAATGTACAGTACGGAGCACACATCCATGATAGTACTCTTTCCAATCCAAATTATAATTTACTTCAGTTTATTTTAAGAGATTACTCTGACTTTAGAAGAATACATTAATATCTACAAGTTCAAATTAGTATAGTATCAAGACATATTTGTATGTTTCATTAACGTGTAGTAAATATTTCTATAAACTTATCTAGATTAGAAAAGTTTGACTTGGTATACATAACCGGCTAATGGTTTCTGCGCCTGATAAGCCGGCTGAAGCTGATTTGTTGTGAAAAAAAAACACTGTTCTATAAGACTGATAAGCCAGACTGATAAGTTCAGACGAACAGGGCCATTATCTAATATGACTTAGTGAATTGTAGTTTGAAACAGAGTGAGCGGTAGAACTTGCGGCACGTCACGGTTGGGACAAGTCATATCAAAACTGAAAATGTGTTTTACAAACTGTGAAATCCATAGTGCTCAAAATGCTTGGAAAAAGTTAAAAATATATACATACATACATATATATATATATATATATATATATATATATATATATATATATATATATATATATAGTAGGTAGGGACATGGTGCTGTGGGCATGCACAAAAGTCTTAAGACCAAAATTCAACTTGCATTTACAAATATGTTAAAAGACGTCCCCCCGTTCCAGCATTTACGACACTCTGCGCGCGAGTGGGGCTACCGTTTGTTCGTCGGCAGGACGGCAACGTTGGTGCAGCAGCCTCCGAAAAATACATTTGTGTATTCGTTCGTCAAACTAATTAAAGTACAGGATAGGAGTGTTTTTTTATTCAATTATAGGAGTATTGCCCATGAGACGAGACTTCACGAGAGGCGAGGACAGGGACGAAGAGGATGCTATCGTTTAGTACGCTCGATGGCAGAATAATGGAGGGTCTGAGTGGGGGCGCACGCATGACGCATGTATGTAGTGCCGATCGGTTGTACTGTACGTGCGGATCGCATAATTGGGATTCGGAGGCCAGCCGATGGATGTGCACGGCGCCGGTGGTCGCGCCGGCCCAGGGCAGCGCCATGTGACCCCTTTTCAGAGCTCATGTGAGACCGGGGCCGGTGAGTAGGAGTATATCGATGGGTCCTCGCGCGCGCTGGCCGCTGCCGCGCGGCAGGCGGCAGGGCAGGGTCCGGACGAAAGGATCGACGACGCAGCTGTGGCGTTGGCGTCGGAATGGTCGGATACACCGGCGTGCCGCGCGCGACGGAATTAAAAAGGCTATTTTTAAAGTGTCGGTCCGAGTGGCAGCCGGCAGGGCAGCGCGGCGCGGGCGCTAGAGGCAGAGCTGATCTGCTGATGAAGCCTGTCGATCGCGTTCGCGTCGGGCGCGACGTTGGCGCGTCTCAATGGCGCCGAGCCGAGCCGCCGACGACTGCAGCGGCAGGACCGCAGGACCTGGACCATGCATGCACGGTCGGCGGCTTTTGGCCTTGGCCGGGCACGCCCGGTCCCGGACCTAATCCACGCCAACGCGGTTCTGTTGATTTGTATAGTAGCACATCAGTCGCCACTACGGGGGAGGTAAAATTCATCGAGTGTCGCAGGCTTCCCTGAGTACCAAAAATCGAGCACTTGGCAAAGCCAATCTTCCCCGAGTGTTGCACTCGGGAAAGAATAGCACTCGGGGAAGAGAGGCTTTGCCGAGTGCCGCAGAGTGCCTAGCACTCGGTAAAGAGCGACACTCGGCAAAGGCCCTCTTCCCCGAGTGCAACACTCGGGAAGAGCGGCACTCGGCAAAGAAAAATGTTATTTGACGGCCCAGCCGCCCACGTCGTTAAAACTAAAAAATTGCTTTGCCGAGTGTCGCACCCTGGCACTCGACAAAGAGGCTGGCTTCCCCGAGTGCCCTGTTATGGCACTCGGCAAAGGGCCTCTTTGCCGAGTGTCAAGGAAGGCACTCGGGGAAGAATTTTTTTTTTGTTTTTTTTTTGCCCCATTTTTTTGTGAGGCCTTCTCACATTATTTAAAACTCCTTGTTCAAATTTGGGACAATTTTGACTTTTTTGGTATATTTCGTTAATTAATTTTTTTCGTTTCGTTGATTTTTTTTCATACTTCAAATTTGAACTGCAGGTGCATGAAATAATGGAATTTGGTGATTCAAAAAATAATATTCATGATATTTGGTATATGTTGAGGCCGTATTCAGGAACTCACATGAAATGTCGAGTATCTTGTTGACGTAACATGACGAGGTACTTGCGGGAAAAGTGTATTTAAATCATATAAAATCCGAACAAAGTCCGAAAATCACGAAACTTGTCGGGGCGTCATGTTATCGCATGTAGATGCTATGATAAAAAATTAAGAAGGTTTCGAGCAAGTTGTGACGTCGGATGCCTAAAACCCAGACATCTACCTGGCCTTTTCTTGCTTTTGACAATAATCTGACCGGCCATATCTATATTATTTGGCCCTTTCAGAAACTGAAGCTCAGCTCAAAAAAAAACTCACTGTGTTTCCCTCTCATTGATCTTGAAAGTGGCGAGAAATGGATCGTGATGATGTGGCTGGCTTTTATTAGTGGAGGTTAATTGCAAACATATATTCCTGACCTCGATATGAGACTTCTAATTAACCCAGTACAGTACGTAGCGGGATATGTTCTTTTCATCGTTGGTATTAATATGTTTCTTGATTCGAATGGGCAGGGCCTACCTAAACCTTGGATCTGGTGGTATTAATATTAACTCCTTGAACGATCCTTGACATTGGAGCATGTACAGATCAGCGAGCAGTAGAGTATAAAGGTACTTCCATTGGCACACTACTACCACATGCCATGCATGTTGTGCATGCTCTCTATTAATTTGTCAAGTTAGCACGACATATAGCTTGTATAGATAGCGAATCGATCGATGTTTACTTGCAGGTGTCCGAACTCCTGAGCTGACCGGCCCGGTTGATGAATGGTAGGTGATTCAGCTAATTAATTCATTGTGATATGTGAAGAAAATAAAGCCAAATCTGGTCCGCTGAGGGTGGAGCTGAGGCCACCGACTGGCTAAATCTGGTCCGCTTCAGCTCAGCTCAGCTCTCGATCTCGGGGCTTCCTTTCTTGGCATACGGTCCGTCCACCGACAACAACCACATAGGCGTCGGTCCTGCCTGGGGCGTGTGCTCAGCTCAGCTCGATAGATAAGGTAGCAGCGACCAAATTTGCTAATAATAGCATTGTAATTAACTTTTGGGATTGTGTGACCATGATCAAATTACAACTGCGTGCCGGATTTGTTGATGTGTCGGCCTTCGTGCCGGAAATGTGGTTGTCGGCCTTCGTGCCGACGTTTTTCTTGCAGGTTTTGGAAACCTCCCCGTGCAGGGGAGGTGCTGCCGAAATTTTCAACTTTTCTTTAAACTCCTTACATTTTTATCTTGTCACTCACGTGCAATCTCTTCTCTTTTTTGCAGAATCAATCGGGGGCGGCGTCGAACCATGTCGGAGGGTCGTCGGCATCGCACGTCGGGCCATCCCCACCTGGACACTCGCCGGGATCGCACCCTGGGGCGTCCCAACCCTCACAGTCGCTGTGAGCGGCCTGCGGAGTCGTTTTTATGTATTGAACTTGTGAACTTGGAATAGTGTGTACTTTTGAACGTGTGGTTTGTAATATATTGTGGATTTCGGACAAAATTAGTCGTTTGTGATATATAAATGTGGTTTGTGATATATTGTTGTTGATTTGTGGTTTGTGATATATATATGCTTTGTTGTTTATATGGAAAAGGAAAAAACAAAAAAAAGAATTTTTAGAGGTGGCTTCCCCGAGTGCCTGAGCTGCGGCACTCGGCAAAGAGGATTTTTTTTAATAAATTTCTTTGCCGAGTGCCTGAGCTGCGGCACTCGACAAAGATTATTTAAAAAAATTCAAAAATCTTCCCTGAGTGTTGCACTCGGGGAAGAAAATAAAAAAAACGGTGTCGGCCGTCGGCCGTCGGCCAACAACGTCAAATCTTTCCCGAGTGCCAGCACGGCACTCGGCAAAGCCTTCCCCGAGTGCACGATTTTCGGCACTCGAAAAAGACGCCTTTATCGGATGAAGATTAGCCAGAGGGTCTTCCCCGAATATTATAGTCGAGGAAGGCTTCCCCGAGTGCAACAGGTCTTCCCCGAGTGCAACCGGCACTCGAGGAAGCCAGTGGCTGCTGTAGTGCGCGCTCAAAAGGTGACATGGCGTCAAAAGGTGTCGTGTCGAGTTAACGCGCGCGTAAAGACCGAGCTGCCGTAGACTAGCGCTGATGACAGTTAACATGCTGACCGGATGAGATCTGACAAAACTTTACCATTCAAACATTCCATTGGAACCATCTTACTGTACGTTTTATTTTCGCAGCTATCGTGTCAGAAGCCTGCAGGATGGTCCAGCCCTCGTGTTCTCTTTTCACCCTCGTCCTGCTGGTGCCACGTTCAATAATGAGACTTGGCCAGCATTATTTTGTCTGTACTGCAGCCTGTACTCCTCTCATCTCATGGTACAGCTGAGAATTAACACTGTGCTCTATAGCTAGAGCATTACGAATGAAGATTGCTACAGTGATCACACCGTGCTTACGGTCTTTCAGTGCCCCCCCACCCCACCCCAGAAACACAAGCTATTATTAGTGATCCCGTGATTAACCAACGGGGGTGCCTGGTTTCAAGGCCGACCGGTGCAACTATAGCCAATTAAACAGTGGAACCTAGATGGCTACGGATCCGAGGGAGACATCTCGCATGCACACATCACATCGACCCTTGAAAGCCAACGCTGAGACCCGGCCGGGAGCCGCGTGCGTCTGCGTACGCACGTCGTCGGGAATTATTGTTCGAGGAAAAACGCGCGCGGGCGCCGCCGACATGGCGAGGGCAGCGGCGGCGATGCTGGTGCTCGCCGTGCTGGCGCTGGCCGCGGTGGTGCCGCGCGCGGAGGCCGGGCAGAACTGCATCTGCGAGTGCATGAAGCTGTGCGTGCGGACGCGGATGCGGATCCCGAGCATGGGCCAGTGCGCCGGCAAGTGCCGGGAGAACGCCTGCACCAAGAGCTGCGAGGAGGCCTGCACGCTGAAGGGCTTCCCCAAGCTGCCCAGCGAGGGCATCTCCGCCTGCGAGGTGGAGCCGCTCACCCCCGACGAGGTGCACATGCTGCACTGAACGGCGATGCACGGGCCGGCACCGGCGCCACTTGTTCGTCGATCGTTTGTGTCCGTGGTGCGATGTGACCGGAGCCTACTGTTTACCGGTCGGCCCGGCCGTGATCTGTGCTGCCGTTGTGCATGAATTTCACGCTGTTTTCTTTGGTATGTGGTATGTACGTGCCCCGCCCGTTCTCAATGCATATGCATGGTTCTGTACCGCTCCATGTTCCCGACATTCGATGGCCCGGTTGCCCCCAACACACACATGCTCTCAGCTGCAAGCTGCTGTCACGTGCGTCAATTGTCATGTGCTCCTGGCCGTATTATGTAAACAAACAAGTATAGCCCATGCTCCAGGCCCGTTCGCTCCAATCAAGGATTATCACCATGCAGTGATTTTCTGTTTCAACCAAGGATTATCGGTATCAAAACCAAGCAAAATATTTTCTCTCTCCAGCAAACCCCTCATGGCCCTATGGGGCCAAACCACAACCACCGGGCGCGCGGGCGTGTCATTTGGATGTAGAAAAAGTCCAATTTAAAAACTATCGCGGTCGTTTTCTTTTCATCCCTGATCTATAAAAATTAAATCTTTTTTTTAATTTTTCTCAACTTTTGAAAACCGTTCACTTTTGCACTTTGGCAATTTTGATGGTGGTTTTGTTGACGTAGCGCCAAGTTAGAAGAGCTAAATCAGAAGTTGAAAGTTCAAGAAGGTAAATTGGACTCGAAATATTTTTTATAAATAATTCAAAAATTCATTCAACCAGATTTTAGGATTTTTAATTGCATTATTTTTTCATGTAAAAATATATTGGTACAATTTTCTAATTTTTAAAATAAAATTTTAGATATCTTTTATAAAAAATTTCTAGTTCAATTTATCTCCTTCAACATTCAATTTAGTCTGATTTTCCTCATTTGACGTGACGCCACGTCAGCAAAACCGCCATCAAAAGCGATTAAGGTGCAAAAGTGAATGGTTTTCAAAAGTCGAGGAGATTAAAAAAAACTGGTTTAGTAGACTAGGGAGGAAAAGTCGAACAACCACGATACTTGAGGATGTAAATTGAACTTTTTTTTCCCTTTGCGTGCATATCGCATCAGGTTCGGGAAGCCCGCCGACGGCTGGCCCGTGACGGGCTTTGCCATTGGCAACACGGGCGCCTGTCCCGCCCCGAGAACAAAGGTTTGTTGGGGAAAAATCGTGACGGCACGTCCGCACGCCCGCACGGGTGTGGCGGCCTGCCCGCTGGTGTCCGCGGTCCGCCTATCTGGGTGTGGTGGCAGGGCGCGTCACGGGGGCACACGAGGCTCGTAGCGCCGTAGCGGCGCCACGCCGAACGGCTGCGTTCGTGCAGTGATGGTGACGCGAGAGACCCGGACGTGCGTAACGAAAACAGGAAGGCCGAACTCAATGACGCGCTATGTTTTCTGCATACTTTCTGCTCGCAACGCAAGCAGTGCAAGCTTCACGATTTGAGGCGGCCTCTGAGCTTCTGAGTGCAAGGGGTGATTTGATCTCGTGATCGACCTGTTGCTCTCTGTCGCTGGACACGTAGACTCGTGGCGTGCATGTGGGCTCCCACTTTTCTCAAGGACAGACATGTTGTCGACTGTCCAATCTCCATTGATGAAAATTCTACAGACGCAGAAGTTTCCTGACTTTTTGCTATTACCTAAAACAGACGCACGTAGGCGGTGGAAAAGATGCGATTGCCCCTCTAGTTTGGCGACAAAGGTTGTTGAGATATTTGTTGACTTGGCAAACCTTGCGTGGAAGAAGGGGTTAGAGAAACCCTCTAGTTTTCCATTTCCTAGAAAAAAAAATGCATCCACCCTTTTTTTTGATATGCCTGGATAAATTTAGTCCTAACTGCTTTTCTAACTCTTGCATGCGCACGTAGAGACTGGACCCAAGGCTTTCGACAGGTTTCAGGCCATCTTCATTGCTCCGTTGTCGGCCTCTAAGCATGAGGCCCTTCAAGCGCTATTCTCTGATCGTGTGGCCATGGAGTTGGATTTCACTAGGTTGGAGGACAATGCCCTTTAGTCCGCTTGGTTTAGGGCCTACTTTGTTGTTTGCTGTCGTGCTAGTAGCTTAACGTTGTCGCCAAGTAGTTTATTTGTAATCACAACCGAGGGATCTCATGGGATGTCTTAGCTAAGTAATCACCAATTACAGTCCAAGCTTTGTATTGTTAAACTCTACTTTTGCTTAATGAAAAACGTGCCTCGGCACGACCACAAATTTTTTTTAGTCCCTAATGTAAATTTTGATTTAGCTATCGCTATACAAACTAGTTGAAGTTAGACTCGTGGAACCTTGTTGCAACAATTTTCAGATTTGAGCCGAAGTATGCCACTTGGCAAGTAAAAATAACACTTCTCCTATATATTAGATGCCTGAATTTTTTGTTGTTGTTCAATTAACATGTAGTTATGGAAGAAAATTGTGAACTGTCTCTCGTTGGTTGTCCTTTTAATTATACAAGTTGGCTGTGTAAAATTGTTCCTAGAAAAATTAAAGCACCTGAAATATATAGCAACTCTCGAAAAAGAATGTATATAGTGTGCATCATTCATATGCAAGTAAAAAAAGAGGTACACTTTATTGAATAATATAAGAATCTCTAGCCGCTCATCCTTGTTCAATAACATGCACATTACAAATAGCGGTAAAGGAGTTTCAAGTACTATTCCTTCTTGGCACGTGACCGACACCCACTTATATAGGAGTATATGCTTACCTTCACTACACATTATAACGTTATATACGTAAACATATTTACATGTAACTTATGTTGTTACTACCCCTGAGAGAAACCTAAATCTATACTAATTATTTCATAAATTCTATACGTAATTATATCTGATACTTGGTGCTTGATGATGAATCATCCATCTATCGAATTGAAGTAAGTGCTAAGATGAATTCAGGGAATCCAACAATGAGACTGCATGCTGGCGTTCGCCGAGAAGCTGTCGAGAGACGAAGCCCTGGCAGCCGACGTCGACGACGACCCCGCCAGGATGGCTTCCATGAAGTCCATCACTGGAGCCATAGCCGGTTCGGGCATGAAATCGCCGGCGGCACACTTGGGTTCAAGAAACACCGCCGGGATCAGGCTCCGCGCCGTGGCGCCTTCCGCCTGTTGTGGCACGAGATCGGCAGCTATCGGCTTGCACTGGCTCGCGCCACCGCCGCCGCCGTCCTCAGGCGGGTAGGCATCCGCCGCGCGGCCGCACTGCTTGACGAACTCGTCGTCGACGGCGGCGTACTGGAGATCGCCGCCACCGCCGTGGACGCCGCCGTGGCCGGGGAGGAAGAGCGGCTGGGAGACGAAATCCGCCCACGCAGCGGGGTGGTTGTTGTGCAGCATGGGAGGAGGAGACTGCGTGAGGCCCACCACTGCTTGAGCTGACGCTCTGTCCGCCGCCCCGTTCAGCGGCGCGCATCCGGCGGTCGCGAGGCCCTTTCCTGCAGCTCCGTCCAGAATGTTGTAGTACAGGTCTGCGGCTAGCATTGCAGCGAAGCCATGTTAGAATTGTGCTCCGCGACATGCTCGATTTGTGTCAGTCTGTGTTTCTTCAGAAAAACATCGGTGTCGGTTTCTCAGATTAACTTGTTCTGTCCAAAGAGGAAGCCGTGTTTTTTTCACTATACTCTTAGTAGTAGATCGTAAAAGATGAAACGACAATAGAAACCAAAGAATTTGACACCACAGTCCACATACAAAGCGAAGGGACGAAGCAAGATGGTGGGAGGAACAGTAAAATGTACTACCGCACAGGATTTACCTGCGGTGTGGGGGAAGAAGGGACGTGTTGTTATTACCGGGATGGAGGCTGCCCACAGCCTGGGAGATGAGCTTCTTCTTGATGGTGGAGTTCCAGAAGTTCTTCACCTCGTTGTCCGTTCTGCCAGGCAGGTGCTTGGCGATCTGGGCCCACCTGTAGTGCAGTGGCACACATTTAGCTATCTACATTTTCTATTTGCGTCCCTTTCCTTTGTCCCAAGCAAGTTAATGCGATATATATATTGTGCTTGTGCATTATATTACTTGTATATGGGCAGTTGCATGCATAGATAAAGGACCTGCGTCGTGCAGGGAAAGCAGCAGGGTCACATGTATGCATAGCTGATTTGCGTGTAGCCTGTAGGATTACCTGTTCCCAAGCACCCTGTGGAGCTCAACGATGAGGGCCTCCTCCTGCTGCGAGAAGCTTCCCCTCTTGAGGTCCGGCCTCAGGTAGTTGATCCATCTCAGCCTGCAGCTCTTGCCGCACCGCTGCAGCCCTGCATGAAAGCACGCACACAGTGAAGTGAGTTAGTGAGAAGCACACGCTGCTAGCTAGCTGCAGATTATGAAATAAACAACTACTACCACACAAATGTGTCTGCACCTGTGTATCATAGCCTATACATGAACACGCGCGTGTGTAATGTACCTGCTTGTCTCGGGACTGAGCTCCAGCAGCCATGGCCGTGCGTGGTGATGTACTTGATGAGCTTCTCGTCCTCCTCCGGCGACCACAGGCCCCTCCGGACCTTCTGCTTGTTGCAGCAGGAGTGGTGCCCCATCGTATCTCTCCCGGCCCGGGCGGGCCCTGCCCTCGCTCGCACTGAAGGCTAGCTAGCTCGACCTCTCTTCTCACCGGCCTGCACTGCACTGCACACTGGAACGAAAACGAATTGGAGTGGCAGAACCGCTTGAGCTTTTAGTGTGGCGCATGGTTATAAAGAAGACGAGGGCCCGGAAGGTGAGCAACAGTACTGCAGCATGCCAAGTGCATCCATGCAGTGGCGCTGCATGCATGCATCCACCAGGCCGGGGCAGGCAGGGTAAAAGCGTGGGCAGGAAAAGTCGGCCCAAACCTGTGCATGCAGTTGGAGCCCTAAGCTAGCTAGGTAGCTATAAACCTAGGCGTGTGAGCAGGCATGTTACACACACGCTCTAGGTTGCCTCAAATGTGAGTGGCTCAACCGAGGACTTCACGGCTAAGGGAGGGACGGAGGAGGGAGGCCGGTGGCCGGAGGGCGCTCCGGTAATTAATCTCAGCTCGCGCCGCGGCGTTTATTGGGACAAGACTTGTGGGACGAGGCTCAGCGCCGATGCCTGGTTAGTTTTAGGAAACGTACCCGCCTACCCCGGCCGGCCTCCATCGTCCTGTCGTGTGTGTGTGTGTGTGTGTGTTTGTGTGTGTGTGTGTGTGTGTGTGTGTGTGTGTGTGATGTGAGAGAGAGAGAGAGAGAGACAGGCCGCGCATCTGATGCCTTGCTATGTGCATGCATGCGCGCGCGGTGTGCGGGCGCGAGAAATTTCACTGCTGCTTTGTTTGCCACCAGCACGGCCGCGTAACTTGTGCTCGCAATGCAACTTTCTTCACACTAGTAGTAGTACTAGTACAGTACATGGCAGTGCAGCTACCATTTAGACTAGTATCAATTCGTAGAGCTAATGGTGACCGATGTGTGCGTTCTCATCTATCGCGTCTGTATTTGGATTCCATGGAGAGCCGCCCTGGATAGCGCAGAATGCTTTAGCACATTTATTGCTCTTACTTACCATACCATCTAGTACTCGATTCCTACGAAAAGACTGAACCCCAACGAGCTAGGAGCGACTTTCTATGGTCCGGGCCCGGGAGCACCCTCTCCACCACCGCACAGCCGTTCGATCAAAATGATCTGCATCACCAAGATCAGATGACTCTGGGAATCAAAGTATGTAGAATATTAGTACCTGCAGATTATGATGTATGCTTATGTTGCATATGAAAATCCAAGTACCTTAGTTAGCTAGTATCTGAAACAAAAGTCGAAGTATGATCGAGCGAGTTTGCACAAGCACAACATATAAAAACATATGCAAATCTGGTGGTACAACTTCATGACGATGTTAATTAATCTTTTGTAGGACACACACGTCCCTCAGCGTGCCATCACGCTTGACTGACTCGATCACTCAATCCAGACCAAAGATGGAAAGCTAGCTGAACGCAACGACTGATCAAGCCAAATTAAACGATTGACGCAGATCGAGGAAATGCATGGTCGGGGCCTCGGGCGAGGCGAGTGGTTTTCCGGACCGGACAGGCCGGAACACCGTACCGAGCGCCGGCCGGGCCTGCAACAACGGACGGACGCACACACATGCATGCATGCATGCATGGGCCACGCAGATCGACTCTGTATCTGTATAGGAAACGCGACAACACGCGGAACGTAGCATTTGCCGTACGTTGATCTCCCCGGATCAACCCAGCGAGGCGTGCACCACACGTCCGAACCCATTCCCATCCGGGTCTCATGTGCACGTCCCTCGCGCGCAATCAATGCGCCGGGGCCCGCGCGACATGTCATGGCAAGTACGCGTACCATCGACCACTGCTCCTTCCACTTCCACTGCATGCCGCCATCGAAAAGGGCCGAGAGAACAATCCTCCTGTGTACAAGGATATAGGCGTAACGACGAAACAGAAAGCTGTACCGGCTCTTTTCACGGAGCCTCGCTCGTGGTGTAGTGCGCTTAGCGCGAAACGCCATCGATCGATCATGGCACCGGCGATTCACGAGTTGCATTGGCTAGCGATGATTTTCCTCCTGTGTACATAAGCTACGGAGTAGCTGTGTGTGGCCACGCAGGCAGAGGCAGCGGCAGCACCTCATCATATATGCATTGCGTCTCTCTCTAGTCTCTACTCTCTACTTGGCGCTGTTCCTCCTCTCACGCGCGTCCGTGCGTACTAAAGGGCAAAGACGAAGCGATGTGATTCCCCAACTGCCCATCGATCGATTGTTTCAAGGGCAAGCCTCCCATCCCATGCACCGATCCTTCTTGCCTGTCAGCCCTGTGTCCGTCTGTCGTGTGTGTACATGCATGTACACTCCGGTGCTACTCTCTCTCTCTCTCTCTCACACACACACACACACACACACACACACACACACACACAAGAAGGGTACTGTACATGCTTCTTATTTGGTGGTTACTTATAGACTCTCTAATAGTCTGCTTTGTTATCGTACGTGTGACGTGCGTTTGAAGCTAGCATGCAAAAGGAGGGAGAGACGATAACTGTACGTACGTGTGAGACATGAAGTTTGATACGAGCCACGTAGGCGATCGAGGCTAGAGCAGCTAGGTATACATGCATATCCGGTACGTACTCATAGTGCTCCTCCATCGAGTGACAAACAAACGTCCGGTCCTCAGAAACGGCAGTACGTAGAAACCGCTCCATGTGCAGAGAAAGTACCGTACCGGCGGCGAACGTAGGGCGCGGAGTTTTTGCTGCACTTGTAAGCGAAGCTACGAAATGAATGCTGATAGCTACTATATACGCCCACTACAAAATATTAAAAATGTGCATACGCGTGGGCATGAATATAACGTACGACGTAGCAGTTTGTTATTTGCATGGTACAGCATGGGTGTACAACTTCAAGTGTGTGATTCACTCTACCTCGAGTTCCACGTACAGCATCTATCTTCTATCATCTGTGCTCGTGTGCCGTGCGGTTGGGGAGCTAGACCATATGCATGCAGGAAAAAGTTGTTCAGTGCTCTCGAACAACTAACTACTCATATATATGCAACAAGTCAACAAAGTCAAGATGGATCGATCGATGGGGCGCCGGAGCCAGTGGAGTTGATACCGAAAGATACCGCGCCGCGCCGCATAATTTCGTTTCCGCCGGCTGTCTATGGCTAGCCTCGCGGCAACTTTATTTACTTTACCCGCGGAATTGCAAAAGGCGTCTTGACCGGTTTCCGTTTCGACTCTCAGAATTAATAATAAAGCATGCAATCGAGCACTGGCACATGCAGCGGGCTGGGCTTATCACGTACGGCCCGCCCTTTATCCATCATGCATTGCAAATGGTTACGCGCCGGCCAAAAGCCAAAAGGAACTCGCAGACAATCCGCCCGCCAAGTTTTCCCGATCGGTTGACCATCCGAGCTAGAGCGGCACGGTGGGTGGATCGCCATCTCCCGTCCTCCCCGAGCGCCCGTGCGCGCACGTCGCTTCTGAGGGGCCCAGGGACGTCGTCGCTGCCGTTAGCCGGCTACCCGGCGCCGGGAACAGGACAAGCCGAATCCCCTCGCCGATACCGCCGCTCGCGTCGCCACGCGGATGGTCATCTGCTCTGTTACGTACCGCTCATAATCTGTTTATATACCGTTAAAATATACAGCTTGTAATATGATTATACTTCGTTATATAGTCAAGATCAGTGGCGGTCCAGGATTTTGCGAAGAGTACAACCAAATTCTAGTAACGAAAAAGCCAAAAACCACACCGTAATCTATATAGAAAAAATAGCTATTGTGTCACATATAGAAAAATAGCTATTTTGAAGGGAATTTTCAAATCCTTAAGTTCTTCGTTGAGTTATGAAATAGGAACTCGATAGAAATACATATGTCTTGGTCTTCTTCATCATGTATTTTATAGCAACCAACTAACCGAGAAATCTATAATTTTATATAAATAATAATCTTTCTGTTTAATACAATTAAATATGCAGCTAACGCTATATAAATAAAGGGTTGAAAATAAGTAGATAATTAGAGAAATAGCCGCTTTTCCAGCAGTCCACAAATGATTGGGATTTGGGAGTCTCAAGTCTTGGACTGGTGGACGCTTAGACGGGCAGACGACACGGCCGAGCAGGGCTGCAAGCGACGGTGCGGACGTGCAACCGAGCGGCGTGGCAAGCGTGCCGGGCGGCGGCGCGGGCGCACAGACGGGTGAGCTATGGAGGAGCGCGGCGGGGCGGGCGCCTGGCAGAGGCGACGTGCGGCGGCGTGACTCGCGGTTCACAAGCGAGAGGGAGCGAGACCCAATAAGATGCTTTTGCTAGTTGGTTCCTGCTGGGCTGAAATATGAACTGGGCTAAAAGATAACTAGGGTATACATGGCCCAAAATAAGCCAAAACTAGTCAAAGATCGTGTTTTTTAAGCTTTTTTTTGTCACACTTTTTTTCATGCACCCTCATTGTACTAGTCACAATTCTTCTAACCACCCTCGTCGATGCCACTATTTCGCGAACGTTCACTCATCTGGCATCGAGCGATCAAAAATCTGATAGCCGTCACTTTCTGTTTAAGGAAAAAATTTATTCCAGCAGCGCGCTTCACTTTTAATGCAGTCTAGCGCCTCCGTGTTCCTCAGCTTGTTTATCTGGCTACGACGTAAGCCCGATGATTGAAAAAAAAGCACAAAAGACTTATTTCAAATTGCTATAATTTATGAACGGTGTATTATATTTTTAATTCCGTGGAACCGTGTTCTACGCGACGAGATGAACAAAACTAGACCCCTTGCATATGTTTGAAAATTTCATTCTAGGACAATTTATGTGTACTAACTTAGAACATATAACTTATATCATATAACTTATACGATAAACTTGTAAATATAAGAGTTATGAAACACAACTTATTTAAAAAAAAGTTATTAAACACAAAAGAACGAATTAACTTATAACTTATGTCAAAACTTGCAATCACAAAGTTATTAACACACAAAGAAACAAATTAGCTTATAACTTATACCAAAATTTAGAAACACAAAAGTTATGGAACACAACTTATGTAAAAAAAATTATCAAACATAACTTGTGTAAATAAGTTATTCTATACAACTTATGTGCATAAGTTATTACGATAAATTATTCTATACAACTTCATAAGCTATATGTTATAAGTTAGTACATATAATTTGCTATTAAAATTTTTTTTTTGAAACATATACAAGGGGAATCTAGTTTTGTTCGTCACGTCACGTAAAACACACCGGTGTAGACGGAATTGAAAATGGATACGTCGTTCAAAGTTATAGCAATTTAAAATTAAATCTTTTGTTTTTTTAAGCTCACGTCAGCAACATGCAGCGTTCGCCCGTACGCGTGCGCGCATGCGTCAGACTCGGAGGCACTGTTGGATCGCTCGCTAAACAGGAAACTGGTGAACGCCCGTTGGAATGGATTTGGGCACCCTCATTTGTATTAGAAAGCAGACTCCTCGTAACCGTATTTTTTTCTAATTTTGTGTAGTTTCTCATGAAAATTGGGCTAGAAGACACAATATCAAATTACGGGAAAAATTATCTATCAGTTATGAAATTACGGGATTAATTAAGATAAAATCCTACATTGTTGGAAGCTAGATAGGGTGTAAAACTATTTTTTGTTAGAGATAGCAGCATTTAAGCAAACCTAGTACACAACTTGTGTAGGTTTTTATAAGTGATTTTAGAGCCTATAATTTTGAAGTGGCCTAATTCACTTCTCTCTTAGGCTCTTATATATATATAAGTGTCTCGGTCCTTATATTATCTTTTAACCCTCATCAGATGTGGAAAAGATTACATCCAAGCATGTTTTTTACTAGGGCGAGAACAACTTTATAAATATATATTAAATGTATATTCTTTGTGTAATTTTCTTTGTGAAAACATGATTATGTTAAGTGTTCATAAGATATAACAATAATAATATTACATAGAGAACACATATTTTTCTATTTTTACACACTTTTAACTATTTAAAAACTATTTATTAAGCATAAACCTGAATAAATCTATAACTCAGTCATACATGATCCAATGAGCATGAAATTTTTACATCCCAAGAATGCAATGATTAGTTCACCATAAAAAAAACTCACCACAATAGGACCACAGATATTGCAACTATGAATTAATCACATAAATGCATAGATTTAAAGTTAGAGCAAAAATTTTGTACTAAAACATACCATATATTTACTATGTAGATCTACTCATATGGAGTCCAATAAAATTCGATTTATCATTTTATGATTTTTCTGTAATTTACTATGATTTTTTAAATATTCAACCAAAATAAATATAAAAGAAAAAAAACTAGAGAAACAGCCTGGGAGGTCATATGTCTAGTTTGAAAAGATAAGGGAGGAGTTATGTTTGGTTTTTTAATTCAATGAGGAAAACTGACTTTTGCGATAGTTGAGAGAGACAAAGTAGATTTTTTCCTTTGTTTAGGAACTCTAGATATATTGGGCCTGTTTGGTTTGGTTAGCTGTTTGGAGGTCCAAACCAGGCTCTAGGAAGCCACCGACCTTCAGGTATTGTAAAGGATATGTTAATCAAGAAATAGATCTATCAGTTTTAAGTTTCTGTATGTATACTCATGTCACAACTCACAAGATGTTAACTCAGTACCACCATTCCACACGGTGGATAAAATGTACACTCGAAATTCAAATGGTAAATGAATGAGGAAAAATTAGAATATGTCAGGTAGCTATAGCTATTACGTGACACAATTAGTACTAGTAACAGAGTTGCGGGCGAGGCTGCTTCATTCTGTTGCAAGCTTCATGCGGCATTGTCCAAGCCTCGGAAGCACTAGTTCTGCTAGCTGGAGAATAGAGCGACCAAAATTTCAAGCAGGGCCATCCCCAGACCTTTTCTTCTCTCTTGGAGGTATCTTCAGCAAATGCTTCATGGTGTCATATGCGGTGAAACCAATGGCCACTGAGGGCACCACCTGCAAAATGATCCATGTTTTAACATTATACATAAAAACATGACAATCATAGTGCACATCTGAATACAAGTAAAGGCAGTATTCAACAAGTAAAACAGATAGTCAGATGCACATATAGTAAACAGAAATCATCAAGATAAAGCATGCTCTTCAATAGGGAGAATCCAGTTAATTCAAATTTAACAAGACCAATTTGCCTATAAGAAAAGTCACAAACTACAAACAAGAACCTGGGTTACTAATAAAAGGTCCACATTCCAGATGAGGTTACAGTTACAGAGGATTCCTGGCCAATTTTTATAAAGAGCACATCAAGCATCGAAAAGAAAGGTACAAACTGATAAACTTTCAACAAAATAAGAAGCCACTTGTCTATTTTTGTTTTCCATCACAGATCTTGAATGTTATGTCTTATAAATTCAGAAAGAAAGAAAAAAAATGCATCTGTACTTCACAACAAAGTTACAAAACTTGGGACAATTCTAACCACGAATGCAGGACGCTCAGACACTGTTATAGTGCGACAGTTGCAGTAGGTTTTGTTCAGTGTGTTTGCCTGTTTGGGAACTAAATAGCCGAAAAAAAATGTGCCCGTGCCACTTGTCATAGAACTAAACACCTAATCATGCCAACTCTAATGGGTTGAACCGAAATGTCAACGATTAAAATACCTTGATGTAATTGAGGCTCAATCCAGCAAATAATTGTTTCCAACCCTGTGTTTGTTTAATGGACATAAGACCCTGGAATGTGCCCGTTATTCGTGGCCCACCAAATTGTTCATGGTGTTGCTGACTCTGAACCTACAACAAGGGGAGCAAACACACACACACACAAAAAAAAGGTCAGAATGATAAAGTGACTATCAAGAACATCAGTATCTTCTTATGATGATAATAATAAACAGAGACTGCAAATATGATACCTGCATCTGCCTCCTGACAACATCTAATGGATAAGTAAGAGTCTGTCCAAATAAACCAGCAGCAGCACCACATGACAGCTTCAATGTTACCGAACTTTTGTAATCTTCTGGTACATGTGCCTTCAGTCCTTCATATATGTAGAACTTAAGACCAGCATAAGGAAGTATCCCCATGAGCGTTGGACCTGATGAAGAATGGTTCAGATTTGAGCCCCGACTCTGAACAGTATAACTACATCAACAAGTAATAAATTCATCCAGACATAACTAAAATATGCTGTGCCTGAATCTAAACTGCTTATAGCGCCTAGTGAGCTGACTAAACTCTGAACAGTATAACTACATCAGCAAGTAATAAATTCATCCAGACATTACTAAAATATGCTGTGCCTGAATCTAAACTGCTTATAGCGCCTAGTGAGCTGACTAAACTCTGAACAGTATAACTACATCAGCAAGTAATAAATTCATCCAGACATAACTGAAATATGATGTGCCTGAATCTAAACTGCTTATAGCGCCTAGTAAGCTGACTAGAGATTTCCAAGTGCTTGAACAATTAATGATAATACAGCATATGAAGGGAATAACCATACCTACACCTCGGTAAAGAGCCCGCGCTCCACCTTCTGAGTAAACACCTCTAAAGACATCAATTATTCCTCCATATGCTGGCTGAGGACTTCCCCTTTTCAAAGCTCTGCTGAGTTGGTCTGAACTATTGACCTATGACAAAAGATAAACATCAACTATTCAGCCCTGGAAGCTACTCTGGCTTGCGCCTTGTTTAGATGCCATCCAAATTCCAAGTTTTTTCACTCTCTCTCCATCACATCAATTTTTAGCCGCTTGCATGGAGTATTAAATGTAGGTAAAAAAAATAACTAATTACACAGTTTAGTTGGAAATCACGAGATGAATCTTTTGAAATAGACAATTTTGAAGATCTGAATTTTGTGTGAATTTCAAATAGAAATTTTTTAAGATCTGAATTTTGGAACAAGCACGTTTAAGCATTTTGATGTAGAAAATAACCTAACAGGGTGGTGGGTACCAGCAAGAAATTTTCAGTTACCCACCAATTTGGCCAAAAGAACTACAGTTACTGCCAGTTACATGAACCTGACGTGGTAGAAAGGTTATTCGTGTGGTAGGAATGTAAATACTACTCCCTTTGTTTGACAAATAAATATTACTGATTTCCTGTGTACAGATCTCCAGAGAGAAAAAATGAGCAACACTTTTTCTTGAAAAGTGAGAAAAATAAGAAATGTCAGAAATAATCTTCATTTGATCAATTCAAATGCTCATATAAACAATGATTATGATGAAATGTAATAATTGTTAGAGATCAAAACTTTGTTGATCGAACGATTTATCGATCACTGTTATTATCTATGAAGCAACTTATCTTAAACATTATATCCTTGGTCCAAGAAGTATAGATGTTCAAGTAAAGATTTAGTAATCCAGAATGACAAAAGGAAGGTGATGAAGGACTTGAGATCGTAAAGACAAGGAAAAACCTGGAAGGCAAGCTTAGTCCGGGCCAAATCCAGGGGATAAGTACACAATACGGCAGTTCCCCCTGATGCTGAACCAGCTAAAAGATCTACTAAAGGCCCTGTTCCCAGTGAGGGACAGTTATTCAAAATCCAACACCGGTACCGCTCATATGCCATGTAATGTAATGCAGCATAAGGAACAATTCTCAGCACACTGGCACCATTTCCTCTGAAGGTAGCATCAATACAAGGTTAGTAAGCAATATTATATCCTAATCTTGATGATTCAGTCCAAATAATGCAATATTCAAGTTGCTACGTACTTGTAAAACCCCATGATTCCATCAAGTTGTCTCAGTTTCTTCAATGATTTGAAAACTCCAAGAGACCCAAACTCATTTGTTCTGGTCTACATAAGCAGAATAAATTTGAATGAGAATTAGCATGCATTAATCTCAAAATAGCATCAGACGTGATGTGCAAAATTAATCAGGCAGTTGGATAGAGCAGAATTTTGACTGAACACTGTCAACGCCCTAAAATGAAGCCTGGTATACCTAGGAAAAAGCAGGATGGAATCCATAGCATCAAGTTCTTACACAGAAAGATCATTGTAATTCTACACAAAGAAACTCGCAGTCACAATCTTGCATTGCAAAACATGTGGGTAGTCTCAACTAAGAAAAACACTTCGTTCTCAAAGACTGCTGAGTGACAGGACAAAAGATCATTTCGCTATGAATCTTGGACGTTGCATCCTGAACCAAATCTTGTCTGTGGCTGCTCACATTTGACCACTACATCGATAAACTCAGTTTCAACTGCAGACATGGAGAGAGGATCCGTAGGCCCGCGCAAATCAGGAGATTTTATCTGTCAATCGATATGCCTACATTGCAACGTATTATCGACACGCAGGTCTACCCACGGGACGAACGAGAGGACCCCACGAACCTGTAGCAATATCTTGACGCGCTCGAGCGGCGCGATGGCGGTCTTGGAGAAGGCGCCGGCGACGCCGCCGGCGATCATCTCCTTGGCAAAGACGGGCATGAGGTCGAGCGCGCAGAGGTCGACCCGGGCCGCCGCCACGGCCGCCGAGCCCTGCGAAGGGGTCCCCATCCCGCCGCCGCGCTCCTGTCATCCAAATCGAACACCCCCCGCGCGGGAATCTGTGGAAGTCCGAAGGGATCCCACCAGGCCGGGCGCGCCCCGCGGCCGGCGGCCAGTCACCCCGCCGCCCCAACCGCCGACGAATTTGACCTCGGCAACGGGCGACGGGCCTGCACGGGGCGGCTTGCGGGTTTCTCTTTTCTTGTGCGGGTTTTCCTCCTCCCGAGGGCAGGGCGGCCACGGGGGGGATCTTCGTTTTCGTTGAAAAGACCAAATTGCCAGAGAAGCATGAGATGGGGGAACCTTTTCCAGTTTCACGCGCTGCCGCAGCCGACTCACTTTAGACCTTCCCCAAAGCAATACGGTGACGTGCTGCCCCCAGACTCCACACAGGCTAGTATTCTCAGGGCAAAAGCAAATGTTTATGACCAAAACAAGCTTTTGTTATTTCCTTGTGCACAATGGTACATGCATTAAGATGGATCCATATTTCGGTAAAAACGATCTAAGAGCATCCCCAAGAGTTTGTCAAATTTTACTTGTCAAATCTTGTGATTTGTCAACTCCCAAAATTATATGCCAAGTAAAAAAACAATCCATTCCAAAAGTTTGGCATTTTGACTTCCAAAATAAAAAAACTCGTTAACAAAAAGCTTTAGAGGCCTTCCCCAAAAGCAATACCCGGTGACGTGCTGCCCCCAGACTCCAAGAGGCTATGAAAAGCAGATATTCTCAGGGCAAAAGCAAATGATTATGACCAAAACAAGCTTTTGTTATTTCCTTGTGCACAATGATACATGCATTAAGATGGGTCCATATTTCGGTAAAAAATTCTTAGAAATGCTCTAAGAGTAGCCACAGGTTTCAAACATCTTGTCACTGACACAAAGCATCGATGCTTGAACTTTCTATTTCTTGCAATTGGTAGCAGCGATACGTAAAACACTTGGGGGGCCATTCCCAGCAAATTCTTACTCACTCATCCAACTGAAATAATATTTTAGACACTCACCCAACTGACATGGCCATTCAACACCGATGCATCAACGTTCCTCGATGCCACATTTTTCTAATTATACCTCCCCGAAAAGAATACAACTATAAATTACGTGCTATAAAAAGTGGTTCACGTTTGACCAAGCTTTTAGTAAATAATATTCATAGTTATGTCTTTAAATTAATTTATTATGAAAATAGATTTCGTAATTAATTTGAATGTATTTATTTAGCATCATAGACATTGATACTTTTTTATCTATAATTGATAAATTTAAGGTATTAAAACGTAACACTATACTAGAAATGTATTCTTTTGAGACGGAGGAACTAACTAAGAAAATCGATGCTCTAACTTTCTTTCTGTTATTCTATTCTAAGCATCGTTTGTTTACAACATTGCGGCTGCTCTAAGCCCACTCTCTTTCCTTCGTGTGCCTATGTTCCCGTACAGCCATGCTGGTTTAAGTAAAGAATACTATCTCTATCTCTATTCATAAAAGGATGTAATTTTAGGTGCATCCTTAGTTATCGTGTTTAAAGTTTGATCAAATATATATATAATTTGTTAACATTTATGACACGGGAAATGTAGTATGAAAATATAGCTTATAGTAAATCTAATGATACTTATTTGATATTATAATTATTGATTTTTTATTTATAGTTAGTCAAGCTTAAGATACTTTAATTTGGTGCTATAATAGAATTGCATTCTTTTGTGGACGGATGGAGTATAAAAAAAGTACTAATTCCTCCATTCCAAATAGTAAAATATGTTGCCTTTTAGATTCATAATTTTTGCTATGCACTTAGATATACATTATATCTAGATACTATCTCAGTCCCTAAATATGTCGTTTCTCGCTTCCCAAAAAACAATTTTAACTAAATATATATATAAAATAATAATTTTTATAGTACACAATTCATATCAATAGATAGATATTTGAATCTAGTTTTTAAATAAATTTATTTAGAGATACAAATATTGCACGTATTTTCTATAAAAATCGAGTCAAACTTTGGTACGAAAACCAACGACGACAGTTAATTGGGGATAGAGGGAGTACATAACAAAAGCATGTATATAGAAAAGTCACAATGTCTTGTTTCGGAACGGTGGGAGTAACATCTATGATACGAAATAAAAGCATGTTAATATTATCAACTATAAACTTGGTCAAAATTAAGCTATTTTGATTTGCATAAATCCTAGAGTTGCATTCTTCCGTGGACGGACAGAGAGAGTACGTCAGGTCTTGTTTAGATCTTCTAACAAAAATGAGAATGGGGCCTCGTTCACTTCGCAAAAAAAGTGAACCCGATGAATAGTACCAGTTTCGTCTTATTTGGCAAATATTGTCCAATCGTGGACCAACTAGGCTCAAAAGATTCATCTCGTGATTTCCAACTAAACTGTGTAATTAGTTATTTTTTTACCTACATTTAATACTCCATGCAAGCGGCTAAAAATTGATGTGATGGAGAGAGAGTGAAAAAACTTGGAATTTGGATGGCATCTAAACAAGGCGTGGGACAAAAAAATGCAAATGAAATCCAAACACTTAAATTATAGAATGAAAATCTAGAATCAGCATAAGCATTGAACTATTTCAGCAGTACTTTTTAGCGAACGAACAATGTTTTCCTCTCATAACAAATCAGCATAAAGCATCAGCATAAGCCAAATTTCAGCGAAACAAACAGATCGCAACTATCTACCTCAAATATACTATTTGGAGGTTTTTATGCAAATACAATAATTATTATAAGAATCAGATCCAAACACCCCTCGTTTATTTTAACTCAGAATCCATATTGTATATAATCACTATCTAGAATCCAAATTCTCACTATTAGAGAATTAGATCCAAACATGTCCTTAATAAGGAAAACATAGAAAATCATCATCCTAAGGAACTGGTCTCAATGAGGCACATGCTATTAAATATGTTTCAACGTTGCAACATAGAAATTTTAATTATATTAATAATCTTCAAATTTTAATAGTTTTTTAAAGCAAAAACATTAACAATTATCTTTTTGGTTTCATATTAATTAAAGAAATTTAAGACCGTTGCTTTTGTTTTATTTATGCAGCTTCTTAGAGAAATGTTTTTTTACCGCTGTACAAAATAGGGCCCTACTCAAACGAGCCAAGCTGCGCATACTGACATACTTCCTCCATCCTTAAAGAATAAAAAAAATCGCTTATCGAGGAGTCAAATAACCCCAAATTTGAACAAAATATTTATAATGAAATACTCCCTCCGTCCTAAAACGGTGTGCTTCTCGTTCCTCGAGGAGTCAACTCATTTAAGTTTTTCAAAAAATATAAAAAATAATATCAAATAAGTTTATTATTAAAATATATGTCATGATCAATCTAATGATATATCTTATGAAACTTAAAATAATTTGACTTCTTAGAAAATGAAAGGTGCACTTATTTTAGAGGGTGGAGTACTAATATTTATGAGACATAATAAATATTACTATATTAATCGTAAAATATATTTTAACTTTTTACAATAAATCTATTAAAAGATAGAAATATTGTACTGATTTAAATAAATTTAATTAAATTTGAGATTATTTGGTGACTTCCAATTTTCTTAGACGGACTTAAACAAGACGGACCAGTCGGCACTCTGGCTCACCGGCCCGTGCCACGAAAAAGACGGGCAATCAATAGCACGTCTTTCTCGAAGCCCAACGAGCGAAAAAAGGACAGCGCGTGTCGACTGCGCGCGCCTGCACCGTTGCTCCCCTCCCTCCAACTTCCTTGACGGAGACGAAGAAAGTCTGACAGGGTGGGACCCGGAGCCCCCTCGGCCGTGGCTTTACCCGGCTTGGTGCTCGTCCCGGTTTCGAAATTTGAACCGCGCCCGAACTGCTCTCCCGGGACTCGTAACCGAAGCACGCACAACGGCCAAGGCACGCCGCCAAGCCTCACGTTTCCCACGACCTCCCCATTTGGCCGTTTCGCCTCGTCGTCGTGGGAGCAGTGCACGCTCTTCCCAGGAGGGAGAGAGGGAGCAGAAATTTGGGGGTTTTCGCGTTGCAGCGTGGATGGGGGCATCGGGCAAATGGATCCGGACGCTGGTGGGGCTCCGGCCGGCAGCAGAGAGGGAGAGGCCTGGCGCCGTGGGGAAGGGGCGGAAATGGAGCCGGCTGTGGCGGAGCTCGTCCTCGCAGCGGGGGAGCAGCGCGCCGCCGTCGGAGGCGCCGTCCGAGGCGGAGGCGTCGTCCACTGCCGACGCGCTCAGCAGCTCTGTCGTCGCGGCCGTCGTGCGCGCGCAGCCCAGAGACTTCCGCGTCATCAGGCAGGAGTGGGCTGCCGTCCGCATCCAGTCCGCCTTCCGCGCATTCCTGGTAGGCTTACCCGCCGCCGCCGCCGCCGCCGCCTCCGTTCGCGTCGCTCGGTTTCCTGGTAAAAATGCTCGTCTTTTTTTTTTTGGTCCCCTCACTGCTTCTTGTCGGTGGATGCGTGAAGGCTCGGAGGGCGTTGAGGGCACTGCGGGGCATCGTGCGGCTGCAGGCGCTGGTGCGCGGCCGCCGCGTGCGCAAGCAGCTCGCCGTCACGCTCAAGTGCATGAACGCGCTCGTCAGGGTCCAGGAGCGCGCGCGGGACCGCCGCTTCCGGATCTCCGCGTACGGCCGCCACTCACAGGACATCCTCGACGACCGGAGCGGCCATGGTGACCCTGTCAAGGAAGCAGAGGTAGCCCTTCAAAACTTGTTTTTAGGCTGACCTGAGGGTTCGAGCCTTTTACCTCCATTATAAAAGAGGGTCAAAGTCTACGTGCCACTAAAAAATTCGAGCGCACCATGGTGCCATCGTCGAACTTTTTTTCTCTCTCTCCAAACATGTGAACCCGACTGATAGTGATATCCAAAATACCCTTCACTCTGACCGTGTCTTCTCTCTACTTTCTCTTTCTGCCTGGTGGGGCCAAGCTGTAAGTGACCAGGGCACCTTCTTCCTCCGTCACACGCTCGCATCGTCTCCCAGAGCCGCCACCATCCCGCCGCGCGGATCCGCCCGCTTCGGCCGCCGTCCGCTTTTAGAAACCCGCTCGGTCGCGTCGTCCGCGTGTTGTCGGTGTGGGCCATGGCGAGCGTCGCGTGTGGCTCGGACGCCATGGCAGCTCAACCGTCGCTGGCGCCGCACGCCAACCATCGGCACCCTCGTCACAAGTCCGAAGCGGCGCAACGCGAGCCTTGCTGCGCCGCTAAGCGGATGCTGGATGACACGACAATGTTTTGGGGGTGGGCCGGAGTGCTCGTGGCGGCGAGCCCTACATACGCGCGCCGGCTAAAACGAGAATGGCCCGCAGCTCAAGCTCCCGTCCCGTCTCACCGGCGCTGCGGCTGACAACTTCGTCTCCGCTCGATTTCCACTCGGAAGGACCGGGCGAACGGAGAAAGCAACAAGCGCAAAAAAGTCAAAACACGGTACCAGGACCATCCCACATGCGCTGCATGGAACGGTGCTCTACAACCGACTGACACAAATAAGATGGGAGGTACCGACATTTGTGTCTCTGATGTGTAGGCGCCGACACTTATGTCTCATGATGTTGTAGGCGCCGTTAGGGCTCTTCACTGCTGAAAAAAGGCCCCCACATGCCTGGGCACCACCGATAGTGGGCACCAGGATTCACCATACCTGGTACACGTGGTGGGGCTCCTCATATACTAACAGCATTTCACAGGTACCGACGTCCACCCTTCCTGAAGAAGCCAACGCAACTCCCCATGTGCACCTGACATTCTACAACGACATCAACAGTGTTATGCGTGCCAACTATCATCACAACCCTCACTCGGCGTGGGCAACAAAACTTAGAAACATCCGTACTCTCTCCCTCTCACCTGTAAAGCCATCCCCTTTATCTATAAAAGGAGATGCGCTCCCTCCAACAAAGAAGATTGATTTTCCAGAGGTCCACTTCTTCAAGCTCAGGCTCGCTAGATCGATAGCCCAGAAACCCCTCAAGCACACGCTTGAACACCTAGCTCATAGCGAAGTTCCGGTCGCCCTCGGCCCTTCCGGTCGGACCCGACCAGGCCTCTCGTACACCCCTCCTTTCTTCTTCTCGTTTGTAACCCCACTACAGACTTCGAGCACCTGGGCTCAGGAATAAAGTCACCAACAGACTCACACTGGACGTAGGACACGTTGCCCAAACCAGTCTAAATCCTGTGTCCTTGAGTGCTAGGCCACCTCCGATCACAACATACAGCAAAACTACAAATATTCACTAGTAGGTTACTTTCTGTACCGACAGTTTTCAAGTCATCCAGTCGAACCTAGTCGTCATGGGACCGACCAGGAGACTAATCGCGATTAGTCGTCGACCAGGCCAATTAGTCGAGCCTAGTCGACCCCTGGTCATCCTATATATCAGGACATATATACCTACTTTATATATACCTATATATACTATATAGTATACACAATAAAGCAAGCATCAAGACTACATTAGTGTTTAGTGGTGACTTACTTGTGGGGAGTTGTTTTCTTCTCTTTTCTACCATGTCCAGAGGTCCATATTCTGTCCTAAACTCCATTTCTTTGTGACTTGTCATTGGAAGCCTAAAATACCAAAGAAGACCATAATTAGCAACACTAATGTAGTCTTGATCTTGACATTACTTAACAAAGACAAAGAGCATTCATTAGCAAGCACTTTTTGCGTAGCAAGTAACTAGCATTTAGCGCTTAGCACATAGCGCAGCACCCATAACCCACCATGACCAACATATTACATAACCAAAACAAGTTCAGTACACATAAGCTAAAGTGTTCAACACAGAGTCACAAACATTGACATTTAACAGTCCAACAAAAGTAGGCAACTAGCCATCTAATTAAGCAAATCAACATTAAAATTGAAGCATCCATCTCCATCTCCAAATTGCAAGCCCAATAGGCCACATATAGGCCTGGTTAAACAGGCCTAAAAAACAGAGCAACCAAACTAGTCGTCCCTGTCCTAGTCGGACGATTAATCGCGATTACTCTTCGATTAATTGGATGACTAGCTTTCTGATCGAGCTGGTCGCCTCGGTACCCCAAATCGGTCACTAAGGACCGATAAGGATGATTAGTCGCGATTAATCACGATTAATCGGACGACTTGAAAACATTGTGACACGGTGGTCGTGATGGACAGCATCTTACGCGGCGACGACTGCTGCTGCTTCGAGGCGCTCGCCGCGTCCCCGGCGGCGGCGGCTGGTGTGCCGACCCGCTCCCGAACCCGCCCGTCGGCCTCTGGAGCCGGATGACGGTGACGGCTTTTACACCGTGTGCGTCATGGCCTACTTCGTGGTGGGCGCGCGTGTGTGGATCTCCATCAACGACGGCAGAGGCACCTTCTCCTTGGACGCCGAGCGCGGGACATGGAGGAAGGAGGAAGACTAGGTGGCTCCGTGCCATGAGCACGCTCTGTTTGTGCCAGAGCTCCATTCAATCACTAGGCACGGGGCGGACACAACCGTCGCCATCGCCGAGCCTCGCCATGGTGCGCGAGTGCGGGCCTTTGGGCCTCACGCGGGCGGGCTCCATCGCGCATGCCTGGGTGGGCCCCCGCTGTGGCGGCCCTCGCCAGCGGTGGTGGTGGAGCCGCCCCAAGCGCCGCCGTGGGCGGGACAGTGGCGGTAGCTCATCGCAGGGCGGCGGCGCTGGCGAGAAGGCGCCGGCCAGGGGGAGGAGAGAGATGGCCCCAGTGTCGGGCCTGGTGCGCCCGCGCTGCAACGAGCCGGAGGAGGTGGGCTGGCGTCGGTGAGGAGGGTGGACTGGTGGAGGGGATAAGGCCAGAGGGGCGGGCAGAAAGAGAAGGTTTGGGTGGCTGACAAATAGGCCCCACTATAAGGGTAAAATGGTCATTTTATCTGCCTGTTTGACAACGTTAGAGGCAAAACTGGATGGAATGGTGTGGAGGGCAAAAAAAATTCGACGATGGCATCAAGGTGCGCTCGAACTTTTTAGTGACATGTAGGCTGCGACCATCTTTTATAATGACACAAAGGTAAAAGGCTCTAAGGGTTTTGCCTTGTTTCGTGCGGAGTTCTGTCATCGTATCTGTGTTGCCTTCTTTCCTTGTGCTTAGTTCATACTACTGACTAGGAGTTGCTCTGCACTACGCCTGCATATGCTTGTGTAACATGTTCATAAGTACTAGTACTCTTCATGCATCAGTAAAGTAAGGATTTGTCACCTAGTCTAATTGGTTGCTTTTGCTGGAGACATGCAACAGTAAAATACATCTCTATGATGTATGAATGATTTTGACATTGAGCTCCCTCCCTGTAAGTAATGATCATGAATTAATATATTGTTTGGTATTGACCATGTATGTTTGAATTAATCTTGGTAGTGTCATTGATAGGTAAGCCTGCGTCTGATGATGCCATCAATAATGTATCCCTGCGATGTTGTTTATGTCATGTTTGATGTCCAAACAAATTTTTAGTTAGCTGCAGAGTGTTCTGTAGGACAATTGGTCTGCACAGTTGTCTAGTTTTAAACATCTAAGATGATGATGTCTGCACGTTTGGATGACATGCTTCAAATTGCAGACAGGATGGTGTGATAGTCAAGGTACTGTGGATGACTTAAGATCAAAGACACAAATGAGGCATGAGGGTGCGGTAAAGAGAGAAAGAGCAATTGCTTATGCTCTTTCCCACCAGGTATAAATTCATCTTGCAGCAATGATCTGGGAACAGGAAAAACTTACTGTTTTTCTTCATACATATATGCTAACTTTTGTTTTCACAGCGAAGTTCAAGCCAATGTGGCAGACCTAGCTCTCCTGCTGTTTCTCTCAGGAATCATGGGACTAGCAGAAGCAATCATAATTGGTGCTATTTGGATGGGTCGATGGCAACGAAACCTTGGGAGAGCCGCCTTATGGAGCAAACCCACACTGAATACTCCAACAATTCGCGGTGTTCAGAAAGCATTGAGGAGATGAATGCAGTCAGCTCAAAACTTTCAGATGCAAGCTCAGTCAAAATCAGAAGAAACAATATGACAACAAGGGTGGCAGCTAGGCCTCCTTCCACAATCTCAGCTTCTTCATCAGATTTTGTGTGTGATGCCAGCTCTCCTTCAACTTCCTCTGTCACTCCGGTGTCTGGCACCAGTTTCCTAACATCAGACAGAAGATCTGATTATGGTCATGGAGGTGGGCCGAACTACATGAACTGGACTAAATCAGCAAAAGCAAGGTTGAATGGTTCTAGCGCACATAAGTTACCGCTTCAAAGGCAACGATCTTCTGATCTGCACCACATTAGCAGGACAGCGTTATCTTCGGTAGATGTTCAAAGCACTGCTGGATCAGAGGTTTCAGTTACTTCTAAGAGGTTGAATAGTTTGACTCTGAAAGGTCGAGGCGCTAGAAGAAGTTTGGACAAGAAGAATGATGACCGGCCTGTTGCCTTGTTTTAAAACCTAGTCCTGTTTATTTCCATAATACTATACGTTAGGCATATTCATGTTGACTTGTATGTATGTCTGATTTCAATGCCTCGTTGCTCATTTTGGTACCATCCACATTTATGTTGTACCAATGCCGAACTGCTCCTACCTGTTAGAATCATGCGGGATGGTGATAATTGGTATGCACCCCTCTGTGGTGGTCTGTTGGATCAGCACAACGAAATTGACTATTTTAAACATCATAAGTGATGCAAAGTTCCTTGCTTGTCTGTTGTTTGATAAAATGAATCATGCGAGGCCTTGCAGATTCAAAGTTTCTTTTTAGGGAAAAATATGTATATTTTGAAAAATGTGGGTTATACATTCCTTTGTCCAAACTTATTCAACCATATTCTGATCAAAGTTACATAAATTGTGAGCAATTTATAGGGTGTTTGGTTTGAGGAATGAGCTAGTCCATCATTTACTCATTCTTTACTTTTTTGTTGGTTCGTGGAATGGAATAGGTTGATGCATCATCACCTCATTTCTCACGAGCTAATAAATAGTACTGGTACGAGGAATGGAGTCATTTCACCAAATTTGAGGAATGGACTCATGATGCACTACCTTATCTAGGATGGAGTGATTACTCAAGCCAAACACACTATTAGTCCATTACACCATGCCAAATTAATTATAAGACGTTTTGGTATTTCTTGATACATAGATTTTGCTATGCATCTAAATATATACTTATATCCAGATATATAGTAAAATTAATGTATTTAGAAAAGCCAAAACGTCCACAATTTGGAATGGAGGGGTACTCTATAGGATACTGGCCTGAAGGGGGCCTCTTTGGGGTGATGGAAAAGCCAGGGATCTCAGAGGAGTGAGAGCACTAGAGCAGGATCTCATTTGTAGGGTGGGAGATGGTAGCCTGATCAATATGGGATGACCTCTGGATACCAACAGGAGTCCTGAGACGACCTAGAACGCCAAGTGGTGCAGTACTCTTAACAAAAATCTCGGAGCTAATAATTCCAGTTACATAAAAGGGAGGTGTGCTCGGAAGATGTGGCAAATATTCTTGGCATTCCTATTCGGATGGGGATGGAGGATACTATTGCATGGCATTTTGATTCCAATGGGTTTCTTCGTGAAATTGGCGTACCATGTACTTGATGATGAAGCTCAAAGGATGAAGCAGCGCCAACAAGGGAAGGGGTCCAATACACAGAACGATATTGCAGTCTTGCAGATGTCATGGTTTGGAAGAGAATTTGAAAGATTTCTTGTCCACCGAAAGTGAAGTAATTTGTCTAGAGGGTTGCACACAACAGCCTGCCCCATTGAAGATGAGTATCAAGCGACGCAACATTGATCTAGACACAAGGTGTCCGGTCTGCATGAGATTTGATGAGGATGATAATCACTGCTTCCTGAAATGCAAAGGTGTCCGTCAGTGTTGGAGGGAGATGAATATGAAGAGATCCGAGTGAGATTGTTAGCAAAAGAGAACTCCAAGGAGTATGTCAGAGAGATTCTGAACTTCAAACTGGAACTGAGCACCAAAGTGGTGGGACATGCGGAATAAGGTGAATGCTGGGGAGTTGCTGCTGCCGTGCAAGGCGGTGACTAGTGGAGTCCTCGGAATGGCAGGAGATCAGATGAAGAATGAGCAGTCCAGAGCTGTGCCCAATCTAAACACTAGAGAGCTATGGAGATTAGAGAGCACCATTGATGGATTGGTTGAAAATCAACTTCGATGTTGGGTTCTGTCCAAAATAGAAGGTGGGTGCTTGGGGGTTCATTATTCACGATTATACTGGGGAATGTGTGCTGGTCGGAGCTGGTAACGAAGGACGAATACATGATGCCGCCTTAATGGCAGAGACTATAGCATGCATGAAGGCCCTGGAGTTGGCTAAAGCAACACGAGATATCTCACATTGTGCTTGAGATAGATTCTCATGTCAGCTCGAGAATGCAATTCGAACCACGTCAATGGATCTCAGCCCGTGTAGTGCTCTTCAAGGCAATACGGGAGCTGCTATATGATCGTTTTATTGTTTGAAATTTTATACATGTACCACTAATTCGGTTGCACATGAGAGATTCACTAGTAGAGAAACTACTTTTATGAAGGCATAACCCTTTTAGTCCCGGTTTTTGGAACCGAGCATAAAGGACTAAAGGGCCCTCCTTTAGTCCCGGTTTCGGTTTGGGACTAAAGCTGGTCCTTTTAGTCCCTTTTACTAATACCAATTCGTGGGTTAAACCCTTTAGTCCCATCACCTGATAATACCAACCCAATACTAAAGGTTTTTTTTTTTTTCTATTTCTTTCTATTTTTACGCTTGAGCTTACCAGTTTTTTTTTTTTTCTATTTCTATTTTCCTTTTTTTTCTATTTTCACGCTCTACCGAATAAAACTAAAGGTTTTCTTTTTTTTTTTCTATTTCTATTTTCTTTTTTTTTTTTTTTTTAATTGATGATTCGTTTTGGTTTTGAATACGTTCTCTACGTTAGAATATACATCGTTTATAATGTTCAACATTTTGTATAAACTATAGTACTGAAGGACCTTTAGTCAAGGATCTCAGCGGTACAATCCCATAGAGCAATCCTGTTCAAGTTCGTGGAGCATGGTTCGAGAGCTGAGCTTTTAAGTTAGCTTTCACTTTTCTCGAACAAGCGGTGGTGCTAATAGGTGGGCCTGGCCAACAATTCCGAGTTATTATTCTTTTGGCCGTGGCAATCAAGCTCCTATAAACACCCGGATAAAAGATACCACTTTGATTCGGACTAAAAGTATATCTTTAGTCCCGGCTCGTAATACCAAAGGACTAATTGATTTCCCTTATCGTAGCAGCAAGCTAGCAAAGAGATACGCATCTTGCAGACATGTCCCGGCGGTGAACATGTCTGGACATGTCGGACGGTGAACAAAATGTACTAGCTAGCTAGTTCCCACGTACTAGCCGGATCAGCTAGCTATCGATGCGTACTATGTATGCTGCTACTCTACGTACTAGTCCCGGTTGAACAAAACGTCGCTCCCAGTATTCGTTGGATTCTTTAGTCCTGGGAGTTGGAGACTGAACCCTAAAGGTTCATTTCTAATCTCGGATCAACTGGCTTTTACTCCGGAGGAGAGGACCAGCCAGTAAAGTTAACATTTAGTCCCGGTTGAGCTCTCAAACTAAAGGTCCCCTATAAAAAGGCTGCACGATGGCCTTTCTATTATGAACACTTAGTCTTTAACTATCAGCTCGAGTATTTTCTAGTCCCGAATACGAAAATACGGGACTAAAGCCAAATTTTGAAGTGGATCAAAAGTCGTTTCTCTACTAGTGATTGCTTTATCCGGGACAATTGCATGTCTAGACGGACACCCTCCCAAACTTTATAAATGCTGCAGTAGCTCGGGATTCAGCTGAGCCATCTGTAATATCAGGCCGTAGAGCCAACGTTTAAGCTAAAAAAATATATGCCCTTTCTACGGCACTACTTCAGCAGTATTTTTCACCGAACGAACGGTGTTTTTCTCTTACAACATTTCAGCATAAGCATCAGCATAAGCCAAATTTCAGCGAAACGTGAATCGTTGACTTGTTTAACTGCAACCAGCTGGTGGCAGAATTTATGCTTCAGAAAGCATGATGCGTGCCAGAGTTTATATGCTTTTATAAAGCATAGCTAGAGGATCCAGTCTGCTGGGTGTCATAGAAAATACGGTAAGAAATCTGGGAAGGAGATTTTGCAGAGTGGTTGCAATCACTAAGCAGGCTGCAGGAAGAGAAAGAGAAATGAGAACCTATTTATTTACTATAATCTGGCATTCTTTGATCCACCCCCAGTTTGCTATCATCAGTTTACCTTGACTCCTTGAGCAACTGTAGGCCGCCCTCCCTCCCTCTCCTCTCTCTCTCTAGGACTGTAGGCCGCCCTCTTGTGCAGATTATCTGGGTGTCGGCAGATGGCGACACATGTCTGCAGCTCCACCGCAGAATCCTTGAGGATCTCCCATGGTTAATACTGTAATGGTGCCTGTACATAGCGTTTGGAGACCGAGGGCATCTACCACTGTTGGGGATTTAACTTCGCCGAGAAAAATAGCCCCTGAAATTTTGGAGTTGAAATTATGATTTCTATAACAAAAGTTTATTTGCAGGGAAAAGAAGAAAAGCGAAAGCAAAAATTTGACTTCGTCAGAAAGGTTTCATCTTTGCTGAAGAGATCTCATCTTCGCTGGAGAAAAGAAGAAAGCAAGATTAGATGAAAACAAGAGTTTGACTTTGCCTAATATTCTAGGAGAACAAGAAAATCAAAGCAGAAATCGACTAACTCTAGAAAACGAAGACATCAATAAAGTTAATGTGCAAAAGTCGAAGAATGAAGACTCAAAAGGAAAAAAAGACCACTTCGCCCTTTTAGTTGGAAATGGTTGTAACTATTAGAGTTAGGGGTAAAATAGTTATTTTATATAAATTACGAATGCTAGGACCCCATAAATACCCCCTCTAACCTGTACAGTACGATCATTAAAATGGATACAACTTTACTTTGTGTTTTAACTTTGATACTTGAGTAATTTCTTACCCAACAACCACCTGGACTTAGATCCCATAAAGTGTTCGGATTTGGAAGATGAGTGTGCTCCATGTGCTCGCAGCATCTCCCAGCCCGTTCGCCGATCGTAAATGATCATAAATTTCCAACCAAAACAGTGTTTTTCTCTCACATCAAACCAGCCAGCAGTAAATAATTCACGATCGTTTACGGCCTTCCGAACAGGCTGTCCAACCACGGTGAACCCAAGGGACTAAACAAAGCCCCGGTGGCTTCCCTAACTCCAGGCCATTCGCGGTATGTTTAATCGGACGCGAGTCTTCTGCCGGCCGTGCCGCCCGTCCCCTATCCACAGTTCGATTCCACACCAGAAAGACTCTCTTGCACTACTATACAAAAACAAGCTAGTCGGCGTCAGTACGTGTCGTCTCGGGCAGCGGCAGCAGCAGGTTCGCCGAGCTTTCCCCGGCGCCGGTGGCGTTTGCGTCGGGCGCCGACCGCCCGGCATGGTGTCGTCGCCCCAGACCTGTCCTGCCAACATCTATCAACCAGTGTTGGGATGACATGGTAATGAATTCTTGGAATGTTTGCTAGATCCTGTGCAGCAGGCTGTTAGACCACGTTTCAGTATTTGGATAAGCTGCCGGTGTCGGGACTCGGGAGGGGCAGAAGAGGTCGAGAAACACGCAGAGAGTCTGCTAGGAGTTGTTGCGGTCAGCACAGCATAGCTTCGAGGCAGCTGCAGGCGTGCATCAGGTATTCAGGTTTGCTGAAGAACTGCATCGGATCGGTGTACTGCCTGCTTGTCCGAGTCTTGGGGTTCGACTTGGTGGCTGCTGCTGACGAAACCATGATGTTATATCACTCCTATGGTCCTACCTGACAACATAAGCTCGTTTGAGCTGTTGCGATGGTAAGGTCAACAGCAAAGGGATTGCGATTCACACAAAAAAAAAAAGGTGATTGCGATTTTGTTTTCCCATAGGACCGCGATATAAGCAGGTGAGGAAGCTGAGAATTTATTTATTTTTGAAGGGAGGAAGCTGAGAATTTACGGTGGCAAATTTGGAGCATCACCAAAAGTATTTGTTAAACTTTCTAAATCATCTTTGGAGAGTCATTTGAGTAATATCAGTCTCTATATCTTTTTACCTTTCAACAACTTTTTTATATCTTGTGAACGCTTTAGAAAACCAATTTTGTTCTCTATCTTTAGCTAACGAGAAATCTGAAATCCCGCTAAGTGGCTCGTGATCTACCGTGGCAAGACACACCTACGCGAGATTGAAATTGCACTGGTGTTTTCCGTGCCGAGGGATGGAGGCCGAGGTCACGATACCACAAACGCAGGTCACCACGCCGCGGTCCCAAACACGCCTGATGTTAATATATGGAGATCTAAATAAAGAAGCCGTTGGAGAACATGTTTTTACTAAAATCTCTATTCCTACGAATGATAAAGGATATTAAGAGGCTCTTGGAGTTACTCTTAGAATGGAATATGTCTGACCTTGCTCACCTACGCATTTGATCCGATCATCTGAACACAGTTGTTAGTGTACCAAGAGTATATACCGAGCACCTCCAGCGGTAGGAGAAAATCTCAAGCCCAAAACTAGTTATTGGGGAGCTACAAATCTTTTTGAGGCATTTGAAAGGCCTAGTCTCCAAAAGAATGAGAAAACCTCACCTCAATACCTCATCTGACATGTGGGGTCTATTTATCATGCAATATAATCATCTCTTTTATTTTTCTCTCTCCCACCTCTTTCTTTCTCTCCCGACTCCGAGCATCGTATTGCATCTACTCCACCTGTCGCCTTTCCTCTACCCAATGTCTCTGTTTTGCCATCGCTCCTCTTCCTATCTTGCTGCTCGTCGGCCTCATCTCGTCCTCCCTCTGGTAGCCCACCGCGCTCCTCACTCTAATGACTAGCCATTGGTGTAGACTCACATTGCTCCGCCGTGGCACACGAACGACACGAGTAAGAGATGTGGCAAGGCGACCGGAGCATCTTGATTACGGAAGTCCTCTTCCCTATCCCCGGTGCCGATGCCTACAGCCACCATCTTGATGCCGCGTCCTCATCCTTGTCCCTGGCGCCGGCAGTTAGAACTCGCAAAAAATATCTCGTATAGGAGGAACTTCACTACATCTTTGAGGGGTTGTGGGATGGATTTTAAAGGAGCAAGTTTTTTCTCTCTCGTTGTGGGTTGGATTAGGAATTTGCTGGTCCTCTCAAATCTCTCAAAGTATAGTGATAAAAAAAAATCTCTCAAAGTATAGATCTTTCTCATCAGCAGTGGGGATTGAGGGGCCAATGGAGGTGCTCTAATATCATAAGTACCATAGTATTAGTATGGCACTTGGCTCTCATCCTAGAAAAGGAGCGATGAAATCTTCTGCTTAATGCTAGTAGCCAACTGCACAGCGATCGACTGCAAAGAACTAGTTGCGAAAAGGACGGTTACGGTGCACGCGTATGCAATGCCGCCACCACAACACACAGAGCCCGAAGGACTCAATTTTGAGAGGGTACAGATTGTGGGGCCAATCTGCAAGAAAAGCACCCTGACATATGGGCTCCTGTGGTGCAATCTGGGGCCACTGGAGTTGACTCGGCAACTTGATTACGCGATTATTAAACAGCACGATCGCGTCAGGAGAGAAGCCCTGATGCCGCCTTCATTTGAAGCTCCCCCGTCCCGTCCCCTCTCCTCGAAGACAAAGAAGCCAAAGCCGAACACCTCTCTTTAGCCTCCGTCCCGCCGCCACTGCCCGCTCCGCTCCTCCGCCATGGGCGACACCGCGGCGGACGCGACGGAGCCGAGCAGGTTCGGCAGGATCTGCGTCTTCTGCGGCAGCAACCCCGGCAATCGCGCGGTCTACGGGGACGCCGCGCTCGACCTCGGCAAAGAGCTGGTAATGCGCCGCCGATGGCAAGGCTGCGCCCGCGGCTCGGCCGGCTGCTTCAAAATTTCTGATCTTTGGCTCGATTGCTTGCTCGCTCGCTCACGCTCCGTGGCGGGATTCCGCGGGTTCTCGCCTTTGCAGTTGGCGAGGGGGGTCGATTTGGTCTACGGCGGCGGCAGCGTCGGGCTCATGGGCCTGATCGCGCAGACGGTTCTTGATGGCGGCTGCAGTGTCCTCGGGTACCTGCTTACCTGCACGTTCTGGAGAATTCTGCTTCTGTTCAGTTCTTAAGAACTGGCAAACTTCATGTTCGAACTCTGCAATCTATCTAACGTGTGGCCGCTCTGTTTGATCCGTTTGCAGGGTGATTCCAAGAGCACTCATGCCGCTTGAGGTGTGTATTAAATATTAACTGTCCTTTTTGTCTGTTCTCTTCTTCTTTGTGCATGCGTAGAAGTATCGATTGTTACGTGATCATTGTTAATTCTACTAGTATTACTCTGCTCTAGCGGCTAATTGGTTCACAAGAGAGAATGATTATTTAACTAACTGCAAAACAAATCTCAGCTAAAAAAATAGAATCTGGCTCGCGTTTGGTTTTGTACTCTGTTACAAGTGTTTCGTTTGAAATCTATCCATGAATTTGGCCCTGGATGTTGGTTTCACATGATTTTGCTCTAGTATGTAGTAGCTCATGTAGTGCTATGTCAGTAGTGCTCTCCAAGTCACCATTTGATTCACCTTTGCTTCTGGGGGTTAGCAATAGGTGAATAGGTGACCACTAAGGAATTGGAACTAGGATTTAGGGGAGGTGAATTGCAGTTGCAGACTATCAGTTTAGATTTTAGGGCGGTACAACTTGGAATTTTAATATTTACCACTGGATGGGTTTATAATTATAAGAATGTGTAACTTGCCAATAGGACATCTCATGATCTCAGCTTGAGCGGGGAAAGAGTGCGACTGTGCGAGGCATAAAATTTTCCATTAGGCAGTATATCATAGGTTTCGAATGATTGTCTATAACTCTATATGTAACTCAAAAACTGAAGAGTTTGGAATGCGGCAAAAGCAACTAGGAAAACCAATATGCTACTCTTTCTAGGTACTTGCTCCAAAGTGAACCCGGAGTCCTAGACATCATTTTTATACATGTCCTGTGAAGTGTTAGCCATATCTGAAGAATGGAGATATGAGAGATCTGAAACTATGGCCTACTTTCAGTACTCTGTGTAATCATTTGGAACAACGATTTTTTTTTCTTCTCAAATTAGATATCTGGTGCTAGCGTTGGAGAAGTAAAGGTTGTCTCTGATATGCACGAAAGGAAAGCTGAGATGGCGCGACAAGCTGACGCCTTCATTGCTCTTCCTGGTACACAATTTACATCTTTTTTTTCTCTCCTATAGTACATGCTGACAGTGACATATATTTTGTTTGACGTGACAATGACTGGGTTTTCTGGACATCAGGAGGGTATGGAACAATGGAAGAGTTGTTAGAGATGATAACATGGTCACAACTAGGAATTCATGACAAACCAGTGAGTATTAGTATTATTGTATATGGCTGCAAACAAGTAGCCTATGGGCACTGAACAAGTAACTTATCTTGTCATACTGCAGGTTGGATTGCTTAATGTTGATGGTTACTACGACCCGTTGCTCATGCTATTTGATAAAGGGGCGATGGAAGGTTTTATTAAGCTAGATTGCAGAGATATAATTGTTTCAGCGCCAACTGCCCATGAATTACTGGAGAAAATGGAGGTGAAGTGACCTCATCTGCTTATTATACAATTCGGACACTCAGTTCTTTAGACTTGTAGTCTGCCTCATTGACTTACATCAGTGCTTCTAATTGTCTTGGTTATACTCAGCACTACACTCGGTCACACCAGGAGGTTGCCCCACGGACGAGCTGGGAGATGTCAGAGCTGGGCTATGGAAAAGCACCAGAGTCATAGCATACACTTACCAAGATGAAATTCGTTCCTGGAGTATGTTCGTCTAGCATTTAGTTATTACTCGACTGCAGGCATCGGCTTTCAAGTATCACCTTTTGATCAACCATTTTAATTGTCATTCATGGTACGTGTGCGCTCATTGTTACTTCATCTGGTGAACAAGAGTATAAGAATTTGTATATGTTCTTCAACATTAACGGTGTTGGCAAAATCATATATGGTTACAACAGTACTTTTGTTCACCGTGGTTACAATAATACACTTTGTACAATGAAGGAATTATGTTACTATTTTAATGTGTGGCCATCATTACGTTTTGTTGAAGAATCTGAAGCACTTCATTCGATGAATTTGTATAGATGAGTTTCATTCATTTACATCGGTTGAGGTTTGAACCCATGAAGAAACAGAAACGTGTTTTTGCTTCAAATTTTCACTGTATTGGAATGCAACTTGTTGCAGCCGTCCTTTGCTTTATGGATATAGTTTGTGCAGTATTTTTTCACAACCACCGATCCCTAGTGATTGGTGAAACGAACTCACAGTGCTTCCCTTCCCCCTGTTGTGCATGAGAGCACAGCAACATGGTTAGAACACAAACATTTCACCGTATCAACACGGTTCTGCTTTGATGCAGGTATGTACTAAATTTTGCAAAGCAAAGGGTGATTTTTTATTTATTTATTTTGCACAAGTTCTTTCAAACATCGAATGTTAAGAAGTAATTCCATAGGGAAAAAATGACAGGAGATTGATTCAATTTAAATAGGTGTACACATGTTGTGACTTTACGAAAAGTGAAACGAGCCACACACCCATTCACAATAAAGGATTAATCATATATAAAAAAACTAAAAATAATTTGACTCAACTTAAATAGTCAAACAGTTGGCTATTATCTTAACCTGTTGTGAGTTTAAGAAAAATGAAAGACTATTACACACCACACAATGCGCCATAGCTCGGGCGGGCAGACTATTACATAACATACGCGGTTTTATAACTCACTCTAAGCACTCTAAGCAAGAAGGGTGTGAGAGAGAGAGAGCGACGACGGACTGAGGGAAAGAAGAGGACTGAGGGGCGGATGGGGGAGAGTGAGAGACAAGATTGGGCAGAAAGAAGAAAGTTGTTCACTTTATAGATGGGGGAGAGTGAGAGACAAGATTGGGCAGAAAGAAGAAAGTTGTTCACTTTATATAGATATAGAAAGATTGGGTAGAGATAGAGGTATAGTTTTTTTTATATAAATGTAGATATAGAAAGATTGGGTAGAGATAGAGGTATAGTTTTTAGACAGAATCGCTACCCAAAGATTGGGTAGAGATAGAGAAACGCAGTGAATCAACGTAGCTGCAGAATCGCACTAGAACGGAACATGGATGCTCACTGGTGCTATAATATTTTGTCAGGGGTGTGAAAACTGAAGAGATGGATGAATTGATAATCACAGGGGCAAATAACCACCTTATTCGCTTGGCTTATAGGCCGTACTTTTTCAGCCAACGAATAATATTTTTCTCTCACAACAAATCAGCCAACAATACTTTTAGCCCTGGCTTATCAGCAGCGAACAGGACAAACATCATTTGTCTTGACAGATAATATTACTAGTCAGGAACATATTCAGACAAATTTGTCCAATGAACCGATTTAAAAATTCTACATGCTCGGATTCCAGTTTTCCAAATAAAGTCCTACCAGTTTCAGCTTTGTTGTCCCAAGATTCAGCAACTCAAAATGGAGCATCTTAAGGAATTGAACAATAAAATAGACTGATGAATCCGGGCGCCTGACATTCACACTATAAATGAAATTTACATACATAACGATAACATTATGAGAGCTAGGCTTGGGGCGCCTCAGATAGGACCATTTATTTACCTTGCTCAGAGGACCACCTGAAACCGCACATCAAGTGACCAGACCCTCCGTCCAGCATTTTATTTCCTGTTGATCCAAAACTCAACAGGAAAAACAATGCTTACCACCTGATTATGATTTTTACAGTGGACATAGAATTTCTTGCAGCTCTAGTACTGAACCCTCTCGTCACCATCAAAATTAAGACCTTCAATGCCTTTGAGAGCAGAATCATAGTTCTTCACATTAGATGGATGCCGGCCTGAGGATGAGCGCTTTTGTTCTGCAGAATGGACAGGTGAGCTTCTCTGGGGACCTGAGACTCTGCGGAACGCCCCAGGGCTTGCATCAGTTGCACGTGCTCGTGAAGGCTCAGAACTATCAGTGGCCGCCACATCACGGCTACTCGAAATAACAGGCCTCCTTGAAGATCCACTTGACCTTCCCAGAAAATTTGGTCCAGATATCTAAAAAGAAGCATCAACCAAATTAAGCCCCAAGATTGAGCATCTTTTCTGCTGTTTATTTTAAGAATGGAGGTAATAAATTATGAATTCATGAATCAAGATTGTACATGACTCGATGAAATTGAAAACAGCATCAAAACCACATATAGGTATTGACTAATCTCCACATTCTTGTTCAAGACAACTTATCCAAAACTTCTGACAAACTTTCAGAACTGCAAGAACTGACAAGATCTTGTAATGTTAACTAAGTCATGTGTACACGAATGTTGCTTCCAAATTCCCCAACCCATTATCCCAAAGACCCCAACTATCAACACATAAAGCCTTTGTAGTGGTGTCCGCAATATGTTTGACGTGATATGCCCTCTGCTCACAAAAGAACATCATTGTGACGTAAACTGTCTCCACAATGCCACTTGGACCACTAATTTGTATTATAAAGTTTATAAAACCCATGTATAATAATACCATGAAAATCTGGTCCCTGATAAATCTACAGTATCAATTTCATATGTTACAAATAGATATTCAAATATAAAAGGTGAGACACTACTAAAAAGTTGGATTGCTCGTATCACAGAACAGTATGTGTACATTGTGTTATTCCCAGAACAGTTTGTGTACATTGTGCAATGGAATAGCTTTATTACACTACGTCTACAACATGAAAAGTTGCCCCATCTTGCACACTTTTCCCATTATAAACAAAGGACAATATGACAACTAACTTACCACGGCATCTCTAGAAACAGTGGCATCATTCCCTACTGGTGCTTTCTGCTTAGATAACGTCCCCACGCTTGTAATTGGTAGTGGGGCACGACGCCGATCCATTGATGACCAACCACTAGTCCTTGCTTCCTCAGGGCCTGAAAGATAAACAATGACAATTACTCAATCAAATGCTGAAATGCAAATGAGGCAAATGAAGGAGTGCACCAAATTACCTGATTGCCTGTCATTCTGTAATGCAGGTGCCAACCCAGAAGGCCCCGCGCCATGGCCCTGTAACAAGGTAAGGCATCAAAGTTATCCCTGCAGATAGTTACACAAATGTGCACGTTTGGTGGGTAACTCAAGGAGGAAGCGTTGGAGAGGCTCACTACCGCACGGGGTGGAGCAGTGGCAATTTGAGATTGTTGGTACTTCAGTATTGTCCAGTCAAATACATAGTCAAACTGAAAACCTGCAAAGAGTTCCAACAATGAACATGGGCGCATTTTTTTTCTATTGGAAAGGGTACTGATATATATCCTTAAAAGTGAAAGCAAGGTAAAGGGACTGGCCTTCACGAATGAAAAGGTCACGGAATAATCGCTTGAGGTATGAATAGTCAGGCTTGTCATCAAACCGCAGTGAGCGGCAATAATGGAAATATGATGCAAACTCAGTAGGATACCCACGGCATAGAGCCTGAAATAGATCGACAACATAAGGACATTTCCCAGGGAAAAGTTCCAATTCCAGCTAAGATGCACTGGACATACCTCAATTGATGTTGCAACTTTCTTCTCGCTAATTTTCTCATACTTTTGCTTCTTTGTTCCTGCTTTAAGACCTTGCCAAGGAAGGCTGCAAAAGAAAAAATATTTTTAACCTAAAATGAGAGGCATACAAAAGGAACAGATGACCGATCAAACTCACCTGCCCCTCAGGAAGTACATAAGCACATATCCAAGAGATTCCAAGTCATCTCTTCGGCTTTGTTCTGGCATTGAAACAAGAGAAAATTTTAGCCAGACCATACAGAATACAACAGTACAAGGATTACCGAAGTTGCACTTTACAACATATATTGAAGAATTGTGTAATGCATATCATGGAAAAAAAAGAACTTCAACTAATACTATATATATAATTCTCACCAATGCCAAGATGGGTGTTCACACTAGCATATCTTGCAGTTCCTGTCAAGTTTTTGTTCTCCCTGCAGCATTTACAAGCTAGTTAAAATTGCATGCGTGAATAGCTAGAAAAAAAAGGTAAAGAAAACGACTAAGATATCTGCAAGATACAACTAGTGCCACGACTGGCATCTTTTAGTTATTTAATCTATTTTTCTTCCCTCCACACTCATGTGAGGACTGAGACGTGTCTATTGTAATTACTAAGCATTATAGTAGTAGCCAGATAGAATTTGTGCTAACAAAAAGTTAGACAGGTTTAGAATTTCCAGCTTGGCCCTAGAAAAGATACAAGAGAAAAATGGGAAGTAACTTGAGCTAATTAGAAGAACACTAAAAATGCTTACTACAAGAAAGAACACAAAGCATATATAACTCAGGAATGCTTAGATTATTCTATGCCTGTATGGGATGTGCTGATGCGTTGAGGTATCCCTGTATTTTTTAGCAAGGCCAAAGTCTATAACGTAGACCTGGATGAAAAACAGAACAAAACATAAAGTGGTTAATAAACCCAACAAAAACAGAAAAAGGAAATTGTAAGCACATACTAAAGATGGTATTGACACCCACCTGATTAGCTCGTCTGCCAAGACCCATAAGGAAATTATCTGGCTTAATATCTCGATGCAGAAAAGACTTGGAATGAACAAATTCCACTCGATTTATCTACAAGTGGGCAGGGCAGATTACATAAAACTCATCTGTCATAGGTGGAAAAGGATAATGTATATAAACAGAATAATTCAACCAGAGAAGCAGAGATGCTCGGGAGGGAGAGTGTTCAATATGGGAGCCACAACGAAAGTACGAAACATTATATAAAATGATTGATGATGATTTGTGTGCCTGTGTACAAATGTTGCCAATGTGGATACTGGGTAGCAATGTCTGGGTCATAGCCATGAGAGCAGACACATATCGAGAGTTGACTCATACTATGGAAAAATATATGTACTAAAACTTTGAGAAGAAACGGGATTCAATTATGGCACTATGCATACCATCTGATCAGCGAGCATAAGTACAGTCTTCAGAGACAATTTCCTGCTGCAGAAATTGAATAGATCCTCAAGGCTTGGTCCAAGTAAATCCATAACCAAGACATTGTAGTCTCCTTCTACACCAAACCATCTGACATTCGGTATCCCAGCTGTCAGAACAAAGATTGTCAGTCCCACCTGCCCTAAAACGTATTCTTACATCCCAAAGAACATATGAACAGTCAAAAGCTTCCATACTTCCTCCTTGCAGAATCCTATAAATCTTTGATTCATACAGCAACTGAGGATGCTTTGTCTTCACATTTTCCTGTGAATACAAAAAAAGGGCAATCAAAAGCCGAGCTCATAAGCTGATACCAGTGACCAAGCTGAATGGCCAAGCATTTATGCAGTAAACAGTTCATGAAAGCACTAAGCTACTACAAGCAACTCTACATTGCATGCATCAGGAATGCAGTCTCTTTCTAGAGTTCATCCTCCAAAAACTGAAGGGCCAACTATCCTTTCCTGGTCATCTCTTGGTTCATTTATCTACCAGTCAATCAAAACACATCAGAGAATAGTCCAAGAGGTCCATCTCGTCACAATTAGACCTCCCAATATTATAGAGTGACCATAGATGCATAAATCATTCAAGGCCTACCAAGTCAACCACAAGCGTGGTCAAGCAAGGAGAGCCAACATACTACTATGACCGATCCATCTGTTGAGAACAATAGGGGCTAATGCAAGCAGAACCAGAATCCAGAGCAAACCCATAGAGCTGGAGTTGGTACTGGACGGCTAGAAGAACACTGAATATAGCTACAAATTAAAGCACCCGAAGTCCCAAACCACCTCGACTAACAGCAATTACATGCTGCAGTACCCAACAGTGGTCACCAAGATAAGATGCACTAACAAGCTGTACTACACAGGTGGAAGCTAAAACATCCAAAACTAGTAGAATGTAACAAACATTTGCTGGCAATCCCGAAGCCAGAGAGCACGGACCAGCTTAATCGCAACCTCCTCGTTCGTCTGGATATTGGTGCCTGCATCCACAAGCGACAGAGAAGGAGCCATCTCATCAGCAGCAGCGGAAAGATAGCACGGAACAAACAAACAAACAAAAAATCTCTAGAGCACGAGCAGGCGAGCAGCGAGTACGCACCGAGGTAGATCTCCCCGAAAGAGCCGCTCCCGATCTTGCGCCCAAGCCGGAACTTGTTCCCAACCCTCGGCTCCATTATTCCAGCACTCTCCCTTCCCAAAATCTCCCTAGCTAACAACTGTTAAAAAAAACGCGCTCTTTCACACCCAGAAATCTAGTTGCGGACCAAAGATCGGCGGGGCTGTGCGGGGTCTCGGGGATCTGGCGGCGGGGCACTCCCGTGCTACCTAGGGTTTGTGGATAGGGGCGAGGATGAGGGGGAGGCGGCGGCTGCCATGGCCGTGCGGGGGCAGGCGGGCGGTCCGTGCGTACGCACGCTTCCGGTGGTGGAGTGAGTCCAATCCTCGGTTTTTCGGGGGATGTTGAGAAGTAGACGAAGCAAAGCAACTAGGCGAAGCAAGAGAAGGAGTAAAATAAGGGAGAGAAAAAAAAAAAGAGGATACTGGAGCAGTTTGGCCTTTCGATGTCCATCTATGCGGTTCGGCTGTTTTTGCGTTTTGGTCCCTCCATTTAGTCGCCTTCCATGTCGCTATCGACCATGGTGACTGTTCCTCGAGTGTTATTGCTGGAGGGACCAAAACTGCTCCAATGAGGTGGCAGACCTGGGTGCATACAATGGAGTACCGTACTATGTTATCCTGACTGGCCGATGAGGTGGCAGACTCTTTTTTTGCTAGTATGAAACTTGGCATCGGGACTGCCCGATGCTAGAAATTATATGTAATTTCTATACCTATTAATTTTTATAGGCACTACGTATAAAAATTATGGTCCTAATGGATAGTTTCTACAGAATAATTTTTTATCCAATCATATACATTCTCTCTCCGTTTTCTACTAATCACATCCCTTCATATCTTGGTTCTCGTTTAGACATTGTTTCTAACTTAGACCCAGTTTCTATGATTTTTGCTCTCTCTCTCCAATAACTATCTTGCCACATCAGTAAAACGCTTAAGTGGCAGTACAATTAATGTCCATAGAAACTATGGTAGTTTCTGTATTGGGAGTGCCTTCATATATCGTTTCCTCTCAATTATTTCATGTATAAATACTCTCTCATTCTAGATTGTAAGCCATTTTAGCTATCTAGCTGCATAACTAAAATTATATATCTAGAAAAATCAAAATAACATGCAATTTGAAAAGGAGATAATGTTTAGGTGCATAATCAAAATTATGTATCTAGACAAATCAAGATGGCCTGCAATTTAAAATAGAAAGAATATAAAGTAGAAACATACTACCCCTTCGATTTTTTTGCACGTCATATTAGGTTTATCCTAAGTCAAACATTACTATCTTTAATCATCAATTTTAAAATTAAAAAATCTTTATAGTTTCACAATATATAAATTATATATTATAAAAGTATCTCGCATAGTGAATTAAAAATATATAAAATGTCATGAACCTATATAATTTTTTTGAAATGGATGATTAAAGATACAAATATTTGATTTGGGACAAAGTTAATATGACATGTAAAAAATGGAGGGAGTACTAGATTGCTTGCTCAATTAACGGATATTGGGCACTCGGCCAATGATTAAACTTTGACCACCAACCTATAGTATTTGATTAAATTAAACAGAAAGGTCTTAGATTTGTGGTTACCATCAAAGTTTGGTCAAGTAAATAAATTTTTTGCAAGTGTTCACTAGTGAAGAAAACACATAACCTCTCAAGTTTAGCTTAAGCATGAAGCCAGAGTAAGGAAAATTTTGCTTGGCAACCCTTGAAATTATGAGTCTAAAGTTATATATTTACAATAAATCACAGTATTAATCTTTGGATTTTTCTATCGGCCACCCTTGAAATTATCAGAATTTGTGAATTCTTAACCCTGGTTTTACCATAAAAGATGAACACGTTTTTCCCCTTTTAAAAACTATATACACCAAAACACTATCTTTTGGACTTAACCGCTTCTTATTCTATATACCCTTGCTTTCATAAAAAATCTCTCTTTTATCATGATATATTGCTGCTATCAGTTTATCATGACAACTGCAACCTGCTGCAAATCATTAGCATTTGACACTTTTCTTTGTTTTCGATGGTGTCAGACTACAGCACCGGTAGCCAAAGATTCATGGTCAAGAAATCGTACCTTATGATCCTTGAGCACCCAATCGACTTGTTTTAATACGAGATAATCTAATAAGTAGATGTAACAAGCTTATAATAGAAGTTTTTGCCAACAAGAACTTTTGCCATTGAGAACTTTTTTCTTCTTTTGAAAATTTGCCATTGATTGAGAACTTTTTGTCAACACCAAGTGCTTTGTCCACTAGGAAAATGTGAGTTCGTACTTCATAGTGTTTCCATCGCACTCTTAGCAGTTACGATTGGTAGAATAAACGTAACTCTGTAAACTTCCAAGATAGCATAAAGATGGCAAAATAATGCTAGCTGGAAACAACGTGTCAGATAGGATAGGAGACAGGCAATTCCCATGAATGAGATTTGTCTTGTATGTAAACTTGTAGAGTGAGATACTTCTGTATAGTCACATCGTTACACCTGTATGCAAAGAAGGTTTGGCGCCCTAAAGACGAACTATACAAGCTGCGTGAGGCAAAAGCCCAAATCCCGAACAATACAAGCTGCGTAAGGCAAAGTCCAAATCCAAAATCCTTTATTGTCTTAGGGCACCTGCAATAGTTAGAGCTAGTTACTAACTCTAAGTCAACTTATCCAATAATACTATTTTTTAGTATGTAGCTTTTAACATGGATAGCCTCATGTGATACTCTCACGTAACCTTAAAACGTATGTAAAAGCTTAATTTTTCTTTCTTCTATTAAAATATAAAAAAAATACTTAGAGCTATCTTAAAAATGGATGGTTGGAGCTGCCCTGGTTCGCGGATGGTTCAAACGTTTGTTGGAGCTGCCCTGATTCGCGGATGGTTCAAACGTTCTAGATGCTGCTGACCAAGGCGACGGGTACGTACTTGTTGTATATACCACGTAATAACAGGCGACAGGCGTTCATTTGTGGACGACCCAGCTGAACTAGATAGATTTTAAAAACAAAAATTGTCTGGACAAACAAAACCATATCTATTGTACTAGCATATACCTAACCCAACACAGGAAATGCCATTTTAATCGTGATAGGACCGGGCTGTTTCAGATAGTGCTTGTAGCTTATGTCACGAGGGAAACAAGAAGGAAGCATCTGCAAGGTACTCACCTTATTATCTCTACAAAGCATGTTCTTCGGACTGATCCGAAATTCCTCACACACTTGTAACACATTCTGATTTGGACCCGCTTGCCATTGGCCACTTTGTTTGGCAGCATGGATAATGGAGACACAATGAGGTCAAACATTAAGTTTATACTGATCCACTTGTTCCTATTTTTAATTGATGATTTAGGACTTGGATGGGTACCTTTTTTTGTATAGATTAAAGACGTGTATCTTTTTTTTTATAGAATTACAACACAGTAGATATGCGAGGACTTTTTTTTTTGGATCTGTGGTTGAAGCCTGAAAAGTCAAAATGAGGAAGAATGAAGGGGTGTGGAATAGAACTTCTGTGACAAAAATTAAGGACACCATGAAATCGACCAACGCTCACATGAACCGTGAAAGGTTTGCATTGAAATGGTTAGACAGAACATCAAATGCTCATACAGATTGTGTTATTGTGCACACATGGACAACAACCTCAGAAAAGCAGGCGCACACATGGGCAACAACCTGGCCTCTAGTTCATGGCCTGCCTGCTGCCTCTGGTTTTAGGCCAGACTCACACTCACCTAGGCTCAGCTTCTGTACCGCAATATTTATAAATCAGCAAACCTTTTAGATTTATTTTTTGGGGAAAAGGGACAGAATCCTTAAAACCTGGAGATCCCCACTTTTTTTTTTTTTTTGAAGAATTCCCCACTGGTTTCCCTGCACCCCTTTCTGCACAACCCAACAAGTACGAGCTGTTGAAAAATGGAGGATTACTGGCTTACTGCTGCATTTTCTATTTTTGGCAAAAATTGCCAAATCTAATGGAACTGATTTGACAAAGAAATCATGCCACCAATCAATGACACTGGGTAACATTTCCCAACCTGTGATCAATGAGGTAGCACTGCGCGATACCAGCTCCGGATTTTGCACTCAGCAACCAAACAAAAGACGAGACCTGATAAAAACTCTCAGCAATTTTTTTTCCAAGTTTCTGTTAGACCTATAAAGGGCAGTATGGTGAGTAACCAACCCAAGCTTTTAAGATGCTACTCTAGACTCTACGTTCATGAAAGAGAAACCGATATAATCAAACAATGACATGACAAACGTGAGGTGCCGAAACAAAGTTGCCCTAGTGCCAACAACTTTCTAGGCCTTCTCCTTTGTTGGAGAAGTAAGCAAGTGTAGTGACGACGTATGGATTGTTGTTGTCGGGATGGCGTCCTTCCCTCGCGCTGAACCAGGCCTCCTGACGCTGTGGGTGCGCTCTATGTTGCTCTTCAAAAACTTCTGCACAGGCCTAGGTAGACGTGCAATCAATCGGGTTGAACTAACAAGCAGTATCACTCCTGTGATGATGAAGAACCTGCAAGATTTAGCTAATTTCTTAGATTCTCCAGCCCTTTGTTGAAAGAGAATATTCCAACAAGAGAGGTATGCCTTCAGTACTGCGCCGACATCACTGTTTTAATATTTTGCAATGTCCTTAACAAGACAATAGTTTGGCTATCAGTAATCTTAACAGGGTAGCAATATCATCATATGATTATTAGTAAACATATATGTAACAGGGACAGCTGAACTCATCAATTCCAAGATAACCCACCTAGCAACTGGCAATGTTGTGGGCATATCTATTGCATGGTCATCACATGAAACAATTGAATCCTAGCAAGAACGGGGAAATCATATAGCATAATGCAGATTGCAGTAGATGATTAAAGCCAATGAGAACAGAACCAAATGAAGCAGTGCAGTACAGGAGAATACAATGTAGCATAAAAGTATTACCATCCAAGTAAGAGGAAAAATCGAGCTGTGGGAGCTTTAGGCAGATGTTTATCAAGTGCAATCATGCCAGCTACAACACCAGACACTATAGATGCCACCGACGTACATGTAGATACAACAATTGCCCTCCGATGCTTGAGGCCTCGAGTCTGCATGGATAAAAGAATCATTAAAGGAGAATACACATGAAATCAGGACATTGCAAGAAAACTATTGGGCCAGTCCTTGTGGTTCATCTTAAATATACGAATGTTTAAAAAAAACAGGTCAAATAAACTAGTGCAGTTTATAATAGAAATAACAATCAGTACAATATCTGCAATGAGACAAGCAACTAAAATTTGCAGAGTTTCAATTTATGCATAAAAGCAACCCATAATTTTCGCCGGTGAAAAATACAGTCTCACAAAATGACTCAAAACCTGGGCATACCCAGTGCAGAGAGCTCCCGCTCTGTGCGGGGTCTGGGGAAGGGTGTCGGTGGCAAGCCTTACCCTTACGTGTGCAATGCGAGGAGACCGCGACTCGAACCCGGGACCTTCCGGTCACAGGCGGTAAGACTCTACCGCTTGCACCAGGCCCTGATCATACTATTTTCAACAAATGGTTACAGCCATAATGGTTATATTCTGTCGGTCATACTGTTTACGAATTATATTTTTTTGTTTTCAATTTCAACTTTCGTCTCTCCACCCACTATGCAGCCCCAGTGCCCCACTTCACAATTACATCCCCCTGAGGTTTTGGCTTCTCGGCACCCTGCTTTTCAAGTTGTGGGCACACAATTCGCTAATTGGTACAAGAGAAAAAACAATGGCTGCATATCTTCTAGAAACACAAAAGATGCATAGCATACATTCTGTGGAAGCTACGGTAAATCACACAAACCCAGTTGGCAAATCTCCAGAAAACTAGACATACCTGATATACAAATCCCACTGCACTGCAGCAAACACTACAAGAAATGGCAGCAGGCACAACAATCTTCGGAAAACCCATCTCGGACAGCACAAATCCCATCTTAGAGATCACTGAAGAAATCCTATACATGTAGTGATGTTGTTAGTCATATGATCTCCTTACTAATAAATAGCAGTAACAAAGTGATGAATGAGAAACCCTCAATTTAGTCACATCCTAAGGCGACAAAAGGCTGTAGTTTATAGAATCATAAAACAGCATCAACAGTAGTAAATTACCCAAACAAAATGCCAGATTCTAAGCCATATATGATCTCCTCGATCACTTCGGGTCCAGTCTGCATGGGATGGCACTATGTCAAGACATGCAATACACAAACAGGCTTATATAGAGTTATAAATACTCACCAACTCTTGCTCGCGCCTTTGCTTTTTATACATATGAAGCCAAGTGTTAAGCAGTACCTGAGATGGGAATGGACTATGCTAATTGGTAAGTTATTTACGGATTACAAGAACTATTGGCATAGCACAATTTTTCCCCCCGAACTTGCAGGAGGCATACCACAATCTAGGAATGCACATCTAACTGATAACTCTTGTTAGAAAGACATGAAAACTGAAGCAGAAAGACCTAGCTAAATACATAGCACAGAATAAACTTCTTTTGGTAGAAAGCATATTAAGTGAATGTCATGTAATACTAGAATTTATGCAGCACAGAGTATGGTACCTACAAACAAGATGACAATGGAGAGCACTAGCCAGGGTATATTTAAAAGAGGTATCTGGTCAACTTTCTGTTCCTCACCTCCAACAGCTACACCTGAAGTAAGAGAACACAGAATCAACCAAATGCATGAACATTGAACACCAGCCAATGAAATCATCATGGTTCCTTAAAGCCTATATAAAAGGTCAATGAAATCTTCGTGAAACAATGAAGCCTATAGGCATGTCTGACTTCCATCTCTACTACAAATCACAAAGGTTCAGATTTGTGGATATCTGTTACCTATGGTGCCGAGACCAGCTAGCGTGATGGCAATCCAATCGAGGCCGTTCATAACCTCCTTGAGGTAAAAATGGGAGAAAACGCAGAGTATTGCGAGACCGCAACCGGCAATGGGCTGAACAACGGAGACCTGCACCACCGTCAGCAAGGACGGTAAGCGATCCAATCACCACGCACAGAATGCACAGGGATAAGAGGCAAGAGGCAACGCATCGGTGCCTGGGAGAGCGCGGTGAGCATGAGCGCGGCACCGCACATGTCCATAAGGAAACCGCTGATCCAGAGCTGGTTAGACGCGTACGCCTTGACCACCTGCGCGCACGGACAGGAACGCCGTAACTCGTAAGGGGCTCAGCGGCGCGATCTGGAGCGGAAGGAGTTTGGCGACGGAAGGGGATGGGTCATGGGGGGAATACCTTGAGCTTGAGGGAGAGGGGAGGGAGGATGAGGGTGCCCTTCTTCTGCAGGACCTTGCCGATGTTATTGCCAGCGGTGCCCGCCAGCGTCAGCGCCACCGACTCCCATATCTCGCCTCCGACGGCGCCGATCCGATCGAACCCCTTCGTGCGCCGTGCGCCGGGCTAAGAGGGATTGGAGACCGGCTTCCTTTTGGAGGGGTGGAGGAGCAGGAGCAGGAGCAGGAGCAAGTGGAGGAGGAGACCACGAGGGAGCGAGGTGGCCGAGTCGTGGCAGGGCTGCGCTTTTCTCGGCCGCGCGCCCGTGCTTGCAGGTGCCGCGGCTCGTAGCTTCGGGCGGGGCGGTGTCCTGTCCCTCCCTGTCTCTCTGCTGCTGCCGCGGCTGTTGTTGGATTGGATGGGCGGCGGTGGTGGGCTGGTGGCATCGTCGCTGCCGGTGGTGGGTCGCGTGTGCGGGACGGGACGGCATGTTTGCGACGTGAGTATATTCTTTCGGCCTATTCTTTATTTTTGGGCTCTAGGAATTTCGAAGGCGTATAATTCAGCCCAAACATTTGATTAAGATTTCAATTTCATGTATTTTAGCAAATCTTATGGTAAGTATTTCTTCAGGTTTATCGTGCAACGTAGCTTGATCTCTAGGCGAAACAAACAGGCACCTTATTGCATGATTATTAGTCCATCTGTCTCGAATGATAAGTCATTCTAATATTTTTAGAGTCAAAACATCTCACTAAATTTATTATATAATAAAATCATAACATTTTATGATATTAAATAAGTATTATTAGATTCTTCATTAATTATATTTTTATAATATACTATTTAATGTCATAAATCTTTATAATTCTCTCTATAATTTTGATCAAACTTGAGATGTTTTAACTATCTAAAAAAATTAGAATATCTATAATTTAGAATGGAGGGAGTACCATCAATAGCTTGTGCCCCCGGTTCCCATCACAATCTTTCAGCTTAAGTTTGTTTTTCACACTAAAAAAATAAATAGAGCTTAGAGGAACTCCAACATAAGTTCTCAAATCAGGCCCTCACTTTTTATTTGAAGGCTCTTCCTACACTTGAGGGTTTTTTTCATATTCTCCAGCAGAAGCACATAAATTAGGGCTCTTAAATCCATTCTAGTAAATAGTGGCATGACTTTCGCAAAAAAAAATAGTGGCATATGAAACTCATTCATCGTTCAGCCATATCCACTGACCAACGTCATTCCAATCGACTCCTGACTTCTAGTAGACACTGGCATAGTGGCTGCACCCTAAATCATTTACTAAAACATGTCATGAGCTTCATGTTTATGTGTTAATGCATGTGATAAAGTGTGTAGATTAATTTCTCGTAACTTAAAATGATCAATAAAAATGCTAAATAAAAGTTGATTCAATAGCTCATGTATATCAAGTAGGGTTGAAAACCAATTTTTATTAAACAAAAATACTATAAAACATGTGTGTGATACTTAAATAAAGTTTAAAGTACAAACTTTGTAGATAACAGTGAAATACTTGCTGTCGAAAAATGATATTACTAGCTAATATTTATACTAGCCTAGAAATTATAAATTGAAATCAAGTTCAGCTCAAAAACTTAGAAAATTTCCAAGTTTGTCAACAGCTAGATATTGCTATGTTTAGCAAATTATTTTGAGAGATTGGGTTAAGGGGTGGTGTAGTGTTATAGCTCGATTTGGTAGTCTCATATGTCATCTTGAGCATGATGAAGATGGTTTCGCTCCTGAAGCAATCGTTTAGTTTTTATAGACGCTTTAAAATTCGTGCACGTTACAGTCTCGGGATGGTTGGTGTCGTGCGCGCGGTCACCGCACAGCCACCCCGCGCCGCGCACATGACCGCTTCCCGCTGAAAGGTCCCTGTGTGGTTTTGGTAATTGAGTGATAACCTAGGTGGATTAATTGTGTTTATGTGAGATACACAGGTGATTAGTCCACAGGTACATGTGTGTGAGCAACATATGCCATGGAGGTGAAAATGGCTCGGAGATGTTGCAAAGCTCACACATGTGATGATGAAGGAGCTCATTGCACATGAGACATGACATTGAGTCATGTGATCAAAGTGGAGAAGATCAAGACATGACTTGGCTTGATGGACCGGTTGCAAGCGTGAATGGCAAGTTGAAGGCTTTGGAGCGATTGACCGCGTGACGGTGAAGCTTGAGCAAGACTTAGCGCCGATGGACGAAGGCAACGATGAAAAGCAAGTGAAGTCAAGATCGAGGAACCAATATGATCACGTGATGATATGAAGTGGATCATGTCATTGTTGATCATGTTGGTGCATGTGTTGCATCGACATTAGAGGAGATGGAATGGAATGCGCAAGGAAAAGGTATAACCTAGGGCATTTTATTTCATCGGTCATAGGTATGTAGAGAAGTTTATGACCAGGTTTAGGATAGATGACCGTACTATCAAGAGGGGCAAACTTATTTGCATATCGGACATCTAGTGCCACTCGAGTGATCTAACTTTGCATCGTCGCTAGGATCGAGTGGCGTGATAAGTTGAGTGGCTAATCCTTTGGAAAATATTTGTGAAAAGCTAACACACATACACATGGTGGTGTTGGCACATTTACAAAGGAGAAAAAGTTGAAGTTGATGTGGATCAACTCGGTGAAGAAACAGAGGCAAAAGGTGACACACATTGTGTTTAGCACTTGAGAGTAAGGGTTCGAAACTTCACCGGTGGAGTGTCCTCCCGTAGAATGCGAATAGTCCGATTATGCCACCGGCGCCGTATACAGAAAAGACAGGGTTTCACATAGTGCACCGGACGCTGGTCACGCAGTGACCGGACTCTGACCCAGCGTTCGGTCAGTGGTGCGCAGTGAAGGCCGCCCTCAATCTCTTGACCGGACGTAGGCGATCGGACTTTAGCTGAACACTGTTCAGCATCCGGTCGTGCTGATGTGGCGGCACACAGAGGAGACGGTGAGTGACCGGACGTTGGGTGAGTCCGGTCGGTCATGACCGGACGCGTCCGGTCACGAATTTCCACCTCTGGAACCTTACTGGAAGTGACCGGACGTTGGGGTCCTATGTCTGGTCCTACAATGTAGAGCGTCCGGTCACAACTTAAATGTACCGATGACCATTGAGATCGGATGATTTGCTTTTGAAGTAGGGGACACGTGGCGTGCATCACGCGACCGGCGCGTCCGGTCGCCCCGAGCTGTGCCCAGTGAAGGGGTACAACGGCTTTATTTTTGTGAGGGCTATAAATAGAAAGGGGTCTCAGTCTTGGACTGGTAGCTGAGCACACTAGATCCTTGGTGGCTTATGTGGTAGTGCTTGGAAGCCCTCCATCTCACTCTAGCTTGATAGTGATAATTCGATTGTGTGAGTGAGCAATTCTAGTGTGATTGTATCGTTAGGTTGCATCGAGTGGCACTAGGTGATCGAGTTGCAAACCGGTGGTGCTTGTTACTCTTGGAGGTTGCCACCTCCTAGACGGCTTGGTGGTGGTCTCCGTCGAAGCCCGCAAGAAGCTTGTGCGGTGCTCCGGAGAAGAGCTTTGTGAGGGGCATTGTGCTTGCCCTGCGGAAGCCGCGAAGAGCAACTCTAGTTGAGCGTGTCATTGAGCTACCCTCACTTTCGGGGTAGGTTCTTATGGTGCCCGACGTGCGAGCATGGTGGGTGATGCCAATTAGCCGCTGAACTACCAAGTGAGCGGTCGACACAACGATGACGTAGCGTGTTGGCAAGCACGTGAACCTCGGGAGAAAATCACCGTGTCAACATTGTTCTTTCCATTGGTTTGCTATCCCCTTACATAAGCTTGTATTTACTTTCATATACTTTGTGCTTATGTAGTTGCTCTTGTAATTAGGTTGCTTGTGTAGCTCACTAGTTACCTTCTTACTTGTGTAGCATAGAAGTAGCTCCCTTTGCGTGACTAATTTGGTTTGTATAATCTTGTTAGTCACATTGCTTAGTTTGTATAGCTAAGTATTTGCACTCTCTAATTTGGCATTGGTTGCCTTATAATTGAGCATTGCTAGTGAGCTTAGTTGGCTTTGTGCTTTTGCTTACTAGCATGTGTAGGAGCGTCCCGTTGCTTAAAGTACTAGTGGCATAGGTTTATGTGACCTTGCTTCTAGAATTGATTAGGTGAGCTCTAGCTAGCCCGGCACCTTAGTTACTTAATTAGGATCCTTGTAAGGTGTTAGAGAACATAGATAGAGGGGTGTAATCTTGGCGAGACCGATTGTTTTAATTCTGCATTTGTTTTGGTTAGCCGGCGCGATTAGAATTTAGAAATGACTATTCACCCCCTCTAGTAGCCATCTCGACCTTACACCTGCGCGATCACCCCATGCCGCCACGCTGGGTCGGTTGGGCCACCTGGGCTTGGCCGAGGCCGACCATAGCGAGCCGCTGGCCCCACGCATTGCTGCCCTGCCTCGCGCTACCGACATTGGTGCCACCACGGCCACGCTGCGCAGCTATCACCTCACTGTCGCGTCCGTCCACTGTTGCCTCACCGCACTGCCGACCATAGCGAGCTGTCGGCCTAGTTCAAGGCCGCCACTACCGCGCGCATGTGGCCGAGCCACCATCGCCTTGTCATTTAAGACACTGTGGACACGAGGGCCACGCCAGTCAGACGCGCGCATGCCTTGTCCATAGCGCATGCGCGTGGGTGTCCTGATCGCGTCGCTCGTGTCCCGCCTAGGCAAGGATGAGCTGAGCTCTGACCTACCCCCTCCCCTCTCTCTTCGCTGCGGCCTTGGTGGACTGAGCCGCACCATTAAAAACAAGCAGGGAGGAGTCGCCATCGCCCGATTCATTGCATCGCTAGCTTCATCACATAGCTGCCTAGCTACCCACCCCCACCCCACCTTGAATAGTGCCCGGTCGAGCTTCAATTTTGGAACTTTTCCCCACCACCATGCCAATAAAGCCGAGTCCGCCCATCACCGAGGGTAGCTCTTGTCTGACCACCTCGAGCCAAATTAACTGCACCGCAAGAATCGCCTCGAACCCCTCCTCGCCATGCGCACCTAAGTCGTACCCCGACCGTTGTCCTGACACTGCTGACGTGGTTGTGTCCGCCGTGGCTCGTCGCTGAGCTCACCGCGTGTACGTGGCCAGCCTTGCTCGGGGCATCTCTAGCTGAACCATCGCCTCGACCAGGTCCTTGGTGAGTCACTGATGCTCACCCGCTACCTCTGCTGCTTCCTTAGCACCGTGGCTCACTGGAACATTGTCGTCGCCACAGCAGGTTGCCCGCCGACGTGAAGTCGCCCCACTTCGTCTCTGGTCTTCTAACCACTACCTAGCGTTGCGTCGGTCCGTAGGTGAGCATCGACCCCCTAGCTAGGTCTGTGCGGGTCCTAGTTGGCTGGCGTAGCAACTCCGTGTCAGCCACCGCCGTGCCGGCGAGCGCGAGGGCTTCGAGGACCATCCCAATGCGAAGATGAGTCTCTTCGGGGGCCTTCGTGCATAATCATTGACTAAAGGAATAGGGCGCATAGTGGTCGCGTTAAAGCAGAAAGCACGGGGCTTTTTCTGCTAAAATGCCAACACGCGCACGGGCTTCTCCGTCGTGGGCTGGCCATGCGTGGGCCGCGCGGGAGGTTTCGTTTTTCTTTTCCTAAGGAATTAGAAATAGTGTTTTAATTTAATTTTTGAGCTGATCTTTGGTAAATCATATAAAATCACGTAGGTGTCCAAAAATTGTGAAACAAATTTTGTTATGTTCCTAAAATTGTGCTCTATCTATTAGTGTATTTAGTTCATATATGTACATGTTGATACCAGGAGCTATTAAATCATTTAAAAATGTTTAATATTGTTAGGAAAAATATTGTAGAAATTCTTGTGGTAAATTGGTTCCAGATTTAGTCTTAAAAATGTTATAGTAGCTTTACGGTATTATTATATGCTCACTATAATTTTTGTAGCTTTAGTATAGACTAAACATTAGGATAGTTAAATGCTCTTTGTTTCAATTTACACTAAATCATTAGTAGAAATAAAGATATATTCTTTATTTGTAAAGCTATGTGTTTGTTAGTTGAACCCAACACTTTGCTTGGTAAAAATGATAGTTAGCTCGGTACCTTAGTCATTAGAGCTAGCTTAGTAGCTTAGTACGCGTATTCTTATTTTAAGAGTTGCTGTTGCATAAATGCTAAGTGTTGCAGCATCATTGCATGCATGTAGAGAACGAGTTGGCATAGATCATGACCACCGGCGATCATGAGTTCGAGGAGATCGTCGAGGAGTACGAGGAGGTGATTCTCGTGTAGGAGGAGGTCCCGAAGCCGCCACTGACTGACTCAGCTGACACCGCGCCTGCCCAAGGCAAGCTTCTGTGCATAACCCCTTATTTTTGATAATCACTGTTTATATATGTTATGTGCATTTACGTTACAGGAGTTTTATGGAAACCATCTGCATAAATATATCTATCCTAAGAGTCTTACTAGTGCAGGTTCGAATAGCTACTATGCTTAAGTTTTCGATAGCGTGAGTAACCTGCCGTTACTCACACTAGGTGATTATTATTACTTTCATAATAAAATGATGAAAGAAAAAATGGACACAGGGCAGGGATATGGTATGGTTTTTGGTGGGTGTAACAGGTTGTGTCCCCCGGCCAATGGGGCTTAATTTGGTTACACTGTTTTCCCTATCCGTGTTGATTAAGGATCGTCCATTGCCGTGGATGGTAGTCAGGTCACAGACTTATTATCCTGAGCACATACTTGCTTATGGGAGCGGGAAGACTCATTACGCTCTTGTTGTGGGTTCTGGCTCTTTTTGTACCAACTGATTGGAGGCGGGGAAAGGTGGAGGTCTAAGCACCATACTGAGACCGGGTCTCAAGTATGGGGGCTTGGAGTCCAAGTTTGGACGGGGACCTAGACCCCTTGATAGAAGTGGAATGGGTTGGTCTTGTTCGTGCCTGGGGTACAAACGGAGCGTGTGTTTTAGGGTACCCAGCTGGGATACATTGGTTCACGAATCACCGTTTCCGTGAGATGGTACGACTTGGCTATGGTCTTGCACCGTAGTAAGAACTGAAAGATGAAAGATGGTAAAATAGTTCTGATTGCTCAACTCTTGCTTGAAAGTAGAACACATGCTTACCTAGAATGATTAGCTAATGAAGTAATCATGACTGCTAATAAAACTTAACTGTAAGGATGAACTATTAGTATTGCTATTCGCAAACAAAAAGAAAACAGCAAACCCATATTGCCTATCATACTCCTTGAGAGTTAGGAAACTATTCCCACTAGTTAGGTAAGTCTTGCGAGTACATTGTCTACTTAGGGTTTATTTTACCCCTATTGCAGGTGTAGCTTGAGAAGTAGCTCTTGTGTGGAGGATTCTTCTAGTGGGCATAGACGGATCCTTGTATTGTTTCCGCTAGATGCTTATTTTCATTCCGCTGTTTAAATATCGCAATATGAACTCTGGCATTGTAATAAATAATTTCTAAGAACTCTTGTTGTATGAAATGGACTAAGTATTGTAAGCTCGTACTCATTCTTGGATTCTGAATGTAAAACATGGATTGTTTCGAGTTCTCCCTTGGGGTGGGCTTGATAGAACAATCCGATGTAACTAACTTTTAGGGTGCTTAATGTCTAGAGGAGGATGAGCGCCTCCGAAAGCGTGTTATTTCAGACGGTTCTGCCACAGGTGGTATCAGAGCCAATAATGAGTCTATGAGTTTAAAAACTCTTTTCAAAACCTAAAATTTGACCAACAAAAGCTTTGCGAAAAGTAGGATGCGATAAATTATGTAAATAAGTATAAGCCCTACTAATATGGTCTATCTAGGATAGTGGCACTTGTTTTATCTAATAAATCTTCTATAGGTACACTAACCTACGCCGCGTATGAATTGTTTAGCATACGAGAAGTAAGTGTGCGTTATGCCAAAAATTATATACGAATGCTGCTATATTCCGGCTTGAGTGAACGAATAGGTCGATCCATGCATCATGAAAAGATAATCTTGTTTAAACTAAACTCCCCCCCACATATAATTTTTGGATAGTAAATTGATAGGATAATAAATAAAAGAAATGCTTTAATTCTTAAGGAAAAGTCTCGCTAGTAACCATTTATCGAGCCTTATCATCTCTTTAACCTTTTGTTTCTCATTATGGAGGCCTTGTCCCTAATGGTGGGTTCCTATCTGTTTATAGATGAACCTAAGGTCTGGTCATGGGAGCACCAATGCTAGAACGGGCCGTGGTCTTGGTGAAGACCAGGGCAAAAATGGTCGTGGCGATGATCATGGCAATGCCAACAGGGAGAGCCACGAGGCCCCATTCCTTGGTCCTCCTCCACCACCACCACCACCTCTGATGACCCATGCCGAGATGATGGCTGGAATGTTGGCTGCTTGTTGTGAGTCGGCCCGTGCCTTGGAGATACTAGCATAGGCTATTGGTGGCTTCACCCGTGGAGGCCCCGGTGGCAATGGCGGGAACGGGGGTGGTGCCCGCGTTCCCGAGAGGCCCTGTTCCTATCAGGACTTCTTGGGGACACACCTACCCATGTTCATGCCGACTGCTAAGCCTCTGGACACAGAGCATTGGCTTCATATTCTGGAGCAGAAGTTTTAGCTGCTCAATGTGACTGACGAGCAGAAGGTGCGCTTTGCCGCACAACAGCTTCTAGGATCTACTGGTGCTTGGTGGGACACTTTGAATGCCATGCAGCCTATGGACCACCATATGACTTGGCGAGAGTTTACCACTGCTTTCCATCGGTACTATATTCCTGCTGGTTTGCTGAATAGGAAGCTGTCTGAGTTTCTAGAGTTGAAATAAGGAAACATGACTGTGCTGGAGTATGTGAACAAGTTCAACCATCTTGCATAGTATGCTGGGACTCATGTGGATACTGATGAGAAGAAGATGGACCATTTCAATCGCGGTCTCTCTTGCATCTTGCAAGAGAAGCTGTATACAGGGGGCTATCAAAGCTTTGGTGCTTTGATGAATGCTGCCATTACTGTGGAGGGACTTCAGCATGACTCTTAGGCTAAGTGGAAGCGCAAGAGGGTGATCACTGGGTCTTCTAGTCACCTAGAGTCTCAGAAGATACAAATTGTAAGGAGGGTGTCCTATCACTCTTTGGGTGGACAGTCGTGTCGCCAGACTCAGCAGACTCACTAGGCACCTCCCACTCAGTACCGTGCACCTACTCAGCAGGTGCAGCAGCCTCAGGGACAGCTGGTTCTACCTCATCAGGGATAGGGGAACAAGCCAGGTGCTTGTTTCAAGTGTGGAAAGGAAGGCCACTATGCTTGTGAGTGCCTGCAGAACCAGCTTACTCAGTCTTCTCAGCCTTTCGCCAACTCTCACTTGGTCAAGAGGACTATCATCAGGAAGAAGGTGCCCGTGAGCCGCTCAGGACAGGTTAACTTCACTGAGGCTGAGGAGATTCCGTAGGGAGAGCCCGTGATGGCTGGTATGTTCACCATTGATTCCCACCCAGCATATGTATTATTTGATTCTAGTGCATTACATTCATTCATGAGTATGGGGTTTGCATAAAGCCATAATATATCTGCTATGGCTATTCCTATTGCCTATAGAATCAGAGCTCCGGGTGCGTAGTTGTGCATTAACACTCAGACGAACACTATGAGATTAGTGCTAGCAACTCACTCTTATCATCTCCAGTTCATGATATTGCCTAGGCAAGACATAGATGCAATTATGGGAATAAACTGGTTGAGAAGTTATGGGGTAGTCCTGAACCTTAGGCAGAGAGTTGTTGAGTTGAAGCTTCCTTCTTCTGAGGATAGAATATCTCTCCTTATGTCTTTAGTTTCCACTCTACCAGTTATTGCCCATACTGAAGCCTCTCTTGATCTTGCCTCTACCTGGGTTACCACCGAATAGGGATGTGGAGTTTGCCATTGAGTTAGAACCTGGTACTGCTCCTATTTCACGGCATCCCTACCACATGGCTTCAAAGGAACTAGCTGAGATGAAGAAACAGTTAGAAGAATTGTTGGAGACGGGATTCATCCGTCCTAGTTCTTTACCATGGGGTTGTCCAGCTATTTTTGTAAAGAAGAAGGACGGCACTCTTCGAATATGTGTGGATTATCGTCTTCTCAATATGGTAATAATTAAGAACAAGTATCCTTTACCTCATATTGATACTTTGTTCGATCAGTTGGTTGGTGCCAAGGTGTTTTCAAAGATTGATCTTCATTCTAGGTATCACCAAATTAAGATCCGACCACAAGATATACCAAAGATAGCTCTCTCTACTAGGTATGGCTTTTTATGAATACCTAGTCATGTCTTTTGGTCTCACCAATGCTCCTGTGTTCTTCATGTATCTCATGAACTCAGTCTTTATGACAGAGTTGAACAAGTTTGTAGTGGTGTTCATTGATGACATATTGATATATTCTAAGAACAATGAAGAGCATGCACAGCATCTTCGCATAGTCCTGACTCGGTTAAGGGAACACAAGCTGTATGCCAAATTCAGCAAGTGTGAGTTTTGATTGGATTGAGTGCAGTTTTTGGGACATGTCCTAATACCTGAAGGCATCTATGTGGATCCTGGCAAGGTGCAGGACGTGTTAAATTAGAAATCTCCAAAGTCAGTGCATCAGATTCGTCAGTTCCTTGGTCTAGCTAGGTATTATTGGCGCCTCATCCCTAATTTTTCTAAAATAGCTCAACCAATGACCAAGTTGCTCTAGAAGGATGTCAGTTTGTATGGAGTCTGGCTTGTGAAGAAGCTTTCCAAGCCCTGAAGAAGTTTCTTACCTCTGCTCCTATTCTTGGCTAATTAGATATTGACAGGCTGTTTGATGTGTATTGTGATGCCTCTAGGACTGGACTGGGATGTGTGCTTATGCAAGGCGGACGTGTGATTGCTTATGCTTCACGTTAGCTGAAAAAGCACGAGTTGAATTATCCCACTCATGATTTAGAGCTGGCTGCAGTTGTGCACGCTCTAAAAATTTGGAGACATTACCTGTTGGGAAATAAAGTACACATTTTTATAGATCACAAGAGCCTCAAGTATATTTTCACTCAATCCGAGTTGAATATGAGGCAACGGAGGTGGCTTGAGTTAATCAAAGATTATAACTAAGAAGTTCATTATCACCCTGGAAAAGCTAATGTGGTGGCTGATGCCTTAAGTCAGAAGTCGCATCAAGTTGAAGAAGAATCTTTGTCTCTTAACCATTCTGAGGTGTTAGCCCATATTACTCTAGTCTCGGATTTACTTGAGCGAATTATTATTGAGCAAAGGCAAGATGCTTCAGAAATCCCGCATATCAAGAAGTTAATTGCTGAAGGGTGTGGTCCTCATTTTAGTGTTGATGATCAAGGTGTGGTGAAGTTCAAGAACCGGTTGGTGGTTCCCTCAAGTGATGAGCTTAGAAGAAAGATTTTGGATGAAGCTCATAATTCCAAATTATCCATTCATCGGGGAAGTAACAAGATATATCATGATTTGCGTCACTTGTATTGGTGGCCAAATATGAAACAGGATATTACCAAATACATCTCAGAATGTGACATTTGTGGAAGGGTTAAGGTGGACCATATGCGTACTCCTGGATTTCTACAACCCTTGCCTATTTCTATTTGAAAATGGGAGGATATTTCCATAGACTTTGTTGTGGGTTTGCCCCGCACGACAAAGGGTATGATTCTATTTGGGTTATTGTGGATCACCTCACCAAGTCTGTTCATTTCCTCCCGGTGGATACAAGGTATTCAGCCAAGAAATATGCCAAGCTATATTTTGATTGAATTGTAACCTTGCATGGGGTTCCTCTTACTATTATTTCGGATAGAGGATCAGTCTTTGTCTCTCATTTCTGGGAGCAACTCCAGAAATGTCTTGGTACTCGTCTCCTCAGAAGTTCAGTTTATCATCCGCAAACTGACGGTCAGACAGAAAGAGTCAATCAGGTACTTGAGGATATGTTGAGGGCTTGTGTCATCCCTTATCCAGAAAAGTGGGACGAATGCTTGACTTTAGCTGAGTTTTCCTATAACAATACTATCAAGAAAGCATTCTTATGGCTCCTTTTGAGGCCCTATATGGTAAGAAATATAGAACACCTCTTAACTGGGTTGAAGTGGGTGATCATGGTTAGTTTAGACCTAATTTTATCAAGGAAGCTCAAGAGCAAGTTAGTGTTATTCAGAGTTATTTGAAGGCAGCTCTGAATCATCAGTAAACTTATGCGGACAAGCGAAGAAGGCCCTTGTAGTTTGAAGTTGGTGACAATGTGTACCTAAAGGTATCTCCTATGATAGGTGTGCATCGGTTCGAAGTCCATGGAAAGTTAGCTCCTCGTTATGTCGGACCTTATAAGATTTTTGAGCGATGTGGTGTGTTTGCTTATCGTCTTCAACTTTTGGATATTTTGTCAGCAGTACATAATGTCTTTCATGTTTTCCAATTAAAGAAGTGTTTATGAGTTTCTAAGGAAGTGGTGGAAATTGAAGGACTCTCTCTCCAACCTGATCTTTCTTATATTGAGAATCCTATCAAAATCTTGGATGAAAAAGAGAGAGTTACTAGAAACAAAGTGGTGAAATTTTATAAAGTCTAGTGGCAAAACCATTTGGAGGACGAAGCAACTTGGGAATAGGAGAGTTATATTCTAGAGCATTATCCCCATCTTCTCCCCGGTGTGACGAGGTAATAGTTTATGTTAAAAGCTCACTCTTACCCTTTTCCTACACTAGGCACTCACATTAAATCCTAGGACGATATTTTATTTAGGGGGGGGGAGTTGTAACACCCTCAGTGTTACACCCTAAATCATTTACTAAAACATGTTATGAGCATCATGTTTATGTGTTAATGCATATGATAAAATATGTAGATCAATTTCTTGTAACTTAAAATGATCAATAAAAATGTTAAATGAAAGTTGATTCAATAGCTCATGTATATCAAGTAGGGTTGAAAACCAATTTTTATTAAGCAAAAATACTATAGAACATCTGTATGATACTTAAATAAAGGTTGAAGTACAAACTTTGTAGATAGTGAAATACTTGTTGTCGAAAAATGATATTACTAGCTAATATTTCTACTAGCCTAGAAATTGCAAATTGAAATCAAGTTTAGCTTAAAAACTTAGAAAATTTTCAAGTTTGTCAACAACTAGACATTGCTATATTTAGCAAATTATTTTGAGAGATTGGGTTAAGGGGTGGTGTAGTGTTATTGCTCCATTTGGTAGTCTCATATGCCATCTTGAGCATAGTGAAGATGGTTTCGCTCCTGAAGCAATCGTTTAGTTTTTATAGGCACTTTAAAATTCATGCACGTCACAGTCTTGGGATGGTTGGCGCCGTGTGCGCGGTCACCGCGCGGCCACCCCGTGTCGCGCACATGACCGTGTCCCGCGCGGTCACCCTATGCCACCACGCTGGGTCGATCGGGCCACCTGGGCTTGGCCGAGGCCGACCACAGCGAGCCGTTGGCCCCGCGCCCTGCTGCCCTGCCTCGCGCTGCCACCATGGCTGCGCTGTGCTGCTATCACCTCGCCATCGCGTTCGCCCACTGCTGCCTCGCCGCATTGCTGACGAGCCTCGCGCCATGACGCTGCCGCTGCCGTCGCATCGTCATCGCGTCCGCGCCTATCCGCTGTACCCTATGCGCCGCTGCCGACCCAGTTCAAGGCCGCCACTACCACGCGCACGTGGCTGAGCCGCCGTCGCCTTGTCATTTAAGACACTGCGGCAGCGCGGGCCACACCGGTCGGACACACGCACGCATTGTCCATAACGTATGCACATGGGTGTCCTAATCGCGCTGCTCGCATCCCGCCTAGGCAAGAACGAGCTGAGCTTTGACCTACCCCCTCCCCTCTCTCTTCGTTGCGGCCTTGGTGGACTAAGCCGCACCATTAAAAACAAGCAGGGAGGAGTCGCCATCTTCCAATTCGTCACGTCGCTGGCTCCATCACACAACTGCCTAGCTACCCTCCCCTGTCCCACGTTGAATGGTGCCCGATCGAGCTTCAATTTTGGAGCTTTTTCCCGCCACCGTGCCGATAAGGCTGAGTCCGCCCATCACCGAGGGCATCTCCCATCTGACCACCTCGAGCCAAATTGGCTGCACAGCTAGACTCGCCTCGAACCCCTCCTCGCCGTGCGCACCTAAGTTGTACCCCTACCATTGTCCCGACACTACTGACGCGGTCGTGTCCGCCGTGGCTCATCGCCGAGCTCGCCGCACATACGTGGCTAGCCTTGCTCGGGGCATCTCTGGTCGAACCATCGCCTCGGCCAGGTCCTTGGTGAGTCGCTGATGCTCACCCGCTACCTCTACTGCTTCCTTAGCATTGTGGCTCACTGGAACGTTCCACCGTAGGTTGCTCGCCGACGTGGAGAAGTCACCCCACTTCGTCTTCAGTCTTCTAACTGCTGCCCAGCGTTGCGCGTCGGTCCATAGGTGAGCATCGACCCCCTAGCTAGGTCTGTGTGGGTCCTAGTTGGCCAACGTAGCGACTCCATGCCGACCACTGCCGCACCGGCGAGCGCGAGGGCTTCGAGCACCTACCCGATGCGAAGATGAGTCTCTTCGGGGCCCTTTGTGCATAATCGTTGACTAAAGGAATAGGGCGCATAGTGGTCGCGTTAATAGCAGAAAGCGTGGAGGCTTTTTTGCTAAAACACCAGCGCACGCGCGGGCTTCTCCGCCGTGGGCTGGCCACGCGTGGGCCGCGCATGAGGTTTCGTTTTTCTTTTTCTAAGGAATTATAAATAATTTTCTAATTTAATTTTTGAGCTGATCTTTGGTAAATCATATAAAATCATGTAGGTGTCCAAAAATTGTGAAACAAATTTTGTTAGGTTTCTAAAATTGTGCTCTATCTGTTAGTGTATTTAGTTCATATATGTACATGTTGATACCAGGAGCTATTAAATCATTTGAAAATGTTTAATATTGTTAGGAGAATTATTGTAGGAATTCTTGTGGTAAATTGGTGGTAGATTTAGTCCTAAAATTTTTATAGTAGCTTCATGGTATTATTGTGTGCTCACTGTAATTTTTGTAGCTTTAGAATGGGCTAAACATTAGGATAGTTAAATGCTCTTTGTTTCAATTTACACTAAATCATTAGTAGAAATAAAGATATATTCTTCATTTGTAAAGCTAGGTGTTTGTTAGTTGAACCCAACACTTTGCGTGGTAAAAATGATAGTTAGCTCAGTACCTTAGTCATTAGAGCTAGCTTAGTAGCTTAGTACGCGTATTCTTATTTTAAGAGTTGCTGTTGCATAAATGCTAAGTGTTGCATCATCATCGCATGCATGTAGAGAACGAGTTGGTGGATATCGTTACCACCGGTGATCATGAGTTCAATGAGATCGTCGAGGAGTACAAGAAGGAGATTCTCATGTAAGAGGAGGTCCCGGAGCCACCACTAACCGACTCGGCTGACACTGCGCCTGCCCAAGGCAAGCTCCGGTGCATAACCCCTTATTTTTTATAATCACTGTTTATATATGTTATGTGCATTTACGTTACAGGAATTTTATGGAAACCATCTGCATAAATATATCTGTCCTAAGAGTCTTACTAGTGTAGGTTCGAGTAGCTGCTATGCTTAAGTTTTCGGTAGCGTGAGTAACCTGTCGTTACTCACACTAGGTGATTATTATTACTCTCATAATAAAATGATGAAAGGAAAAATAAAGACAGGTCAGGGATATGGTATGGTTTTTGGTGGGTGTAACAGGTTGTGTCCCGCGGCCAATGGGGCTTAGCTTGGTTACACTGTTTTCCTTGTCCATGTCGATTAAGGTCCATCCGTTACTGTGGATGGTAGTCAGGTCACAGACTTATTATCCTGAGCACATACTTGCTTATGGAAGCGGGAAGGCTCGTTATGCTCTTGTTGTGGGTTCTATCTCTTTCCGGACTGACCGATTAGAGGCGGAAAAAGGTGGAGGTCTAAGCACCATACTGAGACCGGGTCTCAAGTGTGGGGGCTTGGAGTCTAAGTTTGGACGGGGACCTAGACCCCTTGATAGGAGTGGAATGGGTTGGTCTTGTTTGTGCCTGGGGTACAAACGGGGCATGTATTTTAGGGTACCTTGCTGGGATACATTGGTTCGCGAATCGCCGTTTCCGTGAGACGGTACGACTTGGCTATGGTCTAGCACCATAGTAAGAACTGAAAGATGAAAGATGATAAAATGGTCCTGATTGCTCAACTCTTGCTTGAAAGTAGAACATGTGCTTACCTAGAATGGTTAGTTAATGAAGTAATCATGACTGCTAATAAAACTTGACTATAAGGATGAACTATTAGTAATGCTTTTCGTAAACAAAAAGAAAACAGCAAACCCATATTGCCTATCATACTCCTTGAGAGTCGGGAAACTATTTTCACTAGTCGGGTAAGTCTTGTGAGTACATTGGGTACTCAGGGTTTATTTTACCCCTGTTGCAGGTGCAGCTTGAGGAGTAGCTCTTGTGTGGAGGATTCTTCTGGTGGGCATAGACGGATCCTTATATCGTTTTCGCTAGATGCTTATTTTCATTCCGTTGTTTAATTATCGCACTCTGAACTCTGGTATTGTAATAAATAATTTCTAAGAACTCTTGTTGTATGAAATGGACTAAGTATTATAAGCTCATACTCATTATTGGATTCTAGATATAAAACATGGATTGTTTCGAGTTCTCCCTTGGGTGGGCTTGACGGAACTGTCCGATGTAGCTAACTTTCGGGTGCTTAGTGTCTAGAGGAAGATGAGCGCCTTTTTAAGCGTATTATTTCGGGTGGTTCTGCTACACTGTAGGACTTACTCATCATTTGGCCATATCCACCATTGTTCCAATCGGGAGAGGAGGGGAGGAGCATCGGATATGGCATGGGGAGGGAAGCCGCGTCGAGGCTGAGTGCCTTGCTGAGAGGAAAGGAGCCGTACAAGGACAAGAGCCACAACAGGGTGGAGGTGCCTTGTCAGGTTCCAAATTCCAATCGAATTAGCTATAGTGGCTCGGGAGATGAGGGGAGGAGCATCGAAGACGCCACAAAGGAGAAAGAGGGCATGAGGAAGGGAGCCACAACGGGGTCAAGTGCCTTGCCAAGAGGAGAGGAGCCGCATTCAGTGGGCCTCGCTAGGACGAGACGGGTTTCGAGGAGCCAAGGAGGTGGAGCCACACTAGCCGCACGGAGGTGGGGAATATGGTGGCAACGTAGGAGAAAGTGGAGACGAAAAAAAGATGTGCCGGAGCAAGTTGTGAGATTTAGGGGCTTCCATAAAGTTGGAACCTGAATTGGGGCCTATTTAAGATCCCTGGAGATGCTTTAAGAGTAGCTCCAATGTACATGCTAAGTGGATACAAAGAGGAGAGACAAGAGAAAAAAAGATACAATACATTGCAATGGAGGTGCTAGCGAGGAACCCCTTGGAACGAATTGCCTACTTTTATTCCCGGTGTCAGCATTAAACAAACAATTTCCTTTGGAAAGTTGGAGAGATGAAGAGTATTTATTCTCGCCTCTCAAACTTACCAACCATTGGAGCTATTTTTGCTAATCCAGCAACTTCTAACGTGGCAAGCTTTGCACCTCCTATCAAGATCATACACTAAAGTTGCTCTTTAAATGTACTAGGGCTAACAACTAGTCTTATTGTTAGCTCCTATTTAGTGACCCTATTTGGATGGACCAGGAGTAGTTGGTCCTGTTCGTTTATCTTATAATCCGTATTTTTTGGCTTGTCTTTTCAACCGGAACAGTGTTTTTCTCTCACAACAAATCAACCGAAATAGTGTTTCAGCTTGTTTTTTCAGCGAAGCGAATGGGGCCGCTGTTAGCCATGACTAAAAATTAGCCAACTAGTTGTTAGTCCATACCTGTTTGGATCCTAAACTAATGGTTATGTTCTATAGACTAGAACTAGTTGTTAGCCCCTAATAGTTGGGTTTTATAGACTAGTGAACAACAACTAGTTGAAGCTTAGGCTAAACTTTAGCCCACCTCTTAGTCCTCTTATTTGGATCCTCAATGAACTAAGAGCATCTCCGACAGTTTTTCTAAAGCTCACTCTCTAAATTATCATTTGGAGAGCCGTTTGCATAAAAATCGATTTCTATATCTTTTCACTCTCCATCAGTTTTTTTATATCTTGTGTGCACTCTAGAAAACCATTTTTTTCTATCTTTAGCTAGCGAGATATCCGAAATAGAAAATAGCTATATTTGGATAACCAAATATGGAGGGTATTTTTTTCATCAAAATTTCTATTCATAGCAATTAGGAAGGATAGTCTCTTGGAGTTGCTCTAAGGGCATATTTTTGGATAGACTAGGACTAACTAGTCCTGTTAGCTCCCATCTAAGGGCATGTTTTTGGATAGACTAGACTAACTAGTCCTGTTAGCTTCTATCTATGGACTAGTGACCTAACAACTAGTTCATGACTAATGAACTAACAATTAATTTGCCTAATACTCAGAGACTTTAGTCAACAAGTTATTAGTCTTATAAATCCAAACAAGGCCTAACAACTAATCCATGACTAATGGACTAATAATTATTCTACCTGTTTGGATCCTAATGGACTAAAATTAGTCGACTAATTCTTGTCCTATGCATCCAAACAAGGCCTAAAAAACAGGACTCTTTGCATTGGCAGTCAAGGAAGAGCGAGTCCAGAGAAGTTTGTCCTAAATATGAAACAGAGGGACTATATATCAAAAACCATATACATACACGGTTCATCTAGTGGTTAGACAGTCAGGTGCATGGCATTGTTCTTCCAAGAATATAACCCCAAATTGGCAAATTGGCAATCTCAAAACCATATAACTGTTAGTCGCTGAATTCTCACTCTTGGTAGTAGGAGAATTCTTACTCTCATCGAGAGAGGATGACACTAGGAGTTGGGGCAATTTTCTTGTCTATTTCTCACACAAGCTCACGCAAATGCCATACCAACCTGAGGGGTTGGGGTTACATATTTATAGGCTGCTAGCCAGCCAAGCATATGCCAAGATGCTAGTCTAAGATGCTAGTCTAAGATGCTAATATGCTGTCCTAGCTAAGATGCTGTCCTCTAGTCTAAGATGCTGTCCTCTAAGATGCTGTCCTCTAGTCTAAGATGCTGTCCTAAAAACAGAAAAACAGCCACAAGAACCATGTGAGCAACAACAGCCCCACAAAGACCAGCCACACATGACTTATCCATCAATAACTGCCTTGCGCTCTGCTCAGCTGGGCTGAGCATACAATAACTTAAGCTATCTCTTGAACAAGCTGCAGGATTTGTTCAGTATCATATGATATTGTAGCATACAAATTGCCAGATTGGATAATGACTAGATGAACATCAGGGTTTGCTGCATTGCGTGCCTTCTTTCAGATTCCTTACATATGCAGATATCGATTCACATTTATATTTATCATATCAGGCCAGGAGCCCAGCTTGGAACTGCAGTGCATCAAAGGGCAAGCACAAATCACACCCAAGAAGTATGCTGGAAATAAAGTTCTATGCTTGGTCTACAGCTATTTTGTATAATTATCGCCAGTAGCTACAAAATGGGATTACAATTGCATACAAGAGCACACTTAAAGGTTCAAACGACAGTTGCATGCAAATTTTTAGTAAGTACAGTGAGTTATTTAGGTACGCCACCAGTTAAGCTTTTTGTAAGCAACTAATATTATCTCAGAATGACCTAAATGATTCATGTTCACCACAAGCCAATGATGCATATTCCAAACAGAGAGCTAGAATCCTAGAACATCAATTTATATAAAGGAGGGTAGCAGACTGAGGTGGTGAAGTGCCTCGGTGCTGCAAGTATGAACTAGGAGTTATTGATACCATTAGAAAGTAGAAACATGCCATAACCTGGAAAAGGACGAATGAATTGTGACACCCACAAGGCCATAATCGGTCTATTTCAGGTAATGCGCAAGCAATACGGCATCAAGTAGGAGTTATCACTTTGTAAAACATGTTATAACCTAGAAAAGGACGAATGAGTTGAGACATCCCAGAAAGCCACAATCGGTATATTTCTGGTTATCTTGGAATGTGGACAAAGCAAATTGCTGAATGACAAAAAAAAAAACACTAATAGACCCTGCTCATAATAAAAAGAAACCATCAAAATTTGGGTAGGGCTGAAGGAGCTGTGGCAAATGTTCTAGCTTCAAGACATCCATACAGCTATACATGTGCAAACATAACACACCAGCCCACAGACAACTTCGATAACACAAGTTCTATCAAAATTTCTCGGTAAAATCAGTGCCAGCATACATGTTGTGGACCACGCACACAAAATGTCACTAATGGGAATAACAACCTTAAACTAAGGAAAGGATTTCTAATTCCAGTCTCCTTGTTTGCAAATCATCTTGGACTCCCATCAATGGCCATGGCAATCATATCAAGGAGAACCATTACCACAATAGACAAAATGAGGAAACCACTGGGATTGCACAGTGAGACCTACAGCATTAAGGGAACCAAATCATCACCTATAGCAACAAAAAATTCAAATACTAAACCAGCGGCACAACGATTACCTGCTGCAGAAGGGAAGGTGTAAACTCAGGACTGTCCTGATCTCTATAGCAGCACAAGACCAAGCTCAGAGGGCTTGATGCCATTGCGAATACGGTAGTTGTAGAGGTAATAGTGGAGCTGCCCATCTCCAGGACCAAACTTGAGCTCCTTGAGGAATGACTCATTCTCCATGACATCGAGAGCATTGAACACGTCATAATTCTTCTGCTTGGCAACAATCAGAGCATCATTCATCAGCTGCTGCAACGGAGTTTTGGTGGAAACATTGTAATATGAGTATGCCGCTTTGAGCGTCGCATAGTTAGCATTGTTGAGCACTGATGAGGGCAGCGTGTAAAAGCTGCAGAAATCCGTGACCTCATGCGTCTCAGGGCTCTCCACAAGGTAGCTGTCCACCACATCCTCTTGGGGCAGCAGCCAGTGCTCCACATCTACCTCATCAAAATCTGGTGCCACCACAAACCTCGCAAGGTAAGCCCTCAGCAGCCGTGTGACTGCAGCAACATCCCGCAGCTCCATTCTGCGGAACCCAGGGGTGAGCGGCGCATCAGGCATCTTGTATAGACGGACCGTGCGGCTCATTGTCATGCGCGGACCGAGGCGAGAGAACCCAACATCGATGAGCTTCTTGGGGTTGAGGGATCGGTGCCAGTAGCGGCAGGTGGTGATGGGGGTTGGGAGGACGACCCCCGCGGTGTATGCAGCCTGCCAGATGTTCTCCTGGTGGACGCGGCGGGTGACCTCCCGGATGAGCACGGGTGCCAGGCGCTTGGATCGGAGCTTCTTGTGGACGCAGAGGAAGTTGATCTCGGCCATGCGGACGATGTCGTCGCGGGCGCGGATGCGGGCCGGGACGCCCGAGATGAAGGCGACGAGCTTCTTGGACTCCTTGGCGCGGACGCCGATGTGCCAGGCCCGGAAGAAGGACGGCGGCTTGAGCGCCCAGCGGAGGAAGGCCGGGGAGTAGTTGAAGCGGAACATGTTCTCGTCGTCCTCGACGTAGTTGTGGGCGAGCAGCGAGTAGAGGTCGGCCAGGAGCGCGTCGTCGTCGAGGTCGCAGGTGAGCCACTCGAAGGCGGCGGGCAGCGGGTAGGGGTCGGCGCGCACCTCGGAGAGTGGCGTCGGCGGCTCGATGGGGCCGTCCGGTAGCGACGTGTCGGCGGTGTCGCGGAACTGGCCGACGGGCTGCGTCTCCCAGAACTTGTGGCGGCGAGCGGCGGGGTTGGAGTTGAGGGTCATGTGCTCCTGCACGCGCCGCGCCAACGCCTCGATGGAGATGTCTTCCTCGCCAGCCGGGCCGGTGCCACTGGCGCTGGCGGCGTCGTTGCTGTTGGGGGCGGCCATGGCGATCTGGGCCCGGATCGGCGGTAGGGTTTGGGCGATTTGGGGGAGAGAAGAGACGACGACGCGGGGGAGGGGAACGCGAGGGGGCAGCGGGCAGATCTCTGTCTTGTGGGCTCCTCTCCTCGTAAGCGTAGCAATTAGCAAAGCCCCCCACCAGCAGGAAAAGATGCGTTACTATTTTAGTTTTTTTTTTCCCCTAGCACTCCGTATAATATACTCGGTGTATTCAACTTTCCTAGGGCCAACAAGAAACACTTCGTTCCTTGTAAAAACAACATTTCGTTCCTTAAGATTTTTAAATATTTCCTAGGTTACAAAATTGAAAGCATAATAAGATGTTACTGGTAACCATGGTGATGATCGATCGATTGATAAAAACATGAGATAAGCAGGGCAAACATAATATTTTCAGTTTAGCACCATCACATCAGAACTTGATTCAGATCCATTTATAGCCATGGGCAATGGACCAGTCAAACACTGTAACTAGAAAGCTGAGATCAATGTACCAAAAGAGAAATGCAGAGGAGAAGACTGTTATGGTCGAATCTGTTTTTGGAGCTTTCTTTTGGCAAAGGCTATCGACAATGTCGCACTAGCATAAAGAAGAGTACTCTAAAAAGAACAATTCTCACACTCGTGATGAACAAGGGTCGAACAGAAGCACAGAACACAACATTCTCGAATTGAAAGATACAAGTGTCGCACAGATTATATTATCTTATACCAGTAACACTTAAGCTTCCTACCCTACTTCATCTGTTTAAAACACTTCTTCCTTCTCTATTCTCTCATCATGTAATTAAAAAACATTACTGCCATCAGGATTCACGATCGCAGCTTGCAGTGACAGGCTGGGAAAGATGGGATTACATATTACAGACGTTTGAAGACAGGCGCTGCGCTGATGTTATTTAGTTAACCCTAGGACATAACCCAAGTACAGCACAAACTGTTAAATTATACAACACAGGAGCAATACGGGCCACCGGATTCCAGAACCTATCCATGTACACGACGAGAGTCTCCAATAGATTTCAAAAATCCCTTTGCGCCACTGGAACTAATGTGGTTATCTCTCCCCTTGAACCTGAACCATCAGCATTAAGTTAGACGATACAAGAAAAACAATAGGAGAGTGAAAGGTGATATATGGTGGATAATGAAGAAGATGAAGTACATCGGTCATAGATCTCTGCTGCAATTGTGAGGAGAGACTCGGTATCCTCAGCCATCTTGAGGATCCTTTCTGCCTCCATCATCTGATCATGTGCATCATGTGCTTTTGCCTCCGCGTCAGACACTTTGACAGCAGCTGCCATCGCTGCCTCTAGTGCAGGGCTGGAGGCAGTAAACAATCCTATGGTCTTCGACACCTTCGATGGCTTTGATGGATCCTTCTGTTTTGGAGCTGAAGCTTTTATTGGAGCTGGAGTCCTTGTTGCAAAGGAATCTGGGAGCCTATAAGACTTATCGATCTGTATTTAGATAAAAAGGATGTAATTAGATTGGCACTAGTTGCATCTACAGCTCAAACATTTCTGGCTCGAAATTTAATATTCTGCCAATACAGCTCTCAAGATACTTTCCACGATGAAATTTGCACTCATGAGAATTGTAGATTTTATGTTAAGCTCAAAACCACTTTTTTTATATTGGCATGTGGCTAGATGGAAAATTCTGCCAAGGTCAGCAAAACCCAGTGGATATATACAATTATAAAAGCAAGTTTGTTGATACGAATCAGACTGATTAATTGCATGACGAAACAGAAACCTGGCATGTGACTATAGTTGTTGGGAATGTTAAAACAATGAGCTTTCTAATATTGTCACATGCAAATGACTAATCTACATATGACATATGCAACTACAACACTACAATCTCTTAAAAGAAACATCATGCAAAGGCTCCACAGAAGCATGAAAGTTGAAACTAATCCTAAACTACCGATATATTCTGTTTAATGATACCAGCCTGCATACATGATAGTGACATTCAAACCCAGCTAATCTTCTGTTACCATTCGTATGCTGTGTGATGCTATGAGATAAAATTGATAGTGACATTGCAAGGCACATACCATCCACTATGGATTCCAGAATATTTCATGTGCTTCATAGAAATATATTTTGAATCCAAATTCCAAAGTAAATATATATTAAAAATAAGTTCCTAAGTATGGCATTCTCAATCTTAACTGAAACTCTTTTTCGAAGGCAATTCAAAATACCAAATAATAAATGAGCTTAGTTTGATGACAATTCCCAAACAAAATTCATTGTAAATTGAGATCGAGAGTGCCAATTTTCACAAGCACTCTAAATAACCTGAGCTCCTAATTTCACAAATCATGCGCAAAACTGTTCACTGTCAAATCTTAAAATGCAATTTCTTAAAATCAAAATCTTTACTTCAAAGTTCGGTCAATGAAGTTTCCCTATTATTCAGTTGTCATCTCACTAATATCGTCCCTAGCTGACAGTGCAGACCTTGCCAACCAAGCAACGAGACCAATGGAACACAGAGGGTTCGATTGGATTAGTTCAGAACATGTAGAATTTCAGCCAGATCCATGGAATAAACTACAGATTGCATATCCAAACGGATTGTAAAGGGGAAAACATAAGCCTCGCTAACAACAACAACAACAACAACAACAACAACAAAGCCTTTAAGTCCCAAACAAGTTGGGGTAGGCTAGAGTTGAAACCCATCAGAAGCAATCAAGGTTCAGGCACGTGAATAGCTGTCTTCCAAGCACTCCTATCTAAGGCTAAGTCTTTGGGTATATTCCATCCTTTCAAGTCTCCTTTTATTGCCTCTACCCAAGTCAACTTCGGTCTTCCTCTGCCTCTCTTCACGTTACTATCCTGGCTTAGGATTCCACTACGCACCGGTGCCTCTGGGGGTCTCCGTTGCACATGTCCAAACCATCTCAACCGGTGTTGGACAAGCTTTTCTTCAATTGGCGCTACCCCTAATCTATCACGTATATCATCGTTCGAACTCGATCCTTCTTGTATGACCGCAAATCCAACGCAACATACGCATTTCATGCGACACTTAGGCATTGAACATATGTCGTCTTTTCAGAGGCCAACATTACGCACCATACAACATAGCAGGTCTAATCGCCGTCCTATAAAACTTGTCTTTTAGCTTCATGGTACCCTTTTGTCACATAGGACACCGGGCGCTTGCCGCCACTTCATCCACCACCTTTTTGATTCTATGGCTAACATCTTCATCAATGTCCTCGTCCCTCTCAGCATTGATCCTAAATATCGAAAGGTATTCTTCCTAGGCACTACTTGACCTTCCAAACTAACATCTTCCTCCTCCCGAGTAGTAGTGCCGAAGTCACATCTCATATACTCAGTTTTAGTTCTGCTGAGTCTAAAACCTTTGGACTCCAAAGTCTCCCGCCATAACTCCAGTTTCTGATTCACTCCTGTCTGGCTTTCATCAACTAGCACTACATCGTCCGCGAAAAGCATACACCAAGGGATGTCCCCTGTGACCTCATCCATCACTAAAGCAAACAAATAAGGGCTCAAAGCTGACCCTTGATGTAGTCCTATCCTAATCGGGAAGTCATCCGTGTCTCCATCACTTGTTCGAACTCTAGTCACAACATTGTTGTACATGTCCTTAATGAACCCGACGTACTTCGTTGGGACTTTATGTTTGTCCAAAGCCCACCACATAACATTCCTTGGTATTTTATCATAAGCCTTCTCCAAGTCAATAAAAACCATGTGTATGTCCTTCTTCTTCTCCCTATACCGCTCCATAACTTGTCTTATTAAGAAAATGGCTTCCATGGTTGACCTTCCGGGCATGAAACCAAATTGGTTCACAGAGACCCGCGTTATTGCTCTCAAGCGATGCTCGATAACTCTCTCCCATAGCTTCATAGTATGGCTCATCAACTTAATTCCCCGATAATTAGTACAACTTTGAATATCCCCTTTATTCTTGTACATAAGCCTCGCTAAGATGAAAAGAAAATAGGAAAAAGTAACTGTAGTCTAATTTAAGAGAAGGAAGATTCACCTTTACAATTTTGTTTGAGTCTGCAAGTCGCCGTAACTTTGCGGTTAGAAATCTTCTAAAGGTGGGTTGCACTGCATGCCTTTCCTGCATATGGTACCAATGATAGCATAAGCAACTTATCATCGTTCTAGGCATATATTAAGCAAGATCTAAATACAGCATGGTATTAAACCAGATACATCAAGTGTGGAAAGGAAATAACAGAGAGTGATAGTCATGCATCATAAGGAAACCCAATCAAATACATCAAACACCCTCACCATATGTGCTGTAAGTATACAGAATCCAAAGTGCAAACCAGATCCTGTAGAAACACACAATTCGAAAAGGCTTCCTTAAGCTCATATAAAGAAAAAAAACACATGCATGTCATCTATCAAATGATTCAGCAGAATTGAGCACGCATTTCACACGAACCGAAGATCAAGATGGCCACAAAATTCTTATGAAACATTCATGATTCATGTGCGAAAAAAATGTTTGTTTTTCATCATTCAAGTTAGCTATTAAAACCAACAAAATTCTCGAAACAGAAGCTTCAAATGTGAAATAATAGTTTCCCTATGGACAGATCATGCAATAGAATATTCCTGTGAGCTCTGATTCTTATCACATCACAACAGTCAAATGTAAGTATATATTTAAAGCAACCAAAACTTGAATGAGCTCCAAAGCTTGACGTTAAATAACTGCTGCAAAACAGTGAAATCAAATGAGAATAATAAGTGCAGATACCCAACCTCTATGAAGCGGAAGATTGCAGCAATATCCGAACCATTCGGATCATTCAATTCCGAAAGAGCTTCCATGATCATGGCACCATACCTAGCAAACAAATATGATGTTGTCAACAGATTCCAGATTAATGAGGACAATAACTTTAAAATAAAATGGAATAGATTCCATGCTAAATCCATCAACTCTCACACCATATTGTCAGTTTGAAGGTTTGAATCTTGAGAATCTTATTTAAGGCATTTCTACACATCAGCTGGCTTATCTACAAATATTCCTGCTAAACCATGTCCACTCTTCAGTTTGCATTTCTGAAGCAGCAAGTGCTTGCTTCAACCCAGATGTTCTTCAATCCAATGGAAGTTGAAGTGATATATCATTCAAAAACTTATATGGTTATATATCCTCTTCAAGACCAGACCAAGAATAAAGGAGGCAACTATCTGGAATAAGATGAATAGAGACATCCTTCATTTACTCAAAAGTATAAGCATAGTGTGGGTGTGGCCATGCAATCACCCTTGAATCAATGTATTTTTAATCGGAATTTTGTCTATGTTATGAACAACTATGCATTTAAAATTAGAATTGCTAATTAACTAGACTTCGGTATGAAAATAAAGAGAGACTAACTTTGGCGGAGTTTTCCCATCCTGTGGCTTTTTCTCAGCATCTGAAGGCAGTGTAGCTTCAGTAACTTTATTTGGCGCTGGGAGAAGCAGAGCCTGTGAGCTAGACAATGAGGAAGATGCGGGTCCAGTTATCCTTGGAACCCGTACTTTACTTGATCCCAGTCCACTTGCACTGAAACTTAAATTCCTCCATTTGTCCTGAAAATACCAAATAGACTATCACATAGAAGACCAAAATGGAAAACCTATAACCATGGTGCAAGCTTCACCGGCACAACTGAATTGACACGCCTTTCAGATGTTCATCATATGATAGAGCTACTACAACAAACTGTCTTACTTTTCACACATTTTACATTGGATTGTATAGATGGAGAACAATTACAATGTTTATCCACTTCCAAGTGAAACCACAAGAGGAACGCCATATTTCTTTAAGAGTATAATGCACCACACGTCCATTAACTTTTGGAGGGATGTCATCTGGGTCCATCAACTCTCAAAGTGCATTTTTGGGTCCAAAAACTTTTCATGCAGTCTGTTGCAGGTCCATACCAGTTCAAGAGCTTGGTAAATTTTCATTTAACCCCCTCCCATCGATACCTCTGTCTCAAAACAGGCCCCACAGTAGCCCGATCAGTGGGCTGGCAGCCGCGTCAGGCCACCCATGCCACCGCCGCACGAGTGAGCAGCCGACCGCCCGTGCTAGTGCAGCCACGCCGCCACACGAGCACGCAGCAGCTGCGCCGGGCAAGCACATTGGCGTTGGTCGAGTGGGCTGGCTGCCGCGCAAGGCCAGCCATGCCGCCGTCGCTTGAGTGTGGGCGGGCAGCCACTGTTCTTCTCCGTCGGCCTAGCGCACAGCGGTTGCCCATGAGCGAGAAATGGGAGAAGCAATATTATAGATTGACAGCAGGTCAGCAGCCTCCACATGGCATTGGATTGGCATCCCGCGACCTTACCGACAGTTCATCCACATGCTAATGTGAGTTGTGACTGCTCTTCTAGAGTCAGCATTGGCGTCGGCGCACATGCAATTTGGGACCGAGCTTGACCGGGAGGACGCTGGACGCATGGGCGCATGCTGCAGGCTCGTTCCAATCAGACGCGCAGGCGTCGACTTCGTCTTCGGCATAAGCTGCAAGCCTGCGTGGAAGTGGAAGGTGCACAATGGGGTGGGGGAAAGAGCTGCTGTAGGCCGGCTAGGGAGAGCGGCACGCGACCAACCTAACCTGGGGGCGCAGCCAAGCCTTGACCTCTCCGTACCTTGCCCGCGCGAGCACCCGAGCCGCAAATCGACCTTCGCACTGGCCTACCAGCCGCGCGGCGAGCATGCGCTCACCCGCCAGCTCCGGGCTCTACTGCGCTCGCCTGCTCCACAGCTAGCCCTGCCGCACTGGCCCTCTGACTCGCTGGACGATGACGCAGCTGGCCGCCCGCGCGCTTGCTAGCTCGCGCGGTGGCGTGGCATGCCAGGCCTCGCGCGACAGCCCGTCCACTCGACCAACGGTAACATGGCTGCCCGGCGCAGCCGCTGCGTGCTCGCGTGGCAGCGTGGCTGCACCGGCACAGGCAGCTGGCCGCTCGCTCGTGCGGCGGTGGCGTGGGTGGCCTGACGCGGCTGCCAGCCCATTGACCGGGCTACTGTGGGGGCTGTTTTGAGACAGAGGTATCAATGGGAGGGGGTTAAATGAAAATTTACCAAGCTCTTGAACCGGTATGGACCTGCAGTGCACTGTATGAAAAGTTTATGGACCAAAAAATGCACTTTGAGAGTTGATGGACCCAGATGATATCCCTTCAAAAGTTAATGGACCAGTGGTGCATTTTACTCTTTCTTTAACATAACATGCTACATGACGAATCATGCTGATCAACTGGGCAAGATAGTATCAAAACAATGGGATATATTCACAAACCAGTGGCCAGTGGGATAGTTATTAATCACTCAAGCAAAACATGCTATGCCTTTGCTCCAGTTATGGACTCAGGGAAAGGCAAAAACAAAGGGTGAGAAAGGTTAAATTTCCAAATCCAACCTAGTGTAAAGATGTTGCTACAAGAAAATAAATGCTGGATTCGATGTGTCTCTCTATGAGATCAGGTTGATGAGACAATTCAGCACATCCTCGTCTCCTGTGTGTTCTCCAGACAGGTTTGGACAATGATCCTCCAACGGCTGGGGCTGCTTCCTATTACCGCTAACCTTCTGTCTCTCGTTTCTCCAGTTGGTGGTACAATGCTATAAAAGGAGTTCCCAAGGATTTGAGAAAGGGTTTGAAACTTTCAATTCTTTGATCATTTTGGTGTCCTGGGAAATTTGGAAACAAACAACACGTTCGGCTGATCCAGTTTCAGTTTGTTTCAGCTTATTCTCTCTCACAGAACACTATTGAATCAACCGAAATCAGCTGAAACTGTATCAGCCGAACAGGTACAAAGAAACTCTTGTGTGTTTGAAGAGGCCAGACCAAATGTTCAGGTAGTACAGCAAACAGTGGCAGATGAGTGTGGCCTTTGGTGCTCAGTTGGAGCCTTAGCTCTTAGCGAGCTCCTCACTAGGTTGTTCATCCCAGTATCCCTGACCTGAGTAGGTGATTATGTTGTTATCATGTTTGTTAAGAAATAAATGGCGTGAATGTAGTGTGGGTCAATGAGAGGTCTCTGATCTCTCCTTGTACCTTTTTTGTTCTTCTTCTAAATGACATGAAATGCAGCTCTGCTCCGTCGATCAAGGAAAAAAAAAGAAAAAATTGTAGCGCCACTAATAATGATGTTTCAGGAGAATAACAAGACCAGCAATATATGGCATTCTTCAGCCCAAGAATGCTACCAGTTCTGGATCTGGAGAATAACTATAACTCGGCAAACAGAATGCCACAAGGGCAGAGTTACCTTAGACCATGTAATCTGCACATGGTAAAATTGACACGGTAATCGATGAACAACATTTTTAACCAAGGAACATGAAAGATAGACAGCTACCATTGAATGTAGCACTCAAATTTATTCTCTACTGCAGTTTGACTTATCCCTACATTGCCACCATACAAACATATGATTCAGTGAAAAGAATTGAACCGTTCTGGCAAAACTACCTAGAAAACAGCTTCGGAGGAACAATAGCATGATAACTCTGTATTAACAGCATACTCATTTTCAGGCGCAAAAACGATACATTTCTCCATCTTAAGAGAGAGATGAAGTTTTAGATAAATTCTAGTTGCAAAAATTGGTGATGTTTCAGGCAGCCAGGTGAAACTTCATGTAGAAGGTTAACAGGAAGGCTATTGTTACTAGATTTCTTCTTGGGAAGATGAGGCAATGGGAGCAAGAGCCAAGAGATGTGAATTCTATACTGAAGAAGTCAAGAGAATGATACCATTCATACGTTTTGCAGCTGCACAGTCACTAAACACGTGTGGAGTGCACTGATTCTGTTCCTCAAACATGTGTTCACCTAAGGAACATCAGGCAGGTAGCTCTTCCATTTATTCCAGGAGACAAATAAATTCATATAGGTTGTCTCACAACAGTTTCATGGTCTATATGGACACATGTAATAAACTAACAATTCACATCTTGAAGGCAAGGTGTTGCAACACTTATTTGATGTTTTTGCTAAAATGGATGTACTCTTGCACTACTCGGCAATACCGCACGAGGACTGGAGGGTCAAGGTGAAGAGCTGTGTGATAGCAATTGGCCAATTGCCAATACCTATACAAGCAGGACACACACAAGCAATTGGTCAGGATAGATTGATGTGTTTCTTATGTTTCTTAATATATGTTGCAACACCATTGGTTTAATGGAGGTAGAGGATAATGTGAAGGCCATTCACTCCCTCTGATTCCAAACTTAGATTGTTTAGGATTGCGATACTGTCTCCGATATGACATTTTGACTTGCACTTTTTTTTTGTAAAAATATACTACCTTAAAATTTAAATAGAAACGGATAAATATTATCAAAGTACTTTTCCATGTTGAATCTAGTAACATCAACCATGTGTTATGAATCTATGCCAATTTTCATATATTGATAGGCCAAGTCAAAGAAGTTTGACCCGCTAGAATTGTAAAATGACGTATATTTGGAATCAGAGGGAGTAGTAGAGAAAGAATGTATTTGCAGATTTCAATTAAAATATCATGGCCCTTAATTGCTAAGGTTGAAAACTCTAAGCAACTACTTGAGGGCAATATCTTCCCAACCACGAATCCCTGTACAATGTGGTACCATTACCAGGATATCCATCAAATTTATCACTGAATCCTATCCCAACAGCAATAACTGCAGAGCACGCTGAGTCACTGACTAGAATGCCTCTCCACTGACATGCTTGCATTTGTCATCAAACAAAAAGAATGTGATTTAAGAAATCACCTACTCATGAATCATCATCACATGATCAGGAACTCAAACCAATCAAAACAATGTTAGAAACAAGAAAATGAATCCCATCCGTTAAAGTAAATTCCTAATAAGCAATGGCACGAGGGCAACATCCATGGGCAAGAGGACATCACAAGTATTCTGTCTGTGATTCGCTTCGTTCAGAAAATCTGTTTCAACATGTGAGCAACATTATTGAATTCAATTATAAGATTATCAATTGTTCACAAGTATGAAAACAGCTTAAATTTATACCATACAGCCCAGATCATAAAACATTCACACTACCATATGTAATCCCACACCGCGTGTCCATGACCACCAGAGCATCATTGTCCTTGAGCAAACTATCACATCACAGCATCCCTCGGCAGCAGAACACGACCATTTCAACCTTCGCCTACATTTATCAGTGCCCCAAAACCCAGAATCTCGCCTTCGACGCCCCAAATCTACCACGGTACTACGGACGAAACTGCAGCAGGGGGACCACCAGGCATCCTAAACCCACTACACAGCTAATAGAGAGGGAGTGATGCAGGGGGAAATCACCACACGCTCAGAAGCACACGACGGTACGAAACATCACGGGATGTCGGGACTAATCGAGGAGCTAAAGGATCCGACAGATAAGATATAGGGACGCGCACGGCTAGCTCCGTCGCGGCCAGGTAGATGGGGGAGCGGCGGGGCAGATGCAGGGGAAGATACCTTGAGGTCGATGTTGGAGCGGGAGGAGAGGACCGGGCTGAACTCGGGGTCCTTCTGGATGGTCCGCCATTTGCCGGCTCCGTGCTTGCGCACGCCGGCGCGGAGCGCATCCTCCTCTTCCGACGTCCACTTCTGCTTCGGCGCGCCCATAGCTTGTTCTCCTCCTCGCCTCACCCCTGTGGTCTCTGCTCTCCCACGTCCAAACTAGCCGACGCAGAAACCCTAATCCACTTCAACAAATAGCTTTTCCAGTTTTCACCCTTCGCCTTTTATTTTATTTCGAGCGTGCTTGGGCCGGAGTCTACGGACAGCGCACCCGCGGCGCGGGTGCGGTATGGAAAACGCGACCGTCCCACCGCGGGACAGGAAACGCGGCCGCAGTGTACCCTTAAAAAAAATGTCATACTTCTACGTACCCTTTAAAAGTTGGTCGTCACCTATATGTTCTTACTTGAATTTTTTTTCCCTCACGCCATTCCGTCGGCATTTGCTCCTAACGGTGGGTAACGGCTCTGTCGAATGACTCAGTTGCCTTTGGGTTTGTATGGGCGTCTGAACTTTTTCGTTTCCCCTATGCCATTGCCAGGTCGTGCTCACCAGCGGCGGCCGCCCTCCACAGACTCCAGCGCCGTGCTCTGTGGCGGCGGCATAACGTCGACTTCTCCCCCTACGGCGCCACGTGGCGCTTGTGGCTGCGACGGAACCTCGCCTCGGGGTGCTTCAACCCGGCGGACTCGGACCTTCTCCCCACATGGCCATTGGTGCTGCTCGGCGTCCTCGCCGCCCAGCGTCTCTGCAAGACGGCCGCCACGGGAGACCCGTTGCCGTCATGGAGCCGTTCGATCGCCATGTTCGCCTCCTCGTCTACATGTGCCCGGTGGCGACCGCGTCGGGGACGACGCGATCGTCCGGGACATCGAGGCCACGCAGCCGGAGCTCCTCGCCAACTTCCTTAGCTTCCGGTCTTCTCCTTCCTGCCGTTCGTCACCAAGGTCGTGTTCCAGCGACGCCGGGAAGCTTCGTCTCGGCGAGGGCATCGGCGGAGAGAGCTCTTCGTCCCGCCGATCACGAGCCAGCGAGAGGTCGGTAGCCACGGGGATCGCTACGTCGACTCAAGGTGAAGTGACCATCCCGAGGACGGCGGGGGCCGGCAGACGGATGGCGAGATCGTGAGCCTCTGCTCGAAGTTCCTCGGCCAACCGCACCCGACACCACGGCCACCGCTGCTGCGATGGATTCTGCCGAACACGGTCAAGAACCCGGCGATGCAGAGGCGAGCCGGGACGAGGTGTCAGCGTCGTCGGCGGCGCCGCCGATCGCGAGTGCGAGGAGGACTGCGCAGCAATGCCTTATCTCAAGGCTGTGGTCTTTGGGCGCTCGGCGCCACCAGCCAGAACCACTACGTGCTCCCGCACGCCGTGCATGAGGACACGACGCCGGATGGTATGCTGCGTGCCCACCGCGCGCCCGTCAACTTCAGCGGTGGGGACATCGGGATGGACGAGGAGGTGTGAAGGCCCCGCGAGTTCCGGCCGGGCGGTTCTGCCCGCGGCGGGGAGGGCGTGGACCTCACCGGCAACAAAGGAGATCAAGATGATGCCATTCGGCGCCGGCGCCGGGTTTGCCTGGCATGGCAATGGCGCCGCTGCACACTCGAGTACTTCGTGGCCAACCTCGTGAGGGAGTTCGAGTGGCGGGGCCGGCGATGAGGAGGTGGACCTCACCGAGAAGCTTGAGTTCACCGTCGTCATGAAGCGGCCGCTCGGGGCTAGGGCCGCGTCTTGCATTCACGGTCCGCCGCCGCCCGCCCGTCGCATGTTTGCTTGATCGAGGGCTGCCTTCTCTCTATCTCTATTTTCGTCACGTAGCATCATGGCAACCAATTGGCGATGAGTCTCGCTTCTCGTTGCTCGATCGATGTATTCATATAACCAAATATTAGGTGCGAGTAATCAAATTTCTCTTGTTCTTTTGGGGGCTTTGGTAATGGCGTAATCTTTGCAATTTGCACTAGCTAGTGTGCTTGTGTGTACATATAAAATACGTAATAAGTAAGTAAATATTTTACCCCATTGAACTACAAAGATGATAAGTATGTAGACCATTTATATTTGTCTCCGCCGTTTAGCGGTGTTGAAGAAGCGACATCGAGCCCGCGCTTATGCGATGCATCGATGGTGACAATTGACAAATACCATACACTACAGCCCTCTCAAGGGCGATGGCGTGGCGGCGATCCAGTTGTTTGTTTGTAGAGTCAAGCGATGCAAACACGAAGCTTTTTCATCTTCGAGTGTCACCGTAGCGAAAAAAAGCGCATTCGCTCATTTAATCGTTGACGGTCCACGCTGTTGTCGACTACGAGCAAATGGCCGAGGCTCTGTTACTTTTACTACAACCCGATCTGCTTGGAACGCAGCGGCACCACGCTTCTCACCTTCGGTCGGTTCGATCACATTGGTCGGCCGACCTTGGAGCTTTTGGGCCTTGATGCTTGCTTCACGACGATGGATTCTCTTTGCATGTAGTAGGGGAGCGCAGCGGGTTGAGCACCGGGAGGCGAGGTTCAGTTGCGGCCACATGCACGTGGCGCCCGTGGGGAGAAAAGCGACATTGCGGCCGCCGCTAGTGAGCACGGCGCTGGAGTCTGTGGAGGGCGGCCACCACTGGTGAGCACGGCCTGGCAATGGCACAGGGGAAACGAAAAAGTTCAGACGTCCCTACAAGCCCAAGGGCAACTGAGTCATTCTCCAGAAGCGTTACCCACCGTTAGGAGCAAATGCCGACGGAATGGCGTGAGGAAAAAGAAAAGTTCGAGCGAGGGCATGTAGGTGACGACCAACTTTTGAGGGGTACGCAGGAGTGTGGCATCTTTTTAAAGGTACACAGGTAAAAGCCTCTCATTTTTGTGGTGCGCTTACCTGGTGCGGCGAAAACAATCGCGGCCGCTGCGGATGTTTGGTGCGATTATGCGCTTGTTTTAGCCGCCGCCGCCACAGGAAACGCGGATACAAACACGCCCTTAATTTAATGTATATACTTTTTTTGGGGGGGGCATCTTTTATATTCAAATGTGTTTCAAGCTTCGGTTCATATTTTTACAAGGATTCTTCTTAATGCTTACCCTTGTCTTATTGAATTCAACGAGGAAAATAATAATATCTTGTGTTATCTTATTAATACATGCAAACATGTTCGTGCGTTGAAACGGAACTCTATACTAATAGAAATCGGTCTCCATATCATTGCTAGACGCGAATTGTTCAACCTTGTATGTGCACGAATCATGAGTCCAAGTCACATACGATATATAGATACGTATTGGAATTGGACCTTGTATTCATCATCTCTAGACACGAGTTGTTCTAACTTTATGTGTATATGCGATAAGTCTAGGTCAAATGAAAAAAAAGTACTCTGTAAATGAAATAAACTCTCCATTGTTAGGGTGGTTAGTGGGAGGTGAATATAAATAAATAAAGTAATTTTTTGGCTCTTTTAGTATTATAAGTATATATTTGGTTGATTCTTTAAAATCCGGAAATTGCAATGTTAATCAAAGAAAAATCTATATCGATATCTAATATTAAAAAGATAAAATTTCTCTCCACTCGTTTTTGTCTACCTCTTCCTAACTATCTGGATAGTGGAGAGTTTCGGTCGTATCTCGTTTGTGACCCAGACTCATGACTCATACTTATACGAGTTAGGACCTGCATCTAGCGATGATGAATATGGAGTCCGATTCTAATATATATTGGGGCACGCCCTATGTATCTTGTATGTGAACTGGACTCATAACCTACGTTCGGACTAATTAGAACAACTCATTTCTAGTGATGATACAAAGTCTTATTCCTATACTATTAGTTCCGTTGCAACGAATGGGTAGGTTTGCTAGTAAAATTAAAGTACCATCTACATGCCAATAAATTACTCGCCATTAGAAATACCCTTCTGTTTTTCTGTTAACAATTTCTTTACGTTTCGTCCGATGATTAAATCTTTTTCTTGGAATAAATGGAGATTAAAGTTAGCAACTCAAATTATCTTTCGATATCAAATATAACAAAAAAACTAAACACAGTTCAATATAAGTTTAAAAAATAAACATAGAGAAAGTTTACATGATAAAGATCCTAACTAGAGAAGTTGTAATCTATAGAGCTAGTGCTAAAAACTTTGAACTTTAACTAGCAAACATACATGTGTGTTGTAAGTTTGCAACAATACGTTCAGCTTGTTACGTGGTTATCTGGATGACTTGCAGACCCTAATTTATTAAGCGATCACGTCATACATTTAAATTCTCCAGTGAATCGAACTCCGTACTATGCCTGGAAGCATGCTACTCTAACTCACATAAGGACGAGAGATTTAGAGATTTATCAATAATCATGCCATGCTTTCTAATTTGTTTTGGGATCAGATTCCTCACCTTGCATGAAAAACGTGTGAGAGGATGACGGACCATGGAAACGCTTCATATTCCAATTTGTTTTGGAATCGGACTTCACACATCATGCTTGACACACTGCTCTAAGTAGTACAAACACAGGAGAGAGCGGTCTGTTAGATCCCCATTGGATAGTTGTAAGCGATGAAGGACGAAGAAACTCGATCTCTACTTTTAAATATTAGTAGTGATAGATATATGGTGATGAAAATGGACACTTATACAAAGAAGGGTGTAGAAGTGAATTATAGGGACACTATGAGCTATTGTACCGAGTTTAGGCTCATGTATTATTGCTCAAGGTCATGAAACCAACCAATAAATTAAAGAGAGATACAACTCACATATCACTCGTGGTTGAACAAGTACTTATTATGACAACAAACCATAAAGAAGCCATTGATTTAGAGTAGAAAATGATAGTAAAAACAATGAGAAGAGTTCATGCTAAGTTGTATAAAAATGCAGAAATGCTATACAACACACATGTATTTTGGCAAAAAAAACACATGGATTTTTCTCTCTCTCTCAGCCATCCGATGCGCGCTGTGGAGTCCATCCAACTGTACACATCTGTATCTCTAGAAGCCTCTCCACACTGCGTGAATAAAGCCCGTCAATCTTATCCTTCCCATCCTTATCCTCTTCTATCCCTTTCCCTTCCACCGCAGCTCCATAGCTCTTCTCCATGACCCACGCGCGCCTGCTCCGCCCAGCGCTGCTCACCTACGAGACGGCTCCCACGTCTTCTTCCTCTACTCCATGCCCATCTGCTCCCGCCACCTCTGCTCGGCTGCAGGACAGCGCGACGGCCGGTGTGCCTTCTTCCTCTACTCCCCTCCTGGCTGCGGGACGACGCGGCGGCGTGCGTGCCTTCTTTCTCTGCTCCCCGCCCTCCTCCTCCGCTTGCAGCTCCGGCCAGCACTTCTCCCCGGCGCCCGCACCCGCGCTGGCCATGGCAGTGGCGGTGGCGGCGGCGGATCTGTGATTTGTCCTTCTATAGAAAAAAAATTATGATCTGTGATCTGTGATCTGTGGAGGCTGGAGGTAGATCTGTGGAGGCTGGAGGTAGAAGAAGGGTATAGGCTGTTGGATCTTAATCCTATGGTAAAAAAAATTCATGTGTTGAAACTACATAAAACACATGGTTGTGCAGTAGACAGACTCCTAAAAATGACGGATACACTCTAGCCGCCAATTGCAGGGGTCATTCTTATAATTCATATTTGTTTATTATAATCGGATAGGGTATAAGACTCTTGGCTCTTAGCTGCCATCTTGCACCCCTGATTCACATAAATAAAGAAGAAGGCCGACCACCGTCCTAAAGAAAAGGGAAATATTGAACTAGATACACTGCTTAAAAGAATAAACCTCCCTTGAAGAGATCGAAGAAGGAAGCAGTGTTCTGCTTTTATGCTACGAATGAATGAAACCTTCAAGATAATGAGCGTACACTGATGATCTATCCATGATCGAGTCTACTTTCGAAAGGCCAAATGGCCCAAGAGTGGGTAGATTGGTCTCTAAGAATTTAAAATGCAATAAACTTAGTCTATACAAAAACTACTGGACCCACTTGAAACATGGCGTATAAGACTAAAAAGACCATGCTAATTATTTCAGAACCAACATAAAAAACATATCATGTCGACTATATAGACTCCTAAAAAGATTTAGATGGTTAGAGAGGGGTGAAGAGCCTATTAAAAATTTCTCTACAAATAAACAACACTAGAGCGAAGTGGTTAGAACAATAAAGTAGCCTAATAGCAACTAATTTGCCTAGCCTAATTCCAACCAATGCAAGCCTCCTAACAAGTCTAGTAGCAAGATTACTCTATTGCTAAAACACTCAATCACACAAGGAGGCTACCACCAATCCTAGTTGACCTAAATAACTAAAGCAACTAAACTAGCTACTCTACGAGACCGAGCTTTAGCTCGGATGGCAAAGGCTTGAGGTGTGCAGCCTGCCCACCACGGTTCGTACCTGGTGCTCACTAAGATTTATTCCCAATAATCTACAGCCTCTCTCGCATGAAGCCACAAAGGGATTGTGATACGCCCGTCGTCTACGGAGCCATCGATGGTCCTGGTGATCTCTTGAAGGACGCGATTTTCTGATCTGTGTGTAGTTATAGCTCTAGTTGTGCATGTGTAGTGTGTGTGGGGTGTGCATGTGTAGTGTGAGCATGTGTTTGTCCATAAACAAATACTATAGCTGCGCCTAGATGAGAGCTTCAAAAAAAAACTAGCTACTCTACTCAACTAGATGTTGACGGTCGTTAACATTAATCATAAACCGTTAACATAACTTATATAAATGTATAAAAAGGATTGCGAACATAGGTTTAGGGTTTAAACTGACAAATTCCATGAGTTTTGGTGAATCTATGTTTTCAGCAGGGTTTATCTAGAAAACCGACAAGGAGGACCTATTCGTCAAAGCAAATCACGTTTATCCACAGCGAAACCAGCATGGGAAGACTCTAGACGACTCCAGAAGGCAAACCACCGAAGTAGAGGACAGATGGCTACCATGTGGGGCCGGCCGGCCCCACCTGTAGGCCACCTGGCCCCCTGGGCCCACCTGTCAGTCCCTCCTTCAAATGTCGATTCTCCACCGCCTCCTAGATTGCATCTACGTCGTTCTTTCAAGTCGGTTTGATCCGAGGGTCCAGAATTGATGCTGCGGCCTATATATACTAGCCCCTGCCCCCTCCCTGGAGCCATCCTAAAAGCCTAATTCATATTCTCCTCGTCGGGATCAGAGCCAGCTATCAAGAGAAGATTAATCCTCCATAGCATCTAGTCTTATAAATAGAAATAGTGAGATAGAGAGTGAGAGAATAGTTTGGAGGAGGCGCTGGTCTGTCGGTACTCTCTCTACGGCTTGTACCTTGATGGATCCAAGTTATATCTGAGCTTGCCTCTGAGATTTCTCTGGTAATCAACTTCTTATTCAAGTAAGCTTCTTGTTTATATTATTTATCAGGTTCACAATTTGTTTGAGTGCTTTATTCTTTATCCAGGAAGAGTAAAGTAGTAATTGTAGTGTAAGCGTGGTGCTTAGACTTTGGTTACTTGTGGATGCATCCTGCATTCCGGATCGATGGTAGCTCGCGAGGGTGACTCTTATAGCCTCGTTGAATCCTCTGTAGTCCACCTCCCATTTGTAAGGACACGTAGGACGCGGTTGCGAAGGAAAGCATCCTCTGCCAGTGTCTTTCCCTAGTAATGTCCACAGTTGAATAGTAGAAGACATAGCTTATCCAAGTTAGAATTAGAGAACCTTAGTTTTCCTCTCTACGCTCCTATTTATCCTAACCTTGTTGCTACCCTTAGTTAAGTTAGACCGTAGTTAGTGTCACACATTTCCCTATGGATACGATATTTGGAACACTTCCGGGTGAAAGCTACAGCGGTATCCGTGCGCTTGTGGATTTATCTATGTGCGTTAAAATATACCAACAAGCTTTCTGGCGTCGTTGCCGGAGAAACGATTGCTGAATTAACTACAAGCCTAGCTTAACCTTTTGTCTTTTATTCTTTCTTTTGTTTTACTTTTTCTTTTAGCATAGATTCCACTCCTATCTATCAACATGCTAAACCCACAAGCGCAAACCTAAAACCACTAGAATCTTCAGAGCCTATTATAACATCTGGTTATAAGCTACGCCTGAGTTTAATAAAATTGATTCGGGATCAATCCTTCTCGAAAGAGGGCAACAAAAATCCATACTCACACCTATGAGAGTTTGAACGGACTTATGCATGCTTGCGTATCGTTGGCATGTCTAACAAGACCTTAAGATAGAAGTTATTTCCATTCTTTTTGACGGGAAGAGCTAAACAATAGTATAGTCTAACCGTAGGAAGTATGCAAGGAGATTGGAAAACGTTATACTCTAAATTTTGTTTACGTTTCTTTCCCATCTCTAAAGTGGTTAGCCTTCAAAAAGAGGTTCTAAATTTTAGACAACTAGAAGAAGAATCTCTTGGCACATCGTGGGATCGTTTTAATGACCTCATCATCACTGGCCCAGACCTTGCCATTCAAGACCCTGTACTTCTTCAGCATTTTTTCATGGGTTTTAGCAAGGATTCTAGGGAATCCCTTGATGCAGCCTCTAGAGAAGCTTTCCTTCATTTGTATACTAGTGAAGCAAGGGCTATGCTTCATAGAATTAGTGGAAAGACTCCCTGCACTAGCATTCCTAATGAACTCCCCGAGAAAGAGAAGGAATCCTCTCCAAAACAAGAAGAGAAAGTTTTGATAGCCAAATCACAACCACTTCAATCCCAAGGTTTAGCTATAAATCCCAAATTAAGGATAATCTTTTTGATGCTGATTTTGGGAAAAGCTTAAACTATCTGCTACATAAGAGACCTTCGAGCGAATATGATTCAAATCCTCTCAAGAAGAGACCTCTTAGAAAGCGTCCTTATTCCCATATAGGACATTGGGAAGAATTCAAGGATGACATGTCTAGTGAACCCATAGAAGGAGAGCCAAGTCATTTGGAAGCCACTCCTATCATCTCCCCTTCTATACCCACATTAGATGTCTTATTTGAAGCCATCTCTCAACCCATCCTTGACCCCGATGATCCCTCTTACGCTCTTTCTCCTAAGTCTCATGATGACCCTAGAAATCCATTAAGACAACCAAAGTATAGGAGTCATAAAGACCGTAAGGATAACCAAGAAGAGCAACGCCAATGGCTGGAATGTATTAAAATTGGCTGGAATGTATTAAGAATTCATGTCGTTGCTAAAGATTGGATGGACAAGGACGAAGCCTTATGGGTAGAATCCAAACTTGGTCTAGATTCAAACAGTGAGCTTAAATCAATCTCTTTTACAAACATGACTCATCCAAGTTTGAAGAAGGCCTTAGACGAGATCAACCTGAGAGCCACCAATCCATGGGAAATCTTGGACAATAAAACGTCTAATGAATGTCATAGGCATGGAATGATGGAGACAATGTTTCCGCCTATAGACATTCATGAAGAAACACTCTTGGAGCTTGAAAAAGAAGATGACATCGATGAGCATGGAAGTTATTTCTTGAAAACCTCATCAAATCCATGCTCACATGAGAAATCTCCTGAATTAATTAGTCTCTCCAACATTGCCACACCTGAGAACTTCAACCCCCTCATACTTCCTGTTCATAAAGACTTTAAAAGGGTGGTTGTAGATGCATATGTTTATCATAAATATTGCAAATCTCGTTGGCATGAATCTTGAGATAGGTACACAAAGATTGGTGTTGGAGGAGAAACCACTTCACCGATTATAAGCGCAATTAGAAGGTTTCCTGAGGACAAGCTTTTTGTCCTAAAGCAAGCACTTTTGAAAGATAATATGAGTTTTCACCTTCTGCTGTGATACCCTTGTGAAATGAGTAAAGAATATAATTGTGAAAATATTCCTCCGGGTATTTTTATCACTAACCTCGTGATGTCAACGGGGAGTTCTCCGTCGGGTACAACTCTCCCATCCCCGACCCCATGGGGATAAAACTTCCCCCATCCCTATCCCCGTCATTGTCATCGGGGGCAAGTTTCTCCCCATCCCTGTCCTCGCATGGGGATTTCATCCCCGTGGGGTCCCCATCCCCATCAAAGAATGCAGTGAATAGTGAATGGACGATGAAGAATGGACTGTGTCTCTAGGAGCGAAAGCAAATCTAAAATCCATCTCAAAAAAATTGTGCTAGTTTTCACAAGCTGATTGAGCATTATGACAATACAGAACTCCACATGCAGATTGGACAACGCTAGTTCAGATCTCCAAAAATTCAATGGAACTAAAATGCATAAAGAAACAAGAACTGCATTAGCCACTAAAAAACATCGCTTCTTGTCTCCATCTTTGGGCGCTCACGAACGAGCCATGTGTGGCAGGATGCACCGAGTTAAGCGAAGCAATGGCGAATGGGACTGACGCTAGAACGGTGTGCGCGTGGGTGCCTGGCTGCTTGCTCTCACCTCCCTTGCACGTGTGTCCACAAGGGTGTCTGGTCGCCTATGCGGCTATGCTCACCTCCCATGCAAGGAGGTACTAAATGAGTGGAGCATCCCGCCCCTCGTCGTCTCACGTGGATCTACCGGTGCTGGATCTGCAAGGAGTGAGCAGTAGGAGAACGAGCGAAGCTGTGGAGGCTTGGGGGTAGGGGCGAGTTGGGACGGGAGTGGGCGAGTGGTTGGTGGCGGCGGTAGGAGTAGGCCAGCAAGTTCTAGAGGCTGAGGAACGAGGGTTAGGTCAAAGTTCCTTTTATATATACATGTATAGGTATTGGGCCTTCAGCGTGCAGTCGGGTCCCCACAGGGAGCGGGGATGGGGAGCTACATACTATCCCCGCCCCCGTGATGCCTGACGGGGATAGGATTTGGCCCATTTAACTCCCCGTGGGGGAAGAGTTCTCTCCATCCCCATCCCCTAATAGGCGAATTCCCCACGGGGAATCGGGGAACGGGGCTCCATTGACATCTTTAAGACTAACCATTCTAGGTTTGAAGCAAAAAGAATGAAGGATGACGACGTAAGATATGTCCAACCAATTATCATGCAACATTGAATCACATCTATCCAAACTTGACTTTGCCTTGCAAAATTCAAGCCTAGGGGATGGGCTTCTTTGAAAAATCTTATGTTATGTTGCTAATTCATCTTGGTTGTCTCTACCTTTAAGCCATGCTCAATTTGCTAAACAACAATCATGCTTTTTCATCTCTATTTTAATAAATCTCTACAATACTTTCATGCTACTTTTGTTTACTATAGTATGCATAGGTTTTGAAGTATTTTCATACACTTTTAAATTAGGCATGGTGCTTAGTTTAAACTGTTTTCCTGAATTAAATTAGACGATGTGTCTAGTTTGATTCTTGAACCAAAAGGTGTGCTGATTTTACATCTAAAGGTTTTTAAATTAAGCATGGTGCTTAGATTAAAATACCTTTCTAAATCAAATTAGATGTGGTGTCTAGGTTGATTTTTGAGCCAAAAATATGCTTTAGTAAATACTGGTTATTTTGTTAGACTAACCCCTATAAGAAACTCTCAAATCAATTTGGGTAAGTCATGAGATGAATTTAAATCAGAGATGAAGCAAGGCACATGATGAACTCCAATAACGTTGCGCAAAGAAGACACAACTCATTCATGGTCATTCGCTTTGTCTTTAGCTGCAAGATACCTTTGTCTTGAGCCATGCCTATACAGAACATGATAAACAAAAATTATGCTAAATAATTCTAACACCATTGTCGGGTTCATAAACCCAGGGTCCCCAATGGACCCGCTTCCCTACAAAAACTCAGCCCAGCAGAAGGAGTAGCGACAACGCGTGCCTCCTAGGCTGGCCTAGATACATAATGATAGGCCAGCAGAACGATCCGGTCCCCGACCAGAAGGCCTGGCCAAGGTGGGGACACGGTTCGACTCCAACCTCCTTTTTTGATTGGGGATACGCCGGACCTCTGCTCATGGCTCTTCCTCGACCGACACGGTCAGGGCCAACTGGGAAAGACCGACCAGGGTCGCCCGCTCTATGAGGGCCTGGGGATCAGGCGAGTAGATAAGGTAAGGCGCTCAAGTCAAACCGCAATATCAAGGACCGTACCCTACCATACCCTGCGCACCTGTAGGACGGTGCCACCAGGCCATGCTAGATGGGCACTGTGCAACCTTCTAGGTGTGTTAGAACACAAACAATATTGTAGGCGCCGACATTTGCCATACCAGGCAAACACGATAGAGCCTGCCACATGCATCTGGACATAAACAGTATTGTGGGTGCCGATGACCGTCTCGTACCTGACAACGTGGGCAACAAGACTAGGTAGCACACGTATACATTCTCTCTCTTTCTCTGACTTGTAAGGCCATCCCCTTTGACTATAAAAGGGGATGAGCTCTCTCCTAAAAAGCTCTCTCTCTCTCTAGCTCTCTAGCTCTCTGGCTGTCCTAAAAAAAGAAAAGCTAGATGATTCGAGCACTCAAGGACCTAAGAACTCGAATAGCTCTAGAACTCTAAAGCTACACAGAGCATACGCTCCAATACTTAGCGTATGTTAGAGCCCCTGTCACTGTCGGCCCTTCGGTTTAGAGTCCAACCGGGCCTTTAACACCCCCCCTTCTTATTCCTACTCGTTTGTAACCCCACAGCAAACTTCGAGCACCTGGACTCAGGAATAAAGTCACCGACCGACTAAAACTGGACGTAGGGCATGTTGCGTACTAGGCCACATTCAATCACAACGCATGATAAAACTACAAATATTTACTTGTTGGTCACTTTTTGCACCGACAACCATCTTTTCATTAGCATAGAGGGAAACTACAAAATTCTGGATAAACAACCCATGTTTCAAAATTGTATATTCCTTTGAGTTTGTGTTGTCCACTAATCCTTTGTAGGCATAAAATGATGAGTGGAGCGGAAGGACCAACAAAGTGTTAAAGATCGAAGAGCGAAAAGATGGCATGACAAAAGGATGAGAAAGAAAATGTGCAATCTAGGAAACAAGAAGCTCATGACAGCTCAAGCTGCGAGACTAGCCAAATAAGGAAAACTGCAAGCAAAAGGGAATGACCACCACGAGTCATCTACCATTCGTCATATGGTGTCATCATGCTCCAATGACAAAGGTAACATCCTACGGTAAATGGTCATTATCTAAATAGTTTTTCTTGATTCTGGTAGGCACATAAATAAGAAACAAAATATGTTTGAGTTACAATTTACTTGATCCAACCTGATTAACTCAACATGTTTATTCTTCAAGCTTGTTCCTAGCGCCACTTCCTTGATCTCATAGTCTTAACCAAATGAGCTAAAAAATGCACATCCTATCTTTGGAAGCTGATAGTCATAATCATGTAAAGATTGATACATTATACACAGATAGACAATCCTACTATGGGTTAAGCAACTCAATCTTTTCTACCAAATAAACTTAAATGCTACATTCATGCTCAACCTTCTGATCTTACGACCTATATTATAATTGAACAAAGCACATAACATCAATTTCATCTTGTTTAATGTGCCTAAGGTTAGAGAAGAATAAGTAAAGTTTTGGTTCTGTTGGTGTTTTTCCACCAACAGAGCCCATGCACTTGATCTCTACCTTGTTTTATGAGCAGGACACACTTCAAGCAAAGTGTGGGGGAAGACAGTCGATTCCCCAAACTTTTACAAGTGAATGTCTTAAACCTGTCAAACCAAAATCAAAACTCAAAACCAAGACATGTTTGGCGAAAGAAGGTGACATCACCATTAAAAGCATCATCACAAGAATCCTCATCTTCAGAACAAACCAAGGTACTTAATTAATGAACTTCACAAGGAGAAGTCCGGATCAAAGGACTTACAACATCGAACCCTCACCGAAAGAGCTAGCTTAGGGGAGAAGCACTCCCATGTATCTAGGTAAGTATTCTTTCTCCTTTTGTTTTAGTTTTTAGTTTTTTATATAGTTAAAAAAATGATGAATGAAACAAAATAAATATATATATAGCTATAGTAATAATGTGTGATCTAGTAAAATTAAAAACAAAATAAAAGGTGTGTCTAGTTTGCTTAAATTTATTTTTAAGAGTTGAATAAATAAAGAGGACTCAAAATAATCTCTTGAATAGAAATGATGAATAGTTGCTCTGTTGTAATTCCTTTCAAGTACCTAGCTTCCAGCTTCAAATTCTCCTGAGTTTTGGATAAGATTGTTTTGACATAAGGGTTTACTCTGAACTTGAAACTTATGGGTAGCAAATGCTTGATCTAAGTCTAGGTAATTGACAGATATGATATGAGAATGTCTGAGCTGTTGTTCATCTTGTTCCAAGTGACACTAAAGTTCTAGAGATTTATCTTTTGAAAAACACAAAAATACTACATGATGAGTTCCTATATGACAAAGCTTGAATTCCTACCAGAGCCATACATGTTATTTAGGCTAGGAAAACTTCCACATATATGCTGCATGCTTTTGCATTGAGTTTTGTCAAGCTTTGTTGACCCTTATAAGAGGTTTGTCATGCTCTTAAAAATCAAGATCACGTACACACCACCCACATATGCACTACCCCTACACTAAGGGTAGGCGCAAAAACATGCCTTCCATCTAGATCCACCCAAAAATGTTCTACTTCTACACTGGGGGTGAACACAAAAATATGTTTGTTAGGTCTTCCATCCACCAAATAAATGCTCCAAGTTCTTGTTGATACATCTCTCAAAGTTTTGTTGCGGAAAAGAGGCATGGGCTTTGCAAAAGTTATTCATAAGAAAAGAAAAAAAGATAGTTGAGAAAAAAATGGATAAGTGTCCGAGATATCTAAAACAATGGGTACTTATATGCCCGCCTAAAAAAAGATGAATAAGATAGCCCCTGCTCTCTAGCAAGTGTTTTTAAGTTTTAAAAGAAAGATAAGTTTTCAAGGAGCAAAGTAGAATTAGGATTAGCCACCATATATATCCACCATATATTCCACACACATGCACATCTTAATTTGATTGTTTGACTCAACTCTCTTTGGATCCATTGTTTAACTTTACAATATATGCATTGCAAGTATGCTCTAGCTTTCTCCCTACCTATGAACTTCACATAAGCCTTAGTGGTAGGAAGAGAAAAAGGCATAACATCTTTATTGCCTTGGTGAGATCCACAAATACCACATATATTGAGAGACTTGAGAGTGTCATAATGGAATCTCTGAGTTTTATTTTGAAAACTTATAAAAACCCCGGAACAATGGTTGAACAAAGAACTTAAGACATAGTGCTTGACTTTATCATTATGTCTTTCAATTGCTTAAGACCCAAGTGAAGGCTCAGAAGCCCCACGATTGAAGGTAATATGGGTAAGTTTGAAAGTCAGATCAGTTTATTCTAATCTGGAGAAGAATTCTTGATTGAACGCCTAAGTACTTTTGAGGCGTGAAAGCATTGTAGCAACTCCTGATCCATTGCTGAGTCTGGCTTTGCTCAGGGACTAGTGTTGGTATATTTAATGCACATAGATAGATCCGCAAGCACACGAATACCGCTGTAGCTTTCACCCAAAAGTATTCCAAGTATCGTATCCACAGGAAAACGTGTGAGGTTAACTATGGTCCAACTTAACCCAGAGTAGCAACAAGACTTAAGAAAGTCAGGAGTGTAGAGGGGATCTCTATGGTCTTCTAGTTCTAATCTCGATAAGCTATGTCTTCTACTGTTCAACTAAGGATATTACTAAGGGAAACACAGACAAAGTATGTTTCCTATAGAAACTAAAACCTGCTAGGCCTACAAATGGGAGGTGGACTATAGAGGATTCAACGAGGCTATAAGAGTCACCCTCGCGAACTACCACTGATCCGGAATATAGGGTACATCCACAAGTAACCCGGTCTAAACACCACGCTTACACCTACAATTACTACTTTAACCTAGAGCGTTCTATAGATTAAAGCACTCAAAGAGTTATGAACCTGATGAACAATATAAACATGATGCTTACTTGAATTAGAAGTTGATTACCAGAGAAATCTCAGACGCAAGGTTGACTTTCGCTAAGGTACAAGTCATAGAGAGAGCACCGATATGCCGGCATCTCCTCCAAACTCTTCCCTCACTCTCCATCTCTCTATTTCTAAGGACTAGATAATATGGAGGACTAATCTTCTCTTGATAGCTGGCTTTGATCCTTATGAGGAGAATATGAATTAGGGTTTTCAGGATCTGATGAGGGAGGGGGTAGGGGCTGCTATATATAGGCTAGAGGTAGAGTAGGGGGCAAGAAATCTAGGAGGAGCAAGGGGCAAGGAGTCTAGGAGGAGTAGGGGGCAAGGAATTATCATGTCATCAATCCGCATCAACTCTCCCGACCACCATTGGATGAACCGACCTAAAACTACCTTAGAATCAACGGTGTATATCGTAGGAAGGAGTACGCGGCGGCGGAGGGTGATGGGCCACCCCCATGGGCCGGGCGGCCTCCCTAGTGGGCCAGGTGGCCCACTATGGTGCCAGGTGGGCTCCTCCTTCTGGTGGCGAGGCTTGGGCTCCGTCTTGAATCGTCTTTCGCATGTTTCACGGGTTGAATCACTTGTTGATGTCGGTTTGCTTGTTTGGAGTGTATGACAATGGTCCCAAGAGCTGTTTTTTGGATAAATCCTCTTGCAGTCATGAAATCACCAAAGCTCATGGAATTCATTAGTTTAAACCCCTAAACCTTCATTAGTGATTACATTTAGGCCCTTATACATGTTTATTTGATGGTTTGTAATGGTTGTTAACTATCGTCAACAATTACCCCAAGCTTAACCTTTGCTAGTCACTTAGCAAAGCTAAACTCAGCAATGGATCAGGAGTTGCTACTATGCTTTCACGCCTCAAAAGTATACAGGTGTTCAATCAAAAATTCTCTTTCGAATTAGAATAAACTGATTTGACTTTCAAACTTACCCGTATTACCTTCAACCATGGGGCTTCTCAGCCTTCACTTGGGCCTTGAGCAATTGAAAGACAGAACGATCAAGTCAAGCACTGTCTCAAATTCTTTGTTACACTATTATTCTGGAGTTTTTACAGATTTTCAAAATAAAACCCAGAGCTTCCATTGTATGACACTCTCAAGTCTCTCAATATATGTAGTATTTGTGGATCCTCACCAAGGCAATAATGATGTTATGCCTTTTTCTCTTCCTACCACTAAAGCTTATATGGAGTTTATAGGTAGGTAGAAAGCTAGGACATACTTGCAATGCATATATTATAAAGTCAAACAATGGATCCAAAGAGAGTTGAGTCATACAATCAAATCAAGATGTGCATGTGTGTGGATATATGGTGGATATATATGATGGCTAACCTAATTCTACTATGCTCCTTGAAAACATATCTCTTCTTGAAACTTGGAAACACTTGCTAGAGAGCAGGGGCTATCTTATTCATCTCTCTTTTTTTTCAGGCGGGCATCTAAGTACTCATTGTTTCAAATATCTCGGTCACTTGTCCATTTTTTCTCAACTCTTTTTTTCTCTTCTTTTTTTTCATGAACAACTTTTGCATAGCCCCATGTCTTTTTTCTGCAACAAAACTTTGAGAGATAGTAACAAGAACTTGGAACATTTATTTGGTGGATGGAAAACCTAACAAGCATGTTTTTGGGTTCACTCCCAGTGTTGGAGTAGAACATTTTTGGGTGGATCTAGATGGAAGGCATGTTTTTGCGCCTACCCCCAGTGTAGGAGTAGTGCATATCTGGGTGGTGTGTACATGATCTTGATTTTAAGAGCATGACAAATCTCTCATAAGGGTCAACAAGGCTTGACAAAACTCATTGCAAAAGCAAGTAGCTTATATGTGAAAGGTTTCCTAGGATAAATAACATGTATGGCTCAAGTTGGAATTCAAGCTTTGTCATACAGGAACTCATCATGTAACATTTTTATGTTTTTCAAAGATAAATCTTCAGAACTTTAGTGTCAGTAGGAACAAGATAAACAGCAGCTCAGACCATCTCATATCATATCCGTCAATTACCTAGACTTAGATCAAGCATTCGCTACCCACGAGTTCCAAGTTCAGAGTAAATCTTTATATCAAAACAGTTGTATCCAAAACTCAGGAGAATTCGAGGCTAAAAACTAGGTATTTGAAAGGAATTACAACAAAGCAACTATTCATCATTTTCATTTAAGAGATTATTCTGAGTCCTCTTTATTTTATTCAGTTCCTAAAAATAAATTAAAGCAAACTAGACACACCTTTTTATTTTGTTTTCAATTTTACTAGATCACATATTATTACTATAACTATATATATTTATTATATAGATAACTTTTTATTTTGTTTTTCATTCACCATTTTCTTAACTATTTAAAAGAAACTAAAAACTAAGACAAAAGGGGAAAGAATACTTACCTGGATATACGGGAGTGCTTCTCCCCCAAGCTAGCTTTTTCGGTGAGGGTTTGGTGTTGTAAGTCCTTCAAACCGGACTTCTCCTTGTGAAGTTCTTTAATTAAGTACCTCAGTTTGATGATGAGGATTCTTCTGATGATGCCTCTAATGGGATGTCACCTTGTTCCGCCAAATCTATCTTGGTTTTGAGTTTGATTTTTGGTTTGACAGATCCAGGACCTTCACTTGTAGAAATTTGGAGAATCTACTATTCTCCCCCACGTTTTGCTTGAAGTGTGTCCTGCTCATAAGATAGGGTAGAGATCAAGTGCATGGGCTCTATTGGTGGGAAAACACCAATAGAACCAACATTTTTTTTATTCCTCTCTGTCCTTAGGCACATTGAATAAGATAAAGTTGATGTTATGTGTTTTGTTTAATTATGTCATGGGCGATAAGATCAGAAGATTCAACTGCTTAACCTATGGAAGGATTGTCTATAAGATATTAATCTTTACATGATTATGATTATCATCTTCTAGAGATAAGATGTGCACTTTTTAACTCATTTGGTTAAGACTATGAGATCAAGAAAGTGGTGCTAGGAACAAGCTTAAAGAACAAGACATGTTGAGCTAATCAGGTTTGATCAGGTAAATTGTAACTCAAACATATTTTGTTTCTTATTTATGTGCCTATCAGAATTAAGGATTTTTTTTAAATAATGACCATTTACCTTAGGATGTTACCTTTGTCATTGGAGCGTAATGTCACCATATGACAAAGGGTATATGACTCGTGATGGTCCTTCCCTTTTGCTTGAAGTTTTTCTTGTCCGGCTAGTCTCGCAACTTGAGTTGTTCATGAGTTTCTAGTTTCCTAGATCACACCTTTTCTTTCTCATCGTTTTGTCATGCCATCTTTCTGCTCTTCAATCTTTTGTCACCTTGTTAGACCTTCTGCCTCACTCATTGTTTTATGCCTGCAAAGGATTAGTGGACAACACATACCCGAAGGAATATACAATTTTGAAATATGGGTTGTTTGTCCAGAATTTTGTAGTTTCCCTCTATGCTAATGAAAAGATAGTGTTAGAATTATTTTAGTATAGTTTTTCGTTTATCATGTTCTATACACGCATGGCTTCAAGGCAAAGGTAACTTGCAGCAGAAGACAAATTGAATGATCTTTGATACTTACAATTCATCCATCCATGATGAATGAGTTGTGTCTTCTTTGCGCAAAGTTTCATCATGCGCCTTACTTCATCTCCGATTTGAATTCATCTCGTGACTTACCCAAATTGAATTGAGAATTTCTTGCATAGGTTAGTCCAACAAAATATCCAATGTTTACATAAGTAATTTTTAGTTCAATAACAAAACTAGACTCCATGTCTAATTTGGCTAAGGAAGGCTATTTAACCTAAGCACCATGCTTAATTTAAACGCCTATGGAAGTATGCGCAGTACTTCCAAACCAAAGCTTACTATGGTAGGCAAAGGTAGCATGAAAGCATTATAGAGATTTATTCAAATAGAGATGAAGGAGCATGATTGTTTATTTAGCAAATTGAGTATGGCTTAAAGGTAGAGACAACCAAAATAATTTAGCAACATGACGAGATTTTTCAGAGAAGTCCATCCCCCATGCTTGAATTTTGCAAATGCAAAATCAAGTTTGGTTGGATGTGATTAAATGTTGCATGATAATTGGTTGAATATACATTGTGTCATCATCCTTCATCCTTTTTGCTTTAAACCCTGAATAGTTAGTGACAAAAATACCCAAAGGAATATTTTCACAATTATATTTCTATGCTCACTTCACAAGGGCATTATAGCAAAGGATGGAAACTCATATTATCTCTCGAAAGTGCTTGTTTTAGGACAGAAGCTCGTCCTTGGGAAACCTTCTAATTGCACTCAAGTTGGTGAAGTGGTTTTCCCTTTAACACCAACCTTTGGGTACCTATCTCAAGATTCACACAACAAGGTCTGCAATATTTATGATAAATATATGCATCTACAACCACCCTTTCAAAGTCTTTATGAACAAGGAGAATGAGGGGGGTGAAGATCTCATGTGTGGCAATGTTGGAGAGACCAATTGGTTCAGGAGATTTCTCATGAAAGCATGGATTTGATAAGGTGTTCATAAAATAACTTCCATGCTCGTTGATGTTATCTTCCTTTTCAAACTCTAGGGGTGTTTCTTCATGAATGTCTATAGGCAGAAACATTGTCTCTATTATTCCATGCCTATGACATTCATTGGTTATTTTGTTGTCCAAGATTTTCCTTAGTTTGATGACTCTCGGGTTGATCTTGTTCAAGGCCTCATCCATCCATTCAATGGCAATGGCACATAAGTTCTTAATATCATCTAGCCATTGTTGTTGCTCTTCTTGGTCATCCTTGTGGTCTTCATGACTCTTATACTTTGGTTGTCTTAGTGGATTTTTAGGGTCATCATGAGACTTAGGAGAGAGAGCATAAGAGGGATGATCGGGGTCAAGGATGGGTTGAGAGATGGGTTCAGATAGAATATCTAATGTGGGCATAGAAGGGGAGAAGATAGGATTGGCTTCTAAATGGCTTAGCTCTCCTTCTATGGCATCACTAGACATGCCATCCTTGAATTCTTCCCTATGTCCTATATGGGAATAAAGATGCTTTCCAAGAGATCCCTTCCTAAGAGGATTTGAATTATATCCGCTTGAAGGTCTCTTGTGAAACTAGAAGTTAAAGCTTTTCCCAAAATCATCAAAAAGATCATCCTCATAAGAAATTTCAAAAGGTTTGGGATTGACAGCTAAATCTTGGGATTGGAGTGATTGCAATTTAGCTATCAAAACTTCTTCTTGTTTGGGAGATGATTTCTTCTCTTTCTAGGGGAGTTTATTATAAATGCTAGTGCAGGGAGTTTTTCCACTAATTCTATCAAGAATAGCGCTTGCTTCACTAGTAGACAAAGGAAGGAAAGCTCCTTTAGAGTCTGCATCAAGGGATTCCTTGGAATCCTTGCTAAGAAAGACCCATGTAAAAATGTTGAAGAAGCATAGGGTCTAAAATAGTAAGGTTCGGGCCAGTGATAATAAGATCATTAATACGATCCCATGATGTGCTAAGAGATTCTTCTTCTAATTGTCTAAAATTTAGAACCTCTTTCCGAAGGCTAACCAATTTAGAGATAGGAAAGAAACATAAACAAAATTTAGAGCATAACGTTAACGTTTCCCAATCTCCTTGCATACTTCCTATGGTTTGACTATACCAATGTTTAGCTCTTCCCGTCAAACTCTAAATTTTGTCAGACATGCTAGCGATACGCAAGCATGCATAGGTTTGCTCAAACCCTCGTAGGTGTGAGTATGGGTTTTCGTTGCCTTTTCCCGAGAATGATTTATCCTGAATTAATTTTATAAAACATGGGCACAACTCAAAACCAGGTGTTAGGATAGGCTCTGAAGATTTTGGTGGCCCAAAGCTCACGCTTGTGGGTTTAGCGTATTGATAAATAGGAGTGGAATTCATAATGGAAAAGAAAAGAAAAAATGAAGGAATAAAAAGATAAAAGAGTATGATATAAGGTTAAGCTAGGTTCGAAGTTAACTCAGCAACTGTTTCCCCAGCAACGGCGTTAGAAAGCTTGTTTGTATATTTAACGCACACAGATAAATCCACAAGCGCACGGATACTGCTGTAGCTTTCACTCGAAAGTATTTCAAGTATCGTATCCATAGGGAAACGTGTGAGGTTAACTATGGTCCAACTTAACCCAGAGTAGCAACAAGACTTAACAAAGTCAGGAGTGTAGAGGTGATCACTAAGGTCTTCTTGTTCTAATCTTGATAAGCTATGTCTTCTATTGTTCAACTAGGGATGTTACTAAGGGAAACATAGACAGAGTATGTTTTCTATAGTAACTAAAACCTAGAGCAAGCGCATAAGCGGTGGTCTAATCAACCTAAGCACTTCGCAAAGCACCTACGCTAATCACCTAATGAAACACTAAGCACTATGCAAGTGGAGATCACTAAAATGGTGTATCAACACCCTAGATATGTTTCTTTAGCTCCACATTCCTCAAATGGCCGGTCGGGGGTTGTATTTATAAGTCCCACTGAGAAAGTAGCCATTGGGGACGAAATCCTGCTTTTCTGCTACTGACCAGACGCTGATCACGTCCTGACCGGATGCGTCTGGTCGTCTCGACCATTGGAGCCACGATCAACTAATCGGACGCTGCCAGCGTCTGGTCACATGCCACCGGACGCGTCCGGTCGCATTTTCGTCGCTCTGGAACCTCTCTGTACTCGACCGGACTCTGTTGTCCTGTGTTCGGTCAATCTACCGCCAACGTCCGGTCCAGCGTCCGGTCACTGCTGCTGTCGAGCCTCTTGATCGGGGCGTCCGGTCACTGTGCTACCAACGTCCGGTCCAGCGTTCGGTCACTTCTGTGAGCTTGTTTCTTCACGATCTTGCGTACGGCTTGGTTCCTATCTTCATGCTTGGACTTTGCTTGATATCTTGGGTCTTCTCTTGTACTTCTAAGGTCTTGCTTATGGTGTTGATCATCGGATCATCATGTTGCCTTCGTCCAAGTCACATCTTGTATCCTATTGAACTACAAAATAATCACTTGCAAATTCATTAGTCCAATTTGGTTGTGTTGGTCATCAAACATCAAAATCCAAAGTAAATGGGCCAAGGGTCCATTTTCCTTACAATCTCCCCATTTTTGATGATTGATGACAACACGACCAAAGCAAGCAAATAATAAAAATTTGGAATTTAAAAACTATCTACTTGCTTGGATGCAATGCAAGGGGCAAGGTTATATGATGCTAAAAGATACTACTTGTAAGACTAAAAGATACTACATAAAAACTTATCTTGCCCTTGGAAAATGTCCCCATGTGGCATTATGGATTTAAGCCTTGATTCCTACAAATTCTCCTCATTACATAGACTAATCCATAATCCACTATCCTTCCTTTCTCGGACCATTACCACTTATAGACTATTACCACTTGTAAATTATTATGATCTAGCTTATGACCCTATAAATTAATGCTTGCTCTTGGTCCTCTAAATTCTCCCCCTTTGGAATCAAACACCAAAAAGAAAGACATTAGTAGCATAAGGGAGGGTCAAAATTTGTGATCCTTTGTGTGTAGAGTGGAATATGTCACAAAATTTGACTCTCACATTATATAGATTAAGCTCCCCCTAAATATATGCATACATATGGTAGAAAGCAAGGCATATGCATATTTGGCAAATTATTGCTCAAGGGAATTTAATCTATATAATGAATGGAGAAAGCATATAAATATCAAAATGAAATCAACATGATGATATCGGTTTAGAAATACCATATGTGGAAACCAATTTGATGTCTACCACTTGCATTAGGTGGTGGATATTTGAAGTATGATGCTTAACTCCAGGGACTCTATTTTTCTTGCAATGAGACTACTACACACATGATAAGCTTGAAAATGTGTTAGTCTCAAAGCATCCTACTTGTAGAGTAACATCCCCCTAAATTTGTGCAAACAAGTGTGGGATACTTGTAGAAGTCATGCACATTGATTTTAGAATCAATAATACCACTTGAAAGATAATATCTCATGAATGTGAGAATCATTTTCGAAGATGATATTTGGGAGAAATTATCTACAATTTGGACTTTAGCACATATTAGATGAACAATCAAAAGACAAGCTATGTGCCATGCTCCTAAACAATTTTAAACCATGTTGGTTTGCTCCAAGGGTTAAGAATGAAATCGAGCAAGCCTACCATATGATATACCTAGTGTATTCATGACAGAAGATATAAGCATGCAAAAGCAAACATAGGCATGAAAAGTAACTAAATACTTAAAGATACCAATTTGTAAGAAATACCACTTATAGAAAATGCAAATTGATACTACTTGAAGGAAATTGAATCTAGTTACCTAACATGGGAAAGGGAATTTGGGTCCATAGTATTCACTAACCCACTTGGCAATGATCTTGTCCATCATGATGCACTCCATGAAATGCACCCATTCTTTGCCAAGTCTCCAAATTCCCTGATGTCCATCGGACTTCTCACTTTCCTTTCGGGATCCAAACCTTCTTAGTGCTCTTCATGTTGGAAATGATTTCCTTCGGCACCCAAAAGCGTTTGACCCCATTGTTGGCTTGCTTGTTCACCTTGATGGCCACCACCTTGTCATTTTTCTTCTTCTTTAATAAGTATGGTGTGGAGGCCTTCTTGTCCACCTTGTTGGTGTAGGTGTTGGAGAGCTTACTTGTTTGCCTTTTCTCTTTCTTCTTAGCTCCTCCCCCATTCTTCACCTTGCACTCATAGGACTTGTGGCCTTCCTTGTGGCACACGTAGCAAACCATGGTTTGTCCTTCATCAAGCTTCTTCACTGCCTTGATGGTGTTATCTTGATGAAGTTGAGCTTGCTTTGCCTTTCCTTTATATTGAGTCAAGTCCTTGGTGAGGCGAGCTACTTCTTGCTTGAGTTGCTCATTCTCCTTTGCAACCTCTTGTGTGCATGTATCTACAATAACTTTCTCAACACAAACTTGGTTGTACAAAGATGAGTCTAAACATAAATCATTACAAGAAGTAGAGGCATCCTTTTTAGACATGTTAAAGATAGAACTTTTCTTTTTAGATGCCTTGGTGTGAGTTGTACTAATGTCTTCAAGATTAGCAACTTTATTAGTTAGCTCATCACAATGTTTGCACATGGTTTCCATTTTAGCAAGCAAACTTTTATAAGCATCTTGTGAGCTAGCTAATTTTTCTTTTAATTTTTCATTTTTCTTTACAAGTTGCTCATCATTGATTGTACATGCATTTGTTGTTGCACTAGCTTTAAGTTGCTCAATTTTAGTATATAGTTCAACATTGAGATTAGCAAAGTTCTCATATTGTTCAAGCAAAGTTTTGTATGCTTCTTGTGAACTATCTAGCTTTTCTTTTAATTTTTCGATCTTCTTTTGTTGACTAGTGCAAACTTTAGCATAATTAAGATTTTGTTGAACAAGTTCATCATAAGAAGGCATTTCATCATCACTATCACTCTCACTAGAGGATGAACTTTCATTACCTTATGCCATAAGGCACATACGAGAAGAGCTTGATGATGAGTGCTTGCGCCCTCGCCTCTTGTGATGGTGTTCTTCTTCACTTGAAGAATCATCCCATGACCTTATTGATGTGAGGTCTTGGTTTTTGTATGCCTTCTTCTTTGTCTTGGGTGTGGGCTTGTTTGGACAAACTTCCACAAAGTGCCCCAACTCACCGCATCCATAGCATCCTCTCTTTCTTTGCTTATTTCTTTGATTGGTGAAAATGAGATCTTGGATTTGGATGGGCACACCCTTAACATTGAGCCTTTGGATCATCTTCTCCACCTTGTTGATTAGTTTGATTGATTCTTCATCAAGGTCAGAGGTGGAGGAGGAAGATTGATCATCGTCACTTGAATCATCATCATCCTCATCTTCTTCTTCATCTTCACTTGAGGAGCTTGAGCTTGAGCTTGTCTCAACTTGCTTGCCCTTCATCTTCTTTTTCTCGCTACATGCGAGAGCTTTGCCTTTGTTTGATGAAGAGGCCTCTTCTTGACCCATCTTGCATGACATTTCAAATACCACTATCTTACCAATGACTATGGCCGGGGTCATGGTGCTCAAGTTCTTCATGTTATGAAGGATGGTGATGATGCTTGCATATTTCTTTTGTGGTAGCACGGAGATGATCTTCCTCATGATGTCCGCATCATCTAGCTTTGTTAATCCTATTGAATGGAGCTCATTGATAATTAGATTCAAACGAGAATACATATCACGAACAAGCTCATCATCATTCATTGTAAAGGAATCATAATTTTGTTTAGCTAGACAATGTTTTTGCTCACGGACATTAGATGTGCCGTCATGGAGCTCTTGGAGTTTTAACCAAATTTCATGTGCCGTATTTAAAGTGAACACTTGGTTAAACACATCCATGCTAAAAGATTCAAACAAGCAATTCTTAGCTCTAGCATTGAAATGTATTTCCTTTTCTTCACTCTTTGTGGGTTTATCGGGATTCTTAATGGATTTCATCCCGTCACGAGTGACTCTCCAAACTCCTAAATCAACCGCCTCAAGGTAGCAAGCCATTCTAGCTTTATAATAAGGGAAGTTAGTGCCATCAAACTGTAGAGGCCTAGAGGTATCCATCCCAAACACTCTAAATAGCGTCGGCTCAACGGCGGTTAAGTCAAAAGTCCAAATTGAGCCAACCGGCTCTGATACCACTTGTAGGGGACCATGATGCCTAAGAGGGGGGGGGGTGAATTAGGCAACTTAAAAATCTACTTCTAAACTATGGCCTCTTTTTCTAACCTTAGCAAAACCTATGCAAAAGATAAATTATCTAAATGTGCAACTACAGTTTTGCTAGTGTGTTGCTATCTCTACCGTAAAAAGGAGTAATACAAACAATGTAAATGCAGAAGCTAAAGAGCAAGGTAGAGATATGCAAACTCCCATCGATGACTCTGGTATTTTTACCGAGGTATCGAGAAGCACGCAAGCTTCCCACTAGTCCTCGTTGGAGCCCCTCGCAAGGAATCCCTCGCAAGGGCCAAGTTCTAGGTTGGGTAACTCCATGGATAGCCTTGGGCCTTCCCCACGCGCAAGTGGGTCTCCGATGTGCCTTCCGGCAAGCCTCTCCCGGATGCTCTCCGCCGTCTTCACTATCAAGCTTCCGGCTAAAACGCCACGGGCCTTGTTCCCTCCGGTACATGGTGGCGGCCACACCACAAATGCGGTTGGTGTGATCTCGCAAGACTACAAGCCCCTCCGATGTACAATAATGGTGCGCGCAAGCACCGAGTGGTAAGAGGTATGCAAACCTCACTAAACACTAGGCCTAAACCTAGAGCAAGCGCATAAGCGGTGGTCTAATCAACCTAAGCACTTCGCAAAGGACCTATGCTAATCACCTAATGAAACACTAAGCACTATACAAGTGGAGATCACTAAAATAGTGTATCAACACCCTAGATATGTTTCCTCAGCTCCACAGTCCTCAAATGGCCAGTTGGGGGTTGTATTTATAAGCCACACTAAGAAAGTTGCCGTTGGGGATGAAATTCCGCTTTTCTGCTACTGACCGGACGCTGATCACGTCCTGATCGGACATGTCCGATCGTCCTGACTGTTGGAGCCACGATCAACTGAGCGGACGCTACCAGTGTCCGGTCACATGCCACCGGACAAGTCCGGTCGCATTTTCGCCGCTCTGGAACCTCTCTGTACTGCGTTCCTGCGTTCGGTCGATCTGCTGTCCTATGTTCGGTCGATCTGTCGCTAGCGTTTGGTCCAGCGTCCGATCGCTGCTGCCGCTGAGCCTCTTGATCAGGGCATCCAGTCACTATGCTACCAGCGTCCGGTCCAACGTCCGGTCACTTATGTGAGCTCGTTTCTTCACGATCTTGCGTACGGTTTGGTTCCTATCTTCGTGCTTGGACTTTGCTTGATATCTTAGGTCTTATCTTGCGCTTCTAAGGTCTTGCTTATGGTGTTGATCATCGAATCATCACGTTGCCTTCATCCAAGTCACATCTTGCATCCTATTGAACTACAAAATAATCACTTGCGAATTCATTAGTCCAATTTGGTTGTGTTGGTCATCAAACACCAAAATCCAAAGTAAATGGGCCAAGGGTCCATTTTCCTTACACCTCACTCTCCATCTCTCTATTTCTAAAGACTAGATCCTATGGAGGACTAATCTTCTCTTGATAGCTGGCTCTGATCCTCATGAGGAGAATATGAATTAGGGTTTTCAGGATCTGATAAGGGAGGGGGTAGGGGCTGCTATATATAGGCTAGAGGTAGAGTTGAGGACAAGGAATCTAGGAGTATGTGGCAAGGAGTCTAGGAGGAGTAGGGGGCAAGAAATTGCCATGTCATCGATCCGTGTCAACTCTCCTGACCACCGTTGGATGAACCAACCTAAAACCGCATTAGAATCAACGGCGCAGATCGTAGCAAGGAGTACACGACGGCGGAGGGTGATGGGCACCCCCATGGGTCGGGCAGCCTCCCTAGTGGGCCGGCCGGCCCACTATGGTGCTAGGTGGGCTCCTCCTTCTAGTAGCGAGGCTTGGGCTCTGTCTTGAATCATCTTTCGCATGTTTCGTGGGTTGAATCACTTGTTGATGTCGGTTTGCTTGTTTGGAGTGTATGACAGTGGTCCCGGGAGCTGTTTTCTAGATAAATCCTCCTACAGTCAATAAATCACCAAAGTTCATGGAATTCATTAGTTTAAACCCCTAAACCTTCATCAGTGATTACATTTATGCCCTCATACATGTTTAATTGATGGTTTATAATGGTTGTTAACTACCGTCAACAACTAGCAAAGGTTAAGTGTGGGGGAGCTTGTTGACGGTCGTTAACATTAATCATAAACCATTAACATAACTTATATAAATGTATAAAAAGGATTGCCAACATAGGTTTAGGGGTTTAAACAGACAAATTCCATGTGCTTTGGTGAATTTGTATTTTCAGCAGGGTTTATCTAGAAAACCGCCAAGGAGGACCTATTCGTCAAAGCAAATCACGTTTTTCCACAGCGAAACCGGCGTGGGAAGACTCTAGAAGACTACAGAAGGCAAACCACCAAAGCGGAGGGCAGGTGGCTGCCATGTGGGGCCAGCCGGCCCCACCTGCATGCCGCTCGGCCCCCTAGGCCCACCTGCCAGCCCCTCCTTCAAATGTATGTTCTCCACCGCCTCCTAGATTGCATGTACGGCGTTCTTACAAGTCGGTTTGATCCGAGGATCCAGAATTGATGCTCCAGCCAATATATACCAGCCCCTGCCCCTGTCCCTGGAGCCATTCTAATACCCTAATTCATATTCTCCTTGTTAGGATCAGAGACATCTATCAAGAGAAGATTAGTCATCTATAGGATCTAGTCTTATAAATAGAAATAGTGAGATAGAGAGTGAGGGAAGAGTTTGGAGGAGGCGCTGGCCTGTCGGTGCTCTCTCTATGGCTTGTACCTTGGCGGATCCAAGTTCTATCTGAGCTTGCCTCTGAGATTTCTCTGGTAATCAACTTCTGATTCAAGTAAGCTTCTTGTTTATATTATTTATCAGGTTCACAATTCGTTTGAGTGCTTTATTCTTTATCCCGGAAGAGTAAAGTAGTAATTGTAGTGTAAGCGTGGTGCTTAGACTTTGGTTACTTGTGGATGCATCCTGCATTCCGGATCGGTGGTAGCTCACGAGGGTGACTCTTATAGCCTCGTTGAATCCTCTATAGTCCACCTCCCATTTGTAAGGGCATGTAGGATGCAGTTGCGAAGGAAAGCATCCTCTGCTGGTGTATTTCCATAGTAATGTCCCCTGTTGAATAGTAAAGACATAGCTTACCCAAGTTAGAATTAGAGAACCTTAGTTTTCCTCTCTATGCTCCTATTTATCCTAACCTTGTTGCTACCCTTAGTTAAGTTAGACCATAGTTAGTCTCATACATTTCCCTGTGGATGCGATACTTGGAATACTTCCGGGTGAAAGCTACATAGATATCCGTGCGCTTATGGATTTATCTGTGTGCGTTAAAATATACCAACACTAGATCTACAAGTACAACTAGAGAGCAACTACTAGAGCAACAACTACACAAGCTAAATACAGGAATGAAATGCACAAGTGTAGTAAGGAAACCATCGGGGCAAGATATGACACAAGATTTATCCCCAAGGTTCGATTGCTTGCTGGCAACCTACGTCCTCGTTCAGGCGAGTCTTAAGGTGATCACTTCGCATGCTAAGCAAGTTCACAAGCTCGACCCTTAACATGGGTCCACAAGAAGTCAATCAACCAAGAGCATATGTTGATGGTCACTGTAGGGATCTGCCATGTTAATTTAGCTAAATCGAGCGTCATCACCATGACTGACACGATTTAAGCAAATCAACCTTGGTGATTCCCGGGAAATGCCATCCACATGTCCACTACATCAAGACATAGGATCTCGGTTGCGTATCATACCAATAAAGCCACCACAAATCAAGATTACATCTCAATAAAAAGATAACATAAATCAACATAAACATATATTACAAGTCTTGCTGAATTAACAGATTAATTGTACAACATTAATGAAGACACTAGATAACCTATTTGTACCAAGAACTAGATGACTATCTTACCATATTACACCTAGGGTGAAAGCCCTATGCTATGAGTTTAATCTAACTAATAACAAGTGGACGCCTTTGCTCACGGGCATCACCACCATAGCTTGGACGCCATTCACCCACTTTACTGGCTTTGGCCGGATGACATGGCCATCAATATCCTTTAGGTACCCGTAAAACAAATTAACAGTGGCACCATGAGTACAAGATTGTACTCCACAGGACTTACACGATATATATATAGATAGATCATGCTCGTTCTTGTGAGGCAAGAGAGAGTGCACTAATTCATGCGTTGATATACTTAGGGCCTCTTTGGTGGAGCTTCGGATGGCTCCAGCTCCCTCTGATGCGCTACTGTTCATGTACTGTATGTGCACTATTTGCAGAAGTTGTTTTCCTCTCTCATCCCTCCCTCACTCAAAGAGTCACCGGAGCCAAAAATTGTAGCTCCGTCGTGAAAGTGCAATCAAGCCTTATTTGTGGGTTTTAGTGATAATGACCATGCAATTAGAGAACCAATGAGATTTATCGAGATGATAAGTAGGGAATTTATATTCGAGGATGCTACATGGAATGGAGGAGCCTCCAATTATAAATGTAGATGGCATCAAACTCAAAGGAGGTTTAAATTCTTTTATATATTAAATTTGAGTATAGGAAAAGCCATACTATAAAGGGGGGCACAATGCTTAAGCTAATATGTGATACCAAGGGCTCAAACAACCACAAGCATCCTCAGATTAATAGCAAAGACTGTTTGTACTTCACTATTACACTTGCTGTCTTGCGTGGTGCGAGCTCCGTCTTGCCCGACCCCTTGGGTGCTAGATCCGGCTCGCCTGACCCCTTGGTCGTGGGCTTCGATTCACCCAACTCTTTGGTCGCGGGCTCCGGTTCGCCCGACCCTTTGGTCGTAGGCTCCGGTTCGCCCGACCCCTTGGTCGCGGGCTCTGGTTCGCCCGACCCATTGGTCACAGGCTCCGGCTCTCCCGACCTCTTGGTCACGGGCTCCGGCTCGCCCAACCACTTGGTCGCAGGCTCTGTCTCACCCGACCTCGAGGCCATGGGCTTTGTCTCGCCCGACCCCTTAGGTGCGGTGTCCGTTGCGGGCTGGGGGGTATATATACCTTTCCCTTTCCTCGCTAACGGCTATCTACGATTTGAAGTGACCATTGGGGGCTGGGGGGTATATATACCTTTCCCTTTCCTTTCCAATGCTAACTAACCTAGGCTCTCCTCTTCCTCACTTCAGCACGCCCAAAACAGAGCAGGAGCTCTCTCTCTCTCACTCCATTTTTGACTTAAAGCCCCCAAGTAAATCCATTGATTTCCCATCAATCCTTGGGGGATAAGGGTCCAAAAACTCGATTAGAGAGTAGCTCCATTGATTCCCAAACTCTAAAGAGCACTTGGTTCACATTTTAGCCAGCGATTGTGTTTGTTACTCTTGGAGCTTGGCTCCTAGCTGGCTAGAGCGTTGCTCGCGGAGCGTGCCAACTTGTGTGGTTGCCCTGGGATGTTTGTAACCATCTCTTGAAGCTAGTAAACTCACCCCTCATCTCAAGAGTTAAGTCTCTTGACTTGAGAACGAGGAAGGGCTAGAAAGCTCTAAGCCTTAGTGGCTAACCTCAACAATGTGGAGGTAGGCAAGCCTTGGTGGCGAGCCGAACCACGGGATAAATCATTGTGTCACTTGTGCTTGATTTACATTACTTGCATGGCATATTATTGATTGAGGTGATTTCTAGAGTTTGAGACTAATCTACTTGTGTGTGGTGTTCTCACCACTTTAAGCTGTCGATCTGTGATCTATTACCCTATAGGAAGCTAAGAAATTTACCATATCTAAATTTCATTGGTTAGATTTTGAACTGTGAACTAATCTCTCCTGCAAGTACGGCACTGCCACTCTCATAGAGCGGCAGTGCCGCGGGTGAATTTGACTTGGGTTTGAGTTGATTTTTTACAGGCCTATTCACCCCCCTCTAGGTGTACCAGTGATCCTACAAGTGGTATCGGAGCAAGGTTACCTCATGTGCGCTTCACCGCGTGAGGTACAGAGCCCGGGGGAGGATCCAGTGTTGTGAAGCCCATCAACGTCGATCCAGAGGACGTTGGGTTGCATGAGACCGATAGCAGTGAGCTTAGTGCCTCTACAGCAAGTAACTCTACGCTCCTGTAGCTAGAGGCAACTGATGCCGAAAAAGCTCAAAATGAAGAAGAAAGAAGAAGAAGAAGGGCAACTAGAAAAGAGAAAAGAGAAGCAAGAGAGAAGAAGAAGGAGCAGCAGTAGTTAGAAGAGAAGATGAAAGGTCTTAATGGCTAGAGGGGGGGTGAATAGCCTATTAAAAATTTCTACAACAACACTTAACAAAATGGTTAGACAATTATGAGGCGAAACAAGTGTTGTGCTAGCCTACTAAAAATGCAAGCGACCTACTACAATCCTAGTTTATATGGTTTCTATCCACACAATAGCTATGTCACTACACTTAATTAGTGCTCTCTCAAAAGCTAATTAAAGAGCCACACTAACCAAACTAACAAGCTCTCACAACTAGCTACACTAAAGAGCTTGACAACTAGTTTGCGGTATTGTAAAGAGAGAGAGCAAGATAGTTATACCGCAGTGTCGAGAAGTGAACCAATCAATCACAAGGATCAATACCAATGAAGACCAATCACCTCAGAATCAAATGATGACACAATGATTTTTACCGAGGTTCACTTGCTTGCCGGCAAGCTAGTCCTCATTGTGGCGATTCACTCACTTGGAGGTTCACGCACTAATTGGCATCACACGCCAAACACTCAATAGGGTGCCGCACAACCAACACAAGATGAGGATCACACAAGCCACGAGCAATCCACTAGAGTACCTTTTGGCTCTCCACCGGGAAAAGGTCAAGAACCCCTCACAATCACCATGGTCGGAGCCGGAGACAATCACCAACCTTCGCTCGACGATCCTCGCTGCTCCAAGCCGTCTAGGTGGCGGCAACCACCAAGAGTGACAAGCGAATCCCGCAGCGAAACACGAACACCAAGTGCCTCTAGATGCTAACACTCAAGCAATGCACTTGGATTCTCTCTTAATCTCACAAAAAAGTTGAATCTATGATGGAGATGAGTGGGAGAGCTTTGGCTAAGCTCACAAGATTGCTATGTCAATGCAAATAGCCAAGAGAGTGAGCTAGAGCCGGCCATGGGGCTTAAATAGAAGCCCCCACGAAATAGAGCCATTGTACCCCTTCACTGGGCACTGCTCGGGGTGACCGGATGCTCCGGCCATATCGATCGGACGTAGGACCCCAGCGTTCGGTCGTCCGATGCTTGCCACGTGTCATCGGCTTCAAATGCTAATCGTTAGATCTCAATGGTCATCAGTACATTTAAGTAGTGACCGGACGCGCTGCTCAAAGTGATCGGACGCACCAACACCAGTGTCCGGTCATTTCCAGTAAGCATCCAGTCACGACCGGACGTGTCCGGTCATGCCCGACTGGACTCGCCTAGCGTCCGATCACTCTCCCACTTCTCTATGCACCACCATGTCAGTGGGACCGAACGCAGCCATTCAGCGTTTGGTCGAAGACCGACGCCAGTGTCCTCACTGCTTCCACTGATCGGACACGCCGGTCTAGTCGAGGCCAGCATCCGGTCCACTCTGTGAAATCCTGTCTTTTCTGTACAGTGTGCCGGTGGCACCGTCGGGCTGTTCGCACTCTACGGGGGACACTCTGCCGGTGAAGTTTCTTTCCCTTGCTCAAATGTGCCAACCACCAAGCGTATCACCTTGTGCACATGTGTTAGCATATTTTCACAAATGTTTTCAAGGGTGTTAGCACTCCACTAGATCCTAAATGCATATGCAATGAGTTAGAGCATCTAGTGGCACTTTGATAACCGCATTTCGATATGAGTTTCACCCCTCTTAATAGTATGGCTATTGATCCTAAATGTGATCACACCCTCTAAGTGCCTCGATCACCAAAACAAAATGGCTCCTACCACTTATACCTTTGCCTTGAGCCTTTTGTTTTTCTCTTTCTTCTTTTCAAGTCCAAGCACTTGATCATCACCATGGCATTACCATCATCATGTCATGATCTTCATTTGCTTCACCACTTGGAATGTGCTACGTATCTCATGATCACTTTGATAAACTAGGTTAGCACTTAGGGTTTCATCAATTTACCAAAACTAAACTAGAGCTTTCAATCTCCCCATTTTTGGTAATTGATGACAACCCTTTCACAAAGATATGAATTAAAATTCATTTGAATCCATGTTGCTTGCCGAAGCATATTTACCATGTGTAAAAGGATACAGACAAGTTTCATGAATCCCATATGGTAGCAATTGTTCCCCCTATATATGTGCTAAGAGTTTGGATTGTAGCTTGCACATATGCTTAGATAGGAAATATAGGAGACAACGTCTACCAAATGATGCTAAGGTATAAAAGATGGACCTTTGAAGCGTGATACCAATCAGAGTGCACCAATATACCATCCTTAGCACCATGGTTAGCTTGATACCACTTGAAAATGAAATCACTAGATAACCTATGCATGCTAGTTTTTCATTTCATCATTCAAACCTACAACTATCATACACCACACAAACATGGATATTGAAATTTCAAACTTGTGCCATGCAAGCAAACATATGAAATGCACATTTAAATGCACCATACAAGTTCATGAGCTTGCTCCCCCTACTTGTGTGCTCAAAATTTTAATAGATCCCCTTCCTTTGTCATATCTGTTCCCCTATGTCAAATTCTCCCCCTTTGTTGTCTTTTCACTATCTTCATTATCTTAGTACACTAATATCTTTATTTTTCTCCCCCATAGTACTAATATCACTAATATTTTTGTTTTTCTCCCCCTTTGTCAGCAATGACCACAAAGGTTCAAAATGTAGACAAGTTGAGAGTATCAATGTCAATCAATGGGGTGAGGATCATTTTCCCAAATTTGGTTCAATCTAGAATACTTGCCAAAGACATTTAACTCGGTTTGATCCAAGGACAAGCATCTTCACACCTTCAAATAAGGGTTATCTTGTACCATGTTGAGTTAAACACTTAGAGCTCATTTTCTAGATCAAACACTAGGTTTACAAGCCCACAAACATGTCATATGCTACCACTAGATCAAAATAAGCATAGAACCAATAGTGGTACCATGCAATCATCAAATTTATTTGATTATCATGAATGAGCCTATTAAATGTGAAAGATGACTAGATGCACTAAACATGTCCACAGCAAGGATGTATGCTATGCCAATCAATTTTTACCTTGGATAGCTCGAAGGAGAGGCATGTCATATAGGTGGGGGTGCATCAACACATATTTGAGAAATCCAATATGTTCAACTCATTCCTTAGCTTGCAAAACCTTTTCTCATCCAATGGCTTGGTGAATATATCGGCAAGTTGATCTTCGGTGCCTATATTCTCAATGCAAATGTCCCCTTTTTGTTGGTGATCTCTTATAAAATGGTGGCGGACATCAATGTACTTTGTTCTTACATGTTGAACCGGATTATTGGTTAACTTGATTGCACTCTCATTGTCATATAGTAATGGCACTTTGTTGAACTTGATTCCAAAGTCACTCAAGGTGGCCTTCATCCAAAGTATCTGTGCACAACAACTACCGGCGGATATGTATTCGGCTTCGGCGGTTGATAATGCAACACTATTTTGCTTCTTTGATGACCATGAAACAAGTGACCTTCCCAACAATTGACATGTGCCCGAGGTGCTCTTCCTTTCAACCTTGCATCCTACATAATCCGAGTCGGAGTAACCAACTAGCTCAAACTTTGCTCCTTTGGGATACCACAAACCAACATTTTGTGTATGCTTCAAGTACTTCAATATTCTCTTTGTAGCTTTTAAATAACTTTCTCTTGGTGAGGCTTGAAATCTTGCACACATGCATACACTAAACATGACATCCGGCCTTGATGCGGTCATATAGAGTAGGCTTCCAATCATAGACCGATATAATTTTTGATCCACCATATTGCCACTTGCATCACTATCCAAGTTGCCATTTGTTCACATTGGTGTACTAATGGCTTTGCTATCACTCATGCCAAACTTCTTGATCATGTCCTTGATATACTTGCCTTGACTCACAAATGTACCATGCTTCAATTGCTTGATTTGAAGGCCAAGGAAGTAACTTAACTCTTCAATCATGGACATCTCAAACTCATTAGCCATCATCTTTCCAAACTCTTCACAAAAATCTTGATTGGTTGATCCAAATATGATGTCATCAACATAGATTTGTAATACAAATAAATCTTTTTTAATCTTCTTGATGAAATGAGTGGTGTCAACCTTGTCCATCATGAACCCTTTAGAGAGTAGAAAGTCCCTCAATCTCTCATACATGCTCTAGGTGCTTGCTTCAAGCCATACAATGCCTTCTTCAACTTGTAGACTTGGTCGGGCTTCTTGTCATCTTCAAAACCGGGAGGTTGCTCAACATATACTTCTTCATTGATGTAACCATTGAAAATGCACTTTTAACATCCGTTTGATAGAGCTTGATGTTGTGGGCACAAGCATAGGCTAGCAAGATTCTAATTGCTTCCAATCTAGCAACCGGGGCATATGTTTCTCCAAAGTCAAGACCTTCAACTTGTGTATATCCTTATGCTACCAATTTTGATTTGTTCCTTACTACTATCCCATCTTGATCTTGCTTATTTCTAAAGACCCATTTGGTTCCAATCACATTGTGTCCCTTTGGTCTCTCTACTAATTCCCATACTTGATTTCTTGTGAAGTTATTCAATTCTTCATGCATAGCATTCACCCAATCAACATCCTTCAATGCTTCAACTATCTTCTTTGGTTCAATGGATGACACAAGTGAGAAGTGCTCACAAAATAAAGCCAATCTTGATCTTGTTTGTACACCTCTAGAAATATCACCAATGATAGTGTCAAATGGATGATCCCTTGCAATATTGGTTGGTTGGAGGATTAGAACTTGATTGCTTGCACTTGCTTGATCATTGGGTTGAGATGATGTACTAGCCACTTGATCTTGTTCATTGTCATGAGATCCACTTGTGCTAGCTTGATTTGTATCATCTTGCACATTTGAGTTAGAGAGCACTTGCACTTGATCATCTTCATCATCATTCACTTGCCTAGGCCTCAATTCACCAACATCCATGTTCATCATGGCATTTGAAAGTTGAATGCCTCTAACATCTTCTAAGTTCTCATTCTCTTCTTATGAACCATTGGTTTCATCAAACTCAACATCATGAACTTCCTCAAGAGTACCACTATCCAAATTCCAAACTCTATATGCTTTGCTTGTAGTTGAATATCCAAGTAGGAATCCTTCATCATATTTCTTGTCAAACTTACCCAATCTAGTGCCTTTCTTCAAGATATAGCATTTGCAACCAAAGACCTGAAAATATGCAATGTTGGGCTTTCTAACATTCAAGAGCTCATATGGTGTCTTTTCTTTCAATGGGTGACAATAGAGGCGGTTGCTACAATAGCAAGCCATGTTGATAGCTTCGGCCCAAAAAGATTGACTCACATTATACTCACTAAGCATAGACCTTACCATATCTATAAGTGTTCTATTCTTCCTCTCAACAAGGCCATTTGATTGTGGAGTGTACTTAGCCAAGAATTGATGTCTAATTCTAAATTCATCACATAACTTATCAATTCTAGTGTTCTTAAACTCACTACCATTGTCACTTCTAACTCTCTTGATGGTTGTTTCAAACTCATTGTGAATGCCTTTGACAAATGATTTGAATATTGCAAACACATCACTTTTGTCCACTAGAAAGAATACCCATGTGTATCTAGTATAATCATCCACTATCACAAAGCCATATTTGTTACCACCAATGCTAGTGTATTGAGTTGGCCCAAACAAATCCATGTGCAATAACTCAAATGCTTTACTAGTGCTCATAATGCTTTTCTTAGGATGAGTGTTTCCAACTTGTTTGCCGGCTTGACAAGAGCTACAAAGCTTATCCTTCTCAAACACAACATCTTTCAAGCCTCTAACCAAGTCATGCTTAACCAATCTATTTAATTGTTTCATTCCAACATGATCAAGCCTTCTATGCCATAACCAACCCATGCTAGACTTAGTGAACAAATATGTAGATAATTTAGCTTCACTAGCATTGAAATCAACCAAGTATAGATTCTCATATCTAAAGCCTTTGAAAATCAAGTTAGAGCCATCTACACTTATGATCTCTACATCATCTACCCAAAATATGCATTTGAATCCAAGATCACACAATTGAGCCACGGATAGCAAATTGAAGTTCAAGCTCTCTACTAGCAACACATTGGAAATGCTCATGTCATTGGATATTACAATCTTACCAAGCCCTTTGACCTTGCCTTTGCCATTGTCACCAAATGTGATACTATCATAACCATCATTGCCATTGGTGTTGATTGAGTTGAACATTCTTGCATCATCGGTCATGTGTTGAGTGCACCCACTATCAAGAACTTAATGCCTTCCTTCGGCTTTGTAATTGACCTACAAAAGAAAATCAATTCCTTTTAGGTACCCAAACTTGCTTGGGTCCTTGAAGGTTAGTTACTAAGCTCTTTGGTACCCAAATGGCTTTCTTCTTTGAGCCCATCCATGGTTTACCAATGAACTTAGCCTTCACACCATTTATACCCTTAGTAAGCACATAGAAAGAATTAATCTTAATTGAGGATACATTAACATTTTTGCTCTTGTTCTTACACTCATGCTCTTTATTACCAACTTGCTTGCAACTAGTGCAAAATCGACCATTGTTCTTCACAAAACAAGTCTTGTGAGGAGCAAAGGCCACCTTGCCTTTCTTGGGGGTATAGCCCAATCTCTCTTTGTATAGAGAAGCTCTTTGGCTACCCAAGCACATAAGCAAGCGGTCCTCACCACCATAGGCTTAGCCAAGGTGTGAGTGAGCTTATTGACCTCCTTCTTGAGGTTCTCGTTCTCAACCATTAGTGAGGCATCACAAGTGAGACCATCGCTACTAGATGAGATGTGTCGCACCCAATTTTGCATAGCAAAACCAAGTACTCATATATGTTCGCCCAGGATGTCCAAACACACACATATATCACAAATTGCAATAATATCAAAGTAAAGTACTTATTACATCGCATATCTCATCATAAAGTAAATACAAAGTTTGCTCATTGGCAATATTATTACAAACACAGCGGAATAACTAGCCCAACTGCCACAGGGACTCCAACAGGTGAACGTCTCCCTAGTAGTCCTGGACATCCTCTAGAAACTCTTCATATCCATTATCTGTTACCCATCTGGGATTTTCATTGGATGTAAAGCAAGTGTAAGCTCACCATGCTTAGCAAGTATATCAAAGGGATCTATGAGGCTCAAATAGGCTTGACACTATTTGACTGCGGTTCGCAATTTTAGTTGATCAAATTTTAGCAACCTGAATTTCTAATTTAATGAACAGTCCCAATTCCCAAGTGGTATTAAAGTATCATCAAGCTTTATCTCATAACCCATCCATCCATCATCCACAGTAACCACTAATCTCGAAGGATCCAGACCGCTCGTATCCGTGAGCACGGCTGTTATAACAGGTTAATTATTTCTGCAGAAATTGTACATCTTTACCCACCGAGCCATGATTCCTAGTGCCAGGGTTCGCGAGACCCACTACACCTCTTGCTAGGAAGTATGGCAGAGTTTCACTATGAAACCCTTAGCTAGTTGCACTAACAGGTCGTAGCTACAAAGGAATGGCACACATGGGCATCGCAGCACGGTGCACACCCTAACAGAAAAAAGGAAAGATACCCTCTTACCCCTTACTGGAGCTACAGACGAGCTAGTACAATCTAGATAATAGGTTAAAGTCAGAGCCATGTGACACTCGGGGTTGTATGGTCCCTCCTGGGTTGCCGCTTTATGATTAAGTCCTTATGGAGAGGCACTAGAGTACTCAACCCCGTACTCCAGCCCCCTATCTGTTGCTAAAAAGTTACATTTTATCACATTGCATATAGTCTTTAAATATGTTTAACAATTACTTCATGTTAAGCGCTGCAGCATCTATCCAAAATGCCTACCCAATAAACCCAGGTATCAAGGATATGTGGTACAAGGAATCATCTAGGTAAAGTCCTTAAAGGCAATTCAAATTAAACACATGCATGAATGTAAGTGGTAGTAGTTCATAGGTAACAAGGGGCCTTTGGTACACTTGCCTTCCTCAAAGTCGTCCTGGGAGTACTGCTGATCCTGCTAGGGGTCCTCAGTCACCTCGAATGGCTCACCCTCTAATCGTGATCCAATCATCAATCAAGCATCATTCCAATCATTACATGCATACAAGATAGAACTCCATTAGAACAGTACACCAAATAGTGAAAACATATGTTGAAAAGCTTACAGATCTATTCTACGCATTGCTACGAACACATGAGCGAAAGAATCACTCAAATCGGACTTAAAACGTGAATTTAAATGAAATTTGGACTGGGCATACTATTTCTGGAAACTACAGGGACTTGAACGAATAAAAACAGGACTGAAAAATAATTATTTTGAACTGGACTGGACTGCGGGTTGATTTACTAAAAATCGAGGGCTAATCTGCAAAACAGGCGCTGCTGACTGGGGGTTTGATCCGACGATTGACCGGGGCGACACGTGGCGGTTGCTCACTGGGCGCGGTGCACCACGCGGGTGTGGGTGCGCTGACACGGCACGGTGCGCCGGGTCCACGAGTCTACGGTGGACCGGCCACTTAATCCCCGAAGGGGTACACAATCTCGTCCGTTCGTTCAAAATCCGATGGCGCAGGGGTGAGGGCTGGGCGGTGGCTCGCCAGGGAAGAAGAAGATGCCGGCGGCGCCATGGCCGGTGTGAACTGGAGCTTGGGCTACGGCTTTCCAGGGCGCCAAAACAAGAACTGAGGGCACGGGGAACGTCAGGAGCTCACCAGGAATCCGTTGGGGAAGACCTCGACGCTCGGGGCGAGTCCAGCAGTGCGGTTGATGGCGGCGGGGCTCTGGAGAGAGAAAGGCACGCGGGTGAGTTTGAATCCAGGGTTTCCGTGACCAAAAGGACGAGGCACAGGTACCTTTGGAAGCGGGTGGTCACGGCGAAGCTCCAGGCGGCGTCGGTGTCGGGTTTTGAGGCGCGGCCAAGGGGTACTACGGCGGCGGTGGTTCACGGCAGCGAGCAGGGGATGGAGAAGGGCAGAGGGGAGGCTCGGCCTTTATAGGTGGGCGGCTGCGGCGTGAAAGGAAGGGAAGCAAGGCAGGTTCGGCGCTTTCCATACGGGCACCGGTGGCCTTCCATCGGAGCCGCGCCATTGACGAGCAGAGAAAGGAAAGGGAGCATCGGGGAAGGATGGTGGAGGAAGAAGGCAGCGCTGACGATTGGGGCCAGCGGGGCGAGAGAGAGAGAGAGAAAGGAGAGAGCGGCGGCGTGGGCGTTGCGGGCTACGGTGCCGAGGTGGGCTACGCTAGCGGGCTGGCTTTCGTGTGAAGGCCATTGAGTTGGTCTTGCACACACAGGTGGTGGCAAGTCAAGTCATGGGCAGCGGGCTGGCCACAAGCAGTGACCACCGTGGGTGGGCAGCGCCGAAGCAAGGCAGGCCGAGAAGGGGGGAGGAAGAAGGCCGGGCTGGCTAGAGTTGGGCCAGAAGGTGAATTTCTTTCTTTTTTTTCCAAATCAAATTTTTATCCAATTCTATTTTCTCCATTTCCATTTTTAAGCCAAATTCAAATAAGTTTTGAATGCAAAATTTCAAATCATCTAGCCCTACACTCAATCAAAACCCATATGATTCGGCATGAATGCAACAAACAAGTTTCTAAACTTATAGTTTATTTTATTTATACAATATTTATTATTTGGCCTATGTTAGAAATACCTAGAAAATGTATAAATAGGGCAAGAATTCAATTGCTAATTTGCAGTAGAATTTTGGGTGCTACAAACCTACCCCTCTTAGGATGAATCTCGTCCTCGAGATTCGGATGGTTCAAAGAGATTGGGATAGTCAGTTCTCAGATCTTCCTCTCTTTCCCAAGTTGCCTTATCCACTGAGTGTCTGTTCCATTGAACCTTGCACATTCTTATTATTTTGCTCCTTGTGATTCTCTCCACTGTTTCCAGGATTCTTACTAGATATTCTTTGTATGGTAGATCCCCTCGGATATCTAGTTCTTCCAAAGGTAGTTGTTCCTCAGGTACTCTCAAACATTTCTTAAGTTGTGACACATGGAAAACATCATGAACCCCTGAGAGCTGCTCCGGTAACTCTAACTGGTAAGCAACTTCTCCTCTCCTGTCGATGATCTTGAATGGTCCCACATACCTGGGTCACAACTTTCCCTTGGTATGGAATCTCTTTACTCCTTTCATAGGTGAAACTTTGAGATAGACAAAGTCACCAATTTCAAATGCCAAATCTCTTCTTCTTGTGTCCGCATAGCTTTTCTGTCGGGACTTTGCAACCTTTAGGTTTTGCCTTATTGTTTGCACTTGTTTTTCTGCCAGTTGCAAAACATCTGGTCCAAAGACTTGGCTTTCCCCCGTTTGATTCCAAAACAATGGTGTTCTGCACTTTCTGCCATATAATGCCTCAAACGGTGCCATCTTAAGACTCTTTTGGTAGCTATTATTATAGGAGAATTCGGCATATGGTAAACTCTTATCCCAACTTGTCCCATACTGCAGAGCACAAGCTCTTAGCATATCCTCTAAGATCTGATTTGTTCTCTCGGTCTGTCCATCTGTTTGAGGATGGTAAGCTGAGCTAAATTTCAACTTCGTATCCATTGACTCGTGCAATTTCTGCCAAAAATGTGATGTGAACTGTGTACCCCAATCTGAAACAATCTTCTTTGGTACACCATGTAAACATACAATCCTTTCCATATATAACTCTGCTAACTTTGCACTCGAATAAGTTACCTTGACTGGAATGAAATGGGCCACTTTTGTCAGACGGTCAACAATCACCCAGATAGAGTCAAATCCTCTCTGTGTATGGGGTAATCCAACTATAAAGTCCATTCCAACTTCTTCCCATTTCCACTCGGGTATCTTCATAGGCTGTAGTAAACCTGCTGGCCTCTGATGTTCTGCTTTCACTCTTTGGCACGTATCACATATAGCCACATGTTCAGCTACGTCTCTCTTTAGTCCATACCACCAGTATCTCTCTTTAAGATCAAGATACATTTTAGTACTTCCTGGGTGTATGGAATAGGCTGAGTCATGAGCTTCCCTCAAGATAGACTCCCTAATAGATTTTACTTCTAGCACACAAATCCTTTTACCAAACCATACTGTCCCTTGATCATCCATATGGAATCCTGGGGCTTTACCAATCACTATACGCTCTGCAATATCCTTGATCCTCTCATCACCCAGCTGTCCCTTACGAATCTCTTGTTCTAGAGTGGATTCTACCTCTAACTCCATGGTGTTAGCCACAATACCCAAATTCAGATATTTGAACTCCTCACACAACTCTTTAGGTAGTTGAGTTGTATAGGCCATGTTCACATAACTCCTTCTACTCAGGGCATCTGCTACAACATTAGCCTTTCCCGGGTGATAGTGTATATCCAAATCATAATCCTTGATTAACTCTAGCCATCTGCGTTGCCTCAGATTTAGATCCAACTGTGTGAATATGTACTTCAAACTTTTATGGTCCGTATAAATCTCACACTTATGACCAATCAAGTAGTGCCTCCATATCTTAAGAGCATGCACCACAGCCTGCCAATTCCAGATCATGAGTCGGATAATTTAACTCATGTTTTCTCAGCTGTCTAGATGCGTAGGCAACAACTCTGCCTTCTTGCATAAGAACACCTCCTAGACCTTGCCATGAGGCATCACAATAGATAGAGAAACTTTTGGTGAGATCAGGTAAGATGAGCACTAGGGCAGAAGTCAGTCTCTTCTTCAACTCCTCAAAACTGTCCTGGGATTGCTTAGTCCATACAAATTTGGCATTCTTTTCTAACAAAGCAGTCATGGGCTTGGCTAACTTAGAGAATCCCTCGATGAATCTTCTATAGTACCCGGCCATACCCAGAAAACTCCGAATTTCACTAACATCCTTAGGTGGCTTCCAACTCAACACATCTCTAACCTTCTTGGGATCCACTGCTACTCCTCCATTAGAGATTATGTGACCAAGGAAAGATACTTCTTTTAGCCAGAACTCACATTTGCTAAACTTGGCATAAAGCTGATGTTCTCTAAGCTTCTGCAACACCAACCTCAAATGTTCTTCATGTTCTTCTTCATTCTTAGAGTACACTAATATGTCATCAATGAATACGACGACAAACTTGTCAAGGTACTCCATGAACACTTTGTTCATTAGATACATGAAGTAGGCAGGTGCATTTGTCATACCAAAAGACATGACTGTGAACTCATACAGTCTGTAACGGGTCACAAAGGCGGTCTTGGGGATGTCAGAACGCCTTATCCTCAGCTGATGGTATCCAGATCGAAGGTCAATCTTGGAAAACACACAAGCCCCTTTCAATTGGTCAAATAGGTCATCAATTCTAGGTAATGGGTACTTGTTCTTAATTGTGACCTCATTAAGTGACATGTAGTCTATGCACATCCTTTGTGTACCATCCTTCTTTTCTACAAACAGTACTGGTGCACCCCAAGGTGATGAACTAGGTTGAACATAACCCTTGTCTAACAATTCCCTTAGTTGTTTCTTAAGTTCTGCTAATTCATTCACTCCCATTCTATAGGGTCTCTTACTATGGGTGCAGTTCCAGGTAAAAGTTCAATTATAAACTCGATGTCTCGGTCAGGTGGCATACCTGGCAATTCCTCAGGGAAGACATCCGGGTACTCATTTACTATCCTTATATCTTCTATGGTTGTGCCTTCCAACTGATTAACCTGGTAGATTTCTGCAGCAGACTGAGTTGCCACATACACCACTTCTTCTCCAGTTGAAGTGATAAGATTCACAGAACTATTACCACAATTAATAACTGCTTTCTGCAACCTTAGCCAATCCATACCCAAGATGACATCGATACCGGTGGAATTTATGACTACAAGATTTGCTTGAAATTCTACCCCCCTTATGCTGAGACTAGCAGCTAAGCATATCCACTCTGCTTTCATTACCCCACCAGGTGAGCTTACTAACATGTGTTTCTTCATAACACTTACTGGAATACCATGCTTCTTTATGAATGTATATGTTATGAAGGAATGCGAAGCACCAAAATCAAAAAGTACTGTAGCTGAGTTTGAGTTGACCGGAAACGTACCGATCACCACATCCGGTGCCTCCTGAGCTGTTTCAGCAGTAACATGGTTCACCTTCCCCTGAACGTAGTTCTGCTGTGAGTTAGCCGTCCTCTTGGGGCATCTGTTGGAGTAATGTCCCGGCTCTCCACAATTGAAGCACTTGTTGTCATTAACTGCATTTGGCGCTTTTGGTGCGCCATTCCTCTGCGGAGCATTGGGGGCATTATTCCTCACTGGTACATTGTTGGGTTGCTGCTGGCGCTGAGCTGGTGCCTTATACTGCTGCTGCTGCTGCTGTGCACGCTGTTGCTGCTGGTTGCGGTTGGGACCTATCTGACCTTGATAGCGCTGCTGAGGTTGAGCTTGTTGAGGGTTGGTACGGAAGCGAGAGTTGCTCCCGGATTGTTGTCCCTGAAACTTCCTCTTTTTGTCCTCCATCTGGCGGCGCTTATTCTCAATCACTAAAGCCTTATCCACCAGCTGCTGGAAGTTAGCAAAAGTGTGAGACAGCAACTGATACTGGAGACCATCATTCAGACCCTCCATAAACAGCTCCTGCCTCTTTCCGTCCTCATCTACCTCAGTCGGTGCATACCGTGACAATTGTATGAACTTGTCACGATATTCAGCAACGGTCAAGCTCCCTTGCTTGAGAGCCAAGAACTCCTTCTTCTTCAGCTTCATCAGTCCTGCAGGCACGTGGTGAGTGCGGAAGGCACTACGGAACTCAACCCAAGTGATGGGATTAGCTTCGGTACGGCCGAAGCGGAATGAGTCCCACCAATCTAGTGCAGCTCCTTGCAACTGTCCAGAAGCATATAAAACCTTCTCCTTATCATCACACTGGGCAATCTCCAGTTGCCTCTCAATGGCACATAGCCAGTCGTCAGCCTAAAGTGGGTCGGCAGAGTGCTTGAATACAGGTGGGTGTCCTTTCAGGAACTCTCCCCTCTTATCTCTGACATGAGGGGGTGCATTCCCATTCCCTTGCCCCATGTTCTGCATGTTCTGGGCCATCTGCTGAAGCAACTGTGTCTACATCATCATCAGCTGCTCCATGGTGACTGGGGGAGGTGGTGACAGTTCCTCGCCTCCCTGGTTGTTCCTCCTAGTGTTCACCATCTGTAGATGCATCATATAAGTCTCACATGTCCAAGCATAAATCAATAAATCTCTTAAAAGATAATGGTGTAAAAAGAGTAGGTGTAGACAAGAGATATATGTAGGGCATACAAGAAGATATTTGTTCTGATTTTTCCGGCGAGCTGGACAACAGTAGTTCAGTAAAATGAGCATATCTCACTCTCTGTTTATCATATGATTTCGTATTTTACCTTTCTAGAAAGCTTATGAAATTCTCTACAACTTTCGTTTAGAACATTTTTCCAGATTCTGACGTTTACTTAGTCAGATTTAGACGACAAGCAGTACTGTTCCAGAATTCCGACAGCACAGAAACCTCAACTTACAACAGCTGTATCTCACAATTTATAATAGATATTGAGGTGATTCCAGAGCCAAAAGAAAGATGTTGAAGTCTAATTATCTCCATAAAATTTTCATGACCATTGGACAACTAGATAATGAGATATAAACTGATAATGACTGATTGCTCAGAATGATACAGAATGGACAGCATGATAAAACGAAACCCAACTATTTATTCATAATATCCTTAAACCTTAATCTTAACTAAATGACCGTGGACATGCCCACAAGTCATCACAATCATAACAAAGATCCAAATCAAACATTGTTCATAATAATAAACATCCAACCATGAAAGTAACACTTGTTCAACCATTAAAAGCAAGAAACTAAACACTCTCTCGTGTATCTACGCGTGTTTATTACATTTTTTTAGACTCTCCTAAGGGTACGGGTCGACGTTGGTGCTGATGTTGGGGTCTCCAGACTCTCCTCTGGTCCTCGGGGGCGACTGAGCGGGTACTCCTGAATCCTCCACATCTGGACCTCCTAGCTGCTGCTTTAGTGTAGCGTTCTCATGAGCCAGCTGCATGTAGGCCCTCCCCATGACATCGAGCTCATCCAAGGCCTGATCCAAGTTAGTGTGGGTCTCAGCCAAGCACAACAGGGTAGGTCTCAGCCTCAGGTTCGCCTCTCCAAGAGGTGCAGCGATGTTGCACGTAGACTGTCCGCTCCGACGGTGGGGAAGATAGCGGTCATCCTCGCAGGCGATGTCGTCGAAGTGACGGTCGTGGTTGACCATCAATGCCTGTCGAGCTACATCCCTGATGACGGCCGCACGTGTGAGCCGTGTAGTGGTGGCGCGGTGGATGTAGTGCACCCGAGTCCCCTCTTGGATGTACACTTCTGTCTCCCAGAAGCCGGTGTAGTCGGGGTGGGTCCAATGCTCCGTCCTGTACTGTACAGTGCCTCCGGGGTGGTAGCGATGCACAAGTGCGAGAAGCCTAGGGTGGTAATAGCCATCACCCTCCAAGTCGTAGTGGATCTCCGCAGTCCATCCCTGAGCCAATGGTGCATTGTGATCATCATCATTGTCATCATCCCCATCGTCTCCACCGTCTCCATCGTCTCCACTGTCTCCGCCATCTCCACCGTCATCACCTCCATCAGCATCAGAATCATCAGAACCATCTCCATCATCAGGGTCACTAGCTCCCTCACCTTGTTCCTGTACTTCCTCGGGATCCTCCTCAGACTCCTCTATCTCAATGGGCTCCTCGAACATGGGTCCCTCTTCTGTTTCTTCATCCATTGGATCTTCCAGCAAGTCCTCCAGAGGTTCTCCCATGGGCACCTCCACGGGCGGTTCCTCTTCCTGGTTCCTCAGAGCTTCCACCAGATGTGCCGGGACACGCTTGCCCAAAGTGAACCTAGTCCTCCTGGTGGGCATCAGGATGGTCCTCTTGCGTGGGGTCTGCTTGGTACGGGCCATCTACAAGAATGAAAAGGTTGAGTATTAGAACAAAATAATTTTTGGCAACAGATAAAGAACATAATATAAGCAAAAATTTTATAACAAAATAAAGGTAGCAAAATAAAGATAATGTGATCCTAGAAACGTCCATTTCTAACTAGGTTGTTCGTCCTACAGTCAGTTATAGCTCTGATACCAATTTGTCGCACCCAATTTTGCATAGCAAAACCAAGTACTCATATATGTGCGCCCAGGATGTCCAAACACACACATATATCACAAATTGCAATAATATCAAAGTAAAGTACTTATTACATCGCATATCTCATCATAAAGTAAATACAAAGTTTGCTCATTGGCAATATTATTACAAACACAGCGGAATAACTAGCCCAACTGCCACAGGGACTCCAACTGGTGAACGTCTCCCTAGTAGTCCTGGACATCCTCTAGAAACTCTTCATATCCATTATCTGTTACCCATCTGGGATTTTCATTGGATGTAAAGCAAGTGTAAGCTCACCATGCTTAGCAAGTATATCAAAGGGATCTATGAGGCTCAAATAGGCTTGACACTGTTTGACTGCGGTTCGCAATTTTAGTTGATCAAATTTTAGCAACATGAATTTCTAATTTAATGAACAGTCCCAATTCCCAAGTGGTATTAAAGTATCATCAAGCTTTATCTCATAACCCATCCATCCATCATCCACAGTAACCACTAATCTCGAAGGATCCAGACCACTCGTATCCGTGAGCACGGCTGTTATAACAGGTTAATTATTTCTGTAGAAATTGTACATCTTTACCCACCGAGCCGTGATTCCCAATGCCGGGGTTCGCGAGACCCACTACACCTCTTCCTAGGAAGTGTGGCAGAGTTTCACTATAAAACCCTTAGCTAGTTGCACTAACAGGTCGTAGCTACAAAGGAATGGCACATGTGGGCATCACAGCACGGTGCACACCCTAACAGAAAAAGGAAAGATACCCTCTTACCCCTTACTGGAGCTACAGATGAGCTAGTACAATCTAGATAATAGGTTAAAGTGAGAGCCATGTGACACTTGGGGTTGTACGGTCCCTCCTGGGTTGCCGCTTCAGGATTAAGTCCTTATGGAGAGGCACTAGAGTACTCAACCCCGTACTCCAGCCCCCTATCTGTTGCTAAAAAGTTCCATTTTATCACATTGCATATAGTCTTTAAATATGTTTAACAATTACTTCATGTTAAGCGCTGCAGCATCTATCCAAAATGCCTACCCAATAAACCCAGGTATCAAGGATATGTGGTACAAGGAATCATCTAGGTAAAGTCCTTAAAGGCAATTCAAATTAAACACATGCATGAATGTAAGTGGTAGTAGTTCATAGGTAACAAGGGGCCTTTGGTACACTTGCCTTCCTCAAAGTCGTCCTGGGAGTACTGCTGATCCTGCTGGGGGTCCTCAGTCACCTCGAATGGCTCACCCTCTAATCGTGATCCAATCATCAATCAAGCATCATTCCAATCATTACATGCATACAAGATAGAACTCCATTAGAACAGTACACCAAACAGTGAAAACATATGTTGAAAAGCTTACAGATCTATTCTACGCATTGCTACGAACACATGAGCGAAAGAATCACTCAAATCGGACTTAAAACGTGAAAGTTATGCATGAAATAAGATGTAATGGCAATTCTGTAAATAAACTAACCTATTTTTGAATTAAAACAATTAAAAATCTGAATTTAAATGAAATTTGGACTGGGCATAATATTTCTGGAAACTACAGGGACTTGAACGAATAAAAACAGGACTGAAAAATAATTATTTTGAACTGGACTGGACTGCGGGTTGATTTACTAAAAACCGAGGGCTAATCTGCAAAACAGGCGCTGCTGACTGGGGGTTTGACCCGACGATTGACCGGGGCGACACGTGGCGGCTGCTCACTGGGCGCGGTGCACCACGCGGGCGTGGGCGCGCTGACGCGGCATGGTGCGCCGGGTCCACGAGTCTACGGTGGACCGGCCACTTAATCCCCGAAGGGGTACACAATCTCGTCCGTTCGTTCCAAATCCGATGGCGCAGGGGTGAGGGTCGGGCGGTGGCTCGCCGGGGAAGAAGAAGATGCCGGCGGCACCATGGCCGGTGCGAACTGGAGCTTGGGCTACGGCTTTCTAGGGCGCCAAAACAAGAACTAAGGGCACGGGGACAGTCAGGAGCTCACCGGGAATCCGTTGGGGAAGATCTCGGTGCTCGGGGCGAGTCCAGCAGTGCGGTTGACGGTGGTGGGGCTCTGGAGAGAGAAAGGCACGCGGGTGAGTTTGAATCCAGGGTTTCCGTGACCAAAAGGACGAGGCACAGGTACCTTTGGACGCGGGTGGTCACGGCGAAGCTCCAGGCAGCGTCGGCGTCGGGTTTTGAGGCACGAGCAAGGGGTACTACGGCGGCGGTGGTTCACGGCAGCGAGCAGGGGATGGAGAAGGGCAGAGGGGAGGCTTGGCCTTTATAGGTGGGTGGCTGTGGCGTGAAAGGAAGGGAAGCAAGGCGGGTTCGGCGCTTTCCATACGGGCGTCGGTGGCCTTCCATAGGAGCCGCGCCATTGACGGGCAGAGAAAGGAAAGGGAGCATCGGGGAAGGAAGGTGGAGGAAGAAGGCAGCGCTGACAATTGGGGCCAGCGGGGCAGAGAGAGAGAAAGGAGAGAGCGGCGGCGTGGGCGTTATGGACATGGTGTCCAGGTGGGGCTCTTGTTGGCGGGCTGGCTATGCCAGTGAAGGCCGGCCGAGTTGAGTCTTGTGTATGCAGGTGGCAAGTCAAGCCAGCGGGGTCTTGAACCAGTACACAATGTGGCAGCAACCGAAAGTGGGCAGCACAGGAACAAGGCAAGCCGAGAAGGGGGGAGGAAGAAGGCCGGGCTGGCTGGAGTTGGGCCAGAAGGTGAATTTCTTTCTTTTTTTTCCAAATCAAATTTTTATCCAATTCTATTTTCTCCATTTCCATTTTTAAGCCAAATTCAAATAAGTTTTGAATGCAAAATTTCAAATCATCTAGCCCTACACTCAATCAAAACCCATATGATTCGGCATGAATGCAACAAACAAGTTTTTAAACTTATAGTTTATTTTATTTATACAATATTTATTATTTGGCCTATGTTAGAAATACCTAGAAAATGTATAAATAGGGCAAGAATTCAATTGCTAATTTGCAGTAGAATTTGGGTGCTACAAGATGGAAGTAGAAGTACTACAAGAAGAGTTAGCGGGAGCAACAATGATAGACATAGATAATGATTCATCAATTATATTACAAGTTAAGCCTATATTGCAAGTCTCAACATGCTTCTTTTTATTTTGTTCATCAAGCAAAGAGGAATGAGCTTTTTCAAGCTTCTTGTGAGTCTTGCCAAGTTTCTCATGGGCTTCCTCTAGCTTCTCATGAGATGCATTGAGCTCATCAAATGCTTGCTTAAGGGCTTTTAATTCCTTACGCAAGCTTTTGCATTCCCTTCTCTTAATGCCAAAGTGTTCTTTAGCATTTTCTAGCATGTCAAATAGTTCATCCTTAGTAGGTTCATCATCATCACTATCACTTTCATTTTCATTTTCATTATCATGTTCCTCATCACTTCCATCATCACAAATTTGTACCTTAATGGCCTTAGCCATGAAGCATGATGGAGTGTCGAAGAGAGAAGGCTTCTCATTGATAGCAATGCTTGCAAGTGCCTTCTTGGTGGTCTTGTCATCATCAATATCATCATCATCACTTGAGGAGGCATCACTATCCCAAGTGACCACATATGAACCACCCTTCTTCTTGAAGGTCATCTTGTCCTTCTTCTCTTTCTTTTCCTTCTTGTCCTTCTTCTTGTTCTTCTTATCATCATCTTTGTCACTATTGTATGGGCATTGAGCAACAAGATGATCTTTGCTTCCACAATTGAAGCACCTTCTTGACTCTTCCTTATTCTTGGATAAAGATTTCTTCCTTCTAGCACAATATCCTTTCTTCATCATAAACTTCCCAAATCTCTTGACAAAGAGAGCCATCTTCTCATCATCATCATCATCATCCCATGAGCCATCATCTTCACTTGATGTATCTTGCTTTGCCTTGCCCTTGGATGATGTGGCCTTGAATGCCACGCTCTTCTTCTTCTCATCCTTCTTCTCATCTTTCTTCTCCTTCTTTTCTTTCTTCTCATCATCATCTCTATATGTATCATCGGTCATTATATCTCCCAACACTTGGTTTGGTGTCATGGTGTCCAAATCACTCCTCACTAGAATAGTGACCAATGTGCCAAATCTTGAAGGCAAACATCTCAAGAACTTGTGGGAGAAGTCCTTGTCATTTACCTCTTCTCCAAGTGCTTTGAGATCATTGACAAGCACTTGAAGCCTATGGAACTTCTTCGGCACACTCTCATCCTCATTCATCTTGAAGCTTGCAAACTTCTCTTTGAGAATGTATGCCTTTGCACCCTTCATGGCTTGAGTGCCCTCAAATGATTCCTCCAATTTCTTCCATGCCTCATGAGCTCTCTCAATGTTCTTGATTTGCTCAAAAGTTCTCTCATCCAAAGCATCATGGATGGCACTAAGAGCAATGTCATTATTTTGGAGTAGCATTTCTTCGGCTGGTGGTGGGAGCCTCTTCGTCTTCAATCTCAATCTTTGTTTCTATCACCTTCCAAACCTTCCTATTGATTGACTTGATATAAGTTGTCATCTTAGCTTTCCAATAGGGATAATTTGAGCCATCAAATTGGGGTGGCTTCTTAGTGTTGTTGATTTGAGCCATTTTTTTCACCGAAGGTTGTTAAGCCTCAAATCACGGTGACCTCGGCTCCGATACCACTTGAAAGGTCGTAATGGCTAGATGGGGGGTGAATAGCCTATTAAAAATTTCTACAATAACACTTAACAAAATAGTTAGACAATTATGAGGCGAAGCAAGTGTTGCGCTAGCCTACTAAAAATGCAAGCCACCTACCACAATTCTAGTTTATATGGTTTCTATCCACACAATAGCTATGTCACTACACTAAGTTACTGCGCTCTCAAAAGCTAATTAAGGAGCCACACTAACCAAACTAACAAGCTCTCACAACTAGCTACACTAAAGAGCTTGACAACTAGTTTGCGGTATTGTAAAGAGAGAGAGCAAGATAGTTATACCACCGTGTCGAGGAGTGAACCAATCAATCATAAGGATGAATACCAATGAAGACCAATCACCTCGAAATCAAATGATGACACAATGATTTTTACCGAGGTTCACTTGCTTGCTGGCAAGCTAGTCCTCGTTGTGGCGATTCACTCACTTGGAGGTTCACGCGCTAATTGGCATCACACGACAAACCCTCAAAAGGGTGCCGCACAACCAACACAAGATGAGGATCACACAAGCCACGAGCAATCCACTAGAGTACCTTTTGGCTCTCCACCGGGGAAAGGTCAAGAACCCCTCACAATCACCACGATCGGAGCCAGAGACAATCACCAACCTCTGCTCTACGATCCTCGCTGCTCCAAGCCATCAAGGTGGCGATAACCACCAAGAGTAACAAGCGAACCCCGCAGCGAAACACGAAGCAAAAGCCTCCAACGCATCTTCAAGTGAGCTATCTAGCAGCTCCAAAGATGGTGATGATGATGAGTCCTACCAAGTGCATAGCAAGAAGGACAAGAAACGAAAGGGCAAGAAGAATAACGACAACAAATATGTCACCGTATCCTTTAACTATTCTTCTATGTCTATGACTAACCATGATCGCAAGTCTTTCATCAATGTGCCCGTGGGAAAGTTACCTCATTTCGATGGGACTAACTTTGCCATGTGGAAGCACTTGATGAGAGCCTATCTTATAGGTCTTCATCCCGGCATTTGGGAGGTTGTTTGTAATGGATTTGAGCCACCGGTCGATCCCAAGAATCCAACCATGGAAGAAATGAGAATCATCCACCTCAACGGTCAAGCTACTAGTGTGCTACTTAGTGCCTTGGATGGTGATGAGTATAATAGAGTGATTGGTGTGGATGTTGCCAAGCAAATTTAGGATACCTTGAGTCTTGCACATGAAGGGGTTGACAAAGTGAGAAAGGCAAGAATTGATTTGTTGATGTCCAAGCTCAACAGATTTGTTATCTTGGATGGAGAAGGGCCCCAAAAGATGTTTGATAGGTTGATGACCATGGTGGGCAATATTAGAGGCTATGGTTGTGATGAGCTAGATGATCACAAAGTTGCCAAGATTATGTTGGAAGCTTATTCACCTAGGAATGAGACCGTAGTCACTCTAATTAGAGACAAGAAGAAGTTTGAGTACTTCACACCAAATGATGTACTTGGAAGGATCTTGACCTTTGACATGCAAAGAGAAGAAGCAAATGAGAGGAAGAAGCTTGGAGAATTACAAGCAAAGCTAGAAGGCATCAAGATCAACAAGGATGTAGCTCTTAAGGCCAACAAATCAAGCAAGCAAGGCTCCACATGCAAGTACAAGACCAACAAGCAAGCTTCAATTAGCAAGCCCAAAGCAATCAAGCAAGTTCAAGAAAGAGTACAGACCACCTCATCCTCTAGTGAGAGTGAACATGATGATGACTAATATGAGAAAGTGGATGATGTTGCTCTCTTTATGAGGAGGTTTCACAAAGGGTTGAAGAAGCAAGGGTACAAGGTAGTAAAGAGGAAGTTTCCAAACAAGAAGAAGAGGACATGCTACAATTGTGGAAGCACCGATCATTTTATTGCCAAGTGCCCACATGAGATCAAAGAGAACAAGTATAAGAAAGAGAAGAAGGAGGACAAGGCTGACCGGAGAAATAGCAAGCAAAACATAGGAGAAGCTCATATTGGGCATGAATGGGATTCATCTATTGAAAGCTCAAGTGAAAAGATGAGAAAGTTGCAACCATTGCTATCCATGAGCCCTCTTCTTCACTAAGACTCTTCACCAACATGTCTGATGATGACTACTACTCCCCTCACATTTGTCTTATGACAAAGGGCGAGAAGGTAAAATCTAAATCTAAGGCCAAAGCTTCTTCACCTCCACCTCTACCTCCTAGTGTTATCTCTAGTAGTGATATTAGTGATGAATCTAGTGATGAAGAAATTAATAAATTAACTAAGAACTTAGATGAAAAGACCAAACTACTCATCACTAAACTAATGGAGGACTTAGAGAGTGTCCAAGCCGAGCTAGAATCTAGAGAGGAAACTCTTATCCAACAAGAGGATCTCTACATTGCTAGCAAGGAAGCTCTTGCATTAGAGAGAAGTGAGATGGAATCCTTGCGCAAGTCCTTGGCCAAAGAACAAGGGGACCATGCTATCACAAAGAAAGAAAATATTGCTCTCAAGAAAAAGCATTGTGACTTAGATGAAAAGCACAAAAAACTTGAGCTGCAATATAACATTCTTTGGGATAGCAACTCACATCCCTCTAAGGCAAAGGATGCCTCTACTACCTCCACTAGTCAAGGTTGTGGAAAATTTTATAATATTGATTTGAATGCTTATTCCACTAACCTTGCAAACAAGAAGGCAATGAGAAAAGAAATTGCTAGACTCAATGAGATCATTGGCAAGGGCTTCTTGAGTGGTAAGGCTCAAGTAAGTGACAAGAAGGCAAATGATTCAAAAGTGCCTCAATTCAAGCAAGGGAGACACCCCTCAATCAAGCATGGGCTTGGGCACACTGCAGGAGCCAAGACAAATGAAAGAAAGATCATAAATGGCTATGAGTGTGTTAAGTTTGAGAGAAAGGAAAGAGTTGGTACAGATCAGCCTGCACAGACAGCGGTAGTGCCGCAGTCTAGAGCGGCAGTGCCGCACTACGGTAGTGCCGTAGTGAAGGCCGGCTGTGCCGCTCCCCGCAAAAATGGGAAGGCTACCAATTCTGCTCCTGATCAAACTAAGCCCAAGAAGAAGGTGTCCCAATAGAAACAGGTTCAGCAGAAGCCAAAGGAATCAGTATGGGACACTATGAACAAGTATGCCTACCAACCAAAGTTTCAACCACCTCGATAAAGCTTGACTTCGTGTTTTGTTTTAAGGAACAACAGCAGTGGAAAAGTGGTTGTCAAATATGTTGGAAAGGAAGCCAACACATATAGGAATACTTCTATTTGGGTTCCTAAATTTCTTGTGACTAACAAGCAAGGCCCCAAGTTAAATTGGGGACCTAAATCAAGCAACTAAATCTATTTTGTAGGCATACTTCTTTGGTGGGTCAAGTTGGGTGCTTGATAGTGGATGTACAAATCATATGACCGAAGAAAGGAGTATTGTTGGGGACCAAAAGTAATGTACCCGAAGAAGAGGAGTTGATACCCATCAATGCGAATTCATCAGAGCGATCAAGAACACAACTACATTTCCTAGTAGGTCCCGCCTCATCCAAACCACCAAGGCTATAGGCTCTGTTTTGTTCGACATCCGGGGGCTGGCTCTGCCTCGCCCGATGTCTGAGGACAAACTCTGTCTCGCCTGACCCCCGAGGGCTAGCTCTGCCTCACCCAACGTCTAAGGGCTGGCTTGCCTCGACCAATGTCTGAGGGCTGGCTCCACCTCGCCCGACGTCCGAGTGCAGGCTCTGCCTCACCCGATGTCTGGGGACTGGCTCCACCTTGCCCGATGTATGAGGGCTGGCTCCACCTCACCCAACATCTGAGGGTTGGCTTCGCCTCGCCCAATGTCTGAGGACAAACTCCATCTCGCCCGACCCCTGAGGGTTGGCTCCACCTCGCCCAACGTCTAAGGGCTAGCTCCGCCTCTCCTGACGTCTGAGGGTTGGCTCCGCCTCGCCTGATGTCTGGGGACTAGCTCCACCGTGCTCGACGTCTGAGGGCTGGCTTCGCCTCGCCCGACATCTAAGGGCAAACTCTATCTCACCCAACATCTGAGGGCTGGCTCTGCCTCGCTCGATGTCCGAGGGCAGGCTCCACCTCACCAGACGTCTGCGTGTTGCTCCTTCATAATTACGCGTGCAGATAAGGCATGGCACTCAAGTCAACCGCAATATCAAGGACCATACCATGCACGCCTATAGGAAAGTACCATCAGGATGTGAGAAGACGGGCACTTTAAGCCCTTCCAGGCATGTCAGAGCCCGAACAGTGTTGTAGGCGCCGACATTTGTCTTATAGTGTTGTGGGCGCCACCATTTGCCCTCGAGCGTGGATCCTGATGGAAGATTGTGACAACTGCTATGGTCTAGGAAGAAACTCGCATCACCTACAGTAACGGACGTGCGGTCTCTGCACTGTCTGCTCTCTGTATGGCCATGGATCAACACCCTGGTCCACCATGCCCCCCGCCGGGGCGGGATGGGACGTGACAACTTGCTGACCACGCCGGGACATGACAGGATCAATGGACGTGCTCCTAGCGTGGGGCTATCCCTGGCACCACCTACCATATCAGCGGGGCTCGCACAGAGGAAAAGGAATACTCGGTATCTTTGAAGGACCTCCTTTGCCTCTAGTTTTTCTTCTTTCTCTCATATGTAATCCTTGCTCTCCCTTGGCCTATAAAAGGGACGGCAGGTCACCCCACTAAGGGATGGAAAAACACATCATGCATCACATCACACATAGCTGAGCAGCAACCAAGCTCTCAGCGCCCATTTGACCTTTCAATCAGAGACTTGGGACCGGTCCCTCTCTCGCTCGTTTGTAACCCCTAATACGAACTTTTTAGTGCTAATAACATGAGCAGCAGCCACAAACTGGACGTAGGGACATTCTACCCAAACCAGTATAAACCTTGTGTCTTGTAGTACACCATTCGGGTTAGACATGCAATAACACAAATTTACTTGTTGATGTTTACTCGAAACACCAACAGTTGGCGCGCCAGGTAGGGGACATTCACGCGTTCTGACATTAACATTAGGCCACGGATGGCTAGCCATGGTATCAGCTGGGTCTCGGGCACACATGTGCGTTTTGGGGCCTAGACTTCATCATCATGGTGGGAGGAGAGTTGGCATTGGCTCACACCGCCATCCAACCTCTCCCCTCCATTGGCCTCGACTATGGGAGGCTTGAGTACGAGCTTGGCGTCTCCCTAGGACCCCAGCTGTCTAGGGAGGACCCATGCCACCTCACCTTCTCCTATGCCAATGACATGGCATGGCTCACCAGAGGGGAACCCCTCTCTCCGGAATGCCTCATCTAGAGCACCTCGATGGTGCTTCCGTTCGGTCTCCGCAACGCCGCTGAGACTGTTAGCCACCTTGTGGCGCAACGCATAATTCCACCTCCCACAAACGATGAATTCATGGGGGGTGATCATACATGTCATAGAATCTTTCCACGACCTCCTCATAGAGGAGCCAGAGTCGCCCTCTGGCTCTGACTCCAGCAGGGGAAGCCATCACCCCTCTCACAAATGCTTCATGACGCGTACCCCTGAGGGACACATCGAAAGCATCCACGAGGAGGAAGCTACCCCGGCGAACAACCTCAATGACGAGGCCGAGGGGGAGACAGCGGCCCCACCTCTCATGTGGGTGGAGCAGCTAAAAGCCAGGCACCGAGAGATCGAGGAAGCGTGGCTCTAGCTCGAGCAGGAATCCACGGAGCTCGATCACGAAATCGAGCGCCACGGAGACGGTGGGTGTGCACGCGCCATGGCCCGCTACGTGAACCAAAGGATCATCGCCGACGATGAAGCCCTCCCTCATTTTGTTTGACCAAGCCAGAACATCGCCGCCATGGTGGCCTTGCTCCATGGCCTTCTAGAGGCTACGACACCCGAGGATCGTTAAGCCCACTGCGAGATTCGCACGCTGCTCGAGCGTGCGGCGGCGCTGTAGACTGAGAGCTCATTATCTCGGTGACATGAGCTCGACGCCAGCCAGTGCACGCTCTCAAAGCATCCCAGCAGGAACGCATTGGTCCACCAGGCACCATAAAGCGGTGGGCAGCACGCTGCAGTCCCATTGCATCAGTGTCTCGGTCGCAACCGTGACGCACGCAACACCCTCGATGCTTGTAGGTGTACTCATAATGACCCAGGAGAGGGAGCTAGCCATGGCTATCACCCTCGCTATGGCGGATGCTATGACAGCAGCGAGGACCGAAGCCCGAACCCTGGCTTGCCGGGGCCTCAGGCCTTCGGCCTACACATCCTCAATGCTGCCTTCCTGCCAAGGTCCCAGCCACCAACTAACATCCCAAAGTACTCTAGGGAGATGAACCCTGGACTATGGCTCAAGTATTATCGGCTTGCCTACCAAGCCAGTGGCACAGATAATGATGATTTCATTATCCGCAACCTTCCACTGTTCTTGGCCGATTCGACACGAACATGGTTGGAACACCAGCCGCCCAATAGAATCCAGAGATGGTTGGACCTGAAGGAGATCTTCGGGGGAACTTCCAGGGCACATACAAGCACCCTGGGAACCCATGGGACCTTGAAACTACCGACAGAAGGCCAGTGCGACCCTCTATGGGTACATCCAGCGTTTCTCCCAGCAGTGCAACGAGCTACCTAACATCACCGACACCGACGTTATTGTGGCTTTCCAATCTAGGACCACCTGCGAGTCTCTGGTTCACAAGCTAGGACGCAAGGGTTCATGAACCACCAAGGAACTCCTTAACATTGCCACCAGCCATGCCTAGGGTGAGCAAGCAGTCAGAGCGATCTTCGATCGCCTCAATGGCAAGGCGAGGTGGGACGAGGACGCTGGTGAAGGCACCTCCAACCATCCCGCCAAAAAGAAGATCAAGAAGCAACAGCGCGAGGGCTCTCTTGTGGTTGCCGCTGACCGTAGAGGTGGTCGGAAGCCCACGGAGGGCACTCTGAATCACTTCAAAAAACTACTCTAGGGGCCATGCCCAAACCATTCCTTCCCCATCAAGCATCTGTACAAGAAATGTGCCCTCATGAAGCGGTTCTTGTCCGGGGGCTCCAACAAAGGGGAGCATGGGAAGGACCCCGACCCTACCACAGATGAGACCAAGGGTAAGGACGACGGCTTTCCAACACCAGATGGCTGCCTCATGATCTTCAGAGTATCAGAGGCTTATGACTCCAAGCACCACCAGAAGATCACGCGCCGCGAGGTCTATGCGACCGAACCGACCACACCTGCCTTCCTCCGGTGGTCAGAGTCTGCTATAACCTTTGCTCGGACCAATCACAAGGAGAGTGTCCCATAGCCAGGGAGATACCCGCTCGTGGTTGACCCAATCATCGGCACAAAGCAGCTCACCAAAGTACTGATGGATGGAGGCAGCGGTCTTAACATCATGTACACCGAGACGCTCAACGCTATGGGCATTGATCGAGCGCGCATCCGGCCAACTGGAGCACCCTTTCATGGCATTGTGCTTGGAAAGTAGGCCATGCCGCTTCGGTAGATTGATCTGCCCATCACCTTCGGGGGTCCATCCAACTCCAGGACGAAGACCCTCGCTTTCGAAGTGGTGGGGTTCCATGGAACTTACCACGCCATCCTGGGTTGACCGTGCTACGCGAAGTTCATGGCCATCCCTAGCTACACCTACCTCAAGCTAAAGATACTGGGCCCAGGCAGGGTCATCACCATTGGCACCTCCTTTTAGCATGCCTACGAGTGCGAAGTCGAGTGCTACGATCACGCCGCAACGATGGTAGCCTTCGGAGAGCTCGCAGACATCAGAAAAGAGGTCATCGAAGAAGCACCCGACCCCAAAAGGTTGACCGGGTCCATTGAGCTAGCGGAAGTCTCTAAGGAGGTCCTCATAGACCCCAGGAGCATTGAGGGAAAATGGTGCACATTGGTACCACGCTTTCCTCCAAATAGGAAAGCACGCTCGTCGGCTTCCTCCACGCTAACAGAGACATCTTCGTGTGGAAACCCTTGCACATGCCAGGCATCCTGAGGGAAGTCACCAAGCATGCTTTAAAGATCCTCCAAGGCTCCAAGCTTGTGAAACAACACCTGTGTTGCTTCGACAAGGGGAAACACAGGACCATCAGCGAGGAGATCGCAAAGCTTTTGGCGGCCGGATTCATCAAGGAAGTGTACCACCCAGAGTGGTTAGCCAATCCCGTTCTTGTACAAAAGAAGAGCGGGAAATGGAGGATGTGTGTTGACTATACGGGTCCCAGCAAAGCATGCCCAAAGGATCTATTTCCTTTGCCGCGCATAGACCAGATAGTTGACTCTACCTCAGGGTGCGAAACCCTCTGCTTCCTTGATGCGTACTCCGAGTACCATCAGATCATGATGAAAGAGTCTGACCAGCTCACGACATCTTTCATCACCCCCTTGGGATCATTCTGCTACGTCACAATGCCGTTCAGCCTAAAGAACGCTAGGGCTACATACCAGCGTTGTATGCTCAAGTGTTTTGGGGACCTCAATGGGTGGACCGTTGAGGCCTACATTGATGGCATCGTGGTCAAGTCCAAATGGGCTGACCACCTCATAGCCGACTTGAACGGACCTTTGCATAACTATGAGCAAACGGCATCAAACTCAATCCCGAGAAGTGTGTCTTTGGGGTCCCGAGGGGCATGCTGCTTGGTTTCATCGTCTTCGAGCGTGGCATCGAGGCCAACCTAGAGAAGATCTTAGCCATCACTAGGATGGGCCCAATTCAGAACATAAAGGGAGTACAGCGAGTTACAGGGTGCCTTGCCGCACTCAGCCGCTTCATCTCGCGCCTTGGCAAATGAGGTATCCCCCTTTATCAACTTCTAAAGAAGGCCGACCACTTCGAATGGATGTTTGAGCCCCATGAGGCACTTGACATGGTCAAGCTGCTTCTGACGAAGGCCCTAATCCTGGTTCCTCCTACCGATGGAGAATCCCTCCTACTCTACATTGCAGCCACCACACAAGTGGTCAGCGCTGCCCTAATAGTGGAGCGGGAAGAAGAGCACCATGTGTACTTCATCAGCGAGGTCCTATCCGACTCAAAGACCCGCTACCCCCAAATCCAGAAGCTTCTATACGCCATCCTCATCACCAAGAGGAAGTTACGCCACTATTTTGAGCCACATCCGGTGATGGTCGTGACGTCCTTCCCCCTCAGTGAGATCATCCAAAACTAGGATGCCACAGGAAGAACTGTGAAATGGGTGCTCAAGTTGATGGGTCAGGGCATCGCGTATGCCTCCTGGACGGCCATCAAGTCTCAGGTGTTGGCTGATTTCGTCGTAGAATGGACCGAGGTCCAAATGCCCCCAGCGGTCGTCGACCAAGAGTACTGGATGATATGCTTTGATGGATCACTGATGAAGAAGGGCGCCAACACAGGGCTGGTCTTTATGTCACCCCTTCGGGTACGCATGAGGTACATGGTCCATCTCCATTTCCCTTCCTCCAACAACATAGCCAAATACGAGACGCTCATCAATGGCCTACGTATTGCCATTGAATTAGGCATCCGACGCCTCGACGTTCGAAGTCAAGCTACCACGACACCAAGATGGCCACATACTACTGAGAAGTCCACCGGTTGGAGGACAAGTTCGATGGCCTCAAGCTCAATCACATCCCGAGGCGCCTCAATGAGGCGGCCGACGCACTTGCAAAAGCAGCATCCGGCCGAGAGCCGGTGCCAAAAGGCATCTTCGCCAGTGACTAGCATAAGCCCTCGATTCACTACGAGGGGTTAGAACAAGGCGGTGATGGTCCATCCAATCTAGGCCCGGGGGTTGATCAACCATCGGCTACATCTGGCCCCGAAGTCATGGAGCTCTAAGAGGACCCAGCGATAGAGCCCGACCCTCTAGTCGACTAGAGGACGCTCTACCTCGACTACCTCCTCCATGACGCACTACCAATGGACAAGATGGAGGCTCAATGGCTCGCACATCGCGCCAAGTCCTTTGTTCTTGTGGAGGGCAAACTCTACAAGCGAAGCCATACCGGGATCCTACAACGCTGCATCCCCTTCGAACAGGGGAAGTGTTTGCTGAGCAATATCCATGGTGGGGTCTGTGGTCACCATGCCACGCCCAGAACCCTGGTCAGAAACATGTTCCAATAGGGCTTCTATTGGCCTACCGTGGTAGCCGATGCCGAGCAAATCATATGCACCTACGAAGGGTGCCAGTACTATGCTTGACAGACTCACCTACCGGCCCAAGCACTCTAGAAGATCCCCATCACCAGGCCGTTCACAGTCTGGGGACTCGATCTGGTTCGACCACTCAAAAAGGCACCTAGGGGCTACACCCACTTGCTTGTCACCATAGACAAGTTTACAAAGTAGATAGAAGTTCGACCGATTTCCACTATCAAATTCGAGCAGGCCGTGCTGTTCTTCCTCGACATCATCCATCGCTTTGGAGTCCCAAACTCCATCATCACGGACAATGGCACGCAGTTCACTAGCAAGAAGTTCCTCTGATTTTGTGATGAACAACACAGCCGCGTCGAATGGGCCTCCGTAGCGCACCCTCGGATGAACGGGCAGGTTGAACGCGAAACGACATGGGCCTACAGGGCCTCAAGCCTAGGATCTTCAACCGGTTGAACAAATTCAGCGCACGTTGGGTCGCCGAACTTCCTTTAGTACTCTAGAGTCTGAGGACAACCCCCAGTCGAGCCACCGTCTACACACCCTTCTTCATGATCTACGGTTCCAAGGCCATCCTCCCAACCGACCTCGACTATAGAGCGCTAAGGATTAGGGCATACGATGAACAAGGAGCCAGGGCATCCCATGAGGACACCATGGACCAGCTGGACAAAGCACGTGATGCTGCCCTCCTCTGCTTGGCCAAGTACCAATAGGCGTTACGACAATACCACAGCCGACGAGTGCGGGGTTGAACCTTCAATGTTGGAGACCTGATCCTCTACCTCGTACAGTGCAACAAGGACCGCAACATGCTCTCCCCGCCATGGGAGGGACCGTACGTAGTTGCGGAGGTGCTCTGTCCAGGCGCCTACAAGCTCAAGACCATCAACGGCGAAGTCTTCACCAATGCCTGGAACATTGAGCAGCTATGTCGCTTTTACCCTTAATAAACACATGCTTTCTCTTATCAGCTTTGTTATCCAACTCCCTGATTTTTAGTGACATCCAACCCCAGCAATGGCAAGGGGTCGGATCTCACTTAGGGGCTGATATGAGCTTATCTATTTGGCAAATATTTTCTGTGCCTACCCCTCTTTTTACGTTAGGACTTAGGAGCTAGGTTTACGAGAACAAACTCTGAGTATAACTGGTCAGACTATGAGATACCTTTGCCCCATCAGCTATGGTGTCTTTGTTCACCAGCGTAATCAGAATTGGCTCCCTGCACTCTGAGCTTTTATGACCTTAACAAACAAAAAGGGTTGGAATGCACTAACTCTTTATACAAAAAGGGGAGAAGAGCTAAGAGACCATTTGCTACACCAAAATTCAAGAGCTTGTCCATTTGTGACAAGTTTTCTCCGCTTGGCTTATCTACCTAACTAAATTCTTGTGCAGGATGTCCTCATTCTCTATTTCCATAGGAAGAACTTGTCTCAACAGGTAACGCGAGTCGATCAGATGGCTTGGTCACGACCAAGGAACGGGTAGGATGCAAATAGGATCCCGCTCTTATCTAGCGAAGGCTTCCCAAACCCATCACTCTTACCATCATGGTAAAACTGGTGCCCAGGTCGATCGAACGGTTCATAACCGCCGCCAAGAGACAAGCACATTTACTTACTTTACATATTAATTTCGATACCGAGCCTCCAACCCCAGCAACGGTAGGGGATTGGACATCGCTCGAGGGCTGGTGGGAGTGTCTATTCGCTAGACATTCTCTTTACCTGACCCCTCCTTATGTTTAAAAACTTGAGGCAAGGTGTGCGGGCACAAACTTTGAGTAAACCTGGTCGGACCGCTAGGACCCTACGCCCAAGCGGCTATGGCGTTTTTACCCACCAGTGCGATCAAAGTCTTTGTCGCCACACTCCAAACCTTTGCCTCCACCTTCTCGGGAAGGGAATGGAGGGGCCTATCTATAGAATCTCCATCAAGGAGAGTCTATCAGGTCGCCCAAGTCAATCGAACGGCTCAGGCCGCTGCCAAATGATAGATACAGAAGAATGGGAGGTTCGTGCAGGTTACACGAACGTTGGACCCAGGCCCCGCATGGACATATTCGGTAAGAACTCCCAGAACCTGTCACTTGTGCCATCGAGGTAACATTACTATAACACCTCGGGTGTTTAAATACTAAAAATAGGACATGTCATCATATGCATTGCAAGGCATTTGGTTATATTGCAAACTTTGATATGCATTCACTAAAACAAGTTTACATTTATGTTATGAGTGTTGCCTTGTATGGTTTGAATTAAGTTCAAAGTTTGGTTTGGATTTGAAGTTTCGAAAACCCTGATTTACAGCGATTAGTTTTGACCTGAAAAACCCATTTCAAAAACAAAGTATATTTTGGGGTTGAGCCTTAAAGCAAAAATGTAGAGCATGTTGAGTTATACAAAGTTTGTTTTTGGAGTTTTCAAAGTTGTTTAGAAAAAAATGAAGTAATTTAAAAAGGTGAAATGTACTTAAAGTGTCCCCTTTTGAAGTCAAATTTGCATTTCAAAATGTAGACTAAATCTGGGTATGGTTATAAAAGCAAAGTTGTAGAACTTTGGATTTTGAACAACTTTTATTTTTGGAGATTTTTTAGTTGTTACATAAATTTGGCAGTAATTTGGATTTTCAAACGAATGGCAATTCTATAAATACGTTGAACAGTGCTCGCCGCTTAAGCTACTCTGCCGGCGACCTTTTGCTTGCTTCTAGGCACGGTCATGGCCATCTTCGGCATCGTGCTGGCGTGGTGAAGGCCATGGCATGGCTTCTCCTTGCTTCTGAGCCGCGTTATAAGGTCTGAGCCGCCGCCGTTTGTCCCCGCTTCCTCGCTCTGCTTTTCCCGACGTCGTCGATCATCTCCGTCGAGCCATTGCCGTCGAACCAGCGCCTGTGCCGTTGTAGCAAAGCGCTCAATAGCTTCGCCTACTCCTTGCGCACCTAGCCAACCATCTGTGGTCACTTGATTTCGCCGGGAATCACCGCTAGCCGCCTTTCTTTCTCGCGGCCGGCAACCTCACCGTCGCAAGCGAGTCGTCGTGGCCAGCGCTATCCGGTGCGTCCTTGTCCTTGCTCGGTGCACCTCTAGCTCCGCCTTGTTCCCGTGATGCTCTATGACCGGTTGATTGCTCATTTTGTACATCACAGTCGCCTGAGCACCGCCGTCGCCGAGGTTTGCTCCGCCGTGGTCGCTGTGAACGTCGACCCACATCACCGTTGCTTCTCCGGTCTCGCTCTTTGCTCCGACGTGTTCGTGGTGAGCTGCTGAACCTTCCCGTGTCTTTTGTTTACACTCTACCGGTCTCCTGTCGCCAGCGTAGTGTCGTCGAGCCGCCACGCCCGCCATGACCGGCGTTGAGCTAGTATAGAGCCGTAATCAGTGCCAGTAGGGACATCAGTTGGTGCGCTTAGCGTTTTGGTACCTTGTCCATCGCCGTTGGACTCACCGTCGGTGAGTTTTCATCGGTCAGCGCCGTCACCGTCGTGGTCAAAGCCAAAGGTTGAAGATGACAAGTGGGACCCGATGTCAGTGACTGTGTAGTTCAAATGGAATTTTTCTATTTTCAGAGATGAATGAATAGTGTCTGTTTTTGTTATTTTTGTGTAGATTTATTTTGAGCTCCAAAAATTATAAAAAATTTTGTGTGGCCTCTCTGTGATATATATTATTTAGGAAAAATATTAAATATTGTTTTTAGTGCTTTTTGGATGTGATAAAAATTGCTCAATTAATTAATAAATGAGTTCCCATGATTTTTCTAGGCTTATTTATTTATCCAAAAATTATGAAAATTGTTTTGCCACTTAGTTATCATGTGATGAACATTTAAAAAAATTGAACTCAATTGGAACAAGTTGATTTATTTCATAATTTTGAATTAAATAATTAATTCATAAAAGCAAATAGTAACCTTTAATGATTTAGGTTTTGATTGAACTTTTGATTGAGTGATGTCCTTGGGTCATTAGTGGGTAATGATCTTTGGCAATTGATGTATGTATTATGAAATAGGTTTAGTTAGTTTGACTTGTAACTGTACCGCGAAGGAAAGTTGTATTCAAGTTATTACTTTTGCATCCATCGTAGAGAATTATGTTTTATATCTCGCATCATGTTAAACATGGCATTGTTACTACGTGTAGTGAACGAAGGTGAGCACGTGGTAGTTAATCCAGTGGTTGAAGAGGTTAATCCGTCTGTTGAGGTCGGGTTGGATATTTGTGACACGACTCCTGAACCAGACTTTTCCGTCAACGAAGGCAAGCCCCGGATACATTTAAACCTACCTTGTGTTTTACAAATTGATTTCGCTTTTGCTTTTCTTTACTGCATTAAGTGATTAGGAGTTAAGTGAAAACCTAATTGGTGCATTACCAACCTTGTTTTCCATATCTACATTGTTACCAGTTTTACTTCGTAAATACCTAGTTCTGCTTAGCCATGCTTAGAACGATGAAAGTCAGGTGATTACCTGTCACCTGCAAGTTTTAAATGGAACAATGATTACTTATGTTATCATGTGATATGGGCATGTGGAGTAAGAAATCTAGACCGGGCGAACTCGGTGTGTGTGAGCCACAAGACATGGAGGTCTTGTGAGTGGGTTCTTTCCGCCTGTATCGATTAAGGCCCGTACCGTTGTTGAATTGCATGAGGTGAGACTTTATAGTACTAACCGCATACTCCGGTAAGCCTTAACTTGGCTATTCTATTACGAGAATGGCTACTCGTGCACTAGGAGTGGAGAGATGGTGGGAATAGCGTGTACCCACGTGGCAATGGGCTGGATTGGTGGAGTACTGTATTCTCGGGTGGCGCGGACCCGTTCTTGTTTAGAGGATCTGAGGGTAGGTTGATATATGTAAGTCGGGGACCTACATATGTCGTGTGGTCTGGAATTCCCAGCTGGGTTTTAATCGGTTCGAATCGTCGTTGCTCCTCGGTTATGGAGACTCAACTCACTGTTCATCATCGTAGTATTAATAACTAAAACTTGAGGCTGGTTTGAGAAAGTGTTGGATACGAAGTTTCATGATCTCAATGCGGATCGTGTCAGCTTTGTATATGAACTTAAGAAGTTTTTAATGTTGATATAAAGAATTTTGTTAAAAAGCTTTTACGCAAAAGAATTTTGATTATTGCTAAAGCCATACCTTGAATCCCCTGAGTCTGCATTCCTGCGTTCTATTAATTCTTATTTCAATTAAGTCTTGTTGAGTACTTTTGTACTTAGGGTTCGTTGACCCTTGTTGCAGGTGAGGCTCATGAGCAGATCTGTTTTAGATCATGCTGCATGACTGTTGTTCAGTGCGATGACGATAAGTAAATGTGTGGCCCTTGGGCAGGGCAAACTTATTTGTGTGTTCTGTAATATGTTACAATGCCACTCCACTACTTTGGTTTGTATTATTTATCGAACTTAGTGGTATGGTTTGAAACAAATGGTTTGTAAACTATGTTATTGTAAGACTTCCGCTGATTTACTCTGGTGTAGATATTTTAATAAATGTTGTAATACTGCAATGACTCTGTAATGTGATACTGCTCAGAAATCGTGGATGATTCGGGGTTCTCCGAGGACACCCGACAATCTTCTTAAGTTACCGGGAACATATGCATAGGTGTCAAAGGTCGTTGGACAGTGACAGGTGCATGTGGGCCCTATAATTTAGGAGGTTCTGCCACAATTACCGACCCCCACTATTTCTTTATATAATCATTCATACATTTATCTCTTACGTCCAAGCATCGCATATGCGATTGCTGCATCACAACGCTTCGCGTCGCGTCATGAAGCGGTAGTCGTCTCATTCGATATGAGCGGCAACCGACCGAGGTTCGAAGGCCGGCCCGCGAAGGGCTCGAGGTCACCTCATGTTAAACAGAGCCAGGGGAGAAAAACCAAGATCAACCCCAGAGGCCTTGCCCGACCCGGCTCAGAAGCGGACAAGGACATCTCGACCTTTCTCGTTTGATTCTAACCTCAAGCCAAGCCTACAGAATCTCTATTGGGGAGAGGCCAACGGGACACCCAAGCCTATCGAACGGCTCGGGCATCTACCGAGAAGCGGGTCAAGAAGTAGTGGAATGCCACATGAGGGCTCTGCCAACCCCGTCAGCGGATGACAGACCCAGATTCCACTCGAACATGCCCGTTAGCGAGCTCGCCAAGCACAACACTCGAGCCATCGAGGCAAGTGTTGTTAGCTTAACCCCTCCAGTTGTGGAAACCGAGGACGAGGTGACGCATGAAACATAGCCGACCCCTACCGAACCCCATAGGGCTCGGGGGCTCGAGCTGCCCAATCCAAGATCAAGAGACTGAGGTTCAAAGGCCCACTCGCGAAGGGCCTGAGGCCGCCTCGTGTCGAACAAAAGCCAGGGGGAAAACGTAGATGAGCCCCAGTGACCTTTGCCCATCCCGCAAAGCAGACAAGGTCATCTCAACCTTCTTGTTCGATCCAAACCTCTAGTCGAGCCCATAGAATCCCCATCGATGGGGAATCCATTGGAAGGCGTGTTAAGGAGCAACGGAATGCCACACGAGGGCTTTGTCGACCCCATCACAAGCGACGGAACCGGATTCCATTTGAACATGCCTGTTAGCGAGCTCACCGAGCGCGTCCCTCGAGCCATCGAGGCAAGTGACGCTAACTCAACCCCTCTGGTTGCAGAAACTATGGACGGGGAGACATTCACAAAAACAAGCCAACCCTCGATCGAATCCCTGCTACGCGTGGGGGCTCGAGGAAGGTTGGACTTGTGAGGAGACTGAATGCATAGTCGTAGAACGATAGTTAAGATCCTAAGGAGGGGGTACGCATGAATACAAGAGATACTTTCTCGTACTAAGTTTCGCTATCCTCTCCTCGATTTTTAGTGACACCCGACCCCAGTAACGGCAAAGGGTCGGATCTCACTCGGGGGTTGATAAAGGTATAAGTACACCTTTTCTAAAACAATCACTGCATCAGACCTCTTTCTCACACTAAGTCTAGTGGCAAGGTACAATCACCGCGTCAGACCTCTTCCTCATGCTAAGCCTGGCGGCTAGGTTTGTGGAAACAAACAACTAAGCATCCCTGGTCAAACTGTAAAAAGCCTATGCCTCGGCGGCTACGGTGTCTTTGCTCACCAGCATGATCAAAGTTCCGCTCTTACACCTTGGGCCCTATGGTCTTAACAAACAGAAGGGTCGGAATACGTGAGCCCTTTCTTTCGCATACAAAAAGGGAAGAAAGCAAGTTCAATCAAACAAAACGAAGTTACAAATTTATTTTCATAAGGATCGGCACTTGTTCACAGATTACAATAAGTTTTCATCCGATTTATTTGACTAACTAGCCCCTCGGAGGGGGGAGAACAATGTCTTCAATTCTGTCTGCCTGGTCCCATGCAAGAGGAGCCACCATCATCTCTATCTTGTCCAGCTCGGAGGCTTCGTAGTCAGGTGTGAAACCAAGGCTCATCGTCTCCAAGTCGATGTTGTCCGCGTAATGCAAACGAGCAATCACAAAAGCTTGGGTGATCCCAGCACAAAGAGCTTCCCTTTCGAGCTGGCGCACCCACGCCATGATACCTATGGCACAAGCCGCAAGCGAGCTGGTCCCCTTCGACCTCGCCACCTCCAAGTCGTCGTAGACCACTCTGAGGGCAGCACGTAGGAGATCGTGCTCGTCGCTCTCCGCCTAAAGGCTCCTCTGTGCCTCGGCAAGCTCCGTGGCTAGCCCGATAGAAATGCTCTTGCCTTCCAGCCTCTAGGTTGTCGAGGTTCTGAGCTTGGCCTGGAGGGAGCCGACCCTCTGCTACGCCTCGTCGCACTCTTGGATGGCCTAGTCATGCTCCTCGTAGGCCATGCCATGCTCCGAGCGGAGCCTCCCCATGGTCTGGAGCAGCTCATCTTGCTCCTTGCACAGTCGGGCAACCACCTCGGCATCCTGGCTCTCCTACCGCTCCAGGGCTACGAGCTTCTCCTCGGCTACTAACTATAGGTCCTGCTCCTTCTCAGCCTCGGCCAGGAGGTTGAGGATCCACTGGTGGGCTACAGCATCCCTCTGAAGCAGCTCATCCCGCTCCTTCCTGACTCTGGCGACCTCCTCCTCATCTCGCCGCACCCTCACCGACAGATCCTAGAATACCTTCTCTGTTTCCTCCTCATGCCGATGGGCCTCAGCCTCTCGTAGCCAGAGACTGGCCAACTCCTCGGCCAGGGGAGTCAGCTCGGCCACCCTCTATTGGGTAGCAACAAGCTGGGTGGACACATCCCCACGCATCTGGGCCTCTTCGACGAGGCGGTCCCAGCTTTCCTTTTCCTCATGAAGGAACCAGGATTTCTCCTAGCTACGAGCGATAAGGGACTGGAAAAAAAGATGATGGTCAGAACACAAAAATACATAAATAAAGAAGTGGACAAAAAGCAAGATTAAGAGAATACCCAGCCAGTGGGCACAATGATGTTGCGCAGGGCGCCCTTGGCCTGGGTCAGAGCTTCCAGCACGGCCGAGACCCCTCATTGAGACTCTCCCGCTCTATGCTCTCAGTAGCATCATCGAGCGAGAAGAGTGTCGACGTCGGGACTTGTGGATCTATCCACTGGAGCAGAGGCTAACCCCGCGCGGGTGAGAGGCTGCCTCCCGACGCTAGGGCCAAGGGCGACCCTCCGCTAGTCCTCTCCACCACCGCCACGACGCCCTTGGACCCCTCGGCCGTGTCCCCCTCCGTCCGGCCCATCTCAAGAGCCGTCATTTGGGCCGTCGGAGGTGTGGGTCACGCCACTGCCTCAGGTGCCGCCACAGTGGCGTTCGGTTGTGGCCCACCTACCACAGCTACCACCACCTCTGCCTGCCTTGGTGGGGCCTCGTCCAGCTGCGTTGCCCCCACCGGGGTTGGTGCAACGAGCACGGTCGGAAGCTCCGACCGACCTGTCGTCAACAGCGGCACTGCCTCCATCACCAGTTCTTTAGCAACCTCTGAGGGCGTCCTTCGAGCCCCCGCACCCGCTTGTCCCGTCGAGGGCACGGGTGCCACCGCGGGCGGCGCCTGACCGGCCGATGAGGCAGTAACGCTAGCGCCACTCCCACCCAAAATGGGTGCGATGTCAACCGACAGCCGCCGCCTCGCCTGAATGGCGACGCTCTTCTTGGGTGCCAGTGCCAAAGAGTTCCCCATCTCAGGACACTACAAGAAACAAAAGGCGTAAGTCACACTAAAAACTGAGAAAAATAGAGAAAATAGAGGAGTTGATGACTTACATTGGCATTGTTGGGCATTGGATACGTTTGGAGGATGAACCCCCAAGTCCTTGCTCCGCCTCATTGGGACAGGGCCGTTTTGAGCCTACCCCCTGCTGCCAAGCAGAGGGGCTCACTTCTCTTGCATCCGGGGGCATGGCAGCGGAGCCACCCCCCTCCATCGGCACCTCGGGCACGATGGCGGATCCACCCGCCCTCACTGGCTCTTGGGGCGTGGTGGTAGATCCACCCGCCCCCGCTGGCCCCTCGGGCGTGGTGGTAGATCTGCCCACCCCTGCTAGTTTTGAGGGCGGTCCGACGGTTCGGCCCATCTTCGCTGGCCTCACAAATGCGCTTTCCCCTCCATGAAAGGGGAAAGATCCCAACCCCTGCAAAAGTGAGCAGACACCTATTAGCAGGTCCTCGCTCTCTAGGCCACCACACTTGGTGTCATCAACTACCTCCTCATCATCTTCCTCAATGTCATCATCGTCATCGTCATTGTACGTGTCCCCCCCTCGCTCCCGTGCCCATAGCTTCTGCTGTTTCTTCCTCCTCTCGTCCTCCTTTGCCTTCCTCTACCGCTCAGCGTTAGCGCAGTTGGCCGCCATCATGGACGGGTCCTTTGACAGCAGAGCCAGGTGATCCATAAGGACGAGTTTCTTTGACTGGTCCCCCTATCTCAATATCAGCATCAAGAGGTCAGGATTTCAATTAAAAGGAAGGCACTAGGAAAGAAAACTTACGAAGATGATGTACCCTGGTTCTGGCCACATTGGGGGGGTGCCCCGGCACCGGATACAAAAACTCAAGGACAGCGTCGGCATCGTCCCACAAAGGCTCCATCACCTCCTTGATGTGCTGCGCTACTTCGGAGGGGGAGAGCGCTCCCTCGACGAGCGCCGTCCTGTCGAGTGATGCCCTGGGCGCCATCATGTGTAGGGGAAGCACGCGCCTCATCAACGGCGCCACCCCCTTCATATGGTAGGCACTGATGATGCCCGACCCCTTCAGTCCCCTCTTCTTCAAGATTTGGAGGGTGGTGAGGTGGTCTCAGATCCTCTTCTTGTCCTTCTCTAGGACTCCCCACTTCCTCCATGAGTCCGGGACCTCTTCGATGAGGCACCCGGTGAACTCTGGTAGGGGGGCGGCTGCATCGTTCTTGATGTAGAACCAATGCGAATGCCACCCCTTGTTGGTGGTCGACTGATGCATTGCCAGGTATTTGCCGACCCGGTTGTTGCGAAGTTGGATGCCGGCGCATCCCATCGGCGTGCTTAGCTCCTGCTTCTTCTCCCACTTCTTCAGGAGGATGACGGCGAAGAAGTACCGCCACAGGTCGAAGTGGGGACCGATCCCCAAGAATCCCTCACACATGGCGACAAACGCCGCGATGTGTTGGATTCCATTGGGATTGAGGTGTTGCAGCTCCACCTTGTAGTAGTGCAGTAGTCCTCGAAGGAATTTGTGAGCGGGGATGGTGAACCCGCGCTCATGAAAGTGAGCGAAGGACACGACATAACCGTTGGGCGGTGACAGCGCGTCCTTGTCATCGGGCAGCCACCACTCCTTAGCGGCAGTCCGCGTGCAGAGAAGACAGTGGCAGACGAGGCCCTCCACGCATTGGAGGGTGATATCAGAGCGACACCATGGCTCTATTGGAAGATTGGGGTGGGTGGAAGCGAATTCGACGACGGCTGAGATGTGGATGTGGGGGGCTTAGGTTATTGGCGGCGAAAGTTGCAAATGCGAAGGCAAGGAGGCAAAGTACGAAACCCTGGGGGCAAACCCTTTGGTTTTATAGGGGCAACGGATGCAAGGAAACCAACCATCCACCTGGATCTCCACGCATGCCATGATCTGCCGCAACATCACGCTGTGGGATATACGCATGCAATCCCTATCCTTTCCTGTGGGAAAATCATCGGACGTTTCGCCTCCTGGGCGGACCGGGACTCGTTACGAGTAAAAGGAATATAGATCAAAAGCGCATCTACTGCCCGTCTGGGCCTAGGAGTCCGACGGTTGGCCCATCAATGGGTCCAACAGCCGCTCCAAACAACCCTACAAAGGGTCGAAAGAGCTAGGCCCCGCAAACGGCTAGCGCCTAGGTGCACGAGCGCCACGGGCATACCGGCCCACGATTGAGTCTCAGTAAAGCTTACCCTGGCCGAATCCCCGTGAACGAGATGCCGGGACCCCAATCGAACTATCGAGCTAAACAAACCATCAAAACTCACGACCACACCCGCGAAGGATCCGACCTCGGCAAAAGGGGAATCATCATCCCTAGGGCATGTCGTGGGCGACAAGAGAAAGCCAAGGCCCGCAGAGTCCTCCCTTTTGACACCCACCGGGTGCACTCGCGTGCACCCACTGGCAAGTAAAAAAACTCCAAAGGAGTATTCTACTCCTCCGCAGGCTCGAGGGCTACACCCACCGGGTGCGCTCGTGCGCACCCGCTGGCAAGTTGAAATATCCCCCAGATGATTCTACTTGAATCGCTCGGGGGCTCAAGGGCTACTGTCGGGGACCAAAAGTAGGGTACCCAAAGAAGAGGAGTTGATACCCATCAACTCTAATTCATTAGAACGATCAAGAATGCAATTACATTTCCCAGTAGGTCCCGCCTCGTCCAAACCACCAAGGCTGCGGGCTCCGTTTTGTCCGATGTTCGGGGGCTGGCTCCACCTCGCTCGACGTCTAAGGACAAACTCTGTCTTGCCCGACCCCCGAGGGCTAGCTCCGCCTCGACCGACATCTGAGGGCTGACTCCACCTCGCCCGATGTCTAAGGGTAGGCTCCGCCTCGCACGACATCTAGGGACTGGCTCCGCCTCGCTCGACGTCTGAGGACAAACTCCGTCTCACCCAACACCCGAGAGCTGGCTCCACCTCGCTCGATGTCTATGGGCTGGCTCTGCCTTGCTCGATGTCTAAGGGCTGGCTCTGTCTTGCCCGACGTCCGAGGTTATGCTCTGCCTCGTTCGACGTCTAGGGACTAGCTCCGCCACGCCCGACGTCTGAGGGCTGGCTCCACCTCGCCCGACGTCTGAGGGCTGGCTTCGCCTCGCCTAATGTCTAAGGGCAAACTCCGTCTTGCCCAACATCTAAGGGCTGGCTCCACCTCGCCCGATGTCTGAGGGCAGGCTCTGCTCGCCCGATGTCCGAGGGCAGGCTCTGCCTCGCCCGATGTCTCGGGACTGGTTCCGCCTCGCCCGATGTCTGCACGCTGCTCCTTCATAATTATGCGCAGATAAGGTAGGGCACTCAAGTCAACCACAATACCGAGGACCATACCCTGCATGCCTATAGGAAAGTATCATCATGATGTGACAAGACGGGCACTTTAAGCCCTTCCAGGCATGTTAGAGCCCAAACAGTGTTGTAGGCGCCAACATTTGTCTTACAGTGTTGTGGGCGCTGCCATTTACCCTCGAGCGCGGATCCTGACAAAAGCTCATGACAACCACTACATCCAGGAGGAAACTCGCATCACCTACAGTAACGAATGTGCAGTCTCTGCACTGTCTACTCTCTGTATGGCCGTGGATCAGCACCCTGGTTCGCCGTGCCGCCCGACGGGGCGGGATGGGACATGACAACTTACGGACCACGCCGGGACATGATAGGATCAGCGGACGTGCTCCCAGCATGGGGCTATCCCTGGCACCGCCTGCCATGTCAGCGGGGTTCGCACAGAGGAAAAGGAATACCCGATATCTTTGAAGGACCTCCTTTGCCTCTGGTTTTTCTTCTTTCTCCCATCTATCATCCCTACTCTCCCTTGGCCTATAAAAGGGATGGCAGGGCACCCCACTAAGGGATGGAAAAAACACATCACGCATCACATCACACATAGCTGAGAAGCAACTAAGCTCTCGGCACCCATTTGACCTTTCTATCAGAGACTTGGAACCTGTCCCTCTCTCGCCCATTTGTAACCCCTACTACGAACTTTTCAGTGCTAATAACACGAGCAGCAGCCATGAACTGGACGTAAGGACATTTTGCCCGAAACAGTATAAACCTTGTGTCTTTTAGTACACCATCCGGGTCAGATGCGCAATAACACAAATTTACTCGTTGGTATTTACTCAAGACACTAACAAGTATGTTCTCATCATATACCCCGAAGATGGACTCAAATGAAAATATTCTCTTTGGAGACAACTCTAAGGGGATGTGATTGGTCTCGATAAAGTTGCTATAACCCTTAAGCATTCAATTACAAATGTTTTATATGTTGATTCATTAGGTTACAATTTGTTGTCTGTCTCTCAATTATGCGAGATGGGTTTCAATTATCTCTTTACGGATAAGGGTGTGGAAGTCTTTAGAAGGGAGGATTCCTCTATTGTCTTTATGGGTTATTTAAAGAACAAGCTTTACCTAGTTAATTTCAACAAAAGTAAAGCTAATCTTGAGACTTGTTTAGTGGCAAAATCTAGCATGGGGTGGCTTTGGCATCGCCGACTAGCCCATGTTGGGATGAGGAACTTGGCCAAACTTCAAAAGGAAGAACACATCCTTGGGCTAACAAATGTTCACTTTGATAAAGATATGATATGTAGCGCTTGTCAAGCCGGAAAACAAGTTGGCGTACCTCACCCACCAAAGAGCATCATGACCACGACGCAACCATTGGAGCTCATACACATGGATCTCTTTGGACCGGTCACCTACCTAAGTATCGGGGGTAACAAATATGGTCTTGTTATTATTGATGATTATTGTTGTTTCACTTGGGTATTTTTCTTGTTTGATAAGTGTTAAGTTAGAGACAAAGTGAAGACTTTTGTTAGAAGAGCTCAAAAGGAGTTCAGTCTCCCCATCAAGAAAATGAGAAGCAACAATGGGACCGAATTCAAGAACACCCAAGTTGAGGAGTTTCTTGATGAAGAAGGCATCAAGCATGAGTTCTCAACTCCATACACCCCTCAACAAAATGGTGTAGTAGAGAGGAAGAATTGTACACTAATTGACATGGCAAGGACAATGCTAGATGAGTACAAGACGCCGGACCTCTTCTGGTGTGAAGCCGTCAACACCGCTTGCCATGCCATCAACCGCCTCTACCTACACAAGAAGTTGAAGAAAACTTCATATGAGCTTCTAACCGGTAACAAACCAAAGATGTCCTACTTTAGAGTGTTTGGGTGCAAGTGCTTCATACTTAATAACAAATCCAAAACCTTTAAGTTTGAACCTAAAGTTGATGAAGGTTTTCTTCTTGGTTATGGATCAAATGAGCATGCCTATCGTGTTTTCAACAAAACCTCCGGGAGTGTTAAAATAGCGGTAGATGTGACATTTGATGAATCTAATGGCTCTCAAGTGGAGCAAGTTGATTTGAGTGTTGTAGGAAAGGAGGATCCACCATGTGAAGCAATCAAGCAATTGGCTATTGGTGATATAAGATCACAAGAAAACGAAGTCACTGAAGTGGAGGTTCCTCAAGCTGTTGATGAACCAAGTTTCGCTGACGTACCTGATGCTGAGGGGGAGCCAACCCCTGCTGCAAATCCGTAGAGCGGCAGTGCCACACTCCCTCTAACAGCAGCAGCAAGTCCAACTCTGATTCAAGGACAGAACCTACAACCCGTATTTGAGCAAGAAGACAATGAAGATCCAGAAGATGGACAAGAGGCCATTGATCATCCAAGGCTAAGGCAAACAATACAATGGGATCATCCCGTTGACAACATCTTTGGGAGTCTTCGAAAGAGGGTAACAACTCGTTCACATTTAGCAAAATTTTGTCAATATTACTCGTTTGTTTCCTCTTTGGAGCCTCTTAAGGTAGAACAAGCACTTGGAGACCTAGATTGGGTGATGGCCATGCAAGAAGAGCTCAATAACTTTGAAAGAAACTAAGTGTGGACCTTGGTGGAGAGACCCAACACCAATATCATTAGCACCAAGTGGGTCTTCCGCAACAAGCAAGATGAGAATGGCATGGTGACAAGAAACAAGGCAAGATTGGTTGCTCAAGGTTTCACTCAAGTAAAGGGCTTGGACTTTGAGGAAACATATGCACCGGTGGCAAGACTTGAAGCAATCCGAATGCTTCTAGCCTATGCCGCTCATCACAATTTCAAGCTATATCAAATGGATGTGAAGAGTGCATTACTCAACGGCCCCATTCAAGAACTTGTCTATATTGAGCAACCACCGGATTTTGAAGATCCTAAGTTCCCCAACCATGTTTACAAACTCTAAAAGATGCTCTATGGGCTTAAGCAAGCACCAAGAGCATGGTATAAATGCCTTAAGGAATACTTACTTAAACAAGGTTTTGAAATAGGCAAAGCCGACCCTACCCTTTTCACCCACAAAGTTGGTAAAGATATATTTGTGTGCTAAATACATGTCGATGACATAATATTTTGTAGTACTAATCATTCTTTTTGTGAGGAATTTATTAGGATCATGACCAAGAGATTTGAGATGTCCATGATGGGTGAATTGAAGTTCTTCCTTGGATTTCAAATCAAGCAAGTGAAGGATGGAACTTTTATTAGTCAAACAAAGTACACCCATGATATGCTCAAGAAGTCTGACATGATGAATGCCAAGCCTATCAAAACTCCCATGCCAACCAATGGACATCTTGATCTCAACATTGAAGGGAAAGACGTGGACACCAAGGTATATCGTTCTATGATTGGCTCTCTACTTTATTTGTGCGCATCTAGACCCGATATTATGCTTAGTGTGTGCATGTGTGCTAGATTTCAAGCTAACCCAAAAGAGTGTCACTTGGTGTCCGTGAAGAGAATCTTGCGATATTTAGTACACACTCCTAACCTTGGTTTGTGGTATCCTAAGAGCTCTAAGTTTGATCTACTTGGGTATTTCGATTTCGATTACGCCGGTTGCAAAGTAGATCGAAAAAGCACTTCGGGGACATGTCAATTCCTTGGATGATCCCTAGTGTCTTGGAGTTCTAAAAAGCAAAATTGTGTAGCCCTTTCCACTGCCGAGGCCGAGTATGTTGCAGCTGGTGCATGTTGTGCTCAACTACTTTGGATGAGGCAAACCCTTCAAGATTTTGGATGTCACTTCACAAAAATCCCACTCTTGTGTGACAATGAGAGTGCCATTAAGCTTGCAAACAATCCCGTAAGCCACTCTAGAACCAAGCACATAGATATCCATCATCATTTCTTGAGAGACCACGAAACCAAAGGAGATATCGAAATTCACCATGTGAGCACTGAAAAGCAACTAGTCAATATCTTCACAAAGCCCCTTGATGAGTCAAGGTTTTGTGCTTTGCGTAGTGAGCTAAATATCCTTGATTCTCGTAACATGGTTTGAATATTAGCATGCCTGTATTTGATAAACTAGTATCTAGGCAAAAGAGTTGAAAATTTTCATATTGTGCATGAAAATAATTTATAAAAGGCAACTTATGTATCATGATCAAGGTCTATAATGATTATTTGTTTCTGGTCATGGTATATAGGTGATATGTGTCGACATCTTATACAGAGAGAGACATATAGATTATAGCTAACTCCAACTGTTTTGGGGAGTGCGACAGTGCCGCGCCTACCGTACGACAGTGCCGCTCTGCGGCAGTGCCGGGCTAGGCATTCGACAGTGTCACACTTGGAATCTCAATTCAGATTCGGCCTAAACAGTTTTACTATAGAGCTTATTTATTCTTTATCTTATCCTTAGGTCTGCAGTAACTTTTCTCTCTCTCTCCTCTCACGCCCGCGCCTCTCTCTCCTCTCACACCCGCGCCATCATCGTCGCTTGGTCGTGCGTTGCTGATGTCTAGCAGTGCCACGGTAGCTGATAGACCTCCCTCAATGTTGCTGTCGGATGCTACTGCCCCTGGCCCAAGCAGTTTCTTTCCTCTCCTATCCATTCCTCATTTGAGAAGATGGAGAACAGAGATAATGACCGAAAAGGGAAAAGGAAGATGAATGGGCAAAGAGACAAGGATCCACCTTGCCGTGGTCGAGGGAGGTCAACAGCAGCACGTAGTAGTGCAGCTCCAAGGGGACTTGGTGATAGGGGGAGGCGCAAGCAATACATTGAAGATGAGGAGAGGCTGGAGATGACAGGTCGTACCACTGATGTCAGTCCTGACACCCCACAACATCTCTCTGAGTTTGATGGTAGATACATGAGAGATTTTGAGGGTGAGATCATCATGAGACCTTCAGATGACTTCCGCCAGCATGCAGTTGTCAACTATTCTAAGAGTTGGAAGCTGGTAGAAGAGGCAAGAGGGATCAATCCCTATGCAGTGCGCAAGGATTTGGGCATTGATTATAGATTCTGGAATGAGTTTTGTTCCAACTTTTATGCCACTACCATTCTTGCATCCAAGAAAATCAAGATCATCAAGATGCAGTATATTGATTGGGATGAGATGCAGGAGAAGGAGGAGCCTGAGTTTGACAAGGTAATCAAGATTTGTGATAGGTTCCAGCTTTTAGACATCATGGGTCTCTAGTATAACTGGAATGAGGAGGTCCTTGCATAGTTTCATGCCACATACTTCTATGACCATACCTCTGATAAGATTCACTGGATGACTGATGGTCGGCACTACCGAGTCGACTTTGTCACTTTTAGCTGGATTCTTGGCTTTAGGGAGGAGCACAGAGGTTACACTTACATTCATGATGAGCCTCGAGTTGAGATCCATGACATCAGTTACATGTGGAGAGATAGAAGGATTGCAGATGGCAAGAGGAGTGGTCTACACAGCTTATATTACATCCTCAACAACCTCATCAAAAACACCATCAACCCAAAGGATGGAGCAGCCTCAGATATTAATGGCTATGTGAAAAATGTGTTGGCTAGATTTGCTCTAGGTAGGGACAGGTTTAATATCCCTAGATTCATGTGGACTGAGTTGAGATTTGCAGTGGAGGATGGGAGGAGGGGGCTTCCCTATGCCCTTTACCTAATATTCATGATTGAGAGGGTCACTGGATTTTATTTTCCAAAGGATGGGATGCACACCGTCTACAAAATTGAGAAGACCCAGCCAATTGCAACTACTTAGGGAGCGGGGAGCTCTCATGCTCATGTAGATATCCCTGAGTCTTCCCGCTCTAGGTCTCGCAGAGGAGGCAAGATGAAGAAGTTTAGCAAATGGTTGAAGGCAATCTTTGGCAAGTCCACCTATGCAGCTGACAGAGCGTATGAGACACAGCTTGAGCAGCGTCAGCAGCGTGGATAGGACCTTTCACCACTTCCTCCTATGCCTCCTCCTCCACAGTATGACCTTCCGAGTCTCTCTGACATAGATTCAGATGATGAGGATGATGATGAGGAGGAGGAGGAGCAGATTGGGATAAGACCCTAGAGGGATACCATCAGAGACAGGAGCCGAGGCATTCCACTCGTTCCACTCGCTACACCGCCACTACTCACCGTCAGGGCCGTGCACGTATTGACTCCAACGACGATGATGGTGATGGTGGTGCCGGGACTGCTGTAGGAGGTGATGATATTGATTGGATGGACATTCAGGGTGATGAGGAGTAGGTGTTGATCTTTCTTCTTTTCTTCTCTTTTTGGAGCTTTATGCCAAAGGGGTAGAAAATTAGAGGGGTCAACTTTTCGACGCCATGGTCAGCAGCTGCGCTTCATGTCCTACTCGATGGCTCTAAATTATGAAATAATGCCACTATTTGACTTTTTGTGTGGGATATGGACATATATTAATCTATGCTGTTGCTTGTGATACAATTGTGCTAGAATGTATATCTTTATATGTATCACATGCTGAGTGGCGTCTGTTCTGATCTGTGTTTTTACAGCAAGTGCGGCTGTGCCGCACCCAGCTGCAACAGCAAACCATGTTGTGCATAAACTGTCATTTGCATCACGTTTTACATACCTGACACGGTATGCAGCACCCCACAGGAGCATGGATGTAGGGGGAGCCCCATCACTTTCGCTAAAATATGAATCTTGGCTTTTTATGCCAATTTGAGAATTCAATTCTTTATTCGCATACTTAGGTGGAGGCTCTATACTCATGGCTAGAAAGTCTCAGTATTTATTTTATATCTTTTGTAACCTCTAATTGGATTGTCATTAATCACCAAAAAGGGGGAGATTGAAAGTGCAATCAAGCCTTATTTATGGGTTTTGGTGATAATGACTACGCAATTAGAGAACTAATGAGGTTTATCGAGATGACAAGTAGAGAATTTATATTCGAGGATGCTACATGGAACAGAGGAGCCTCCAATTATAAATGTAGATGGCATCAAACTCAAAGGAGGTTTAAATTCTTTTATATATTAAATTTGAGTATAGGAAAAGCCGTACTATAAAGGAGGGCACAATGCTTAGGCTAATATGTGATACCAAGTGCTCAAACAACCACAAGCATCCTCAGATTCACAGCCAAGACTGTCTGCACTTCACTATTACCCTTGCTATCTTGCGTGGTGCGAGCTCCGTCTCGCCCGACCCCTTGGGTGCTGGATCCGGCTCGCCCGACCCCTTGGTCGCGGGCTCCGGTTCACCCGACTCTTTGGTCACAGGCTCCAGTTCGCTTGACCCTTTGGTCACTGGCTCCAGTTCGCCCAACCCCATGGTTGTGGTTCCGGTTGGCCCGACCCATTGGTCGCGGGCTCTGGCTCTCCCGACCTCTTGGTCGCGAGCTCCGGCTCGTCCGACCCCTTGGTCGCGGGCTCCGTCTCACCTGACCTCGAGGCCGCGGGCTTCGTCTCGTCTGACCCCTTGGGTGCGGTGTCCGTTGCGGGCTGGGGGTATATATACCTTTCCCTTTCCTCGCCAACAGCTATTTGCGATTTGAAGTGACCGTTGAGGACTGGGGGTATATATATACCTTTTTCTTTCCTTTCCAACGATAACCAACCTAGGCTCTCCTCTTCCTCACTTCAGCATGCCCAAAATAGAGCAGGGGCTCTCTCTCTCACTTCATTGTTGACTTAAAGCCCCCAAGCAAATCCATTAATTTCCCATCAATCCTTGGGGGATAAGGGTCCAAAAACTCGATTCGAGAGCAGCTCCATTGATTCCCAAACTCTAAAGAGCACTTAGTTCACGTTTTAACCGGTGGTTGTGTTTGTTACTCTTGGAGCTTGGCTCCTAGCCGGCTAGAGCGTCGTCCGCGGAGCTTGCCAACTTGTGTGGCAGCCCCGGAAGATTTGTAACCATCTCTTGAAGCTAGTAAACTCACCCTTCATCTCAAGAGTTAAGTCTCTTGACTTGAGAACGAGGAAGGGCTGGAAAGGTCTAAGCCTTAGTGGCTAACCACAACAACGTGGAGGTAGGCAAGCCTTGGTGGCGAGCCGAACCACGGGATAAATCAATGTATCACTTGTGTTTGATTTACATTATTTACATGACATATTGTTGATTGAGGTGATTTCTAGAGTTTGAGACTAATCTACTTGTGTGTGGTGTTCTCACCACTTTAAGCTATCGATCTGTGATCTACTACCCTGCAGGAAGCTAAGAAATTTACCCTATCTAAATTTCATTGGGTAGATTTTGAACTGTGAACTAATCTCGCCTGCAAGTGCGGCAGTGCCGCGCTCACAGAGCGGTTGTGCCGCGGGTGAATTTGACTTGGGTTTGAGTTGATTTTTTTACAGGTCTATTCACCCCCATCTAGCGTACCAGTGATCCTACACGTCGGCTCCGGCTCCTCTGACACACAGTGTCTGCACAGCGCCAAAGCCGGAGCCAACAAGAGCTTGGCCAAATGGGCCCTTAAATGATGTGTTGAGGTACATAATAGAGGATGTTTGCTACATGGACTACGTCATTGCACATGGTGGAAAGAGACTAAGAGAAGTGGGTGTGCTCTAGTTTGTAATCATTTGAGAGTGTAAGAGATTAAAAGTAATGAGAATTTGGTTTGTAATGACTCCATTATCTCTACCTATTAAGTTTGAGCTTTCTAGTTATATTTATATATGATGTATTCTATCTTGAGAGAAATGTGATGGCAATGCGAATTCTTTGGTGAGCTGCTGAATGTGGTATTTGATCGACAATAGCACTCAATAATTCACTGTCGGGTGTGCACTCATCCAGCAGTGGTGCCACGGCACTGATACTCACCATATCACTGTCGGTTGATGAGTCAACCAAGCAGTGTTATTATGCCTATTATTATCGTCGGGTCGTCAAGCCGGCAGTGATAGGACATCCTTATCACTGCCGATTAACCTCTGCCGCACCCTGACATGAATTTCGGTATTGAGGGGGTTTCGACCCGGCAGTGATTATATCAGTGTAATGATTGTACTTTGAAATTAGATGGACTATATCTAGAAGTACACTTGTTTTAAGACAAATTTTAAACATAAGAAGTGTGCTTATTTAAGGACAGAAGAGTAGACTTGCAGTGGCACGTATGGCGAAAGCGCGCCGGCCCGAACGTCGTCGCTGACAGAGGCCGCCGCCGGTGGCATGCATCGAGCTAGCGATTCGATTAGGTCGTGTGGGGTGCATGTGCGATATTGATGATCACATACAACGCGCACGACCGGGCATCTCTAGTACTACGTAACGTAACGTTTGCATTGGTGATGTGTGAGGTGTGGTCTCGCCGTCTAGCTAGCTAGCCGTAGGCCGTAGCTAAAGCCCATAGGTGTCCGGCCTGCTCTGGTCTTTGATGCGGTTCTCAGTTGGCAATGGCAACGCAAGGTCGTCACTTGGACCACCTTCGAACTGTAGGTCGTTAATTGTTCCCTTAATTGTGTGGTTAATGGGACATATACCCCAGCTGCCGTTTCTGGTCAGAGCTATAGTAGCGATGGATCCCATCGGGACCGAATGACCGATTCGAAGCTAACGTTTCGGTATGCATCAAGTGAACTGGAAAAGCGCGTTTACGTTTCTGAATTCTGTTTATAGATGTTATAGATGCTGATGTATTCTTCTATAATCTTACTTAAAATATGATGGTTTCTAGAAGTATTCAAGTGAACTGGAAAAGGGTGTTTCCGCTTCTGAATTCTGTTCTCGACAGATGGGACGCGTAGGTACTGCTACTGGAGACAATGCAAGTTGATCAAATTCTCAAACGGTGTCCAGCTCGTTTCAACGGTTCATGTTATATTAACTAGATATATTTCCATGCGAGCTCCATATAGTAATTTTTGCCTTGAAGTTATTGTTATCCTCGACAGAAGTTTTGGAACGCAGGGACTAAGCCGCAAAGGAGGACATTTATTGATCTTGAATTCGTCGGATGAATGTTACGTCAGGTCTGTTGCCGCACTTGCGCTGACTTATTACTTTCATCTGGCTGCTAAGGTGCTAATCCATCCCTGTTGGAGCTGTTCTCCAAATGCAACGATCATTTTCATCATAGAGGGAAAACAGTCAACGCGGGAATTTATTACGAGGTCGGCACCACGCGTCAGCTTGTTGCCCCACACGCACGAGCAAGTCCGCGGCATATGGCACGGACCACGGATGAATGGGATGCTTTGGCCTCGATCGTAACCCTTGACGATGGCTACGTTGCGCCGAACACAGCAGGGCCATGCAATGCAACAGCGATCGCGCGTCTCCTTTATTTTATTTTTATGACACTGTATTTCAGACCTCTGTTGTTAACTGGTGTGTTAGCATGGCTGCCACTGAAGTTCGTACACTTTTGCCGTTGACATGCATGAATCCATGCATCACGCGATCGGAAAAGGAGCAAAACACGGGCCACGACCAGGTAGATTCTAGTACTGAGTCTGTGGTAGTACTCTCGGCAGCTGTCGACTAACTAGCTAGGTAGGCGACCAGCAGCCTATTTGGCTCGATATGCATGCATGCAGCCTAGCTAAACACCGCTCTGATCCGTGGAAGCATGCAGGTCTGCATGTGGCACCATCAAGCTACTAGCTAGCTCGATAGCAAGTGGCGAGCAAGCTAGCCTGCTAACTGGATGAATCACAGGTCCGTTTCCTGGTTTAATTTGCCACCTATACAGAAGAAGATGCTAGAAAACGAAGTGATGGATCGAGGGCAGACATGAAAGTGCCATGGCGTCATGGGTGGCCGCAATGTCAGAACTCAGAACCCAAGCTGGCTGTCCCAGCTCCCAGCTACATTCCGAGGCTTGGCACTGTACCCACCCTCCTCAGGTCCGCATCAATGGAGAAAACCGTGGGAAGCTTAAGGCGCTGATGGGTTTCTACGGATACTCCATCGAATGTTTAGACACATGTATAGAGTATTAAATATTGACTAATTACACAATTTACGACTAATTTATGAGACAAATCTTTTAAGCCTAATTAGTCCATGATTTGACAACGTGGTGCTACAGTAAACATACGTTAATGACAGGTTAATTAGGCTTAAAAATCATCTCACAAATTAGCCTCCGTCTATGTAATTGATTTTAGAATAAAGTGCACCAGCGGTCCCTAAACTTGTACCGTTGTGTCATCCCGGTCCCTAAACTCGCAAATCGACCGTTTAGACCCTCAAACTTGTTCATATGTGTCATCTCGGTCCCTAAACTTGTTCGGCTGTGTCATCCCGGTCCCTAAACTTGCAAATCGACTGTTTAGGTCCACAAACTTGTTCAGCTGTGTCATCCCGGTCCCTAAACTTGGTTTTAAGTCTCATCTGGATCAAAACAGGGTGATCTAAAAATTTTATATCAAAAAATAATTCATAACTTTTTCATATGAACTCGAAGACAAACTTTATATCAAAATTGAAGCCCTCGACGCGATCTACGATTTTGTAGTTGAAAAGTTTTTGAATTAAAACTGTTTAGGGTCCCAAAATATTATTGCATGTTTATAGATTTTAAATTTTGAAATTTAAAATTAAATTTTGGGACACTAAATGACTTCCAACAACAAACTTTTCAACTACAAAGTTGTAGATCGTATTGAGAACTATAACTTTCATATAGACCATATCAATATCCAAGATTGTTTGATAATTTTAAATTTCAAATTTCAAAATCCAATCTTGGATATTGATATCTTGGATTTTGAAATTTGAAATTTAAAATTTAAAATTATCAAACAATATTGGATATTGATATGGTCTATATGAAAGTTACAGTTCTCAATACGATCTACAACTTTGTGGTTGAAAAGTTTTTGTTTGAAGTCATTTAATATCTCAAAATTTAATTTTAAATTTCAAAATCTATAAAAATACAATAATATTTTGGGACCCTAAACAGTTTTAATTCAAAAACTTTTCAACTATAAAGTCGTAGATCGCATCGAGGGCTTCAATTTTGATATAAAGTTTGTCTTTATTCGAGTTCATATGAAAAAGTTATGAATTATTTTTTGATATAAAGTTTTTAGATCACCCTGTTTTGACCCAGATGAGATTCAAAACCAAGTTTAAGGACCGGGATGACACAACTGAACAAGTTTGAGAATCTAAACGGTCGATTTGAAAGTTTAGGGACTGGGATGACACAGCCGAATAAGTTTAGGGACCAAGATGACACAGATAAATAAGTTTGAGAACCTAAATGGTCGATTTGCGAGTTTAGGGACCGGTATGACACAGCGGTACAAGTTTAAGGACTGCTGATGCACTTTACTCTTGATTTTATAATTAATATATATTTAATACTCTTTATTAATATCTAAACATTTAATGTGATATAAGTTTTAGGAGCTACTAAAGAACCATACACACTCAGCCTAAGCGCAGCGGGCCAGATCAATTCGCGCATCCAGGCCACGTACACGTCCCGATGTCGATGGGCAAAACCTGTGGCGCAGAAGCCCCCTGCCGGCAATGGGATTCCTGCGACGGCGACGCGCAGCCTATTCGATTGCCTGGTTTGTAAAGAAGTACTGCTGGCTGGTTTGTATAATAAAAAAAATTATTCTAACTAAAAATTTATGATCGTTTATGATAGACCATAGCCAAATGGCGGGAGCCGGGAGCCGGGAGCCAGTCAGCCAGCGCAGCGTTGAGCCCGCCGGCCGGGCTTGGGGGTTGGGACAGCGCTGCGTGCATGCACAGGGTCCGGTTTTGGAGCCGGGGTGGGTGGTGGTGGTGGGGGGGGGGGAGAGGAAGGCGGCAGGCGCGTACGTTGAACTGACGGGTCGGGCGCGGGGTGGGGGAAAAGCTGGAAAGGGACGTGACGCGCGGCGACCGCGGCCGCACGCCGTGCGCGGGCGCCCATCTCCCGCAGCCCTCCCGCGCGCGGACACGGCACCGGCAGGACGCGATCGGCAGGGGCGCCGTGGCCGGGGGCAGGGCAGCCGGGGCGTGCGTCCATACCGATCGAGTAGTTGGGGGCGCAGCGCACTGGGGCATGCAGAGCGGCCGTGCCCGTGTTGCCGTGCCCGATCCCGATGAATGGATCCATCGATCGATCTGTACGCTTCAGCTAAGGTAGCTAGCTTGCTTGCTTGCTACAGGAGCAGGGAGATGTGTCGGGCCGGATGAGATAAGATCTGTCTGCCCGGGCTGGGATCTTGCCAAGGCGAAGAAGGCCCGGCCCCGATCGAGCGGGGTTTCTCTGCAGTCCGTCGTCAGAGACGCATGCCTGCTCGGTGCGTTCGTGCGCGAGGCCGCCGACGCCGAGTGGTATGGCGGCATGTGCCACGGCAGAGCGCACTTGGACTTTGGCTTTGCAACGCCTCCTGCTCCTGGGCACTGGCCCGACCCCGACCCGACGCTTGTGGTCCACACCTTGCGGCATACCCCTACCAATCAATGCACCTCGGCTATCAGCTAGCTAGCTCGGTGAAGTATTACTGTTGCTATACTCCCCGGATCAATCTAGTACTGGTAGTAATAACAGCAGTCGGATGGATAGATCATCATCCCCCGATGCTGGTAAGATTTTTGTCTGCTTATCAATAGCACACTCCAGACTCCAGTTACTAGCAGCTAGAGCTAGACTTGAGCCAGCTTGTTTCTACTGCATGTTTACTTCCCAAAATTTTGCAAATTTTTTCAAGATTTTTTCGTCACATCAGATTTTTGGACGTATACATAAAGCATTAAATATAAATAAAAAATAAAACTAATTATACAGTTTAGACGAAATTCACGAGACAAATCTTTTAAGTCTAATTAGATTATAATTGAACACTAATTACCAAATAACAATGAAAATGCTTACAGTACCATTTTCCAAAAATTTCTTAACTAAACAACGCCCTAGTGAGAGAGTGCGTGTGTGTGCAGCGTCGTCCGCCCCGGGCGGGACCATGCGTACGTGACAGCGACAGCAGCTGCTCGCCTCCGGCGAGCCTAACCGGCATGGTGACACGCGCAGGACACCTGCCAGCCGGGCCGTACCGCGAGTAGTAGTAATTAGCACGAGTTGCGATCGCAGGATCAGCGTGCATAAATGGCGGGGATTTGCACGCATGCATGGTGCACTGAACCACCATAAAACACCCCCACTTTTCAGATCCGGACCGACTCGTTCTGGTTGGACAAACAGGCGCAATGATTGTACTTTTGCTAGGCCAAACGTTTTCGGAGCAGGATAGAAAACAAGCACGATACACACGCATGGTACGAAGAACAAATTTATACTAGGTCGATCGTTGGTGAGTACGAAGAACAAATTTATACTAGTATATATATATATATATATATATATATATATATATATATATATATATATATATATATATATATATATATATATATATATAAATGCATATATGATCGATTCAGGCTACCTTCTCCTGTCTCAGAAATGCAATGATCGATTCAGCTACTGCTCTGGCTGAGAATCAAAATATATATATATATATATATATATATATATATATATATATATATATATATATATATATATATATATATATATTTATGATACTGGCGACTGACAACAACCCGATCATTTCCATATGACTTTTCAGACCGGTCATCGAGAATATCTTGCTTCCCCAGCGTTTCCGCCCCCAAAACAATACCATGTTGCAAAGATTTGGCACAAGTGACAAGATCCCTTAACAACCTTGCTTTGACACGATTACAGGAGTGAGCTTTGGCATTATGACGCTCTGCCGCCACGCGATCTCACCAAACAACCACTCCCTCCCGCCCGGCCCCAATGGACGAGCGAGGGCGATGGATTAGGCGATTTCTTGTACGTACTTGCGTGGACGACGTCAGAGACTTGGGACGAGGAATCAGAGGACCGGAAAATCATAGCATTATTCAGCCTGTTCGGTTGGCTGGTTCGTTTTGTTGCTGGTTCGTGAAGAAGTACTACTGTGCTGGTGTGTGTGAAAGAAAAATACTGTTCTGATTGAAAATTTACGATCGTTTACGACAAGCCACATCCAAACGAACAGACTGATTAGTGTACTTGCCTTCATTAATCAACACGTAATCTAAGTACTACCACTACCAGTTTGTCTTATTAGGTGAGCTAAGACTATATTGTAATGGCGTAGTCCATATGTCCACATTGTTCACCGCACGTAGCCGCCCCGGCTCGATGGATCTGGGGGGTCACTCTTCTTCCGATGCTCCCATCACCACAGATCGCGCGACGTGTGTCAAGATGCGAGGCCTCAGGCCTCAGCCCTCAGCTCCCTGCAGGTGGGTGCACTGCATCTGCATGTACCTGAACTGTCGCAACCGCGGATCGGTTGGGCTGGTGGAGCTGTAGCGTGGGAGTCCGCACTTACTATACGCGCGGTTCTTGGACAGGTCGCCGTCGTCGTCGTCTGAGCTACCGTTCCAGTTGCCACTTGCCACAGCCTCCGGTTTCCCCAAAACCGCCAGTCGCCGGTCGATCGAGGAACGACACGATCAAACACCGCCGCGTGCTAGCTTGCCGTCCCTGTCGACCCGCCGCCGTCGGTTGCTTGCACCGGCGGGTCGGTCGAGCTCATCGGCAGGATCGATCATCGACCCGTCCATCCATATCCGCGCGCGTGCCGTGCAGATTTCACACTGTTGGGCAGTGAAACTTTGAGATCGGCCGTGCAGTGCCTCGATTAATTACAACCAGCGATCGATCATGTGGGTTATTATGTGCTCCCGCGCGTGATGAGCAGCACATTAGGCCGCCCTTTCTTTGTCTGCATCTGCGATATCCACCGGCGGCGGTGGTGTTCAATTAAAAACGAGGATCTGCCGGATCTCCAACCATGCTGCCCGCTGCGGCCGCTGCGCCTGTGAGGCTGCGTGACTGTGAAGGATCTGACCTCCGGATGCCAACATATTTTGCTTGTCGTATACGGAGTTCTAATCAACTGTCACCATGCAAAATTAAAGCGTGGCTTCAGCTAGCCCTAGATTTTGTTTAGTGCTATATATACTTTTCTAGAGTATAAATAAACGGGCAAATGTAGCCCTAAATAAAAAATAATTAATAAACGAAGCAAATATTTTTTTATCCATGCATGATAAACAATTGTAACCGCACAAGTTAAGTTGGAAGAAACCTGCTAAAAGAGGACCACTAATCAAATGTGGATCATCAGAGCAGTAACATTTATGCAACAGTGTAACATCAATGTAACAGGGAAGCAGAATCATATATATAGCGCAATGACCAAGATAACGCATAATTGAATTGCCACCCATCGATCGCAATCAGTGTCTTAATTTCCAGACGCAACCTTTATCTGCCAGACTACATAAAATAGGCGGGTCCACATCTTGCACAACATTGTATATAGCACATCCTATCAAATAAATTCACAGAACAAGCATACAATAAAAGATATACACATATATTGTCGGGTTCATAAACCCATGGTCCCTCGGGGACAGGCTTCGACGCCCGGTCTCGGCCCAGGAGAACAACTTGTAGCTTATGGGCCGGCCCGGGAAGTCTAAAAAACAACGGGGCGGAGGGACAGACCGGTCGTCGTCCGGAAGGTCCACCGAAAAAACGAACGCCCGCTCGACAACTTCTTTGGCTCACCTCTCCGACCGGAGCGCTCGCCTCGGGCGCTGGCCGCCTCCGGGCGGACTCTCCGATCGGAAGGCCTGGCCCAAAACGTGCTTCCTACTCCGACCCCGCGTCTCCGACCGGAGACTCGTAGGAAGCCTGCTTACCGCTCTTCTCCGACTAGCACGGCCAGTACCGACTGGAGCCATCCGACCGGGGACTCCCGCTCGGAAGGAATCAGGGGCGAACGGATAAAGCAGCGCACAAAGTCAAAACACGGTACCACGACCACACCATGTACGCCTGCGGAAACAGTGCTCCACAACCGACCTGACACAAACGGTATGGGAGGTACCGACATTTGTGTCTACAATATTGTAGGCGCCGACATTTAGGTCTATAGTATTGTAGGCGCCGCTGGGGCTCCCGTATGGCAAAAAGGCCCCCCACATGCCTCTGGGCATCGATAGTGGGCACCAGGATTCACCATGCCTGGTACACGTGGTGGGGCTCCTCATATACTAACAGCATTTCACAGGTACCGACATCCACCCTTCCTGAAGAAGCCAACGCAACCCCCCATGTGCACCTGACGTTCTACAGCGACATCAACAGTGTTATGCGTGTCAACCATCATCACTACCCTCATTCGGCGTGTGGGCAACAAGACTTAGAAACATCCGTACTCTCTCCCTCTCACCTGTAAAGCCATCCCCTTTATCTATAAAAGGGGATGCGCTCCCTCCAACAAAGGAGATCGATTTCCTAGAAGTCCACTTCTTCAAGCTCAGGCTCACTAGATCGATAGCTCAGAAACCCCTCAAACACACGCTTGAACACCTAGCTCCTAGCAGAGTTCCAGTCGTCCTCGGCCCTTCCGGTCGGACCCAACCGGGCCTCTCGTACACCCCTCCTTTCTCCTTCTCGTTTGTAACCCCACTATAGACTTCGAGCACCTGGGCTCAGGAATAAAGTCACCAACAGACCCACACTGGACGTTGGGCACGTTGTCTGAACCAGTCTAAATCCTGTGTCATTGAGTGTTAGGCCACCTCCGATCACAACGTATAGCAAAACTATAAATATTCACTAGTTGGTCACTTTCTGTACTGACAGTTGGCGCCGTCCGTGGGGAAGACGTTGTACGTTCAACACTTTTTTATCATCGGATGGCCCATTTTTCTGCCAACCCCACCGTGGCGGGCTCGGGCGATACGATTCGCCTCGGCTCACTGGAGTATCCCGCACTCTCGCCTGCGGGGATGCGGGTTCCACTTGTTTTCGAGCCATCCCAGGCCTTCCTCTTCGGAAGCCTGGACTTCGTCGCCGACTGGCTCGGTGTACTCCACCTCCATGAGGAGACTCGCGACCCGGCACCCGTCGGAGAGACATTCTCCATCGACTCCGGGACGCGCGACCTCAACGGCGCGGCATCTACGCTTCATTCCGAGCAAACTCTCCGCTCAAACCCTGTTGTAAGTAATATGTGTACCTTTATTCGCCCTTTATTTACTACCTCCCGCCAATCGTCCGGAGGGACCGCACCACCCACGACACGAACACCGTACGTTCGGTTCCCCTACGGCCTCGCGTCCTCCGTGGACGCTTACGCTCGGGGGCTCCGAAGAACGCTGGCGCCATCCCCCCTCACATCCGAATTCGTAGGAATGGCAGGCTCCGCTCCTGCCGCCTCCCACGAACTCCCAGATAATGAGGGTGAGAGCGATGGTTCCAGCATCGGCGATGTGGCGTCCCACCACCATCCATCCTGGGAATGCGCCATGGCGGATCATCCAGCACAACCGCCGGTGGTTGCCGAGTCCGCGCAAACTCACACCCCTCCGGACACACGTGCGGAGGCCCTTGTGTCTACGCAAGCGCACGCCGAGGAACTACGACAACGATGATAGAACCCGCCACCTGCGCTGGCGCACGATCACCACGGCATGTTGCACCCCATGCGCATGGCCCGGCGGGCGGTGCCTAGGGACGCGCTCAACAGGTCCAGCGTGACATTTTGAACGAGGGAACCGACGTCCCGCAATTCGCCCGAGCCGGCCAGAACATCGCTACCTCAGCAATGCTCCTGCGCGATGTTCCCGAGCCCATCGACCCCCAGGAACGAGCCATCTACCGGAACCTCCGGGTTCTAGTAGAGGCCGCCACCGTCCAGCAGGCGGAAAGCTCCGCGTCGTGACTCCGACCCGCGCCCTCTCTCTCCACGGGGGGGACGGGGATGCACCAACCGGATTGCTCAGTGCACTCGCCGCCACAGCCATCAGGCTCAGCTCGAGGTGTGGCAGCCGCGCCGCGGCCCGACCGGGCGCCTGCTCCACACCGACCGCCGGCACACGAGCGGCCCGACCTGCACCAGGACGCCCGTAGCGTCATCAGCGACCGGCATTGGGCCCGACGCGGCAACAACGACCGCGACACGGTGGCGGGCGACACAGATCTCGGTCAAACCATTGAGGGAAGCGGTGAAACACACCCTAGGCGCGGTCGCCGGCCGGACGACCAGAGCCCCAGCCCTGAGGGTCCGGGGCCATAGGCCTTCAGCCGGCGCATGCATCCGGAGGGCACCGTTCCCACAGCGTTCCGACCTCCCTCCAACATCACCAAATACACCAGGGAGACAAACCCAGGCATTTGGCTCGAAGACTTCCGGCTCGCCTGTCGAGCCGGGGGAGTGGACGATGACTATTTCATCATCCAATACCTTCCCATTTGCATGGGGGAACATGTTCGGGCATGGCTTGGATTCCTTCCACATGACAGCATCCGCGACTGGACGGACCTCAGGAGGGTCTTCGTCGGGAATTTCTAGGGGACGTACGTCCGCCCGGGAAACTCCTGGGACCTCAAGAGTTGTCAGTAGGAGCCCAGCGAGTCCCTGCGGGATTACATCCGTAGGTTCTCTCAACGATGCAATTCCCTCCCTGAGGTCATTGACGTGGACGTCATCAGCGCATTCCTTTCTGGGACTAACTGCGAGTCCCTGATCCACAAGCTTGGATGCCTAAAAACCCGCACCACCCGCGATCTGCTCGACGTTGCCACCAACCACGCCTCCGGTGAGGAGGCAGTCGGAGCGGTCTTCAACGGAGGCCGGGACCAAGGCAAGCCCAAGCGCGCGGATCTAGATGAAGGCCCCTCCACTCAAAGGGGCAAGAAGAACAAGAAGGATCGGCGCCGATCAGACAACGCCATGCTGGTCGTCGCGGCCGATAGCACGCCCAGGCAGCCCCAACAGGGACTACCTGACCACTTCAACAAACTCATGGATGGTCCATGCCCCAACCACGCCTACCCTGTCAAACACCTCTACAAGGAGTGCGAGCTCCTCAAACGCTTCCTCCAACAGGCCGGCGGGTCAAAGGAGGGAGACGGCGAGGACCCGGCAGCCAAGAGAGGAGGCACGGTAGGCAAGGATGGAGACGGTTTCACCGAGCCCGAGGAGCGCATCATGATCTTTGGAGGGTCCAATGCCATTTGGACTAAATGCCAGCATAAGGTATGCTACAGGGAGGCGTGCGCCGTTGAGACGGCCGTCCCCTCCTTCCTCCGCTGGTCGGCATCCCCGATCACCTTTGATCAGAGGGACCATCCCTCCTACGTCACGAGACCAGGACGCTACCCGCTCAGTTGTCGACCCCATCGTCCTCAAGAAGCGCCTCACCAAGGTGCTGATGGACGGAGGGATCAGCCTCAACATCCTGTACATCGACACCCTCGATGTCATGCGCATCCCCCGGTCGAAGCTCCGCCCGGCGGGCTCCCCTTCCACGGGGTGATCCCGGGAGCACAGGCATACCCGCTCGGACAGATCGATCTGCCCGTCACGTTCGGCAGCTGGGCCAACTTCCGCTCGGAGGTCCTCACCTTCGAGGTGGTGGACTTTCCAGGGTCCTACCACGCCATCTTGGGACGGCCATGCTACGCAAGGTTCATGGCCATTCCCAACTACACCTACCTCAAGCTAAAGATGCCGGGGCCAAACGGCGTATTCACCGTAAGTAGCGCCTTCTCGCACGCCTTCGCGTGCGACCGCGAGCACTACGAGCTCGCCACCACGGTTGTCAACTCATCCGAGCTCCCGAGGCTCGGGGAGTCATCAACCCTAGCAGTCCCAGACTACAGCAAACTGGCCTCCTCGATGGCCTTCCGCCCGCTCGAGGAAACCAAGGCAATGGGTGTCGACCCCGCTGATCCAGCCAAAATGGTACGAAACAGGACCCAGCTCCCGGCAAAATAGGAATGCGAGCTCATCGACTTCCTGTGCGACAATCGCGATGTCTTCGCATGGCAGCCCTCTGACATGTCGAGGATACCGTGGGAGGTCGCTGAGCATGCACTATGCCTTATCCCGGGCTCAAAGCCCACCAAGCAACACCTGCGTCGTTTCGACGACGAGAGACGTAGGGCCATAGGTGAAGAGATCACCAAGTTCCTGACAGTCGGATTCATCAGGGAGATTTTCCACTCCGACTGGCTCGCTAATCCCGTCCTTGTCAGAAAAAAGATGGGGAAGTGGAGAATGTGCATCGATTATACTGGACTTAATAAAGCGTGCCCAAAGGATCACTTTCCTTTACCACACATAGACCAGATAATTGACTCCACCTCGGGTTGCGAGATCCTCTCCTTTCTGGATGCCTACTCCGGCTATCACCAGATCGTAATGAAAGATTCTGATCAGCTCGTGACCTCATTTATCACCCCATATGGTTCATACTGCTACATGACCATGCCTTTCGGTCTGAAGAATGCTAGTGCCACCTACCAAAGGTGCATGCAGCAATGCTTCACCGACCAAATCGACCCACCTGATCAGGCTGAACGGCCAAAACCAACAATCGCTGTCTATGTTGATGACATAGTGGTCAAAATGGCTCGAGCTTGCGACCTGATCGCAGACTTGGCCACAACGTTCGCGAACCTCCGAAGGTTCAACATCAAGCTGAATCCCGAAAAATGCGTTTTCGGGGTTCCAAAGGGGAAGCTGCTTGGATACATCGTATCCAAGCGTGGCATCGAGGCCAACCCAAAAAGATCGCAGCCATCTCCAACATGGGCCCCATACACAACGTAAAAGGCATACAAAGGCTCACCGGCTGCCTGGCGGCTCTTAGTCGCTTCATCTCCCGGCTTGGCGAACGGGGGATGCCTCTCTATAAGCTCCTCAAAAAGACGGACGCCTTCGTCTGGACTGAGGAAGCCCAGCAGGTCCTCGAAAGCCTCAAAACATCCCTGACGTCAGCCCCAATCCTCGTCGCTCCCGAACGGGGAGAACCCCTCCTCCTCTACATCGCGGCAAGCAACCATGTGGTGAGTGCCGCCCTGGTCATCGAAAGGTAGGAACTGGGACACCAGCTCAAGGTACAGCGACCCGTATACTTCATCGGAGAAGTACTTACCGACCCCAAGGTCCGGTATCCCCAGGTGTAGAAACTCCTATACGCCGTGCTAATGGCCACTAGGAAGCTCCTACACTACTTCACCGACCACGAGGTCACAGTCGTCACTTCAAACCCACTCGGAGACATCATCCGCAACCGCGACACCGCGGGACGAATCTCTAAGTGGGCCCTTGAACTCATGGGCCATGACATCAGGTATACCCCCCGCACCGCAATTAAGTCCCAGGCTCTCGCGGACTTTGTCGCCGAGTGGACGGAGGTCCAGCTCCCGACCCCGGACGTCTCCCATGAGTACTGGACAATGTACTTCGACGGGTCCGTAATGGCCCCAGGCTCGGGGGCTGGAGTGGTTCTTATCTCCCCAGACGGGAGTAGGCTCCGCTACGCCATCCGCCTCCACTTCTTAGCTTCAAACAATGCCGCGGAATACGAGGCACTTATCAACGGACTACGCATCGCCATCGAGCTCGGGGCTACGCGACTCTATGTTCGCGGCGACTCGGAGCTAGTCGTTGATCAGGTCATGAAGGAGTTCTCCTGCAAAAGCCCCCTCATGACAGCATACTGCCAAGAGGTGTGCAAGCTTGAGGACAAATTCCAGGGAATCAAACTGCATCACGTCCCTCGAAGGGACAACGACGACGCCGATTTCCTCGCAAAACTAGCCGCCAGGTAGGATCCATCCCCGAGCGGAGTCTTCATCAACGACGTCCACAAGCCATCCGCCCGCATCTCAGAAGGTCCAGACCAGACATGCCCCAATGGCCAGCCGGTGCTCGGGGGCTCCGACCCCGACGCCAAACCGGCGCTCGGGGGCTCCGATCCTGGTACCTCTATGACGACGTCACCCACGGACGTCGCCGTATTGGCACTCGATCAGACCGACTGGCGAGCACCGCTGCTCGTCTACCTCCTCGAGGAGGTTCTCCCACCTGAAAGAACTGAAGCCCGACAAATCGCTCGACGCGCCAAGGCCTTCGTCACGCTCGGTAGCGAACTCTACAAACGGAGTCCGTCAGGAGTGCTCATGAAGTGCGTCCTCGCCAGCCGGGGAAAGCAGATCCTCCTCGAGGTCCATGCCGGGATCTGCGGGCATCATGCGGTCCCAAGGTCTCTGGTCGAAAAAACCTTTCATCAAGGTTTCTACTGGCCCACCGCGCTACGAGACACAGAGGAGATCATCCGTAGGTGCGAAGGATGACAGTTCTATGCTCGACAAACCCATTTACCAGCACAAGAACTCCAAACCATCCCAATCACCTAGCCATTCACGGTCTGGGGCCTCGACATGGTAGGAACTCTCAAAAAAGGCCCAAGCGGTTTCACTCACCTGCTCGTAGCAGTCGACAAGTTTACCAAATGGATAGAGGCCAAGCCCATCACCAATCTCCACTCGGAAGAGGCGGTTAAATTCTTCCTCGACATCATCTACCGATTCAGTGTTCCTAACTGTATCATCATTGACCACGGGACTAACTTCACCGGGAAGAAGTTCCTAGACTTCAGCGACGGGTACGGCATCAGAATCGACTGGGCTTCAGTCGAACATCCACAAACTTATGGTCAGGTCGAACGCACCAATGGCATGGTCCTCCAGGGACTCAAGTCACGCATCTTCACCCGGCTCAACAAATATGTCGGGTGATGGGTTGCAGAGGTCCCAGTGATCCTCTAGAGCCTAAGAACGACCCCAAACCGATCCACAGGATTCACGCCTTTTTCTTGGCTTATGGAGCAGAAGCCGTGTTGCCCTCCGACCTCGACCACGGCGCACCAAGAGTAAAAGCTTTTGATCGTGACCGAGCCGCGGAAGCTCAACAAGACACAGTCGACCTGCTCGAAGAGGCCCGCGAGACAACCGTCGTCCACTCCGCTCACTACCAACAAACCCTCCGCAGGTACCACAAAAGGAAGATCAGAGGAAGGATACTCGAAGTCGGCGATCTCGTGCTCCGAAGGACCCAATCGACAAAGGAAAAACACAAGCTCTCTCCGCCCTGGGAAGGACCCTACACGGTAACCGAAGTAATCTGACCAGGTACCTACCGACTGGAGGACAACAACGGCAATGCTCTCAACAACACTTGGAACATTGAACAGCTACGTCATTTCTTTCCTTAGATTTGGTCTAAACACTTTCGCTTAAAAACACATGCTCCTATAAGAGCGCCCCCGCCCGAACACTTTCGACCCGGGTCGCTCGGGGGCTCCATAAGTATACAAATATTGAGTATCACCTCTCTTTTTCTTTACTATCACATGGTATACAACTTTTTCTCCCGAACAGAAACACATTTCATTTCTTTGATTTCCATACGTAACCTTGTTCTTACTCCCAAACCGAACGCACCCCGTCTTTCCCTACGGATACGAACAATCGAGCCTCATGGGCCACGCCCCGGGCTCCCTAAATCGCACCCTACGGGACAAACAGGTAGGTATGAGAAAGAAAGGGGTAAAAACAAAGGTCATGTTAGGACAAAAACCAGGAAACAGATATGGCGCTTTCATCACAGAGGTTGTACAGGTGTATTCATTGATACAAAGAAACCATTTACACGGGGACTTACCCACAAAACTTAACTATTACATTTTCTATTACAAATACTACTGCGGCCACTCGACGACTTCGCCTGAAACGCTAGAAAACCACTCGGTCCCGCCCCTTCAAAACTTTAGAAAAATGCAACGGGTACCTCAAGGGCGTCGCGCCTATGGATGCTCAGCAGAAGAACATGGAGCTCCTGGCCTTCTCATGCAACCGAGACAGCTCCTGGTAAGGGGCGCTGCTCCCGAGGTATGGTCACCATGGCCGAAAGAAATCTCATCAAACTTTATGAACTGGCCGACTTGAGCAGTTGTAGGCACGGAACTCTCCAGCGGCGCAATCATGAGTAACCTCCCCTCCGACAAGGCTCGCCCGGTAAAGATCCACCGGAGAGAATCTATAGACGGCTCCATCCCGAAGAAGGCCTCGCAGACCAGCATCACCTCCAGTTTGACATCATGCTCTGGGTTCACAGAAGGATCTGTAAGTCCTCCCCCTCGCTCACTCTCTCTCTCACTTAGGAACCGCCGCGGCATTCAGGCACCCTCGGTGAGAAGGAAGAAAGAAGAGAGACAATAGTTGGAGAACAGGCAAAGGACCACGATGGAGAACCCTCTCCCTCCCCCTATTTAAAGGAAAAAGGTAAGCGAGCACGAAACTCTCCGCCTACCCCCATACGAATGGGAAACGATGGGACGCGCACTGACCGACGGAGTAACGCCGGGTCAGACGGAACGCCACCGGGTAGGGCAAAGTGTGGCCGGGGTATGCCCCACCACTATCACACAACAGGGCACAAAAACCGAAGCGCCACCACATGCGGGCGGCTTCCCGCCTCCCCCAGGCCAGGTGAGACCTAAAACGAAATCTTCGCTAGAAGACCGACCGGCCCCCTGAGTCGATCGAGTCACTCAGTATCCACACTAGGACACAAGTAGGAAGCTAAGGGACGCCCCATATGGGCCATGCCGGCTCCATCCCGAGCGATGAGCGCGGGTCCCTGTCGGACGTCTCCGACTGAAGCTCTCCGAGCTCCGTCACTCCAGTCGCCAAGGTAAACACTATCAAAACCCCCTCTGTTTCTTTAAAACATTCATACATCCATACGCGCATTCATTCCATACGGCTGAACCCCCTGGACGGTTAGGGCATGAACCGCCCGGGGGCTCGGGAACTAAAGCATCGCACGTGCAGCGAAATGCATCAGAACGCTCCGTGTTGCGTCACAAAGTGGGGTCGCCTCATTCGATATGGGCAACCAACAGAGCCAGGGGAGAAAACCATAGATGAGCACCATGCGGCCCTCACCCGGTCCGGCAGACTGGGTCATCTCAACCTTCTCGTTCGATCCTGAACCTCTCGCCAGGCCCACAGAATCTCCATCGAATGGGAGGCCGTTAGGCCACCCGGGTCGGTCTCTGGAACGATCTAGGCATCTGTCGGGTTACAGGTAAAGGAGTAGTGGAATGTCACAAGAGGGCTATGCCGACCCCGTCACGAACGACGGACCCGGATTCCACTCGATCACACCCGTTAGCGAACTCACCGAGCTAGTCTTTGAGCCCGAGCGATCGGGACAGGCGACAAAACTCCGCCCCTCCGGTCGTGAGGAACCGAGGATGGGGTAATGCACAATACTCACATCGACCCCCACGAAGGCCCGATAGGGCTTAGGGGCTCAAGAAAAACGCCAAAGGACGGCGACCTCGAACTCGCTAGATCCACGACTCCAACTCGCCCGATCCCACGGCGCGCACCGACGCCAGGGTCCGCGAGCATCACCTCGTCCGATCTTTAACCAACTAACTACGCTTTAGCTTCAGACGGCTTCACTGCGCTCCAAAAAACCTTGGGACCGTGACCCCGAATTCGCGTCGACAGGATCTTTTGACATCCGGCTACGGCTCTTGGGACCGTGACCCCGAATTCGCGTCGACATGATCTTTGACATCCGGCTACGGCTCCTGGGACCGCGACTCCTAAACTCGCGTAACGGCTTCAGACGGCTTCACTATGCTCCAACAAGACCTGGGACCACGACTCCTAAACTCACGTAACGGCTTCACTCAGGGTCCACGAGCTTCGGCTCGTCCGATTCCTGAACTAACTAAACTAACTCCCGCGATCCACGGCACGCACCAACGCCGGGGTCCGTTACGACACCTTGATTAAACAAAATGTCTCAAAACTAAACATACACACACGCCCGCTAAGATAAAACTCCCCAGCCGGTTCTGCCCGAACCGCCTCGGGGCTCACCAGAAACACCACATGCAGCGCGCCGCGCACACCCGCCGACCGAACACAAAGACTGAAAACTCCCGGCCGGTTACTGCTGAACCGCCTTGGGCTCGGGGTTACACCCGCGGGTGTGCTCGCGCGCACCCGGTAGCAAGACAAAAATCCCTCGGACAATTCAGCTCAAATCACCTAGGGGCTCCTATCGGGTTCATAAACCCAGGGTCCCTCGGGGACCAGCTTCGACGCCCGGGCTCGGCCCAGGAGAACAGCCTGTAGCTCATGGGCCGGCCTGGGAAGTCTAAAAAACAACGGGCCAGAGGGATAGACCGGTCGCCGACTAGAAGGTCCACCGAAAGAACGAACGCCCGCTCGACAACTTCTTCGGCCCACCTCTCTGACCAAAGCGCTCGCCTTGGGTGCCGGCCGCCTCCGGGCGGTCTCTTCGATTGGAAGGCCTGGCCCAAAATGCTGCTTCCTACTCTGACCCCGCGTCTCTGACCGGAGACTCGTAGGAAGCCTGCTTACCGCTCTTCTTCGATTGGCACGGCCAGTACCGACTGGAACCATCCGACCGGGGACTCCCGCTCGGAAGGAACCAGGGGCGAACGGAGAAAGCAGCGCACAAAGTCAAAACACGGTACCAGGACCACACCCTATACGCCTGCGGAAACAGTGCTCCACAACCGACCTGACACAAACGGTATGGGAGGTACCGACATTTGTGTCTACAGTATTGTAGGCGCAACATTTAGGTCTACATTATTGTAGGCGCCGCTGGGGCTCCCGTATGGTAAAAAGGCCCCCCACATGCCTCTGGGCATCGATAGTGGGCACCAGGATTCACCATACCTGGTACACATGGTGGGGCTCCTCATATACTAACAGCATTTCACAGGTACCGACGTCCACCCTTCCTGAAGAAGCCAACGCAACCCCCCATGTGCACCTGACGTTCTACAGCGACATCAACAGTGTTATGCGTGCCAACCATCATCACTACCCTCATTCGGCATGGGCAACAAGACTTAGAAACATCCGTACTCTCTCCCTCTCACCTATAAAGCCATCCCCTTTATCTATAAAAGGGGATGCGCTCCCTCCAACAAAGGAGATCGATTTCCCAGAGGTCCACTTCTTCAAGCTTAGGCTCACTAGATCGATAGCTCAGAAACCCCTTAAGCACACGCTTGAACACCTAGCTCCTAGCAGAGTTCCGGTCGTCCTCGGCTCTTCTGGTCGGACCCGACCGGGCCTCTCTTACACCCCTCCTTTCTCCTTCTCGTTTGTAACCCCACTACAGACTTTGAGCACCTGGGCTCAGGAATAAAGTTACCAACAGACCCACACTGGACGTAGGGCATGTTGCCTGAACCAGTCTAAATCCTGTGTCATTGAGTGTTAGGCCACCTCCGATCACAATGTACAGCAAAACTACAAATATTCACTAGTTGGTTACTTTCTGTACCGACATATATAGTCTCAAATAATCATCGAAAGGAAAAGGAATCTATACGAGAGCCTCAATAGCACCTAAGGTTCTAGGCTCGACTCCCCGTTGGAGCGGATATTTCAGGATTTAACGGCTTTGCGCTTTCAGTGGTAGGTGACATTCCCGTCGATAACGAGACGCCTGAAGCCTGTGGCGACTTCGTCATCTTGTCTCGAGGATTTACCAGCACAGTTTTCGAAGATGCTCATAGGGATAGAGTTTGCGTGCATCCGTTGAATGTGAGTAAATACAAGAGCCATCAGCAATATAAATTCCAATACAATCACTTACAAGATGAAATACTCTCTATAAACATAAACAAGAACTAACCTTATTATCATAATGCTCTTGGAAAATCGGTACCAGTGAGTTTGTAAATAAAATTCATAATTTGGGTTTAGCAAAGATTTTTTGGGTTAACTAGACAAGATTTCAGGTGTTAGGACTCCACATGAATCTAATTCAACCAAATCTCTAGTCCAGATACGGCTCGAGATCCAACTGTATATAATAGTTTCAGTTTGTACTCAAACAGAGTATATACACCTCAGACTAGTTTGGCTACACTCGTATTCACGTCAATATCTATATATATTGTAGTGGATTGGGGTAAAAAAATAACTATTTTCTACTCCTAGTAATTTACTTCAACACATATAAATTGAGGTGAATGCGAGTACATTCAAACAAGGCCTCCGTCTTCGTACTCCGATACACGTCTTGATCCAAGTCCAAGTCCAACCACACCATATACATGCATACAAAACAGGAAAATACAGAAAAATCAAAGCATAACTAACGAAGATCCTTGCTCATCAGCTCCAATCATTGTATCATTGTAAGGCCCAGTTTAGTTGCCGAAAATTTTGGCAAAACGACAAGGTAACATTTTCGTTGTTATTTGACAATTAGTGTCCAATCATAGTCTAATTAGGCTTAAAAGATTCGTCTCGTGGATTTCGTTTAAACTGTGTAATTAGTTTTATTTTTTATTTATATTTAATGTTTTATGCATGCGTCCAAAAATTCGATGTGACGAAAAATATTGAGAAATTTGGCATTTTGGAGGGGACTAAACAGGCTCTAAGATGTCTTGAAACATCATCACGAGACACAGAAATCTAGTACTGCCAAGTACGAACCGCAAGGCCATGGCCATGTGCGGGATCATGATGCATCTAACTTGTGTCTGACAAAGCGGGTCCAACCCAACATACAAGTCTAGCTAGTACGGATATAGATTTAACAGGTTAGCCGTTAACCTATATATGCATCGATCCAGCAATCGATCTGAATATTCTTTGATTAAGATGGTGGTTCTGTTCGAGGGCCTGATGACCTAATTAAATTAGAGATTTACAGTATTCATTTCGTCCTACATATAGCGAGCTAGCTAGGTAGAAGCTGAACCAATGGTAGAATAATTCATCTTGAAAAATGTTTTTTTTTCTTTTTTTAAGGAAAAGGATCTAGTAGAAAGCAGTGTATTTACAACTTTTTTAGAAAAAAAGTAAAACTACTATCAAAATCTATCATAAAAAATCCCTTACGTTGCGCAGCTGTCAAAGTCCCAGAAAACATAACTGATGAAGTGATTATCATTGGGATCCTTACCTTGGACTTTTCTTGTTCATCAGGTCGAAGTCAAATTCTGTTAGGAACTTTAGAAATATATAAGTATATATATGCGGATTTGACCTTCAGTTCCAGGATTGACCTTCAGTTCCGGGATCGACGACATACGGTACATGTAATGTCAACACACGCCATAACTCCAGGCCCTGTTGCCGACATGGACGGTTGTTTTCGGGAACTTATTGTCCTGTCGTTTGTACGATTGGGAAATTAATCAAAGGAGAATATAAATATGAAGTACCTTTCAGAGCTATGCACATATTAATCTACATGCTAATAATAAATATGCCTACATATATAACAACTCTAATTTACTAAAATCTACATGCATATATGATGTATCATAGTAACATCCAAGTTGTTTATGCTTTCCAAGATGCAATGCCGCCTGTATATGTCTTGGTACTTTGAAATTTCTACATATATGATATATATACTCCCTCAGTTCACTTTTGCATAAATTAGTATTATATATAGATATGTTAGTATTTACCAGATAAATGTTTTATCAAAATATATTTAATTTGCAAGATGGACCGCACAAATAGCGTATGTAGTTAGCTGTTTTCATTATAACATTTTGGTTTTCCTTATATGAAAATATTTTTTTACACAGAGTTCTTTTTATTGTGTTGGTCATCTTTCCACATGCCTCCATTGCATCCATCAACACGAACTCCATATATTTCCCGTGAATCAATTTTAATTAGCTTACAACTATTGTCATCTCTTTCTGTTTTTCACTCCTATCTTGTGGTCGTGCCATTTCTATGGTTCTACCGATGTTCTGATGAGCTCCATTATTTCTCAATAAAAACATTTCCATGTCACTCACAAATTGTTCAGTTCCTTGGCTCTCTTCTAAATTTAAATTTTGGATCATATTGTATATTTTGTTACAAATTGGTAGTTCCCTTCTTGGCCTAAAATATCATTGGATGCATCATAATGCTTCCCATGCCTGATTGAGCCACTACACGCGTCGGTAGGTGTGTCGATGAATAGTGACCCCTCGATTCATTATGGAGGACATATTTGGCTCCCTAACATGGAATGGGCCGAGTTGACTATTTGGACTCCCATATCTACATGGAGTATCAACGTGCAATATTAGGCATACCCCAATCTTTTGGGATCCTTGTTGTAACGGACTAGGAAACTAATTTGTAAACCGATCAGTCTCGGACTATCTACAACTTTACCCTGGGACAATATAAGGACAGTTAGGGAGCTAGCCCCCTAACCAATAACCCCTTAGACCCATGATGCAATCCCAAAGTCTCTAGCATACAACGCTTAAAGCAATGATGCAAGCATCAACATAAACTGGATGTAGGGCACGTACCTCCGCCTGAACTAGTATAATTTGTGTCATGTTTACTACCCTTTAGATCTACTATGCATAACATACCCCCATAATCATTGCCGATGGTAAAAACATCGATAGTTGGTGCGCCAACTTGGAGCTCTTGCACGTAGGTCCATATGAATAGATTCATAAGAGCTTCTTCAAAAACGATGGCATCGAATGGATGAACAGCCAAAACGTCTTATATTTTGAAATGTAGGAAATATAATTTATATGAACTAGTTATTTAGGTTTTTTTTCTTTTCAAATTGTTTGGAGATCAAACTATTATGTTTTCATAGTTTTATTCAAAATCTACCTTTGCTTATTGTATTTTATATTAACCCTTTATTTTGTTTTTTCTTTCCAAAGCATAATTCGTTATTTCAAGTTTACTGTGTTATTAGTCCTTGTATACTCTTTGTGTAATCTAAATCGTTAGATCAAAGTTTCTTTTTTAGTAGATTATTAATATCGTAATTTTTTAGACCCTGTCAATAAATGTGTTGGCTTCTTTTAAAGCTGTTGTACGTAGTGATAAGATATATATAAAAGATGACAGATTTACTAAAATTAATTTGATGTTGCACATAGCTGATGCAGTTTTTTTATATAAATTTAGTCAAAACCGTAAAAGTTTCACTTATATATACCAAAAAACTAATAAAAAATCGTACATTTTAGAACGGACTGTGGGCCCCTCTAGTCATCTGCAACTAAACAAAAACGTCATCAGAGCATGTATTATATATGCGTAGCTACCTTTACCAGCTGCTCGATCGGCCATGGCCGTCGTCATCCCGGCCGGTTTGCCGTGCGGTTCAACGTCCTCACGTACGCCCTCCTCGAAACTGTGGACGATTTATGCAACCAATGCCGATGACGAAATCTCAAAACTGGGTAGCTCCCTTGGCCGTTTCCTGGGCGCGGTTACTTTCACTTTCTGCGCCGAGCCGAGCGAGCCGGAGGAAACTGTTGCGTCGTTGTTTTCTAGCAGAAGAAGCAGAAGCAGATGATGAATTGATGATGAGAGGGCTTCGATAGATCGATCGGGCACCTCCGGCCTTCAATTCAATTCCGCTCCAGAGGCCTGCACGCAGAGCCGTGGTAGAGTATGCAATGACGCAGCCCCTCGACGCTGACGGAGTGGCAACTTTGCAGGAATGAAAAAATGGCGCAGCCGAGAGAGAGCACAGCACAGGTGGTTGGACCTACATCTTTGTTAGTTACTACAAATGCGATTTGCTCACGTCGACTTTATTCAGCTGGGGAGAGAATATTCAACCAAACTCTCTCACTGCTCGGCCGGCACTGAATTTCTTTGCCTCTGGAAAATGACTCTTTCCCTTTTCTTTGCAACTCTTTTATAGAAAATCTACAGTACGTCTGGTAGACGACAATGCCTGCATTTGCTCGTCGTCAGAATTGTCGTTAGAGCTGGCGTGTGCTCACAGTTTCGAGCAGCAGTCCATGTGAGGAGGGCACTGCTCACTGGGGGCTGTATATATTTTGATGTGTACACACTGCCTTGTGTATTATTAATTATCAGAACCTGATTGCACATTGATGATTAAATAAATGTACAGCAAATAAAGTTTTGTAGTATATGGAGTTACGGAAATAAAAACAAGATAAGCATCACGGATACTATGAAAGGTCTAATCACAGAATTGAAATACTTCTATCTATGCGTGTCATTTTTTATGATTACAAGCACATATTTAAAGTGGTTCTATCTGCACTTTGTCTTCAACGTCTAATCAGAATTATAAGTTCCCACGAAAAGAATGGATGGTATGCTTAACCAGATGAAGACAAAGCTACTAGTCATGTGCCTCCCAACCAAATAATTAATACAGTACGTACATTAGAACTCCATTACAAATTACAAATGTATATATGCTTGGAGCAAGTTGAGTTACTTGCCCTTAAACAATGTTACTTTCTTAGGACATTCCCATGGACTGTACATATCCACATGTTCTCCCCACCTTATCATATTGCAGACAACTCCCTAAAAAACAAGATGCAGATCGATCATGTCAGCATACTCAACACTACTTGAATTTTTTTACTTTCCCAAGTGTACTTTTCCTTTCATAGATAAATTAGAGTAGCTTTTCCCTAGCTGATCGATATGAGAGCCTAAGCACCATGCATGTGCATAAAATCTATAACCAGGCTAGCACTAGTTTGTCCCTCTATGCTTTACCGTGGGCTGAGGGCTATATACCACCAGCATCTTAGTGGTTTCTCAAAAAGAATCTCATTAATTAGCGGCATGATCCAGACAAATAGCAAACCTCTCCATTAGGTGGGAAAGAAAAAATCAACAAAATACACGTAAACAGGAGCCAAAACAGGGCCGCGGGTGCCGACTGCTGTGAGGAGCTGCAGCAGCACCGGCAGCCTAGACGACAAAACCTTCTACGTTATGCTGCATCATCAATATATATACTTGGAATTGACGCGTCTTTCAATATTTTCTTCCTAAAAACATGAAGTTTTACGGCTCTTAAAAAAGTATTGGAAGGAATAAAGAAGGACATCTTCAAGAGTTTTTAATAATCCACTCCTAAAATATAGAAGACAATTTTATATCAGCAATCATATACTAATTTTATATCAGCAATCATATACTATTTCTAAATTATCTTAACCACTTTTATATATTCTTTCTCTCTTGTATATTTGCATCAGGAACTTTTTCCTACTCTTTATTCTTCTCATATCCTTCCATCTTTAGATTGGCCGACAAACACGCGTGAGAGAGAAGATACGCACAACTCGGAAGCGCGTAACTTTACGCGGAACAGGGTGACTTTTTCCCAAGTTCTAAAAGATTAGGAGGATGGATTAGGAATCGTTGGAGAGAGGTTTTTTCTCATCTTGCTAAAATCCAAGGAATAGGAAGGGATTTAGGAAACTCTCGGAGATGCTCAGCGCAGTAAGCACTCCTTGTGTAAACAATTTCTCTAATTGATGAAGTCTGGCTAGCCTTGTAAAATTGGTTTCCTATCATCGTCAATGTGGTCCTGATCTCCCATCATCCCATCAGCACACGCAGATTTGGCGTGGTCTCCTATCTTATTTGAATTACTGAAGGGGGGAAACAGACTAATATATATGTGCAGCAATAATAAACCATGAAAAAAATGCATTTTTAAGGAAATTGAACTAGTGTGTGTGTGTGTGTGTGTGTCCACTTCATCGTTAATCATCGTCAGCAACCTGATGTAGCTTCCTGTGTCCTCTTGCTCTGCACTCTGAGAGGAAATCTGAGTACTCTGAAGAAAGGTTTCACCGACTGACGACTGTTGATCAGTCCACTATTTTTTCAGTAAAACTTTGTTGCTTTGTTGCTACCTTCTACCGGGTGCAGTGAATATATCATCATTACAGCCCTATGCATGCATGGTCATCAGAGTCATACGTCGGGCAGGCAAGGGAATCATGCGTGCACGTCCAGGAACACAAAGCTACAAACTCCCCTGTGAATTGTGATGCCTCAGCAGGAGGCTGCAGATGAGACCTGCTATGCTGCTCACTGGCCTTGTTGTTCCTCTCAAAAATGGGCAAAAAAAAGCGACGGAGAGCGTCCACAGAAAGTTACTGCACCCTGAAGCGGGCTGCAGGGAGGGCGTGGCAGCCGTCAATCTTTTTTCCCCTCTTCTGCCTGCTGCGGTGCCAAAGGCGAACAAAGCTTGCAGAGCCCCCAGATCGGAGCCAGACCAGCAGAGAAAGCTGTAGAAACCTTTTCCTTGAAAAATCTGCTACTACTTTGTATTCTGCTCGCGAACTTCGGAGAGCATACATACATACGCGGATACGCTACTGCTGTCAACATTTTCTGTAAAATTTTGTACTGTTATTGGCAATCTATATATATGCACGGCGAGCCGGTTCTGATTTAGAGAACAGATGAAAAGTGAACATTCTTTGTGTTAGCAGAATCTAGCTAACACTGGACACGTGTAACACGTAACAGTGGCGTATATCGATGGATAGATAGATACAAAAGAGGACTACAGATTTTGGGCAAGTATTTATGAGAGCGCGTCAGCTGTAGATGGATGCATGTTCATGTGCCGCCCACTCAGCGTCATCTACTCATCTTCCCCAACCGAACACAGTGCCGCACCATCTTTTTCTCAAGGAAGATTTTTTTCCCAAAAGAAAATAGAGAGACAGTTAATAAAGTAGGCAAGGAGAGAGAGAGAGAGAGGAGGAAATACCGAAACAGGCATAGCTAGGCATCTATAAAAGAAGCAACCCATATGCAGCCATCAACAGGAGGACCATATATCCCACACACATATGCATGATCGGTGCTGTGTCTCCACCCCGGCCTATCTCCTCTTTCTCCTCCCCCTTCCCGCTGTCCGCTCTCTTGCATAAGCTAACTCGAACAGCGAGAGCTAGCGCTTCCGCGAAGCCAGGCCGCCGGCCGCTCGATCCCGTTGCTGATTGATTGGTCAATCAATTAGCAGTAGCTCATCAGCTGAGCAAAGACACTGCTGCTGCAGGTACTATATATACCTACTGCACACGCCTCCTCGTTAGGACTGTGTGTGTGTGTATTTGCACTCTCTGTGTATGTGGTGGTACTAGACTAGTATTCCAGCATACTAGCTAACTCATAACCAATGTCGTTGGACACAGATATATATACATACTCTCTTCTTTACTCGCCTCGCCGGTTGTTCGTCCGGGCGAGCTCATCTCGCTCATCTACACCGGCCGTCGGCGGCTCAGCACCACCGCACCGTCCAAGGGCGGCTGTTGGCAGCCGCGTGACGGTGCGCTCCGATCCGTCGGCGAAGAAAGAAGCGAATTAAGCGGGGTTGTGCTGTTGTCCCATCGTTTTAGCCATCAATCATCAATCGGTCGCGATTGATAGGGAAGGTATGAACACACACAGGTCCTGTTTACTTGTACTCCATAATTAGCACACGTGATTTCATGCGTCCGAATTCAAACATCCTGGCTTAATCATCAGTCACCTCGCTCCCGGTCCCGGCTGAAGAATTTAACTATATATAGCAGTGAAAATCTTTCGGTTAATTATAAATAAAAGAAGAAGACCTCGTTCTCACATATGCAACATGAGCTAGATCTTGTTCTTGCATGTGTAGTTCTTGATGAGCTACATATATATTTACTCCAGTCTCATGGTTTGGTGTGGAAAAGAATACATATACAGTTGTAATTATGAGGTTCATTCGAGACATCTCCCTCCCCCCGTCCTTGTCCCTTCATCAATGCCATGGCCGTGCAACAGTTTGTTGACGTTCATTCCACAACTCGATTTGGATTCCCTCTTCGATGTAGATGGATCGGAGCAGTCTTCCTTTCGTACATACGTACGTATGGCTAAGAACTTGTCTAACGCTCGAAGCTTCCTCTTTTGTGCAGTGTACAGTCGTCGTGTAGCGTCCTCCCAGAATCCCTGCGCCAGTCGTGTTTCAGCTTCCTCGGCGCAGAGGGCCGGCGGCGATGGACGCTACCTTTGGCTGGGCCGGCGCCGGCCACCATGTTGACGAATACTTCTCGCGCCAGGCAGCTGGATGCGGCCGGTTCGACATGGACGAGGCCTTCCTTGGGGTGTGCTTTGGGCAGCTCCAGTGCGACGGGGCCCTTATTGGCGGCGGCGGCGGCGGCGACGCCGGAGCGTGCCAGGTGAGCTCGAATGCGGGTGCCATCGAAGGCGGCGCGGGTATGGACTACGGTGACCCGCTCGCGTTCTTCAGCGCGGGGACGGGGGATGTCTTCGACGCTGGCCTACTCGACGCGGCGCTCGCCTTCACCAGGGAGCTCGGCAACGGCGGGGCCGTGTCCAACGGCGGCGCCATGCTCTCCAGCTACAGCGGCACCACCGGCGGAAACATATCCTCTGGGGAGTCAAACAACTACAGTGGCGGCGGCGGGCACGACGCCGAGGTGGTGTCGCCGACGTCCATCATGTCACCAACCACCACGGCGCCAGCGCCGCCGTTAACGTTTTCCCACGCGTCATCCCACTCCCAGACCCATCAGGAGGCGCACCACCACGTCAAGAGGAAGGTCATCGTGAGCGATGAGTACCCGGCGACGACCGCCATCGCAACAACAATAACTGCACCGCCACCGGCGCCGTTCCCGCGGCTCGCCGGCGGCGGCGCGAAGCGGCGTGCTGCAGCGACGACGAGCATCAGCTTCGGCGGCGCCGGCCATGTCGCGCGCGATCCCAGCGCCGCCGGGTACGAGCTGGACATGGAGGCGATGGCGCAGCTGAAGGAGATGATCTACCGCGCGGCGGCGATGCGGCCTGTCAACCTGGGCCCCGAGGTCGTCTCCGCGGCGGCCGCGGAGAGGCCCCGGCGGAAGAACGTGCGCATCTCGAGCGACCCGCAGACGGTGGCGGCGCGGCTGCGGCGGGAGCGCGTGAGCGAGCGCCTGCGCGTGCTGCAGAAGCTGGTCCCCGGGGGCAGCAAGATGGACACGGCGTCCATGCTGGACGAGGCGGCCAGCTACCTCAAGTTCCTCAAGTCTCAGGTCCAGGCGCTGGAAACCCTAGGCAGCACGACCAACACCAACAACAGCACGAGCACCATCAGCAGCAGCACAGCAAGCAGGTCGCAGCAATACAACTATTACGGCGGCGGCGGCAGCAATAATCCTGCAGGGTTTCTCGGATTTGCAGCAGGAAGGAGCAGTAACATTATTTCTCCAGCTGGGTATGTAAATCCGAGCGGATCGTCGAATACTAGCAGCAAACTACTGTTGTAGTAACTGTTCTTGTATGACTGTTGTCGTCCAGATCGACTCCAGAGTGGACGACGATACTCATGCATGCATGTTGCTGTTTCATTTCATACTGTTTCTTGGTCAGGTCTCTTTGTTAGTAGATTACGGCCGTCGTACTTACTGATGATGATATGTTCGTCTATCATGAGTACTTAGTACTACGTATAGTAGATACTAATACTACAGCACGGTATTTAAGGTTGTAATTACACATATATGTGCAAATTAAGTTTGGATTCGCCGCATTGTTAATTAAGTGATCGATGGATGCAGCTGTACTGCTGTAGCAGAGAGAGAGACTGCAGGAAGAACGAGGGAACGATGGTGATGATGACCAAACTGAAAAATGTAGACAGTGTTTCTTACAAGACCCAATCGATGATCCAAATGTAATCTGGGCCTTGTTTAGTTGGCCGAATTCGGCGCCGCCGGATTTACTGTGCGCCGCTGCAGCGCACTGTAGCATTCCGTTTGTATTTGGTAATAATTGTTCAATCGTTGACTAATTAGGCTCAAAACGTTCGTCTCGCAAAGTACAACTTAACTGTGCAATTAGTTTTTTATTTCGTCTACATTTAGTACTCCATACATGTACCACAAGTTTGATGTGACGGGGAATCTTCTTTTTGCATAGTGTCAAAGTTGGGAGTTGGGAGCAACTAAACAAGGGCCTGAACTTCTTGCACCTCTTCGTTTGTACAGGATGTCCTAGAACCAACGCAGTTTTTTTCTCGAACATATAAAAGGTTTGTATTGTATTTAGGTAGAACCAACGTTGTTAAAATTGGTTAAGCTGATCCATATGTTTTATCTCAAAGCCACATACTTGTTCTATGGAAGCTGCATAATTGGATTTTTTTTCAAAGTCGCATCTTCCTCAAATATTGTGAAATACAAAAAAAAACAGCAAAAAGAACATAAATGGTACGGTGCTATTTTCTTGCCTTATTGTTTTTTAAGGAAACAAATGCATATACACACACGCATATCATTATGAGCACATATGAGAGACGACTAGGCTGATATATATTGAGATTGATAAAAGTCAATGTAACCGGCTCATTGTTAATCGACGTGTTCGCTGGTTGGTTTCTGGGCTGGTTTGGGCTAGTTGGTGCTGATTTGTTGTGAGAGGAAAACACTGTTGGCTGGTTGAATAAGCCTGACTGAAACCAACCAGCGAACAGGGTGAATGTTCACGCCACCTACTAGCTACCACTAAAACAATAATTAGATATACATGTTAAGTCGAAGATTTACTTCCTCCGTCCCAAAAAGAATGTGATTGTAGGTTTGGGACAAGTCAAACTTTATTAAATTTGACTAAGTTTATAGAAAGTAATATCAATACTTACATTAGTAAATAAGTATACTATTAAAATATATTGTATAATCAACAAAGTTTTAAATCTCCGGCTATAGCTCAGCTTATAGCCGGAGATAGCTGCTGGGGATGGAAGCAGCTAAGCGATGCAGTTTTTTGCGCTAAGAAAAGCGGGACGCTAATAGCGTCATTTAATCGGCAATAGCCGCTAAACTGGCCTTAATTTAGCGCAACTAAATTGTGAAACGCGGCCGGCCTGGCCCAACAAGGAAGCACGGCCCAGCTTGAGTCCCAGCCCACCCCCATCCCGTAACCCTAACACTCGGTCATTCACTCATTCCACTTCCACCCACGAGCGTCGGTCTCTCTTGGTCTCGGAAAAAAAAGAGCACGCGGCGGCGGCGGCGGCTTCTCTTCCGGCGGCGGCGGGCCGGAGACGGCCGTGCGGCCTGGCTGCGCTCCCAAGCAGCGGCTGCTGCCTACGCTTCTTCTCCTCCTTCATAAGACTGCGGTGGCAGCGCGGTCCCTGGACAAGCGGCGGCGGCGGCGGCCAACAGGAACGGCTGCGGCGGCGGCTCCAGCACGAGCAGCGGCCACGGTGTGCAGCCGAGCATCGGCGCAGGCAGCACGAGCAGCACACTCCCGTTCTTTGTCTTCCCCAACTCAGTTCTTCATCTTCCCCATTCCGGCATCGGCGGCGGAGGCAACACGAGCGACGGCGACTACAACATTCCGGTTATCTTCTCCCATAATCCCAAGAAGCAGCACCAACAACACCAACACCTTGGCAGATGTGTGTTTTTTTTATTTTTGCAAAAACAGCTAAATGTCTTAGCTGCAGATATCTCCGGCGATAGCTGCATTTAGCTGGTAAGTAGGGCAACAGCTAAAGAGCTTAGTCGGAGATTTAAAACCTTGATAATCAATCAAATGAAATACATATTACGACAATGTCCGCAAAAAGAAGTCAAATGATACTTATTTATCATCATAAATATAGTATTTTTTTCTATAAATTTGGTCAAACTTGGATTTATTTAACTCGTCAGAAAATGAGAATTGCATTTTCTTTGAATGGAGGGAGTAAAACTTAGATGGACAGGTTCCTCTACGAGGAACATAACCAAAACCAAGTTGGTCTTGCCTCACTGTTGCACATCGGAGTACAACATAAATGCAAGTCGTCAGTCGTCACAAACTCGGTGTGGTGTCTAAGGTGCGACCGAAAACAACAGCTGATTCGATCATTGCTGGATACAACATGAGGCTCTGGCAATCTTGCTAGCGAATTGCATATATATATATATATATATATATATATATATATATATATATATATATATATATATATATATATATATATATATATATATATATATATATATATATATATATATATATATATATATATATATTCTGCTGCTACTTTTGTGCATGATTAACCACTTTTTCCTCGGCCCTTTTTGCATCCAACCCAACGAAATATCTTTTCCTAGTAGCTGAACGCAAAAAGGGAGAGAGGGAGCGAGATACGCAGAGCTAGCTAGGCGCCAAGGTAGGCTAGCCGGCCGGAGAGCTTTCTGATCAACAAAGACGAGAGAGATGCTATATCTATCTATCTATCTATCTAGCTAGCTAAATTCATCTTTCTCTCGTCTTTTTATCCTGGAGCGAGTATATCTCGTCTTTTTATCTGATCTGCAAAGCACGGGAATACGGGATTATGTTAGTTAACTTAACACGGAAAGGGCCTTTTGCTGACGATACCTTTTTATCCCAGCGAGCCGCATGCCCTCATGCATATGCATCTACTATATATGGATCGACAGTCAGCGTTGCTACTGTCAAGTCATCGTCGATCGATGTATCATATATATGCATTGCAAAAGCTATCTAGTAGCAGAGCAGGAGGGGGGGAAACCCTAGACGAGACGCATGCACGCTCGATGTCGCGCGCGGCGGGCGCCATGCGTCACACCGGCCGGAGCCGTTCATCTCCTCCATACTAGGCGCGCGCCAGTGCGTGGGCTGTACCTGTCGCGATCGCTAGTGGCGTTGAGGGGTGGTGGAATGAATCATGGCACATATGATTAAGTGCCCAATGCAAGGCGGCGCCCGTACGCCCTTTTCCTACTCGATCGGTGGTCTTCTCTCAGCTCTCTCTCTCACCGAGTTCTCTTCTCCTGCTGCTGTCCCTCTCTCCTCTTCCTTTCCTCGCTCGTTGTTCATTCGTGTCATGAGAGCACACAGTACGTGCAGCTAGCTAGCTAGAGAGAGAGAGGGAGTAGCACAGCACTGCACAGTGCAGCTTGCATCACGCATGCACTTTTACAGGGCGCTTTTGGGCTAACTAGTAGCCCTACTACTACCCCTATAGCCGGTGGGTGGAGGAACGGCATCGACCGCCGACCGACGACCGGGGCCGGACGGGCACCACATTGTAGGGCCTGGTTGTTGGGCTGCCCGATGCCAAAAGACATTCCCTTTGGGGCTGACCCCCATGCATGCAAGTGTGGGAAGCAGCGCGCGCTGGCTCTGCCAACGACGGCACGGCAGAGGCCAGAGGCTGCGCCTCCTGCCGCGTCCGCTCCCCTGAATTCGTGTCGAGACCAATGCAAGGCGTGCGCCTTGAGAAGAACACCGGCCGGCTCCAAAAGGCGCGTGCGGCCCTCCTGCAGCGCGTTTGCTCCCCACATGCACGCACGAATCCTACTGCTACTACTCTACTAGGGCCGACTGGCAGCTGGTCACCCTGCTGCATGCACGCACGGCGCTCTAGCTCGCCCCGGCCCGGTAAATAAAATCCACAGGGACGCTGGCCGTGCGCCCATGCGGCCATCCGATCGCTTCCGCTTGGAAAGAACGCGATCGGATGGCCATGGAGAGGTAGCGCGTCACATATACGCATACGGGACTTGTTACCTTTTCTATTTTACTGGAGCTATGCAGTACTAGGCGGAGAAAAAAAGTGCACCCTGCCAACAGCCCGACATGCACCCTTCTTTTTTGAGGTCTTGCTTTGGTTTGACTGGTCATTATTTTCGTTGGGCCTCAGCTTAATTTTCTGAACAATCTGTACGAGAACACTTTATCAGTTGTTATAATTCAAAAAAAAACTGAACCAAGAACTCGATCTACGTCTCTAGGACAGGAAGTCATATCATCATCAGCCACCTATATGTAGCACAAAGTTACGAAGCGAAGCGAAGCACGCGACGGAACGGACGGATCGATTTTCCGCCGCGCGTCGGCCAGAATTCAGACACGCGCGCTCCAAATTTCTTTTGGCTCCACCCAATTTTCCCCTCCGGGCTCCGGCCTCCCCTTCGTGATTTCAGGAAGTCTCAGTTTCTCTCGCCGTCGGCTCGTCGCGGTGGCCCCGCGGGAGGAGGAGCAACCGAACAGATAGACGATCGGCACATTCGGCGGCGGTTCCCTGCGTCGTAGCGTCGTTGAAAAGACGATCGAGAGCCGGCAAGTGACGATGGCCCTGTTCGGCTTACCCCTATATTCGACTTGTTCGGCTTTTTTATAGTCGGAACAGTGTTTTTCTCTCACAACAATTCAGCCGGAATAGTGTTTTCAACCAAGTTTCAAACCAGCGAACGGACCCGATATGGGGAGGGAGGTGTGTGTTGACTGCTGACCACGATCGATCATATCGCTCCAGTGGGAAAGGGAATAAGATGTTGCAGGCTAGCTAGCTCTTTTCTTGCTTATGATTGCAGCAACGGACTTCGCTAGCTAGTCCGTTTGACCAGATGCATGTAAGAAACGAACGCCAGGGAATTTATTTTATTATATCATATAATGACGCACGTACGCGAAGAAAAAATACAATCGTTACTGGTACGTACTACTTTTCAGAGTTTCATTTTGCTTCAAGGAAAATATATGGTATATAGTACACTCGTGCATTACAATATATGACGGAGCGTAAATGGCGAGCCTGTATGTGTGAACATAATGCGTAGTGCAGGGTATATATACAACCACCTCGACCGTTTTAGTCGTCACATTTGATCCTTGATCGCCCCCTGTTTCAGTATCGAGTATCGACAATGGAAAGGCACCCTGTGATTGTGCCGATGGTGGTGAAACATTTCCTCGTAAGTCACGAGTGAGAACTAGCTTGTTTTACCGGCTGTATGTGCAAGATACAGTACCAAAGGCACAGTAGTGCTGAACACTGATCGCAGTAGCTCCTACACCAAGTCTCTCCCCAACTGTACACAAGTCGTTCCTGTGATGTCCTCTTCAGTACCAACCACAGTCCGTTCCCATCCATGGCATCCTACCCTGGCCAGGCATCCCGCGGATCATTATTGCCTATCAACAATTCACCATGCATCACATCAAACCCTGATGCTCAGTGCCCATTTCCCCCTATCCAAAATGGATGCAGATCAAGCACAAGATGCGCTTGCCTCATCGCTTATCCCACTTGCCAACCTAGCTCTGCAACTGAAGTTACTGCAGCACCGATGGACCTGCACCTTCTGCGCATGCACACTAGATAGCTGCCAAGGCCCACCTATTAGTCTAGGAGTACCACTCTTCAATCATTCAGGAAGCATCTGCACAAACCCTAACGCGACAACAATAACAGACTAGCCACAGAGCTGACTAATAATCACAATAATTCCAAGACAGACAGCTACAGCAGTTCAAATAGGCCGATGCAAGCATAACAGTTACTACCTCCGTCCCAAAATAAATCAATTCCTAGAATCACTAGAGTCGAACTATCTTAGGTTTGACCAAACCAAATTTATTGAAAAGAGTAATATCGTTTATAACACCAAAGAGTAACATTATGAGAATAGGGTGCATTTTTCCTACTCCAAGGAGTAGTTACACCCACCTTCAATAAACCACATTGTGTATGTGTGCATACTCATTTATCAAATTGAGTGTGTTTATATACTCATTTTATGATACTCCAAATCATACCTACGTAAAAAAAATTCAAAAGAACTCATATTTTTTAACATATTAATTTAATAGTATTCTAGCAGTATATATAAAATAAGTATAACCATATACTTAAAGTATACTTGCATGCTTGACATACATACTACCTAGATGGTCTAATATGATCATATACTTCGCCAACATACACTTCGTCAGGCCATATACACCATAAATGTAAAGATATACACATGGGAGTAACTACTCCCTGGGAGTAGAAAATAATTTCCCTATGAAAATATATATTTAATAATGTATCTAACGATGTTAATTTGGTATTACAAATATTGATGGTTTTTTTCTACAAGTTTGGTCAAACTTAAAATAGTGAGTTGGACATAGGACAACTCTAGAAGTTGATTTATTTTGGGTCGGAGGAAGTACATACTGCTCTAGTAACCTCTCTAGTTTAACATGACAGAACAACGTGCGTTAGGCACATGAGACTCAACACCAAGTAAAATTTTTTCACTCTTTAGACAGTTTACATAGTTGGAAGTATATTGACTGTACACAACATGAGCCACGGAAGTTTACAGGTTTGGGGGGAACAAATGATGCTCGGAGAGCCGCGTGTTGCTCAATACACAGCATTCAGACAACTCTTATCACACAATTACTGAACACAAATATGTGGGGGGAACCTACCTGCAGGCAGGCTTAATGAGCGAGCTTGAAGTAGAGTATGAGAAGGATGGCCAGAACGAGAGCCGTGATAATTCCTCCAATGATCCACTTGTTCCTATCCATCCTCTTTGACATTGCAGCCAGGATCTTCTTGCTCTTGCCAATGTTATCATCAACTCCGTGCAACTATGAGCAAGAGGGTATCAAATCTCAATAATACACACAAATACGAAAGTTCTAACACACGAATGTGCGCGCACAACACAAAGCAGATTAACATACCAAGAATGTACACACTATGGTGCAGTATTTTAGCAACACAATTTTGTGATATAGCTTAAAATACATCGGCAGTCCTCAAATTTGTTCAGTTGTGTCAGCTACGTCCCTGAACTATTAATTTGCATATTTGGGTCCCTAAACTTACTAGGTGGTTCACTTGGGGTAAATGTTTATGTGTTTACTTAGCATCTACGCAGCATCCATGTCAGCACGTTTTTACAGTTCATCATTCAAACATGATAGCTGATGACAAAAATAAAAGATCCAGTGGGACCCACATGTCATCCCATAACATCATTTTTCTTTCAGATGTCCATGCTGGCCAGCCACATCAGCAATCAGAGTGGCACAATTAAGACCCAGACATGCAGATCAATAGTTCAGGGATCTAGGTGACACTGTCAAACAAGTTTGGGGGCCACTGATCTACTTTACTCTTTAGATTACCTACTGAACTCATTGCAGCTGCAGAGGTATAATTCTGATATTCAATTTCAACAAGGAACGGGTTACATGTTTTGCATGCACCTTTTTTAACTAAGGATCTTTCCCTTTTTAATGCAATCACCAATCCTTTGCACTAAAATTCCTCATCCATATAGTAAAGACATCACATAATGCAGAACAAAATGCACGCACACCCTCACGAAATGTACTATGTCCTACAAGTGTTCAAGAAAATACAACACCAGTCTAAACTTCCTGAAGTACAATATAATCTTCAACTTTTTTGCGATCAAATATAATCTTTAACGTGTGCACAGAAGCACAAGACAGTCTAAATTCCTGAAGTACCACCCTCTGTCCCAAATTATAGGCCGTTTTGGTTTTTCTAAGTACATAGCTTTTGCTATGCACCTAGATATATAATATGTCTAGATATATAAGTTGTGTATCTAGAAAAGCCAAAACGACATATAAATTGGAACGGAGGGAGTACAATCTAATCTTTACTCCAGTTAATGTAGCAAAACAATATTAAGTATCCATATGGAGTGATGAGATAGAGTCACTTAGGTCACGAATAAAAAAAAATCTAGTCTGGATCGTCAAAAAAATAAAAAGGAGAATGGTGATGAGTTATTTGGGAGACAGATTTCGAGATTGTAGCCCAGCACACCTAACAGAATATTTGTACAACTTTCTAAAACACACAGGAAAGATGCACATCATTATATTAAGGAGAAAAGGGTCCACCGACAACACATAAAACCAGCAAAAAAAATAAGGAACAAAAAACATAAAGGGAAAAAAAGCACACGCTCAACACCAATACTACACAAATCACTAAGATTTCAACAGTGAACCACAGAAAAAAGATAACTAACATTTAATTTTCATAAAAAAGTTCTGCACAAAACAAAATCCAAGCTGAGCTTGCTATGAATAAAGCCAAGATAGAGCGCAGTCAATGAACTAAATTAGTAGTGCTGTTATATAGGTTTTGTTAGCAACAACCATTGCAGCATTTCTACCAGTAAAATCAGAAAACGACCAGAAAGTAAATCTATATAATAGGAAGTGCTGCTGAGACAGGTACATACAGTAGTATGAGCATGTAGTAGTGACTGTCGCTGTTGGTGAAGGTCCTGAAGAATTGAGACACCAAGTTCTTCTGTCTCCAACATAGTTCTTCGGCTCTCTTTAATCCTGTCAGTGGACTGATTCAGTCTTTCAGTTGTCATCATCAATCTTCCCCTCTGATCAGTAGACACCTGAGCCATGGGAGAGTCCCCCAAGTATGACATGAGTAAAAAAAAACTGTAAGAAGCCTGAGACAAAAGGCCTCAATAAATCAAACCAGCATAACCAAAATAAATGCAACTGGAATGTAGAGGCAGCAGTCCTATTGTACACTGACATCGAGGAATAAGAAACATAGGTAATCAAATCACTTTACTAGATATTAAACAACATTCCAAAACAACTAATGAGCTTATAGTGCCTTAAGTTCAGCTGGTGCCAGAACTATTTGTATTACTTGAGGAACATTTCTTATGTAAATAGACATTGACAGGTAACTTGCAATAAGGGCAATACTATCATGTGATTTACTTTTGTCAGACTAAGAACAGAAAAGTCATCCATCACATGTAAATTTCTTTTTATAAATGTAATGGTTCTATCTTATTTAGTGACAAACAGAATATTACAGAGATATAGGATGAGACAAAGGATTTCTTGCTTCTATCATGTCTTCCACTGTTTTCATTCATCCATTACCAATATGAAGATGTTCGCGGTAAGGGTAACCCTATGCTACCAACATCATAAAATTTAAGTGAAGCACAGTTAGTTAAGGGCCACATGAGCCACACAGATGCCAATCTGTGGTGTAGTATAAGGTACAGTATTAAGAATCCAAATCAAAATTTAAAAATATAGTATATCAGGATGAAAAGGTGAAACTATCTGATATATCCATCTATGTTCGAATATGCAGCACATATTCCTATAGAACAAAAGTTGTAATCGTGCCATCTAAGCATGTAAATAAGGAAAGCCATCGATTAAACTTGATGGTCAGAAATGCATTTGTGAGAAGTGAGAACATATATAAACATGCTGGCAGGATCCTGCCACAGGGCCACAGTGCTAAAACTTGGATATCCAAAATTGAAAAAAAGAAAGAAAGTGAAAGGCCAAAATGTAATGTAGTAATCCAGCTGGATTTACCAACATGCACGTGTAAATCATTCATTGAACTAATTCCTAGTTCACATGTCCCATTGTTACAGTGATGCACAATGTTGCAAGCAAAATGCAACTAAATAACAGATATAGCACTATCAATCATTTAGACTGTATAACTAATATTCCACCCACCTATATAGGTATAATAATACTGAGGACAAAAAAGAAAAACTATTGATCATTTCAGTACAAACCAAATCACCTGATATGAAATATCACATCCACATTTAAAAGTACAAACACAGATATTTATCAGTTATTTCTAGCTCATAGACATTGGACCTATGACGCTTTTGCTCTCATGCAATCTATGATAAATGCCCTGATGTGATATGTTATGCATTGAAGCATTAAGCATAGCTGAACAATTTGTAGACACAGTCCTGAAAAGGTCCTAGTATTAAGCTCACCGCGAGAGTATCAGCCATTCCAGACTCCAGGAGCTCCTCCCGGGTAGCCTGCCTGGCATTGGGCGCTGATATCCTCTTAAGCTCACTCTTGACGTTGTTAAGGTCAGATTTATACTCCCTCAGCTTTGCAAGCAAACCAGCCTTAATGCTAGGCTGTAGGCTCCTTGCCTCCAGGTCCATCTTCCGAATCTGCAAACACATAAAACGAAAACATAAAATTACTCTCCCCAAACCCCCAAAATGAAGACCAAGGCACATAAACATCTCACAGCTCCCTCAGAACACCAAAACTGTACCGATGGAAACGAAAAAATCCCTAATCTCTACTTTTCTACCCGCTCCCCAAATCAATTGAGCAGAACTGAAGGCGTCGATGTCTTATATCCAGCGAGCCAAGGGGATCCCCAGAATAGAATGCGTTGCGGCATCTATTTACCAGCGATTCAGCTTCCTCGATGCCGGATTGGATCTCGGACAGCTTCTGCTTCTTCTTCTCTGCAGATAGGACCACCGAATCAGACCAAAACAATCAACAAAGCAGGTGTTCCCCAACGGAATCACAAAGGGGGATCATATTAAACATTGGAATCTTGCTTACCTCCATCGAGGGCGGAGGCAGCGGTGCACTTGCGGGAGAGCGAGGCGGACGCCTCGCAGTACTGCCGCTCGTAGCCCTCGAACACCTCGCTCATGGCTGCTGCCCGCGACTCGCTTAGATCTCTTCAAATCCCGTAGCTTAATCGCCCCAGCGAAGACGATCCGACAGCGGCGAGTTCGCGGCCACCGGATCGAGCAGGAGGCAGAGGCGAATTCGACGGGGACTCGATCCGCGTGGCTCCGCGAGGGGAAATTTGGGGGTACCTACGTCTTTGATCGGGTCAGGATTGCCGAGCCCAATGCAAAAGAGATTAGCACATTGGCGCTGTTTGTTTCTAGAGACTGCGAGGTAGGCCCGGGAGGTGAGTTGTTGTCGTGGGCTTAAGCAAGCGGCCGACAGTACCTTCGGCAGCGGGGACCCGGAACAACCCCAGCTGAACCCGGCCCGTATATTAGGCACTGTTTGTAGCCTTTTAGCCTACTAGATAGCGTATCCGTGCGTCGCTACAGAATAGCTAATATTTTATACTAAAAATATATAGATCGCACGATAAAATAACAATACTGTAAACATTAAATATCAACGTTAAAGTGACATTTAATCCAAAAAAATAAAGTTTATGAATTTAACACAGTTACGGAATGCGCGGCGTCGCAGGCTCACAAACTCTACTTTATAGACATTTTTATGATACGGCTAAAATAATGTTTTATATTAACAGGAAGAAATCTCCGATATCCATTTCTTTTGTGCTCACAAACTAATGACCCTGGTGCAACAATGGAAAATACAAAGGAGCTATCCTCCTGAATGAGCGGAACCAACGCCACTACGATCGTGCCATCCCACGACCACTAGTATGGTGTTGTTTAGCACTATTGTTCATTATTATCGCTAACTTGTTTCGTTGGTTTTATTCAAGTAATTTATGTTTATAATTATGCAGGTGCTAATTCGGTTGATCCCACATTGACACATGAGAAAAGTGGGAAAATTCAACAAAACTCATGGTTTTGAGAACATACACGTGTAATAGTTATGAATGATTACAAAACGAGATATTATGAACAAAACACTCAAAGTGTCATTTTTATAACAATAATATAACACATGTTCAATTTTTATTATGCTATCACACAAGTGTATATACAACATTTCCGTGTAGAGTCTGATAAACCATTTAAAAATACGTAGGAACAACAACAAATATGGCATTAGCGAGATATTATTTGTACAATATAAATTAAATGGAAAAAATGCATTGTATGCGTTAGTAATGTTCTGTTACCTCGCCTATGGCATTAGAACCTCCTTAAATACAACATTCTTCGTGAAAGTTCCATCGCTATTGGGGTCTTCTTATCCTTATCTTTTTTATTTGACGCTTTCTTATTTTTTTCCCTCGTCATTCTTTTTACGGAAAAGGTCTATACAGTAGGGTTTGTAAGCCTGCGACGCCGCGCTCTCTGGGTTGTGTTCAGCCTGTTCGCTTCCTCGTAAACGATCGTAAATTTCCAGCCGAGAACAGTGTTTTTCTCTCACACCAAACCAGCCAGCAGTAAATAATCCACGATACGATACGGCCTCCCGAACAGGTTGGTTAATGTCACGAACTTTGTTTTTTAATTAAATGTCACTTTAACGTCGCTATTTAATTTCACAGTATTGTTATCTTATCGTGCGATCTGTGTGTTTGTAATACAAAAGTTTAGCTGTCCCGTAGCAATGCACGGGCACGAACCTAGTAATACACTTATTTAAATAACAATGGTATTAATTTATTTACCATAATAACTTATATTATTATTTGCATGTAGATTTAGAGTTATTTTTATTTATTTTAAAAATATAGTACTGTATGGCATAATATTTTAGTCGACATGTAATAAACTTATTTAAAATGACAATAGTTATTAATTTATTTGTCGTAATAATATTAGTATTATTACATCGACGAGCAGAACAATTACTTGATCTTGCTGAGCAGGGATGCGCCTCGACGAGCAGAACAAGTACCTGATCTCGCCGAGCAGAGAAGCTCGTGATCTTGCCGTACAAACCTCACCTTCAAATTCAGATTTCGTCGAGCTGAGCAAGAACCAAATCTTCTTGCCATACAAATTCAGATTTCGTCGAGCTGAGATCGCTTACGAGAACCATGCTAACGATCGACAAGGTTAGCTTCCTTACTGATTGCGATCGTTTACGAGCAAGCGAACATGCTAACGATCGACAAGGTTAGCTTCCTTACTGATTGTTCTGACGGCCGCACGCCGCAGCATGTACTACGCGTTGCTCTGTATAATTCTGAATATACATACTACCTCACCATGCATGCCATGTTAGGCTGTCAGCACTACGTGTCCCGTGTCTTGTGTGTCCTGCAGCGATTTCACTTCAGCTGTCGCAGCAAGTTGGTGTGGTGCTGTTCCGTGCGATTTGCTTGCATTGCATACGATGCTACTATTATGGATTGTTAATTTGCATGTCAAATTGGATATAATTGGCTCATTGATATGTGTTTACTCCATTCAGATTGGAGCTAGAATCATATTAACGCTGGACTGCTAAAACGGGATGGCAACCTTAAAGTACATGAAGATGGAAACTTCGTTACAAGGATTATGAAAAATTATCTAAGCCATGACATGGTAACAGATTTCTCCATATTTTACATGTTCCGTTAAGTTTAATATATTCGCAGGCTTCGAATCCTGATCTCGCCGAGATGAACAAGTTCAGAAGTTCCTCATCTCGTCTTTGAATCCTGTTCTCTCCGAGCCGGACAAGAACAAAAGCGGATCAAGCAAGGTTTGCTTCTTGGTGTGGCTATTTCTTCCTCTTCACTGATTCTTTTGACATTCCGCTGAGTAGTATTATGTTTTTTTCTGCTCTTTTATAGCGACAAGAGTAGTTCTTGAAGAATTTTTGAAGATTTTAGCATATAGGAGTATACCGAGGATTTGCTAAATTTGGACATCCATTGTAGGTTCCATGCAAGTAAGCTGTTATTCCTCGATCAGACGCTCCTTTACTTGTACAAGTATGGAGGCAGCAAGCATGTCAGCATGGGTGCTGAGAAATGGCTTGACACTGAGATCTGGAACTCACCTGCAGAATGTTTCAGTGTGGACCTGAAAAACAAGGCTGCATAGCCTCCTCCACAATCATGTATGTAGCTTTCTTTCTCATTTTCTTCAGAAAGCACAGGTTACAAATTCTTCCCCGTTTTCCAAAATTATTAGGCTTCCTGTGGTAGGTTCCAAATTGGCAGCCTCGAGGTCATGGTGCCCACTGCTGTGTTGCCTGGCATCAGCTTCCATCCCCCTGCTTTGGACTACAGAGGGGTCTGAGTCTCTGAGATGCTCATAAAGGTGAATAACTGGATGAATTTGTGTTGTTGGTATTGTTCTCTTTTCTTAGAAACAGTTATTGGTCAAATTTATGTCCTAATTGATTTTTTTCTCAAAGGCGAAAACTGTCAATGCAGGTTGTCCATTCTGTTTTCAGTTTGCAGGCTACCAATGCAGCTCGAATTAATTATCTATTTTCTGATCCATATACATGTGCGTACCACGTGAACTTTTCCCTTTAGAGGGAAATTTTGGGAAGGGCCTGGTATTAACTACAGTGTTTAAAACATGCAAATCGGTAATAGCACTTGACTATATTTTCACAACATATACCTGTCAAAAAAAAATTATGATGTTGGGTTCTATAGATCAGATGGTTTTCTTTTTCTATTCTTTTCTGTTGCCGATCTTTATATGCTTATTGAGAACTGCCTCATTGGCTATGGGAAGTGACTTTACCGTGCATATTCTGTAAGTGTTACTTGTCAAAGAAGTTACTGTAAACTTTATAAAGAGAAATATTTGTGGATTACAAATTTTGCTGTGTGATTACAATATACTATATTACCTTTGTGATCTGGAGAAGGTGATTCTTTACAGTTTCCTGAATGAACTGGATTCATATAATTTTATGAATGCTGCAGACAAAGGCCACCATGCTGTTCGCACAGCTCACGCTTCTTCAGGTAAGAAATATTGCTTGGTTGCTTTTGACCAGGACGCCAACATATTTATTGTGCTCCCCTCCCAAGCTCCTATTATAGGACAGAAAAAAATGATCATCTTGTGGTTAGGTGTATGAAAAGTATTATTGCTTCAGCCAGCCCTAATTATTCGACTGGGGCTTGTCTCGTGCTACATGCACATATAGGGGATCAGCTATGATTTTATCCCACCACTCGAAATTCTTTGTCTGTTGCTGTGCTGGACAAGTGGGAAAACGAACTTAGCTGACTCAAACCTTGGCTTGATACGATGAACTATATAAAGAAAGCAAAAATGTTACCATCACTCACATCCTCTCCTTATGATTAGCCAGACTAATGGCTTGATGTTTTCTCTTATCGATTTCACTCAAGTAACTTGGGTTTAAAACTTTTTATATCTTCTCCTTACTATAGTTTTTGCTGTTGCTTGAGGAGGTGAGATTTCAGTGCCATCCTTACCAGGTCAGTTGATTATCATTGGCCACCTGTTTACGATATTTTTCTATCTGTTGTTCTTGATAAAGCTGGAATGTTAGATATATGTTCTTTTAAGTTTCATACATTTATCTGGTTATTCACATATTCAGTTTGTAAGTTGAATTTACCAATCAATCTACCACTGTATCTTCAGAGAAAGATGTCCCTGCACACATACGGGATGAGGAGAAATTTGTCTAAGTTAGCGTCTCTTGGCCAAGCAACTGGAGTATGCAAACTCAGCCTTTACATGATATGGTTTTTACTCATTATAATTATAATCTTATTTATTATTACCAGTTAGTTAAATTTTCTTACGGACAGAACATTTTTTTGTTTATTGTTAAAGTAATAGGATAACAGAATAGAACACTATACTCATTTGGTCTGTTGCTGTTCCTGTACTAATTAGTTCAATTTGTGAAGACTGGCTTTTACTCCATTTGGCTTGCAGGTGAAAAGGTCGTTGAGCCAGTTCGCTGCTGCACAATGGGATAAAGATCAGTGGCATCCTTTCATGGAGCCACTGTGGTTCATCAAGTCTTGTTCCTATGTGTTGTCTTCATGACCGTGGAGCTTAACATATTCTTCCTCAAGTTCTGTCTATGAATCCCTCTAAGGAATCCCTTGGTCATATAGATTGAACCTCTGGTGGTTAGCTGATTGCTGTTCCAACCATCCGTGAGTACAACTCCTACTTACAAGACGGGTTAGCCTAAGAATGCTACTCAGTCTGGATTACTTCTACCAAGTCTGGGTTTTGATCATCACAGCAAACCAGTCAAGAAGTTTGGAGCCTTTTGTTTGTTGTCTGTGGCTATATATGCAAGAGCTTCTTATCTCAACATCTGCATGGCAGATCATCCTTCAGAGAAAGCTTGGGATTGCACTTGTCATTTGTTGCTTTCATGGTCATGGAGGAGTCACAAAAGATTCAGGAGAAAGCGACTGTGATATATAAATTTCAGGCCATTTCAAACTCATCTTTCTCTCTCTTTTTTCTAGAGGTGATATACATATATATTTTATATGTGATGTAACTTATGAAATTTTAAGCAATTCTAATCCCTTTTCCACCGGAACTCCCTTAACTATATCCGCTTGTAGTTTGTTGTTTTGGGTAGAAACAAATGTGGTAGCTTAGCTTTGTTCAATATAAATATTTAGCAATGGTTATACTGATATCTTACTGGTTATCAGTTGGACCATATTGGATGGCCACGCTTAGAAAAGCTTCCTACTGAATTGAGACATACATACGTCATAGGAATTTTATTCCTTATTAAGAAGTACTTCCCCAATTTGGCTCTTCAATTATACGTACGTTGACTTACTACATCTGTTGTGCAAGCTGACACTTATTGGAGGTTGAGGTTTGATAACCTTTTTTTCTCACGTTGCCATCGACAGAAATTTAAATTATTCTGAGACTACAGAAACCTTGATACGGTTGATCCAAATGATTTGAAGTGAAAGCATGCCCAATTAAACCTTTTTTTATATCACAATTGCTTACTCGATTTACTGGAAATAAAAATCCACTTTCTACAAAATTTATTTTGGCTGTACTAACATTCTCCTAGCAGCATGATTTCGATTTTCCTTAGCTCTTCATTTTCTTAGCCAAAACCAATGTTTAAAGACCAAAAGGCTAAAACCAAATAGATCTACTCTGCACACAACCAAAGAACTCAAACAGAATTCGAGCAACCAACAGATTTTTTCCGATGGGGTTACTCCATTTTTTTTTAGTAGATCGGGATTGTGCAGACGTTCTGCCAGGTGACTTACCGGCAAGGTGGGACGTGGGTAGCCACAGAGCACGATGGCGAGGGGTAGTCGGCGGTCGAGGGCTGGGGCAGTCGTGGTGCTTCGACGTCGTCCTGTTGCCCCGGGCGGCGACGCTCTCTTGCGGCAGCGGTTCGGCAAGGGCGGGGGCAGTCGTGGCGCGACGGGATCTCCGGCGGCATTCGACGTGGCGAGGTGCTGATGCAGGCGCAGAGTGATCTCCGGCGGCGATGGAGCGGTCAAGCTGGGAGCAGCGGGGGCGCCGGGGTTGGGGCAAGGGAGCCGTCGTCGATCCGCCGACTGGGACCTCGCCTCTCCCTCCACGGCGGGTTGCGACGGCCTCTCGCCAGCGGCCCTGAAGAGGAGGGCGTGCGTCGGGCGAGGATGAGATACTCACCGTCTCTCCCTCGGCGGCGGCAGGTGCGGGTTCTTCTCCTTCTCGGCGGACCAGTAGAGATGGCGATGGTCATCGATCTGTTCCGCGGACTGGAGGGCGAGGGCGAGGTCAGTCCTGGCGGCGCCGATGGTGGGTGGCGCGCGACATCGTGTGCGAGGACGCGGGATGGTGGCGACGGTCGCAGGCAAGTCGGGATGGTGACGGGGCTGAGGGATCGGGAAGGAAGGCCAGATCCACCGTGTGAGTGCAGGGGGAAGGTAGACTGACGGAGATTGCTAGGGTGAAGAAGACCGACGAAGCCATGATTGCCGGTGATTGGGTTCTCGTTGCCGGTGGTTGCAGGTCCCACTGGCGGCCTATGGAGGCACGGAGCGTGGGATCGCAAGTTTCCACGGAGGCGACGCCAAACAAATATCGCAACAAAAAGTTATCTCGTTCTTTTTAATTGTAGAAGATTTATACGCACCGTTTAAACGTGGCTGTTTTTATTTTATCGACCGTTTATCCTATTTAAATGGTCCTTTGTCACAATTTAAGTGGTTGTTTTGTAATGGCTAACTGGTAAGTGATCGACTGTTTATCTCGCAAGATTACAAGTCTGTCCTTAGTAACACTAAGCCTAAACTTAGAGCAAAACGTCAATATCCGGGTCTAATCAGCCTAAGCACTTCACTAATTACCTAATATTTTCTTAAGGACTTTTGATGTCTAGAGCACTTGAAATGGTCGACACCCCTCTATCCTTAGCACACTCTAACTACATCAAATGGCCGATCATAGGGGTATTTATAATCTTCCCAGAAAAACTAGTTGTATGTTGGGCAAAGGACATCAACCCCTGCATACTCAACGAAAACTTCCTATGATACCGCTTGATAAGTTCGACGCCTTTTTGTTGCCTTGCCAGGGGTACTAGACGTTGGATCGATCGACCGTTGGACTCTTTCCTCCGGTGCCCTTATGCGATGCATTCCATCCCTGGATACCATCGTAGAAGCGTTTTCTCCGGTGCTCCTGCACTGGACTATTCCGGCGCTTGCCTATTGCTCTTGAGTTCTTCTTCATGACATCATCGGAAATGTCATTTCTCCGATGCCCACCAACCGGACTATTCTAGTGCCCCTTTGACCTCTCTATTTGCTTCTGCAGAAACTTTCTAGGCTGCACCGTATTCTCCGGAGCGTTCCAACCCGTCACCACCAAAGATTTGTGGTGGCTCAGTAGAGCCTAGAATTCTTCTTTGGCTCGACGCCCTTTTCACGGGTGCCCTGTTCATGTCTACACCGAACATTTTCGATGACCTCAAAACAACAACTTTGACTTGACTTTCTTTGTGTTCTTTTTTCGTGTGTCTATATACAGGCTTGGGTCTTCATAGTGTCTTGGACTTCTTGTAGGTCCTCTAGGATATTCAACACAGCATCTAATGTCTTGCTTGAGGTGTTGATCACTCTATTCTCAATATTGCTTAAGTCCAAGCCAACCTTACATCCATTGAACTAAACCTTGTATACTAGCGGTTACCAAATGATCATGTTGTCACTCAAACACTAAAATCACATAATGGCCATGCAAGATACCATTTTCCTTACACCGTCCATACCTGGCCCAGTCACCTATACAAGGTTCTAACCAAACACGGTACAAACAACATTATGGTGCATATTTGACCTACAAATTTCCTCTAGGGTGCAAACCAAACATGCCCTACAAGCTTCATTTGAGCTACTTCTAGCCGGATCCTTACTGGCTACTAGAATCACCTAAATATGTATTTCTTGGGCGCGAATGGACCAGCCCAGAGTTGGCTTTGAACAAGGCTAATTTTCAGGGCTATGTGTCGATCCATTTGAACTAAAAGCGCTATGGTCGTGTTGGTCAAATGGGTAGTGTATATGGGTGAAAGGATCAAGATGCCCAAGAGGGAGGGTGAATTGGGTTAATTCTAAATTTTTCTTGCAGTAATTAAATCCTATGGTTAGCCCAATTAACCCCTCGTGCCTAGAAAAGAGTTTCTAATAAACTAACGCACAACGGACTAGCATCCTATGTTCCAAACTTACTCTAGCATGGCAACTCTATGAATGTAAAGATAAATATTGAGTTGCTCAAAGTAAATGCTCAAAGTAAATGGAGAGAGAGAGAAACGCGGTGATGTTTTGCCGAGGTATCGGAGAGTCGCCACTCCCCACTAGTCCTTGTTGGAGCACCCGCACAAGGGTGTAGCTCCCCCTTGATCCGCGCAAGGATCAAGTGCTCTCTACGGGTTGATTCTTCGACACTCCGTCGCGGCGAATCACCCAAAGCCGCTCACAACTTGAGTTGGGTCACCCACAAGCTCCACCGGGTAATCACCAAGCTCCCAATCACCACCAAGCCATCTAGGTGATGGCGATCACCAAGAGTAACAAGCACGAACTCTCACTGGACCACGCGAAGCCTAATGAGAAGATGGATGCACACTTGACTACTCTTGATTCACTAATGAGGCTACTCTCTTGGATTCTCAAATCTCAATCACCTCACTAGGACCTTGCTCTTCTTGGCACTTACAAACGTGTTTCTTAGCTGTTGGAATGAGCAAAAGTAACTCCACACACGAGTGGAACTTCTATTTATAAGGCAGCCTGAAAAATGAACCGTTATGTGCCTCTGCGGGGTGACCGGACACTCCGGTCATGATGACCGGACGCTCCGGTCAGTTCAACCTGCGAACCAGAGAAAATGAGTTGACCGGACGCTGACAAAGTCCGGTCACCACTGACCGGACGCGTCCGGTCACATTAAAACCTTACTGGAACCTTACTGTACTCGACCGGACGCTGAACCCCTAGGGTCCGGTCAATACTTACCGGACGCGTCCGGTCGCAGATTCTCTTCTCTGGAACCTTACTGGAGTCGACCGGACGCTGCCTTTCAGCGTCCGATCACTTGACCACTCTAGCGTCCGGTCGCACCGAACGTAGTCCCTTGATCAAATGAACTGACCGGACCCTGCGGCCAGCGTCTGGTCGCACCGGGGCCAGCGTCCGGTCAGTATTTGACCCTCCATTCACCTTCAACTCTCGATCATGAGTGAATGAAGATTGCTTCATTGGATCTTAGGCAAATGTAGGAGCTACCTGGAGCTAGTTTAAACAAGTGTGCACCACACCTAACTCACTAGACTCATCTAGGTCAAGCTACCCATTCATACCCCCCTTAATAGTACGGTCAAAGGAAAAACAAAGTCCTAAACTACTCCAAGTGTCACTCCAACTCCAATCGACACTTAGAACTAGTCATCCTTAACCTTGTCGTTCATCCTTTGAAAACCGAAACGATTTCCATCGTAGGGGCATGACCACCTCGATTGCTCAATCGATCACCATTACCATGACCTAACATAATTGCCTCTGCAAAACACACGTTAGTCATAGTAATTTTGTATTGTCATTAATCACCGAAACCCAACAAGGGGCCTAGATGCTTTCAATCTCCCCCTTTTTGATGATTGATGACAATACCACCTCGAGTATGTGAAAGAGTGAGGTTTTTGACGGACTTGGTTCATATAAGCTTTTATCGATAAGAACAAAAGTGTTAGTCAAGCTTATATGACCCAATCCAACACAATGTACTCAAAAGATATGAAGTATGCATGAGTACAAGAAACAAAACTCATTTGCATCGAAGTATAAACGCGGAAGCAAAGGTAAATGAGCATAGCACAAGTGATATGACATATAAATAATGTAAAGTAGAGAGCACACATGTCATATATCACAATTACGCAGATATCACTATCACATAGATATAATAATATGCATGAAAGTAAACACACGAATGCATAATAATAAAAATGTATCACACATAGAAACTCCAAATGCAAAAAAAAGAAACAAAACTAATAATCTAAGCTCCCCCCTAAAAAGACGCTCCCCCTGAATCTACATACTCGTCCCTCTCCCCCTTTGGCGTCAAACACCAAAACTAAGGGTCGGTCGGTGGGGTTGCAGCGGATGAGTCGGGCGCTGAAGTATGTGTAGCAATGTGGAATTGGGCGCCATCATCATCTGACCCTGAGCTCTGAACTGACTGACCCTCTGAAGCAGGAAGTGTCGCTGAAGCAGTCTGGGTCTGAGCTGGGGCTGGTGCTGCCTGTGAAGCTGCTGGTACATCTGTCGTAGGATCTGAGGAAGCAACTAAGCTGGGAAGCCTCTGTGTCATCACGGCGACTGGAGCTATAGTAGAAGGACCCGGGGCCTGCATATGTGGCGGTGTAGGCATCCCTGTCAACTCGCTGAAGGATGCTCCAAGACTGCTGGAGACTGACGTGTCAGGCACAAAAAGCGAGGGTGACTGCTCTGGAGTGAAACCTGTCTGTAATGGAGTGAATTGCGGGGCTACCATAGGTGAAGACAACCACTGGGATACCTGAACTAGAGGTGAAGCAAACTGCACTGGAGGCTGTCCCTGACTCTGAAGCCCACTGGGCTGTACAGCTAGAGTCGTCGTAGTGGTGGCAGGCTGAGCAAGCTGGGCGAAGGCTGTGGCTATGGAGCCCCAAGAGCTGTCACTACATGCTGCATGAATCCCATGAGCTGCTGCATAAGTAACTGCTGCTACTGGAGAAGCTGCTGCTACCTCTAGAACTCATCCTGACGAGCCTGGAACTGTGCAAAGTTTGCAGCAGTCTCATGTGCTTGTCGTGCCTGATCCTGCTGCATCCGCTCAAGAATGGCAATCAATGCAGGGTCCATCTGCGGTGCTAGTGGAGCTGAGTTGGAACTGTCGGCCTCTGCATCATGTCTGCGTGGAGGCATCTAAGGAATCGACAGATAGTCATTATCCGAACTATCACTGGACTCGGTCATCCCCTGCTGTGCCTCAAGCTGCTCCTCCTCTATAGCGGCTATGCCTCTAATGATCTCGTCCTGCTGAGCTGCTGACTCTGGAACATCTGGACGACGACGGGGTTGAGCGGGTGCCTATGGAGTGCTTTGCCTGATCCTCTGTGCCATGTTATATGGAGGAAACTCTGTGGTGGCAGCCTTGTACTCTACAACCATCTCAGGGGTCCTGACCTGCACAGACTTTAGCATCAAGAATGTGACCCAATGAGCATAAGGAAGCTGTCTCCAACCCTTGAAGCCCTCAGCAATAGTATCCTCCATCTTTGATAGAAGGAGGTCCCAAATGTCGAACACGGTCTGCTGCATCAGGGCATTAAGGAGCCAGAGCTGTAGGCGAGTCAGACCCTCTCTGTATCCCAACCTGGGAAGTAGTGTCCTCCTGATAATGGCCTCTAGCACTCAAGCGGTAGGTGTTAGGTCACTGGGGTTCCTCCTTGATCCCTCACCAAAGGGCTCCTTAAAGCAATGGCGCACAAGATCAGTAGGGGGCACCAACCCTCCATGAGGACACCTGGGAGGCTCCTGCTGTCCATAACACACCTCATGCAATTTAACGGGCTGATCCTATAGCCTCAGTATCTCCCGGGCCCTAAAACTCATCACCCTGTAATCTCTGCCATTGAATGCAAAGTGAATGAAGTTGTGATGCGGATCAACGTAGAGTGAAGCATAAAACTACCGAACCCAAGATGGTACATATACTCCTGTCCAGCCAATCAGATCTGCGAGCCTCGGCAAATATGACAAGTAGGGGTGGATATGCTCTCCAGCTGCTGCCACAATAGACTCTAAATGGCAGACTCTCTAAGATCTGAACACTGCCCCACTGTTGAGATAGGCATTATATAAATCCTCCTGAAGTGGCGTGTAGAACCCCTCTGTTGCTCTCTCATCCCTCCTCGAAGGAAACCACACATCGAACTCAACAAACCTCAACTGGCGAACCTGTCTGGCTGTGGTGGCCCTCAAGTCAAGGTGTACCACCCGAGGCGCACTGGTGGTATAGGCAAGTGGGCATGAACCCTCACTGAGTAGCTAGCCTCAAGGGTACTCAGAGCATGGGTATGACTAGAGCGGCCGGCCGGGTTGTGGTGCCTGCTCTGCCTCCTCTGCCTCCTCGGCCGACCCTCCCCGAGTCTCCTAAGCCGGCCGAGGCTCACTGGTGGGGGCTGTCAGAAGTCCCTTGAGGTCGACCTCACACCAATAGTATATCGCCTCCTTCAATGTGGATATACCCCTAGTGGACTACCAAGAAGGCGCTGAACTCTCGCTGTCATAGTCCTTGCATCTGATGAAACTAGCGGATCTACAAACACAACTCCGCTGCAAGCACCTCCTCGCTTCAAGATGTTCTGCAGCCTCTACAACCGCCGCTACTCGTGGTCTCATCTCGGTACTTACGCTTTTTGATGCAACCTTCTTTTGTTGCCTTGCCTTTTGGATCTGTGGAGCGTGAGGCGGGGGCCTCCGATCATCATCACCGACCACCACCAACATTCTTGGTGCGAGCCATCTGATCCGACAAGAGGATGAACTGTCACGACAAGATCAATCACCATCGACACTTTCGAGGCTTAGCCTCGATCCGTACTCATGAGCTTGGCTCGAAGTTGTCGATAACCCGCCACGAAACCTCAACGCACCGACTCACTTCATTTGCGATAGAATAGATGGTTATACACATAAATACAATATATCTAATAGATGTGAAATACCTAGGAAGCAAGCAATGTAGGTGCGAGATTGAGACGATGGGCAAGCTACCCGATGAACCCAAATCCGAGAGAAGGAGAGAAGCGCCACGCGGGGAAACCACGGAACCAAAGCTAGGGTTTGGGTTACTGAAACACTTCAAAGAACCGCGCCTCTGGAAGCAATTGAAAACAAAGCTTTGAAATTTATCTAGATTGCTGGCAAAGTTCAGTCAATGCTAGGGCACGGCCTTACCGGAGAAGCTAGGGCACGGTGAAGCAGGGCGGTGAAACTTGGCGCGGTGGCTCTGAGATGCAAGAAACCGGCGAGGTGGACCGGCAGGCACAGCGGCGCTTGCGAGGAAGAGGTGACCGGGCGCGGCTCGGGAGGCGTAGGGAATCGCCGGTGGCACTTGGGGCTGCGGTGGAGCGCAAGGGAGCACGACGTGGTGGCACTTGGGTGGAGCTTGTGCGGGCGCGGCGAGCAGCGATGGAGGCGCGGGACAACGGCGGTGTGGAGAAGCTACGGTGGTGCTGGCTAGGGCTAGGTCACGGCGGATGCGGGGAAAAGAACAGCACGCAGGGTTATATGGGTCCCCCAACCCGACAGAATAGGAAACGGAAGAAAAGTCCTGAAGCCACACGAGATCAACTGACCGGACGCTCCGGTGGTAGCAACCGGACGCTATCACCCAGTGTCCGGTCGATTCCAGAGAGGTCCAATTCCTCTGGAATCGCGACCGGACGCGTCCGGTGGTCCATGACCGGACGCAGGCAGGGTCCGATCGGTACAGCCTATTTTTCCTTCAAACGACCGGACACTGGATCCCTTCCTGACCGGACGCACAAACACAGCGTCCGGTCACTCCTTCAGCAGCAGTTCACCTCCTGTGAACTGACCGGACGCTGGACAGCAGCGTCCGATGCACCTTTTCTAGCAAATCTTCAAAGTTCCTTCGCGCTGCCTGTTCCCAATCGAGTCCCAACATGGATAAGATCCAAATAAACACCAACTGGGACTGATGTGAGTGACCTCTCTCAAACCCTCAAAATTTTCAAAATATTTTGCCTTAGGCTATAATTCTTTTTAAGAAAATAGGCAATAAGAGGACAAATGGAACAAAACGATAAAACAACATCCATGTACATGCAATGCTATGTAAGTAAATCTAGTTGCTTGTCAAGTTTGATCCAAAGTTAAGCTTCTTCACACGCTTTCCGGCGGTTATCTTAACCATGTTAGACAAGCCCTATATGCATTGCCAAAAGTTAAACATGTTGTATATAACAATGAATGCAAGGGACAACACAAGCTCAATTTTTAGTGAAGTTGCTAAAATCAAGTACATTGAGCTCATTTCGCAATCTACAAAAGGTTGACTCATCTAGCGGTTTAGCAAAGATATCCGCTAATTGATCTTCGGTCCTTACACCTTCTAGTGATATATCATTTTTGGCAACATGATCTTTTAGAAAGTGATGACGGATATCTATGTGCTTGGTGCGAGAGTGTTGAACCGGGTTATTTGCAAGTTTTACGGCGCTTTCATTGTCGCACAAAAGAGGTACTTTTTCTAGAACTATACCATAGTCTAGCAAAGTTTGTTTCATGTATAATATTTGTGCACAACAAGCACCCACGGCAATATATTCCGCTTCGGCGGTGGACAAAGCTACACTATTTTGTTTCTTGGAGGACCAAGACACAAGTGATCTACCAAGCAAATGGCACCCTCCGGATGTGCTTTTTCTATCAACTTTACAACCGGCATAATCTGAATCGGAATAGCCCACTAATTCAAATATAGCTCCTTTGGGATACCAAAGGCCAATGCTTGGTGTATACTTGAGATACCTAAAGTTTTTTTTACGGCAATTAAATGTGTTTCCTTAGGATTAGCTTGGAATCTAGCACACATACACACACTAAACATGATGTCGGGCCTAGATGCGGTTAAGTATAACAAGCTTCCAATCATAGAACGGTAGAGAGTTTAATCAATCGGGTTACCTCCCTCGTCTAGGTCGAGATGTCCATTGGTAGGCATTGGTGTCTTGATTGGCTTACATTCATCCATCTTGAATCTCTTGAGAAGATCTTTTGTGTATTTCTTTTGAGAGATGAGGATGCCTTATTTCATTTGCTTGACTTGAAAACCAAGAAAGAATGTAAGCTCACCAATCATGGACATCTCGAACTCCTTCGACATCAATTCACCAAATTCTTTGCATAAGTCTTCATTTGATGATCCAAAGATAATATCATCAACATATACTTGACAAATGAAGATGTGCCCATCAAGCTTCTTGGTGAATAGTGTGGTGTCGACCTTCTCAATGATGAAGCCCTTCTCAATGAGGAAGTCTCGGAGGCGCTCATACCAAGCTCTTGGGGCTTACTTAAGCCTATATAGTGTCTTGGACAATCTATAAACATGATTAGGATATCTAGGGTCTTTAAACCCGGGAGGTTGATTAACATAGACTAGTTCATTAATAAAGCCATTTAAAAATGCACTTTTCACATCTATTTGATATAGTTTTATTTCATGATGTGATGCATATGCAAGTAGGATACGGATGGCTTCTAATCTTGCAACCGGCGCAAAGGTCTCTCCAAAATCCAAACCTTCAACTTGAGAAAACCCCTTTGCCACTAGTCTTGCCTTGTTCCTCACAACAACACCTTGATCATCTTGCTTGTTGCGGAACACCCACTTTGTTCCAATGACTCTTGTACCTTTTGGTCGCTCTTCAAGAGTCCAAACTTCATTGCGAGTAAAGTTGTTCAACTCTTCATGCATGGCATTGATCCAATCCGAATCTTTAAGAGCTTCTTCTACCTTGGTAGGCTCATAGCAAGAGACAAAAGAGTGATGAGTAATAAATGAAGCAAGTTTTTGAGATCTAGTCATCACTCCCTTTGATGGACTCCGTATGATGAGATCTTGTGGATGATCTTGTAGGAGAGGTGTATTTCTTCTATTGACCACTTGAGGGGGAGGTTGTGGAGCATCAACATCTTGTGCTTGTACCACCATTTGCTCATGGGAGATATGAGTATCTTCATTTTCTACTCTCCCATCTTTTTCACCATCTTGTGGCGCACTTGATGAAGAAGGTTGATTGATGACTTGTACATCATCTTCATCATCTTTAGGCTTGATGTCTCCCACCGAAATATTTTTCATGGCCTCCCTCAATGGTTCATCACCTACATCATCAAGATTCTCATGTGCTCCTTGAGAGCCGTTAGATTCATCAAATTCCACATCATATGTTTCTTCAACCAAGCCGGTGGCATGATTAAATACTCTATATGCTTTGGACTTTGATGAGTAACCAACAAGAAAACCAATATCACAACGCCTTTGAAACTTCCCTAGGTGTTGCCGCTTCTTGTAGATGTAGCATTTGCAACCAAACACCCTAAAGAAAAAGACGTCTGGCTTCTTCCCATTGAGCAACTCATAAGGTGTCTTGCCAAGGAACTTTTGAAGGAATAGACGGTTGAATGCATAGCATGTGGTATTGATTGTTTCCGCCCATAGAGCTTCGGGTGTGTTGTACTCATCTAGCATTGTCCTTGCAAGAGTGATCAAAGTCCGGTTCTTCCTCTCAACTACACCATTTTGTTGAGGAGTATAAGTTGCGGAGACTTCATGCTTGATCCTAACTTCATCACAATAAGCTTCAATGTTTGTGTTGTCAAATTCTTTTCCATTGTCACTTCTTATCTTCTTGAGCTTCACTTCAAATTCATTTTGAGCTCTCTTGGCAAACTTCTTGAAGCAAGATGCAACTTTAGATTTGTCATGAAGAAAGAATACCCATGTATACCTTGAATAGTCATCAACAATCACAAGACAATAGAGATTCTCTTCCAAACTCTTGTATGTTGTTGGTCCAAATAAATCCATGTGAAGGAGTTCTAGCACTCTTGTGGTTGACATGAAAGCTTTGGTTGGATGGGTATTTGTAACTTGCTGGCTTGACATGCACTACAAAGCTTGTCCTTTTCAAACTTCACATCCTTCAACCCTCTCACCAAATCATTCTTCATAAGCTTCTTGAGTGAGCTCATCCCGACATGAGCAAGTCTTCTATGCCATAGCCACCTAAGTGTTGTTTTGGTGAATAGACAAGTCTTCAAATTTGCATCTTCGGAGGTGAAGTCCACTAGATATAAGTTGTATCTAAATCCATTGAATATCACTTGATTGTCATCTACCTTGGATACAACAACCTCCTTCTCGGTGAACAAGCATTGGAAGCCAAGATCACACAATTGTCCAATAGATAGTAAGTTGAAACTTAATGAAGCAACATAAAGCACATTAGAGATGGAATGATCATTTGATATTGCCACTTTGCCCAATCCTTTAACCTTGCCCTTTGAGTTATCTCCAAATGTAATTTTCTCTTATCCATCTACCTCTTCATCTAGTGAGGTGAACATATGAGGATCACCGGTCATATATTGAGTGCAACCACTATCAATAACCCAATGACTTCCACCGGTCTTGTAGTTCACCTATACACAAGAGATTCAAGCTTTAGGAACCCAAACTTGTTGAGGGCCCTTCACCTTCTCAACAAGTGACTTAGCCACCCAAATCTTCTTACGTCTATTCTTGTTCAGGGGTCCTAAGAACATGACTTTCATCTTTCCATTAGAATTCTTTCTAAGCATGTAGTGAGCATTGAAGGCAAAGGGTCTAGCATGCTTGGACAAAGATTGTGGAGGTGGAGTTTGGCATTCATGAGCAAAGTGATCTTCTTGTCCACACTCAAAACATCTCTTTGGCTTTGGCTTTGATTGTTGTTGTTGAACTTGAGCCTTCTTCTTCTCTACATGTGCCACATATCCAATGCCACTTCTATCCATCTTTATGACGGTGTTCATTAGAAGCTCACTTTGAAGATGCTTGCCTCTTGCAAACTTGCTCAATCTAACCTTGAGATGTTCTTTCTCCATCTTGAGCTTTTTGTTCTCTTCCTTGAGAACATCATTGTTCTTTTCTCCCTTTAGCCTCTTGTTCTCTTCTTTGAGCTTTTCATTCTCAAGGATCAACTCTTCATCATGATCAAGGGTTTCTAGCACAATGATGTTGTGGCTCTTTATCTCTTCAAGATCTTTCATGATCTTCTCATTTGTGTTCTTAAGCTTGACATATTCATCATAGTCATTGCACACAACCACTTGCTTGCCTTTGCCACTAGATCCTTGCTCAATGCTCTCATCAAATAAATCATCACATGATGTAGCTATATCAATCTTAACAACATGGTTAGTAGCATCATGTGGCTCATTTGGTAGGAATTCTTGAGCAATGACAAGGGTATCATGATTGATCTTAAGAGTTGTATACTCATCTTTTAGTTTGTTGTGACTAGTGATGAGCTCATTGTGCACCCACTCAAGTTTATCATGTTTATCTTTAAACTCTTTCTTAGAAGATTTTAGCTCCTTGAGTTTGGATGATATAGCATCATTAGTTTCTCTAAGCTCATCATTAGCCTTTTCCAATGTATCGCACTTAGCTAAGAGTGAATCATTTTTAGCATCAAGTTTTTCATTTGTAGCTCTACTCTTTCTAATGATCTTAATGTAGTTTCTTAGTATTTTGACAAGATCATCATATGTAGGTGAATCATCATCATCGCTATCACTATCATCATCACTAGCTTGCTCATCATCACTACTATCATCATTTTTAGTTACCTTGCGTTCACCCTTGGCCATAAGGCATAGGTGTGTAGAGGATGATGGCGATGGTGGCGGTGAAGATGCAAGATCAATAGCAATGGCGGCCACCTTCTCATTGTCACTATCATCATCGGATGATCCACTTGATAAATCAATGTCCGTGAGCCAATCACCGACAATGTAGGCCTTTCCACTCTTCTTCTTCTTGTAGAAGTCCCTCTTTTTGCCATCTCTCTTCTTGTATGGCTTGTTCTTTTTCTTCTCATCTTCATCTTCATTGCTTGAGTCATCTTTCTTGCCTTTGTTCTTGTTCTTGTTCTTGAACTTGTCTTTCTTGGGCTTTGTGCATTGATGAGCTAGATGGCCAAGTTCGCCACAATTGTAGCAATTCATCTCGGAGATTGGCTTTCTTCTTGAGCTAGTGAAGAACTTCTTGCCGTCAAACTTGATGCCACTCTTGTTTAGCTTCTTTAGCATCTTAGTGGTCTTCTTCACCATGAGAGCAAGACTTTCTTCATCAACTTCATCTTCACTTTAGCTTTCATACTCAAGTTTTGCCTTGCCCTTCTCTTGGCTAGCTTTGAATGCTAAGTATTTATCTTTCTTCTTGTTAGAGGTTGAGCCATCTTGTGGGGTGATGTGCATGTACATCTCATGAGCATTGATCTTTCCCAAGATTTGTGTCGGTGTAGCGGTGGAAAGATCACCTTGGTGTAGCACGGTCACAATATGCCCATATTTTTCAATGAGGAGGACACTCAAGATCTTTCTCACAACATCGGATGGTGACATTTGAGTGAGTCCAAGCCCATTGACTTCCTCTACAAGAACATTCAAACGTGAATACATCTCATTAGCACATTCTTTGGGAAGCATCTCAAATGAATTTAGCTTTTTAATCACAAGATGATAGCGTTCTTCACGCTCACTCTTAGTTCCCTCATGGAGCGCACAAACGTCCGACCATAGAGCATGGGCGTCTTTGTGGTTCCTTACGTGATTGAACACATCTTTGCAAAGGCCTCTAAAGATGGTGTTGCGAGCCTTTGCATTCCATTTTTCATAATTAACCTCATCGCCTTGAAGATTAGTAGCATCCTGAGGTTTTGGGAAGCCTTGCGAGGCGGCTCTAAGAATACCAACGTCTAGAGACTCTAAGTACGCCTCCATACGGATTTTCCAATATGGAAAATCATCTCCCTTAAAGATAGAAGGTGGTACATCCCCGTGAGACATATTTCTCTAAGCGGTTAAGCTTAAAAGTGTGAGCACGAGGCTCCGATACCAATTGAAAGAATCAAGATGCCCAAGAGGGGGGGTGAATTGGGCTAATTCTAAATTTTTCTTGCAATAATTAAATCCTATGGTTAGCCCAATTAACCTCTCGTGCCTAGAAAAGAGTTTCTAATAAACTAACGCACAACAGACTAGCATCCTATGTTCCAAACTTACTATAGCATGGCAATTCTATGAATGTAAAGACAAATATTGAGTTGCTCAAAGTAAATGCTCAAAGTAAATGGAGAGAGAGAGGAACGCGATGATGTTTTACCGAGGTATCGGAGAGACGCTACTCCCCACTAGTCCTCGTTGGAGCACCCGCACAAGGGTGTAGCTCCCCCTTGATCCGCGCAAGGATCAAGTGCTCTCTACGGGTTGATTCTTCGACACTCCGTCGCGGCGAATCACCCAAAGCCGCTCACAACTTGAGTTGGGTCACCCACAAGCTCCGCCGGGTAATCACCAAGCTCCCAATCACCACCAAGCCGTCTAGGTGATGGCGATCACCAAGAGTAACAAACACGAACTCTCACTTGACAACGCGAAGCCTAATGAGAAGATGGATGCACACTTGACTACTCTTGATTCACTAATGAGGCTACTCTCTTGGATTCTCAAATCTCAATCACCTTACTAGGACCTTGCTCTTCTTGGCACTCACAAACGTGTTTCTCAGCTGTTGAAATGAGCAAAAGTAACTCCACACACGAGTGGAGCTTCTATTTATAAGGCAGCCTGAAAAACAAACCGTTATGTGCCTCTGCGGGATGACCGGACGCTCCGGTCAGTTCAACCTGCGAACTAGAGAAAATGAGTTGATCGGACGCTGACAGAGTCCAGTCACCACTGACCGGACGCGTCCGGTCACATTAAAACCTTACTGGACTCGACCGGACGCTGAACCCCCAGGGTCCGGTCAGTACTTACCGGACGCGTCCGGTCGCAGATTCTCTTCTCTGGAACCTTACTGGAGTCGACCGGACGCTGCCTTTCAGCGTCCGGTCACTTGACCACTCCAGCGTCCGGTCGCACCGAACGCAGTCCCTTGATCAAATGAACTGACCGGACCCTGCGGCCAGCGTCCGGTCGCACCGGGGCCAGCGTCCGGTCAGTATTTGACCCTCCATTCACCTTCAACTCTCGATCATGAGTGAATGAAGATTGCTCCATTAGATCTTAGGCAAATGTAGGAGCTACCTGGAGCTAGTTTAAATAAGTGTGCATCATACCTAACTCACTAGGCTTATCTAGGTCAAGCTACCCGTTCATACCCCCCTTAATAGTACGGTCAAAGGAAAAACAAAGTCCTAAACTACTCCAAGTGTCACTCCAACTCCAATCGACACTTAGAACTAGTCATCCTTAACCTTGTCGTTCATCCTTTGAAAACCAAAACGATTTCCATCGTAGGGGCATGACCACCTCAATTGCTCAATCGATCACCATTACCATGACCTAACATAATTGCCTCTGCAAAACACATGTTAGTCATAGTAATTTTGTATTGTCATTAATCACCAAAACCCAACAAGGGGCCTAGATGCTTTTAATGGGTCCAAATTTTCCCTGCTACAGTGCTACCATTGACCATGAATATTATCGACACTTATAGAAAGATAAGATGCAAGGTTGGAAATATCATGATAGACTATGATTCAGATTTTATCTATTATCACCTCTAAAATATAATATCATTAGTTTACTTCTATAAGCATGAACATACTTTAACAAATAATTGTCAACCGTGCTTGTTTGGAAAAAGGAAAACCAACAAATAAGAAATAAAAAGGTTGTCACGTGACGAGTAAGATCAATAGGCCCCAACTTTATGAGCCATTTTTGTATTTTAAAATGTTGGCCTCTGCGGCACAATGGCCGCTTACATGAGTTGGGCCAACTACAAACGGGTCCCCCCCTTGGTTGCGGAGCTTGGACACTTGAATAGAGGGGGCCAAATCAAATGTGATCAACAATAACAAGGGCCATATTAACATTTTCTTGTCAACCGAATGGTAAAATTAAGTATTTACTAAGAAATTGTTTATATAATGGGGGGCATGGCCCACTTTGACCCTAAGGAAGCTCCGCCCCCGTGCCCCACCATTCATGTCCCTATGTTTTTTTTGAAAGGATTGTCCCTATGTTTTTCCTACCACGGGCACATGGCAAACCGAGTTGGCTGGCCTTCTTCTAACAAACTAAATTTTTTCTGCACTTCGCGTTGCATGTCTAAAATGGCAGTCAGTCAATTACATAGACGAACACAATTACATTTTACATTGATATCTTCGCAGTGGTAATCACGTGATGCATGCAATTCCCGCTATCCAGGTTGTATTTGTAAACCGAGCGACCGAACACTGGACAATGATTCAGACTTCGGAGTGACCGATCGACTGAATCGGCGTGGCAGAACTGAAAGACCACGAAATTATAATAATATTATAATGGGCTAGATGTACCAACCACATAGCAGGGACAATATCATCATTTCATCATACGCATATTTGAAGTTTATGTTCACGGCCATTGCGTCAAGTTGCTCGTCCTTTTTTTAGAAGGGGACTGGATTTCATTAAATTAAAATTCATTTTACAACTGAGACCTCAACATAAAATAAAATTACATTGAAGCACACCACTAGGTCCCTATACTTCATCTTCCTCGTGTCCGGCGGCGTACAACCCTTCAAGAAGCTCCATCGCGACCATGGAAGTACACCAGATCTAGACCCGAGAACCACAATCCCTACCAACAGAAGACTCCACGAACATGGAGACCGCAAAAGAGGCACGATAAGCTCAACCACTATGGGGAGTAAAGGGCGCCGAGAGCACATCGGCCATATCTTCTAAAGGTTGAACCGAACATAAGATCTGACGCCGCTAGCATCACCACTAGCAACCGGACGGGCAGATCCGCTACCGTCAGTAGCATCACCGGCGGCCGGAAAGACGATCCCGTAGAAAGGGAAAAATAGATCCAATCCCTCCTCGAGAAGGACTATGCCAACATACCTCGATCTCTTCAGGAAGAGCATGCCATCACCGAAGACGACGACGCATCCACTAGCGATCCGATATGAAACAGAAAGCCGGATCGAAAACATCGAAACGGCCAACCAAAACCTAGCCTAAATCATTATAGAGGAAAGAAAAATAAAAAGATAAAAACCTAAGAAAACAGTAGATCTGCTAAAGGACATACCTGCTCCTCCTCACCACCAGCAGGGGGGCGGATGGGCCCCCGAAGCGTTACCACAGGGAGAAGCGGGTTCGCTGTGTCTGCGTTGTGTAAGTTGCTCGTCCTTTTGCTGCCGCTCAATTACATCAACCGATCGCTAAGACGCCGATAAGGAATAGGAGGCCGCAGCACCTTGTTAACATCACAATCCCCCCCCCACCCACCCACCCACCCACACACACACACACAATTGCCCATTGGCCAGTGCAAACAATGCCTGCTCCTCATGTTACCCGCTGACGCAGCCGCAACTCGACGCCAAGAATTTGATGCGCAGCCTGAGGCGTCCGGGCGCCAGGGTACTACTGTACGTCCTCTGAGAGAAACGGTGGTGGTAGCTGCTTACAATGGCCCTGAATTATTGATGCCGACATGGTGCAAGAGTCTGGAAGCAAAAAAACAAGGGGGAGATCACGTCCTGGCCTGGCCTGGTGCGCTGTTTCTGTTTGCACGCGCGCGCATGCTCACGTGGAAAACGATGGCGGAATGGGACGTCCTGCACTCCTGCCGCGCCCTTGCTCGGGCACGTATTGCTGCAGACCGGGCCGGACAGAGCGCACAGCGCAGAGCAGCAGGCGCGGCAGCGAGATGAATGCGCACGAGGAGTGGGCGCCTGGTGCCCTGGGCAGTGTTCGGCTGGCATTAAAATGACACTGTAGCATCTCAAAAGTACTGTAGCAGGAGGAGAATAGCGAGAGAAAAACACTGCTCCGTCTGAAAAAAAAAGAAGTCCAGCCAGCCAAAAGTGGCCAGCCGAACACACCGCTTGCTGTTTCTTGGGACTTGTTTAGATCTCATCAAAATTCCAAGTTTTTTCACTCTCTCTTCATCACATCAATTTTTTGACACATGCATGGAGCATTAAATGTAGGTAAAAAAAATAATTAATTGCACAGTTTAGTTGTAAATCACGAGACGAATCTTTTAAACCTAATTAGTCTATGATCGGATAAAGTTTGTCAAATACAAACAAAATATGCTACAGTGTCCAGATTGCACAAATTTATAATCTAAACAAGGCTTGATGATGCGCTAACGTTGGTGCGGCTGAAATAATGACCCGGTCTATTTATTTAGTCCTCGCTACTCTCGTCCCATAGTTATTGACCCAAAGGCTATGTGCACACGGTCTCAATGCGTTCCTCATGGTGAAACATGTTTGCACAGTCTTAGAAACAATTCGAGGCGCACTGTTTAGTGTTTACCACCTGACTGACTATAAGTAAGGTGCACTGCATATGAGCATTGTTTCTGGCTTTTCTGTTGAAGCATATTGTCCCACATTTCATGAGTGGCTAATTCTTGTAGGCTAATTCGTGTATCAAATCAAACTCACCATGATATTAAGTTCGTTAGTTGGAGACTTGGTTGAAGGGATTTAAGACGTTGACACAACAACGACAACCAAGCCATGAACTCTCAGCTTATTAAGGGTGGTTTGGTTCCATGGGACTAGAGACTAGAGACTACTTATTAGTCACTTTTAGTCCCTTTTAATCAAACAGGAGAGACTATTGGAGGGACTTTTAGTCTCTAGTCCACTAGTTCTTTGAGAGAGGCTTTTTAGGACTAATGGATCAACTTTACAGCCCTTATCCCTTTATCCCTCTCCTCCCTTATCTCTGTCCAAAGGAAGAAGAATGATATTTTAGTCTTTGTTCAGCCCTTTAGTTCCTTTTAATCCTTGAAACCAAACATGTTATTTAGTTCCTCTTTTAGTCTCTGGTCTCTAGTCCTGTTAACGAGGCTGTCTCTATTCCATTGCCACATTTTGTCATTTTTCGCAAGCTGCGTGCTTTGACACATTCAGCGATTACCAACTTGGTTAGGACTTACTAATTAGCAGACAGAATGCTGAAGTGGCGGGTAGTTACACAGGAAAATTAACGTCAAGCACACCATACTAGTTTTGTCATTCTTCATTCACATGCAAAAATGAATGAAGCCATGGTGCAAATAATTCCACGCGGGCCGCTGCCAAAATCCAACCTGAACTTGTCAACTCGATCGAGCGCCGGGTAACGCAGAGGTCAAAATACGTGCGTTTCCGTCACCTGTTGCACAAGTCCCAGCCAGAACTCCTAGAGCAGCAGCGTCCGATGAGCCACAGAACTAGGGCGGCGCGTGCGCGGGTGGCGGCCGGTGCACGACTCGTGACTCGTGACCCGTGACAAGGTTCCCTCGTCAGGCCGCAAGACTTGTGCCATACCGACGGAAAAAAAATTGGGTGAGGACCGTGCCTACGACGTCACGCCGCCACGGCCGTATCTATCGGCGGCCTCAGCCTTTCCTTTCCTCCACGCAGCACGGCTTGTTTGGATTCAAGCCTCCCAGGCAACGCCTGGTCAGACAAGCAATCCCAGGCGTAGGATTTCGTCCGACTGGGTCACGATCGTTGCCTGGAGGAGAATCTGCCTGCCGGTCACAATCCACGTGCTCTGAAATCCAGCGCGGCTGGGCGCTCGCCCAGGGCACGTTGGCCACGTGCGCCGGCGTCCCGGCGATCCCACGGCTCCGGAGACAAGGAACGGAACGGAGGCAGCGCAACAAACAGGGCCATATATACAGATAAACGCAGCGCACACGTCGCGCGCGGGCGCCGCAGACGCGTGTATATAACCCACCAGGAACGCGCGGACGCCGCCCGCGCCACAAAGCCAGCCCCCCCGTCCCGTCCGTCCCCGATGGCCGCGCCCGCGCCGAGGCCGCCGCGCGCAAGCGCAATCGCCGGCGCCCTGCTGCTCGCCCTCGCCGTCGTCGCCGCGTGCCTCGTCGGCGCCTCCTCCGCGGGCGCGGACAGCGGCGACGTGCTGCGGCGGGCGCAGCGCGAGGAGTTCGCGGCGTGGATGGCCGGCGTCAGGCGGGCCATCCACGAGCGGCCCGAGCTGGCGTTCCAGGAGCACGAGACGAGCGCGCTGGTCCGGAGGGAGCTCGACGCGATGGGCGTCGCGTACAGGCACCCGGTCGCCGGGACGGGCGTCGTCGCGGCCGTCGGCACCGGGGGACCGCCGTTCGTCGCGCTGCGCGCCGACATGGACGCGCTCCCGCTGCAGGTACTAACACTACGCGCTTGCTCCCCGTTGTTCTTAAAATTCGATTCGGGGATGGACAGTCGAGGTTCGATTCATCCCATTCCCACAAATTAGCCTTTCCGCAGCAAATTCAGGCGCCTAGGGAGGACGTTTTGCCGTGCTAGTGCCATTGGAACAGCTGCAGACCTACTAGAAGGGTACTACAAATGGTTTCATCTCAAACAAAGAAAACGAAAAAGGGAGGAATGGCGAGAGCGTTATGTAGAAATAAAACTTTGCAGAAGTCATGCGTACGGGTCGAAGTGTTTTTCGTCGTGTAAAGTGCAAAGTCAAGCAAGCTAACATCTTTGAATATACTACTACTATACACTTTGGGGGAGGACAAGTACAATTGTACAGGTGAACAACTCACAACCGGTGAATAAAGTTTATCCAAACAGGAAGCATCAGGTCGTATCCAGCACATGTGTTAACCTCAGCATGTTGACCCGAACTGCTCAGCTTGCTCCGATCGATCTTGCAGATAGTACTCGCTAATCAAACTTAGCTTTCCATGGCCTCTAAATAATCTACCTGTTTTCAATTTCTGTTGATCAGGAGGAAGTGGAGTGGGAGCACAAGAGCAAGGTGGCCCGGAAGATGCACGCCTGCGGCCACGACGCGCACACCGCAATGCTGCTCGGCGCCGCCAGGATCCTCCATGAGCGCCGCCACGACCTGCAGGTTGGTGTTGGTCGCAACTTGAACCTCTCGCTCGCCTTCTTCTTCCTCCCTTCACTGTCACACAACTGCCTCTCGCGCATCGTTCCAACGGCATCTTATAATATCTGTCCCTCCCGCATCTGGTCTGGTTGTCGTCGACGTCGAGTAACCAGCACGCGTCACACCCTGTAATAGTTCGCTGGATTTTCGGTCGCCTGATTGGAGTCCTTTAGTTGTCACGTTGTGCGCTTGCATATTCGGCGTGTATGCAGGTTTCATCAGTTAGTGGTTAGCGCCAGTATGGTTTGTTTCAAAGTCATTTTCCTGCTGATGCTTGAGATCTCTGTGCTCCCCTTTAAAGCGATCGAGATGAAGCTGCCAAGCCCTCTCAACATTTTTCTTTGTTGTGTCCTCTTTTAGTAGAAGGCGATTTAGCGCTTGGATTTGCTTTGTCTCCTCAGTGGACCAACTCTCATCTATTTGTTTTGATATCAATAAAAAAAGCTTATCTTGTCTAAAAGCAATTAAACTGGTGGCTATGCCCGATCAAAAACATGCATGACCTCGCGACGGTGCGGCATTTCAAGTTAATTTCTGGTTCCGCTTGAATCTACATATCCGTAACGTGTTCCAAGCGTGTCACTGTTATCACCGAAGCTCTTTTTCGAAAAATATTACCAAAGCTCCCGTGAAGACATAGCAGCACTAGAGTTGAACTACGTTTAGATGACGAGTTTGTAGAGGATAGCTTAATTAGTTTTTCACATGATTGTGAGTCAGTATGTGAACGTAATGTAGTTTAGCCACCACGTGAATGGGTGTTCACGTTAGAGCTGTCGTTGGACAAGTTTGTGATCTTTGCATTCAACTCATTGCATCCATATCTGAGTGGTCTACTTTGAAAATTTTAGGGATGCATGGGTTAGTCTATTTCTTTAGTTCAGTGGCCTATTTGTATGAAATATGAATGCAAGGTTCTAAATAGCCCGTACTAGCACCGTTTATAGTTTGGTGGTGCAAAACTTTTTGAGCGCCTAGTGCAATACTTTTTTTAGTGGTGCTAATCTTAACCGAGGCAAATACTCATTATTTACTCTAGATGACTATAATCTATATATCTCTGTCGTGTTCTTTACACAGTACTCCTTCCGTTTCAAATTATAAGTCACTTTGATTTTTTGGTACATCAATTTTATTATATATCTAGATATATATAACGTATGTCTAGATACATAGTTTAGAATTGAGAGAGTAAATGGTATAAAGAACTATTAAACAATTATTGAGTTGTTTATTGTTGAATTCTAATTGGTTAAATGACTGGGAAGTAATGTACCTATAAACATGTTCTCGTAGAGTCTTGACATGTATTTGACTATTTTCGCTTATAAAATCTCTTATTTCCGTACTTTTGTGTATAATTAATTAAGCGTTTTTACCTTTTTTTTATAAAAGCAATAAACGAATAGCTGCTATTATATCCTGTAGCTTTCAAGTGTGCGGCCGCTAAATAAAATTAGCCTACTGTTTAAAATCTTGTAAGACACCTTTAAAATTGGCCCGTATTGGACTAAGCACACACACGTGGCATGGTCTGACCTTTTCTGCTAAAACGTGCACATCAAATGGAATTTCTCCTCGCAACAAGAACTAAAAGATTCCCGGGGCGACACGCCAGACATCTTTTTCTACTGTGCCTCAGTTTCACGGGTACGATGTTTGTCGACGAAGACGTGCGAGTCTATGGATGAAACTACTGATTACTCTTGATATCCTCAGTTGCTATAAAAAAAAAGTGGCTTATAATAAAAACATCTCGTAATTAAAGATCTGCGTAACGTGAATCCATCGATGTAACCTTTTATGTTCTAATCATGTCAAATATTTGTGTCAAACATCTTGTAAGACTGATTACTCCGTCTTATAATATGTGTCATTCTTACTTCTTGAGAAGTTAAATATTTTTAACTTTGATCGAACGTATAAAAATATTAATATTTACGATGCATATTTAGTATCATTAGATAAACTGTTGCTGATATTTTGTAAAACCTAATCAAATTCAAGAAAGTTTGACCGGCATGTATCATGTAGTGACACTTATTTCAGGATGAAGGAAGTATATAATATTTTGAAATAGATGGAGTACTTGGCAGGGCTTCAGGCCCAGATTCTTGCGCCTCCTTGCAAGGAGCTCTGCCAAATAATTTGTATTAGGTTTGTGTGGAGAAAATCAATTAAGCAGCTTCTTAAGAGGAGCGTGGAGGAGTCGGAGCCATTTTTGTCCAGAGGAACTAAAGCCAAAAAAGTGTTTTTTTCTAGCTCCTCACAAACCTAATACAAATTATTACAAAACAACCGCTGATGTAGTTTTCTCCACACGTTTTCCAAAACGGCTCTAACTCCATTAGAGAAGTTGCTCCACACAAGGAGTTAGAGCCCGAGCCCTACCAAATGGTATAGACGTTTTCCTAGAGTAGATGCCCAATTGATTTTGATTTGAGAGAATGGTCCCTTCTAATAGAAAGGTGCAAGTTTTAGTAGTTCTAGCTAGCTCTCGACGAAGAGTCGTCTTCCCATGAACTTAAACTAGGCATGGATAAGAGTAATAAACTAATAATGGATGCACGAAGAAATGATATTGATAGAGTACGTGACTATGATATTTGTGGATATGATTTGAAGTTCCTCTCATGTACCATTTTTATATCCAGGTTTCCTTTCACACCTGCATTTTAAGCCATTAGATATTGTAGTTACGACCAATCCTCTCTCTTGACCTTTATATCTTCTCTACTTTCTCCAATTTATCCATTTATTTTGTGTGTGCGCGTCTTACACCAAACTGTCGTCCACTGCTCGTCGGCACCAAGAAGGCCCACCCTTGAGCCCTGTTTAGCCTTGCCTCCTTTCTCCTAGATCCTCTCTTTTCTTAACATCGGTGGGCACTCGCCTCGTTGCTAAATCATTAGTTCTGGTTGTCCCCGCCCTCCACCTCTCAACCAATCGTCCAGTGTCGCCCTGCTATCACAGACTACTACTTGTCACCCTGGTCTCTCTCTAGTTCTGTTAGAGACAAGTACACCTTCTCTAAAAACCCAAACCCTAAGGTCCTCTCTGGAATATGAGACTTTTTCTTATTTTCTGTGTTTCTTACGTAAAATTTTTATATGATTTTTGTAAAATTCCTATGTTCCAAAGTGATCTTAGAAGCTCATAGGAGCTCACGAAACTAGAGACGAAGATAGGGCAATCCTATAAAAAATACGGATGTGAAGAAAGAGAATTTTACATTGAGTGTGGAATAGTAAGTTAGTAACCGTCTATATAGAGGTCTCATGGTCCTGTTTGTTTCGCTGAAATTTGGTTTATACTGATTTATTGTGAGAAAAACATTGTTCGTTCGCTAAAAAATACTATTGAAGTAGTGCTTCAGTTATCTATTCCTCTGGGATTCTAGCTACTAGTCTTGTTTCCTGGCAGCTCAACCCATAGATCGATTTGCTTGTAACATGCAAAAGAAAAAAAAATGAGATCATTACCAAATTTGTAGTTGTAGACACGTTCTCGCGTCGTTCTGGCTTAAGTTTTGTAGTTTCGTTGTTGCTGCTCAAGGAGAGCAAGAAATTGATATTGCTAAAGGTTTGAATTTTTTTTTTCTCAGGGCACAGTAGTCCTCCTTTTCCAGCCGGGCGAGGAGGTCGGCATTGGCGCCAAGAAGATGGTGGAGGCGGGCGCCGTGGAGAACGTCGAGGCCATATTCGGGTTCCACGTCAGCGTGATGCTCCCCACCGGCGTGGTGGGCTCCAGGGCCGGCCCGCTGCTGGCCGGGTGCGGGTTCTTCGAGGCGGTGATTACCGGGGTCGGCGGCCACGCCGCCGCCCCCCACAGCACCGTGGACCCCGTGGTGGCAGCCTCCAGCGTCGTCCTCAGCCTGCAGAGCCTGGTCTCGCGGGAGGCCGACCCGCTGGACTCGCAGGTGGTGACGGTGACGAGGTTCCAGGGCGGCGGCGCGTTCAACGTGATCCCGGACTCGGTGACGATCGGCGGCACGTTCCGGTGCTTCTCCAGCGAGGGCTTCATGCGGCTGAAGCGGCGGATCGAGGAGGTGGTCGTGGCGCAGGCCGCGGTGCACCGGTGCGCGGCGTCCGTGGACTTCGGCGCCGGCGGGAGCCCGCTGCTTCCCCCGACGGTGAACGCCGCCTCGCTGCACGCGCACTTCGAGGCCGTCGCCGCCGAGACGGTCGGCGCGGGCGCCGTCCGGGGCGCCATGGAGCCGTGCATGGGGAGCGAGGACTTCGCGTCCTTCTCGGAGGCCGTCCCGGCCTCGCACTTCTACTTCGTCGGGATCGGGAACGAGGCGATCGGGGCCGTCCACGCCGCGCACTCGCCGCACTTCCTCGTCGACGACGACGCGCTCCCGTACGGCGCCGCGATGCACGCCAACCTCGCCATCGGGTACCTGCGGAACCACGCGGCAGCCAACGGGCCCGCTGGCCCCCACGACGAGCTTTAGATCTCCTGCAGCTGCAGCCTTTCGCGAGCGGCCACGGGGCCGGCGGCGCCGGCTTCGCGCTCATGGCGCGTGCCCAGCGAAGCTCGACGAGCTCAAGAAGGCCAAGTTGCAGTTAGCGCGCGATCCGTCGAGCAGTCACGTCGGGATCCGATCGATTTGTGGTTCAGGGGGGAAACTGTAGGAATGCAGTGCGACTGATCTTGCTGCCCAACGCGTGGGGCGTAAAGCTGGTCAATCTCACGATGTGATTCTTATAGGTTGGGAGCTGAGATGATGCCTGTACAGTACAGTACAGGCACTCCTGTCAGAGCTCTGTTCCACGAATAGTTTGGGAAATGAAAGGTTGTCCACTCTCCAGTTGAGTCCAATGCTTCACATCCTAAACCATACTCCGTAGTACACAGTACTCCGGGCTGTTTGTTTCGGTAATGCTAGACGTCCGCGGCTCCGCGTCCGGCGCCTCGGTTAGTGGACCTGATGTTTCGAACGTTATCTAGGCCTGGTTTAGATTACCGATTCTAAATTTTTTTACTCTCTCTTCATCATATCAATTTTTTGGACGCATGCATGGAGCATTAAATGTAGGTAAAAAAATAACTAATTATACAGTTTGGTTGTAAATCACGAGACGAATCTTTGGAGCCTAGTTAGTCCATGATCGGACAAAGTTTGTCAAATACAAACGAAACATGCTACAGTGTCCAGATTGTAAAAATTTGCAATCTAAACAAGGCCCCGTACTATTCGTTCTTATCCGCTCCCTTCGTTTCACTCCAATCGCTGTAGATTAAAAAAAACTCACGGTGATACTACGTTCCACGACCGCGCTCCGCCGCGCCTCCCGCATGTCTTCTTCAGAAACTGGTAATAGTTCAGAGAAGAAACATTACATGGCAACTTTAGATAAAAGAAATTACCGGACAGTAATAATACATAACGATTGCAAGGGACGTGACTTCGATTGTGAAACTGCACGCTATTAATTCCGCAGGGGCATAACAAACCAAATAATTACTGTAGCAGAGAAACTGGTGATATAGAATATTTGAACCGGTAAAGAACTAAAGATACATCATACTGTTAGATTGATCTCCACCAATTGGCCCTTGGATCCGCGCCCTGATCGGGGGCGCCCAACCGCTCCATGATTGGTGGGCCCTCGTCGCACAGCACCATAAAAAGAGAGGTGGGGGCCGGGGCACAAGGCATGAGATTTACCTGCGCCGCTATAATCCCACCTACATCCTAACCCTAGCAGATCTAGAGAGGGGGCGTTGCCAGCGACGGGAAGCACCGCCACGGCTTCACCGCCGCCTCAGCACCGCTGCCCTGCGACCGCGCCTCCACCGTGTCACCGACACCGACGCGATGGCCAGCTCGTTTTCCTCGAAGGCGGCCGATGGTTTGCATCTCCGCACCCCTCTCTCTCTCTGTTTCTCGTATTAGCTTATGTTCTAGGGTTTGCATTTATCCTAAATGCAAGTTATACCCGCTAGATCTACTGTTAGATGATCCTGTTAATCTATCAATGGTATCAGAGCGCCTACACTAGCGTGTAGATCTAGAAAACCGAGTAAAAGAGTAGAAGAAGGGGATTCGATTTGTAGAAACGGATCAAAACCCTAACCCAAAACCCTAACACTAACCCAAGAAGGGAACGGGCGGAGAGGGGAAGGAACCTACCCAGTTTTCTTCACCACCGTCGACACCGCCGCGCGCGGGAAGAAGCACCCGTCGCCGGCACGCGGGGAGATGGCTGAGCCACGCGAGCCCCGGCCGAGGGCACCGTCACAGGACCGCTCGACGGCGGTGAAAGGTCCTAATGGCTAGAGGGGGGTAAATAGCCTATTAAATGATTTCTACAACAACACTTAACAAACCGGATAGACAATTATGAGGTGAAACAAGTGTTGCGCTAGCCTACTAAAAATGCAAGCCACCTACCACAATTCTAGTTTCTATAGTTTCTTTTCACACAGTGTTAGTGTGCTCTCAAAGACTGACTAAAGAGTCATACTAACCAAACTAACAAGCTCTCACAACTAGCTACACTAAAAAGCTTGATAACTAGTTTGCGGTAATGTAAAGAGAGTAAGATGGTTATATCGCTGTGCCGAGAAATGAACCAATCAATCACAAGAATCAATATCAATGAAGACCAATCACCTCGGAATCAAATTGATGACACAATGATTTTTTACCGAGGTTCACTTGCTTGCCGACAAGCTAGTCCTCGTTGTGGCGATTCACTCACTTTGAGGTTCACGCGCTAATTGGCACCACACACAAAACCCTCAATAGGTTGCCGCACAACCAACACAAGATGAGGACCACATAAGCCACGAGCAATTCACTAGAGTATCTTTTGGCTCTCCGCTGGGAAAAGGTCAAGAACCCTTCACAATCACCACAATCGAAGTCGGAGACAATCATCAACCTCTGCTCGATGATCCTCGCTGCTCCAAGCCGTCTAGGTGGCGGCAACCACCAAGAGTAACAAGTGAATCCTACAGCGAAACACGAACACCAAGTGCCTCTAGATGCAAACACTCAAGCAATGCACTTGGATTCACTCTCAATCTCACAAAGATGTTCAATCTATGATGGAGATGAGTGGGAGGGCTTTGGCTAAGCTCACAAGGTTGCTATGTCAATGCAAATGGTCAAGAGAGTGAGCTTGAACCGGTCATGGGGCTTAAATAGAAGCTCCCATGAAATAGAGTCGGTGGCTCTTTAGTCCGTTGAAAATCGGGGCGATCGGACGCACCGGTCGGTTTGACCGGACGCAGGACCCCAGCGTCCGGTCGCGCGACGCACGCCACGTGTCCCCTACTTCAAATGTTGATCGCCCGATCTCAACGGTCATTAGTACATTTAAGTTGTGACCGAACGTACTGCTTAAAGTGACCGGACGTAGGACCCCAGCGTTCGATCATTTCCATTAAGGTTCCACTCGCGACCGGACTCGTCCGGTCATGCCCGATCGGACGCAGGACCCCAGCGTCCGGTCACTTCCAGTAAGCTTCTAGAGGTGGAAATTCACGACCGAACACGTTCGGTCACCCATGACCGGACTCACCCAGCGTCTGGTTAGTCACCCTCTTCTCTGTGCGCTGCCACGTCAGTAGGACCGAACGCACCCCGTCAGCATCCGGTCACGAAGTGACCCAGCGTCCGGTCGAATACCGACGCCAGCGTCTTCACTACTTCCACTGACCAGACGCACCGGTCCAGTTGAGGCCAGCGTTCGGTGCACTCTGTGAAATCCTGTCTTTTCTATGCAAGGCGCCGATGGCACCATCGGACTATTCGTACTCTACGGGTGGACACTCCGCCTGTGAAGTTTCTTACCCTTACTCAAATGTGCCAACCACCAAGTGTATCACCTTGTGCACATGTGTGTTAGTTTCACCAACATTTTCAAGGGTGTTAGCACTCCACTAGATCCTAAATGCATATACAATGAGTTTGAGCATCTACTGGCACTTTGATAACCGCATTTCGATACGAGTTTCACCCCTCTTAATAGTACGACTATCGATCCTAAATGTGATCACACTCATTAAGTGTCTCGATCACCAAAATAAAATGGCTCCTACTATTTATACCTTTGCCTTGGACCTTTTGTTTTTCTTTCTTCTTTTCCAAGTCCAAGCACTTGATCATCACCATGGCAACACCATCGTCATGTTATGATCTTCATTTGCTTCACCACTTGGAGTAGTGCTACCTATCTCATAATTACTTTGATAAACTAGGTTAGCACTTAGGGTTTCATCAATTCACCAAAACCAAACTAGAGCTTTCAGGCGGCGCGCTCACCCACTGGGGAGCGCGTGCTCCGGCGAGGGCACCTACGGCGGTGGCGCACTTCTTCTTCAGCTGCACTGCGGGTGGCCGTCGCTGCTGCGCAGAGCACTAGAGAGAGAAGGGGGAGGAGCAAATGAGCTAGGGTTCTGGGGGAGCGCGGCTGGCCGGGGGTTTTGATCCAGAGAAATGCGTGGAAGTCCGTCCGATTGCATACAACAGGTGGTAGCAACCGGATCGATTTCGGCCCAGGCGGGGAGGTGAAATCCTGGCCCAGGCCTAGGTTGCGGCCTGGGCGCGGGGGAGTGTAGCAGCGCGCGCTAGGCCATGGGCCGATGCGTGGGCACGCGAGCGAGTGGGCCGCAGGCCGGTTTTTGAGCTGGGCCTTTGGACTAAATGCACAGTAAATTCACTGTTAAAGTTTTATTATTTTCAGAAGCAAATTTTTGATGTTTTTTGTCTAGTTTAAATCTCTGTCAAAATTTGAACCAATAGAATAATTTTTTAAGAGAGTAGTTGAGTACAGTGAAATGCTTCTGAAAAGTAGATAAAGAATTTTTTTATGTTTCCGCTGCAATGTTAAAGTTTATTATCTTGTAATTAAATTTGAACCAACAGGAGAATTTAATTTGAAGAGCAGTTGAATTTTATTCAATAAATTATAATATTGTTATTTTTCTGACCAACGTTGATAATAGTAATATTATAATGTTTATTCATTAGTTTTTCTATGCATTAATTCTATTTTTGCCCAACGGTAATGTAGAATTAGTGTATAAGAATGTTGTATGTTTTAATTTTGACCAATGTTAAATTAAAGCATGCAATTATGATATCATATTTTCTCACTATCTCTGACGGTGTTTTTCAGGACTCAATCCAATGGCATTTATCTCACACATACCACCTCTTAAAGGGGGCAACTATATGGTATGGCGAGAGAAGTATGAACTAGCACTTGCGCTGTCTGAAAATGAGATAGCGCTTATCTCCCCGTCTCCTACTGAGCTAGTGGACCCGGTAAAGGAAGAAAATGAGACTGATACTGATTTCACTGCTCGACAGCGAGATCATGCAGAAGTGCGGATGAAATATGATCTCGAACGTAAGAAATGGGACATTTCAAACCGCAAGTGCTTAATGGTGGCTAAGTCCATAATTTCATATGCTATAATTTCAAACCTCAAGGGAAAACCCCTCAGACTGAGCACCATCAGAAGAACAACAAACCCAAGTTGAAAATGATCAGTGCAAATGGTGCAAGAATCATGGACATTACTAGGGGGACTGTCCAGACTTCCTGAAGAGTCTTCTGAAGAGAGGTGTGGACTACATTACATTCATAGATGAGTTCTTGTATTTAAGTTATGCGAAATCTACTTGGTGGATTGATTCAGGTGCAACTGTTCATGTTGCAAATTCATTACAAGGATTTCGTACGAGGAGGATCCTGCAAAGAGGAGAAAGAAAAATTAAAGTAGCAAATGGAGTTGAAGCTAAAGTTGAAGCCATTGCAGATCTCTCTCTAGAATTAGATGATGGTTTTAGACTTTAGCTTTCAGATATTCTTTATGTACCCTCTTTGTGTAGAAACTTAATAAATGTCTCATGACTTGATGATGGTGGTTATGATTGCTATTTTGGTAATGACAAATGTCGGATTGTGTATAATAATAAGTGTGTTGGTCTTGCCTTCTGATGAGACAAGCTTTATTTATTATCACTTTCTGAGAATATGAATGATGTGAGCACTGAGAATGAGAATTCTTTCTCGTCTATAAATGCAAGTAATAAGCGGAAGAGAGTTCATGATACATCTTCGAAATTATGGTACTGTCCTTTAGCCATATTTTGAGGGGGAGAATAGAGCGTTTGATTAAGAAATCAATTCTTCCATCTTTAGAATTTTCAGATTTGGAGCAATGCATTAATTGCATAAAAGGAAAGTACGTTAAGAAAATAAAGAAAGATGCCAAACGAAGCGCAGGAATTTTACAAATAGTTCACACAGACATCTGTGGTCCTTTTCCTATGAAAAGTTTGGATGGTTATGATTTATTTATAACATTCACAGATGATTATTCTCGTTTTGGCTATATTTATCCAATTAAGGAAAGATCGAAAGCGTTGGATAAATTTAAGATATTTAAGGCTGAAGTATAAAATTAGCACAACTTAAAGATTAAGGTAGTAAGATCCGATCGTAGGGAAGAGTACTACAGTCGACACACCCCATATGGTCAAGTTTCTGGATCTTTTGCAAGGTTCTTATAGAAAAATGACATAGCTGCCCAGTATTCTACACCGGACGAGCCTCAGCAGAATGGAGTAGCTGAAAGACGCAACCGTACCTTAATGGATATGGTGAGAAGCATGATAAGTTACTCTACCCTACCGATAAGTTTATAGATAGAGACGTTAAAAACCGTCATTCATATTCTTAATCGAGTGCCAAGCAAGTCGGTGCCCAAAACACCGTATGAGTTGTGGACAGAAAAGAAACCCTCACTTAACTATTTACAGATGTGGCGTTGTCCAGTTGAGGCTAAAGTCTTTAACCCAAACATAGGGAAGTTAGACTCCAAGACAGTCAGTTGCTATTTCATTGGCTATCTAGAAAGGTAAAAAGGTTATCGTTTCTATTGTCTTAACAGACAAACAAAGTTTGTAGAAACAATACATGTTGTGTTCTTAGAGGATGATATGATTAGGGGGAGCATGGTAGCGCGAAAAATTAATTTTGAAGAGAAGCGGGTATACATGACCACTCCAATGGTTCAGGAGCCATACTTCACGCTACATGTTGTTGCTGTATCAACAGTACAAGACACTGTAGTAACAACACATGTTGTTAGTTCTTCTGTGGCAACAATGAATGAACATGAGGAACCTGTCGTTCAGGATCCCATAGAACCCGTTGTCACACATGAGGAAGAGCAACAATAGCCTCATATAAAACAAGCGTCATCTAACGAGACCCCTAGATGGTCTCAAAGAGTTAAGAGATCAGCCATTCCTGAAGATTACGAAGTTTATGAATGTGAGGAATTTCGAATGGAGGGTGATCCCACCTCATTTGAAGAAGCCATGAGAAACGCTCACTCATCAAAGTGGCTTGAAGCCATGGAAGATGAAATGAAATCAATGAAAACCAACGGTGTTTGGGACTTAGAAATAATTCCTAAATGAGCCAAGACAGTAGGCTGTAAATAGGTCTACAAAACCAAACATGACCCCAAAGAAAATATAGAAAGATTCAAAGCGTGACTTGTGGCGAAAGGCTTCATGCAAATAGAAGCTATAAATTATAATGAGACATTTTCTCTAGTCTCATGTAAGGATTCTTTTAAAATCATAATGGCGCTTGTAGCACATTACGATTTAGAATTACATCAGATGAATGTAAAGACGGCGTTCCTAAATGGGGATCTGGAGAAAAATGTTTACACGGCACAACCGAAATGTTTTGTTGTGGAAGGAAAAGAACATATGTGATGCCGCCTGAAAAAATCCATTTACAGATTAAAACAAGTTTCAAGACAGTGGTATTTGGAGTTTGATAGTACAATAAGAAAGTTTGGATTTTAAGAAAATGTAGAGGACAATTGTATTTATGCAAAGTTCAAGAATGGGAAATACATTTTCCTAGTCTTGTATGTGGATGACATCTTGCTCGCTAGCAGTGATATTAATCTACTACTAGAAACAAAGAAGTTCTTGTCCTCGAAGTTTGATATGAAGGATCTCGGTGAAGCTTCGTTCATCCTAGGAATAGAGATTCATCGACATAGAGAAAAGGGGTTTTTAAGATTATCACAAAAGACATACTTAGAAAAAGTTCTAAAGAAAGACAGTATGCAAAATTGTAAGTCTTCACCTGCTTCCATAGTCAATGGCGATAGATATGGAGAATTTCAATGTCCCAGGAACCAATATGAGATTGATCAAATGAAAATGGTTCCATATAGTTTAGCTGTCGGAAGTTTACAGTATGCTCAAGTGAATACTCGCCCTGACTTAGTATTTGTTACCGGGTTACTTGGCAGATATTAGAGTAATCCAGGAATAGAACACTGAAAATTAGTAAAGAAAGTTTTGCGTTACCTACAAGGTACAAAGGGTCTCATGCTAACGTACAGAAGATCTGATTCCCTACACATAGAGGGGTATACAGATTCTGATTATACGGGAGATGACAGAAAATCCACGTTAAGATATATATTCACTCTCGCTGGAGGAGCTATATCATGAAAAAGCTCAAAGCATATCGTCACTACATCGTCCACAATGTATGCCGAGTTTGTAGCATGTTATGAGGCAACATGGCAGGTGAATTGGCTGAAGAAATTCATGCCTGGGTTGAAAGTGGTAGACGACATACATAAGCCACTCAAGTTATACTGCGATAATAATCCAGCAGTATGTTATGCTCACAACAATTAGTCAAGTGGTGCTGCCAAACACATTGACATAAAGTATTATGTTGTGAAAGATAAAGTCCGGGATCATATAATTAGTCTTGAGCATATAAAAACAGAAAAGATGCTCGCGAATCTGCTTACAAAAGGCTTACCACCCAGCGTGTTCAGAGAACACTTAGCCGACATGGGTTTAAGGGAAAGCGTATGATTTCTGAACAATAAGGGCCTAGTTGAGAATCTGTTTTAAAACAGAGAGATGCATTGTAGCTGTTAAATCTAATGGCAACTGACCGTGACGATGAGGCATGCTCTATGCACTGATCTATGATGGAATAGGAAAAAGATAAAGTATGTTAAATTTAAGTCATAAGGTGAGATCAAGGGGGATAATGTTAGATTGATCTCCACCAATTCGGTTAATTGGGCCCTTGGATCCACGCCCTGATCGGGGGCGTCCAACCGCTCCATGGTTGGTGAGCCCCCGTCGCACAGCGCCATAAAAAGAAAGGGGGGGGGCCAGGGCACAAGTCACGAGATTCACCTGCGCCGCCATAACCCTACCTACACCCTAACCCTAGTCGATCTAGAAAGGGGGCGTTGCCAGCGACGGGAAGCATCATCACCGGCTTCACGCCGCCTCTGCACCGCCGCCCTGCGACCGTGCCTCCACCGCGTCACCGACACCGACGCGATGGCCAGCTCGTCTTCTTCGAAGGCGGCTGATGGTTTGCATCTCCGCACCCCTCTCTCTATATATTTCTCGTATTAGCTTATGTTCTAGGGTTTATCATCTATCCTAAATGCAAGTTATACATGCTACTCACATATGATCCTGTTAATTTATCACATACTCCATGGGATGCACAAGAAAGCCAGGCAGCCAGCTAACATAGGACGAAAACTGCTAGTACATACAAGGCAAGAATGGGTCGGGGAGGTAAGTAAGTGACCATGCGACGAGTGGCTGTGGCCTGGAGAACTCAGCGGCGCAGTCTGCCGAAGAGGAGCGGCGCAGGCAGCGGACGGTGGCGACGACCGAGGACGAGACGGCGGCGGCACTGGAAGTGGGGCTCGGCGGCCATCGCAACCCCCGCAAGGGCGGACGCGGCGAGCACGGCGACGACGACGGCGCGGAAGGCCTTGGATGCCATTTTTTGAGCATATACTCCTAGTGTACAAGTTGTAGTATCGAAGCCACATGAGCCTCAGCGCCACGCGAGTATCACCTGAAAAGAAAATTATTTGCTTGCACGAAGCAAACGGTGCAGAACCGGGGTTCAAACCCCGGCCGGCCAGCTCCCACCACCGGAGCTTTGCCACTGCGCTACACGCGCGCCTGCCCTTGGATGCCATTTCGTTTCGGTAAAACTTGCAGGCTTGTAGTACCGTGCACGGTAGAAAGCAAGATGCCGAGGCTTGTGTGTGTGTGTGGGGGGGGGGGGTTAGCTGAAACCGGAGCCACCACGTTCCCAGTCTGTTGCCATGCCTGCCTCCTCAGAGACAGCTCACGATCGATGGATGGCTGGTAGGCCGGCCCCTGCGAGCCTGGCCTATAGCTGCATGCTCAGTGTTCATCGATGACATGAGTAGTTTCTTTCTACACTAGTCTGCTAATGCATTTGATGCCGCCACAGTACCGCAATACAGAACGTCAGAACCTGCAGGCCGATGGGCAACTTCAGATGCAGGAGCGGTGAACTAGAACTAGAGTACGTACTGAAGAGGGACTAGAGGAGGACATGGTAAGAAAACCTGAACGGTAATTTGCTTCTTGGACTCCCGTTAATTTTGCAATGGTTGGTTCAGAGGATCGATCTGAACTTTTGATTTGAGAAATCAGGGGAGACAGCGGAAATGCGGTCGAGTGGACCGCGCGCGCCACATGCGATGCGGTCTCGCCAAAGCGTTCCCCAATGAGTGCACCTCGCATCTCACGGCAGGCGTCCTTGCGCTCCAGGTTCCGTTCCATTGTTTTCCTTCTGATGATCATATCATCCCCATAGCCGCGCACGAAGACGACAGATCGGTGAAGGGCGGCGTTGCTGAATGCCAACTTGCCTTTCAGAAAACACTCGGCGTGCCGATCCTACCGATGGAGATGATTTTGAGCTGAACTGAAAGCCAAATTAATGCCAAGCGATCCTTGATGGGGATAGTAGAATTTCCCTCCTGAATCAGTCTCCATTTCCTTTTTCCTCAAGCGTTGGTTTCATCTGATCATCTCTAGTGCCGCAGGCTACACGGTAAGACCAAGACTGACACTATGGTCTCCAGGTAACAAAATGGGAAGTACGTATACTGACCTAGGAACAACCAAACAAAGATTAGACATCTTCTGCGCCATAAGGTGTGTATCTAGTCCAGCACAACTAATGAGTGACTTAACCACTTTATATAAGAATCTTGTACATCGCAGCACAGGGGCTCAGGCGAAGAAGATTGTCCTGGCAAAGTGTAGAATCGGCCTCTTGACAGCGCAAATGGGATGGTGGTCATCGGGTGACTAATCATGGAGCAGTTACACCGTCGTCAGTTAATCAGTCCTTCAACTAGAAGCTGGTGCATTAGGTAGTAAGATGTGTGTCAGCTCACACATAACATAACTGTCACTGGAAAACATATTTACTTAAGCCACGGTTGGCATGATTACAACCAGTGGTGCAGCAAAATAATGGGCCAAGTTGGCACTGAGTGAGGATGAGCCAATCCGTGACTAAGGAGTAAGGACAGAGGAATGTGTGAGTCTCGACCTGATCCTCAGTTGCTGCATGCCTGGCATATCACGTCAATTGCGATCACGTTCTAATGTTACTGCCTCCAAACTGAAATCCACCTCCGTCCTATAATAAAAATCATTATATATATAATTCAAATTTTGTCCTAAAATATTTAACCTTATCACTGCTCAATACACCTTTATCTTTTTTTTTCAATACATCTTTCTCTTTTCTGGATATGTTTTTATCTCTACCTCTCTCTATCTATCACCTTCTCGTTTTTGGTGCATCATAATTGTTTTCTCTACTCTTTAATTCCTGTGCCAGGATCTATAAGGTCATTTATTATGAGACGGAGGTAGTATATGGTATCAAATGTTCAAAGTTCATCCTATATTTCAAAACATTCTAGATTGCTTAACTTTTATCACTTGTATCTGCCTTTTAAATCTCATATGCATGCATTTTAAACACCATCTTACACAAAATTACTCATGTAATTGGTAGCTGAAAGCAATGGCCTTGTTTGTTTCAACCCTAGACCATGGGGATCAAGGGGAATTAGAGGGGATTGGAGAGGATTTTGACTTGTAGGGGATTTAATCCCTCCCAATCCCTATGGTTCTAAGAGAAACCGGAAAAGACTGTAATGGGCTATAAATTTCTGTAGCAACACACGGGGTATCATCTAGTTGCCTTAAATATAACCAATGGCTCTCTACAAGTTCTTTCATTAAAAAAAGACTTTAGCATGGAATTTTTAAGAGACGACGTGGTTAAAGTTCTCCATCAGACCATCATTCCGTCGCACTGCGCATTTGACACGTCGACGAGGAACTGAAATTTCTGATTGCTTATTACGTACGAATGAGTTAGATCGTCATCAAGCGTTCATATGTGAAACGATTTGGAACCGATAAAGTACAGGTATATATACGCCAATCATATGAATATGATGCACCCCAACCTAATACGCCACAGGTCCGCAGCCATCCGCTCGATCGGTATGACGGTATCGTATTCGCCAGTTCCAGGCTATCTCTCGTTAGTTTATCATGTAACACGTACGATCGTAATGTTCTCCTTCAGCTGTCACCTTCATCTGCATCATCAGAAGACGTCTAGTTTCAGGTCGTTTCGTGTGATTAACATGTACGCTAGGCATCGTTTATGCTGGACCAGATACTTCGGGGCATCCAATTCCCTCACCACTTGCACATAGTACTATTAATCTGCATTTCAGTTCTAGTTTTCTGGACCTGTAGTATATAAAGTGCTGGCAGAAGTGCACTACGTTGTGCCTACATCTCTCTCTGCACACTCAGCTCCGAAGAATCCTTCTTTCACATCCTCCAATTTTCGGTGACAAGATATCAATCATGGTAATGTGCATCTGTCCCTTCATTCAGCATGAACTATTTTCTAAACAACATGTATGTATGCTTTCCGTTTTCTCGATCAGCAACCGGGCGGTCACCACCACCGAAGGATGGTCGCGTCGAGCAAGGTCATCAAGGTCGGGCCGTGGGGAGGCCGCGGCGGGAGCCCGTGGGACGACGGCCCGCACCGGGGCGTCCGGAGCATCACCGTCACGTACAGCCGCTCCCTGGAGTCGATCAGGGTGGAGTACGTCGACAGCAACGGCCGCTCAGTCCACGGCGAGAAGCACGGCGGCGGGACGGACCGCAGCCTCTCCGTGAAGGTGAGCGATCGAGCTGCTGCTCGCCAGTCCTACTGCATCTACGTACATAGCTAGTTAGAACAGCGCGTGTGTCACCTTGGTAACTTTTGCATTGGCGTGCAGATCGACGTGGACTTCCCGTACGAGTTCTTGACGGGCGTCAGCGGATGCTACCGCGCGGCGCACGCCGGGTCGCCGCCGGTGGTGCGGTCTTTGACGTTCGCGACGAGCCGGGGGACGGTGCACGGGCCGTTCGGGGAAGCGGACGCGGACGGGGTGCCCTTCTCGTACCCGATGGAGGGGGGCGTGGTGGTCGGGTTCACTGGAAGGAGCGGCTGGCACCTCGACGCGCTGGGCCTCTACGTGGCGGCGCTGCGGCCCGAGACGCTCCGCGACGTGGTCCAGGAGCGCGGCCTCATGGCGTACCGGTCCTTCATCTACGCGGATGCCGGCGGGCCGGCGCGCCATCACAACAGCAGGAGGCCGTTCGAGTGGTGCTACAAATAACTGCATGCGGCTAAGAGTAGCTAGTCGGTCTGGTTCGACTTCGACAGTCGAACGGCAAGTGTTCGTTCTTCAATTCAGCCCGAGAGGGAGCGAGTCGCTTTCCTTACGGCGTTTGATCGCAGCTTATTAAAAAAGACAGTAACGAGTCACGTTGGTTGCTGAGAGTGCAGCCCAGTGAAGATAGAACGAAAGTTTTGCCGCACTGCACAGGGAACCGCTCACTGATCCACGTAAAAGAGCAGCGAAATAGACCGGGTGCCGCCAAATGAAACGGACGCCACGCAACCGGCAGGGCGGTAGGCCGAACCAAAAGCGCGCCCATTGCGCCCCACCGCCAGCCGCACACCCGAACGGGCGCCACGGCAGCCTCACCCCGTCCCCCGTGCCGAAACGTGGCCACACGTCATGGGCCTTCATGTTGCCAGGCCAGTAGGCCACATGGTCCCAAGTACCGACGGCTTTCAAATCACACGCCTCGTCCTCTCCGCCTCCTCTACATTTTTTTTCTTTTTTGATTTGATTTGAAAAAAAAAACTCATGCTTTACAAAATGGCACGCACGATTTCCACGAATAAATTTTCCCCATTGAGTTTCAAGTTGCAGAATCTTTGGCAATTTGTTACGAAGATCGAGTTTCCTCCTGAAGGTGGACAACAAAAACCAAGAAAAAGCTTCCGCTGCCTAGCGTGTCAATGGGAATGCCCCCCTTCCCAAAAAAGTATGGCATGACATCAATTGGGTATCACATTGCACATGCACAAGACCTAAAAATATGTCCAAGAGTTACCCAGTATATTCTGGACCGGTTGGCATCTGTGACAAAAGGGGCTAAGGCTTCATCATTAGTCTCGATGACATGTCAAATAGTCTCGTCACAACAATCAGAGAAAACACGATCTATTATGCCTTCATCAGCATCAACCAACACAGGCATCAGAGTTGTTAATGTAACTTCCCTTGCTGTGGACCCCAAGTCTGTTTCTGAGAAGGCGCGAGCTTTACAAAAGATAGCCAAGGCTCTGGTTGATGAGCTTGAGGGATTATTTGTGCCCGTTTCTCATCGTGATTTTGTGGGTGGAAAAAGCCCTTGAGCTGGAGAATGTAGCACATGACTTGATCACAGAGTATTTTAAAGCTGCTTCAAGGCCCAGTCAAGTTTTGGTGGCTTTCTCATCGTCAAGTATTTTAAAGCTGTTCCAACCGGGAGTAAAGGTCCACCTTTAGATCTGATTGGTGTTATCAACCGAGACTAAAGGCCCTCTGTCACTGTGCCGAGCGCAGTAGCCATTGAGCAGGGACCTTTAGTCCTGGTTGGAGACACCAACAGAGACTAAAGGTCTTTTAGTCCCGGACGTAAAAAAAATACCGAGACTAAAGCCTATTTCAATCTCGAATGAAAGGTATGTTCTCTGCTAGTGTACGGAGTGGCTGCGTTCCGTCGCCCCGCCGTGCTTCTCGCCGTGGACTGAGCGGCCGTTGCTGTCGACGTACTCCTCCACACCCTCATCGACTCCAGGGAGTGGCCGTACGTGACGGTGATGCTCCGGAGTCCGGACGCCCCGGTGCGGGCCGTTGTCCCACGGGCTCCCGCCCCGGCCTCCCCACGGCCCGACCCTGATGACCTTGCTCGACGCGAACATCCTTCGGTGGTGACCGACCGGTTGCTGAGAAAACGGAAAGCATACATGCATGTTGTTTAGAAATGTCAGGTGCTCCAAGCAATCGCCGTACGTACGTGCTCGTTTTCCGTGGACGCAAGTGGTGCGGTGCTATATCTAAAGATGCACACCAAGAAAAAAATAGTTCATGCTGAATGAACGACAGATGCACATTACCGGATATCTTGTCACCGGCTAGAAACTGGAGGTACGGTTGCCACAACTACGTCAATTTTAACCGAGACGGACAAAAGACATTAACTAAAACGGTTTTCCGCCAAAAGGTCATGATTAATCAGACCTTAACGGAGGCGGTTGCTTTGCCCGTTATAAGGGAAATGGACCCTAGGCCTAGTTACTTTGGATTTTAGTACTTGATGACCAACACAACCAAATTAGATTTTGGTGCTTGATGACCAACACAACTAAATTTGTAAGTGATTGTTTTGTAGTTCAATAGGATACAAGACGTGACTTGAACAAAGACGACGTGATGACCCGATGATCAACACCTCAAGCAAGACCTTAGGAGCACAAGAGAAGACCCAAGATATCAAGTAAAGTCCAAGCATGAAGATAGGAATCAAGCCGCACGCAAGATCGCGAAGAAACGAGCTCACAGTAGCGACCGGACGCTGACGAAAAGCGACCAGACGCTCCGATCTGAGGCTCAGCAACAGCAGCAGCAACCGGATGCTGGCGGCAAACCGACCGGACGCATGACAGCAGCGTCCGATCGAGTACAGAGACGTTCCAGAGCGGCGAACTTGCGACTGGACGCGTCCGGTGGCAAGTGACCGGACGCTGGCAGTGTCCGATCAGTTGTTCGCGGCTCCAACGGTCGGGACGACCGGACGCATCCGATCAGGACGACTCCAGCATCCGGTCAGTAGCAGAAAAGCGGGATTTCGTCCCCAACGGCTACTTTCTCAGTGGGGCTTATAAATACAACCCCCAACCGGTCATTTGGTGTGTGTGGAGCTGAGGAAACATATCAAGGGTGTTGATACACCATTTTAGTGATCTCCACTTACATAGTGCTTAGTGATTTATTAGGTGATTAGCGTAGGTGCTTTGCGAAGTACTTAGGTTGATTAGACCACCGCTTATGCGTTTGCTCTAGGTTTAGGCCTAGTGTTTAGTGAGGTTTGCATACCTCTTACCACTCGGTGCTTGCGCGCACCATTGTTATACATCGGAGGGGCTTGTAGTCTTACGAGATCACACCAACCGCGTTTGTGGTGTGGCCGCCACTGTGTACCGGAGGGAACAAGGCCTACGGCGTTTCGACCGGAAGCTTGATAGTGAAGACGGCGGGGAGCATCTGGGAGAGGCTTGTCGGAAGGCACGTTGGAGACCCACTTGCGCGTGGGGAAGGCCCGAGGCTATCCATGGAGTTACCCGACCGGGAGCTTGGCTCTTGCGAGGGATTCCTTGCGAGGGGCTTCAACGAGGACTAGGGGGACGCTTGCATGCTTCTCGATACCTTGGTAAAAATACCGGAGTCGTCGATGGAAGTTTGCATATCTCTACCTTGCTCTTTAGTTTCTGCATTAATATTGATCGTATTACTCTTTTTGCGGTAGAGATAGCAACACATTAGTAAAACCGTAATTGCGCATTTAGATAGTTTATCTTTTGCATAGGTTTTGCTAAGGTTAAAAAAAGATGCCATAGTTAAGAGTTAGAATTTTAAGTTGCCTAATTCACCCCCCTCTCTCTTAGGTGTCACGGTCCACTTCAATTGGTATCAGAGCTGGTTGGCTCAATTTGGACCTTTGGCTTAACCGTCGTTGAGCCGACGCTATTTAGACGGTTTATGATGGATAACTCTAGGTCTCCGCACTTTGACGGCACGAACTTCCCTTATTATAAAGCGAGAATGGCTTGCTACCTTGAGGCGGTTGATTTGGGAGTTTGGAGAGTCACTCGTGACGGGATAAAACCCATTAAGAATTCCGATAAACCCACGAAGAGTGAAGAAAAGGAAATTCATTTCAATGCTAGAGCTAAAAATTGCTTATTTGAATCATTTAGTATGGATGTGTTTAACCAAGTGTTCACTTTAAATACGGCACATGAAATTTGATTAAAACTTTAAGAGCTCCATGACGACACATCAAATGTCCATGAGCAAAAACATTGTCTAGCTAAACAAAATTATGATTCCTTTACAATGAATGATGATGAGCTTGTTCGTGATATGTATTCTCGTTTGAATCTAATTATCAATGAGCTCCATTCAATATGACTAACAAAGCTAGATGATGTGGACATCGTGAGGAAGATCATCTCCGTGCTACCACAAAAGAAATATGCAAGCATCATCACCATCCTTCACAACATGGAGGACTTGAGCACCATGACCCCGGGCATAGTCATTGGCAAGATAGTGGCATTTGAAATGTCACGTAAGATGGGTCAAGAAGAAGCCTCTTCATCAAGCAAAGGCAAAGCTCTCGCATGTAGCGAAAAAAAAGATAAAGGACAAGCAAGTTGAGACAAGCTCAAGCTCAAGCTCCTCAAGTTAAGATGAAGAAGAAGATGAGGATGATGATGATGATAATGAAGAAGAAGAAGAATCAAGTGATGATGATCAATCTTCCTCCTCCACCTCCGACTTTGATGAAGTGTGTGCCCATCCACATTCAAGATTTCATTTTCACCAATCAAAGAAATGAGCAAAGAAAGAGAGGATGCTATGGATGCGGTGAGTTGGGGCATTTTGTGGAAGTTTGTCCAAACAAGCCCACACCCAAGACAAAGAAGAAGGCATGCAAGAACCAAGCTCTCACATCAATAAAGTCATGGGATGATTCTTCAAGTGAAGAAGAACACCATCACAAGAGGCAAGGGGACAAGCACTCATCATCGAGCTCTTCTCGTATGTGCCTTATGGCACGAGGTAACGAAAGCTCATCCTCTAGTGAGAGTGATAGTGATGATGAAATGCCTTCTTATGATGAAATTGTGCAACAAAATCTTAATTATGCTAAAGTCTGCACTAGTCAACAAAAGAAGCTCGAAAAATTAAAAGTAAAGCTAGATAGTTCACAAGAAGCATATAAAACTTTGCTTGAACAATATGAGAATTTTGCTAATCTCAATGTTGAACTATCTACTAAAATTGAGCAACTTAAGGCTAGTGCAACAACAAATGCATGCACAATCAATGATGAGCAACTTGTAAAGAAAAATGAAAAATTAAAAGAAAAGTTAGCTAGCTCACAAGATGCTTATAAAAGTTTACTTGCTAAAATGGAAACCATGTGCAAACATTGTGATGAGCTAACTAATAAAGTTGCTAATCTTGAAGTCGTTAGTACAACCCCCAGCAAGGCATCTAAAAAGAAAAGTTTTATTTTTAACATGTCTAAAAAGGATGCCGCTACTTCTTGTAATGTTTATTCTCATCTTTGTGCAACCAAGTTTGTGTTGAGAAAGTTGTTGTAGATACATGCACATAAGAGGTTGCAAAGGAGAAAGAGCAACTCAAGCAAGAAGTAGCTTGCCTCACCAAGGACTTGACTCAAGTGAAAGGCAAGACGAAGCAAGCCCAACTTCATGAAGATAACACCGTTAAGGGAGTGAAGAAGCTTGGTGAAGGACAAACCATGGTTTGCTACGTGTGCCACAAGGAAGGTCACAAGTCCTATGAGTGCAAGGTGAAGAATGGGGAAAGAGCAAAGAAGAAAGAGAAGAAGCAAACAAGCAAGCTCTCCAACACCTACACCAACAAGGTGGACAAGAAGGCCTCCACACCATACTTGTTAAAGAAGAAGAAAAATAACAAGGTGGTGGCCATCAAGGTGAACAAGCAAGCCAACAATGGGGTCAAACGCTTTTGGGTGCCAAAGGAGACCATTTCCAACATGAAGAGCACCAAGAAGGTTTGGATCCCGAAAGAGAAATGAGAAGTTCAATGGACTTCGGGGAATTTGGAGACTTGGCAAAGTATGGATGCATTTCATGGGGTGCATCATTATGGACAAAGTTATTACCAAGTGGGTTAGTGAATACTATGGACCCAAATTCCCCTTCCCATGTTAGGTAACTAGATTCAATTTACTTCAATTGGTATTAGGTTTAAATTTTCCTACAATCGGTATCTTTTAGCATCTAGTTACTTTTCATGCCTAGGTTTGCATTTGAATTCTTATATCTTTTGTCATGCATACACTAGGTATATCATATGGTATGCTTGCTCGGTTTTATTCTTAACCCTTGGAGCAAACTTACATGGTTTAAAATTAGGAGCACGGCACATAGCTTGTCCTTCAATTGTTCATATAATATGTGTCAAAGTCCAAATTATAGATAATTTCTCCCGAATATCGCCTTCGAAAATGACCCTCACATTCATGTGATGTCATCTTTCAAGTAGTATTTTTTATTCTAAAATCAATGTGCATGTTTTCTACAAGTATTCTAGACTTGTGTGCACAAATTTAGGGGAAGTTACTTTACAAGTTGGGTGCCTTGAGACTAACACCTTTTCAAGCTTATCATGTGTGTAGTAGTCTCATTACAAGAAAAATAGAGTCCCCGGAGTTAAGCATCATACTTCAAATATCCACCACCTATTGGAAGTGGTAGAAATCAAATTGGTTTCCACATATGGTATTTCTAAACCGATATCATCATGTTGATTTCATTTTGATATTTATATGCTTTCTTCATGCATTATATAGATTAAATTCCCTTGAGCAAAAATTTGCCGATTATGCATATGCTTTGTCTTCTATCATATGTATGTATATATTTAGGGAGAGCTTAGTCTATATAATGTGAGAGTCAAATTTTGTGATCTATTTCACTCTACCCATAAGAGATCACAAGGTTTGACCTTCCCTTGTGCTACTAATGTCTTTCTTTTTGGTGTTTGATTCCAAAGGGGAAGAATTTAGAGGACCAAAAGCAAGCATTAATTTGTAGTAATGGTCCGAGAAAGGGAGGATAGTGGATTAGCCTATGTAATGGGGAGAATTTATAGGAAGCAAGTCTTAAATCTATAATATCACATGGAGACATTTGCAAGGGTAAGATAAGTTTTATATAGTCTTACAAGTAGTATCTTTTAGCATCATATAATCTTGCCCCTTGCATTGCATCCTATCAAGTAGGTAGTTTTTAAATTTCAAAATTTTATTATTTGCTTGCTTTGATCGTGTTGTCATCAATCACCAAAAGGGGGAGATTGTAAGGAAAATGGACCCTAGGCCCAGTTACTTTAGATTTTGGTGCTTGATGACCAACACAACTAAATTGAACTAATGAATTTATAAGTGATTGTTTCGTAGTTCAATAGGATGCAAGACATGACTTGGACAAAAGCGACGTGATGATCCGATGATCAACACCTCAAGCAAGACCTTAGGAGCACAAGAGAAGACCCAAGATATCAAGTAAAGTCCAAGCATGAAGATAGGAACCAAGCCGCACGTAAGATCGCGAAGAAACAAGCTCATAGCAGCGACCGGATGCTGACGAAAAGCGACCGGACGCTCCGATCTGAGGCTCGGCAACAGCAGCAGCAACCGGTCGCTGGCGGCAAACCGACCGGACGCAGGACAACAGCGTCCGATCGAGTATAGAGAGGTTCCAGAGCGGCGAACTTGCGACCGGACGCATCCGGTGGCAAGTGACCGGACGCTGGCAGCGTCCGATCAGTTGTTCGCAGCTCCAACGGTCGGGACGACCGAACACGTCCGATCAGGACTACTCCAGCGTTCGGTCAGTAGTAGAAAAGCGGGATTTCATCCCGAACGGCTACTTTCTCAGTGGGGCTTATAAATACAACCTCCAACCGACCATTTGGTGTGTGTGGAGCTGAGGAAACATATCAAGGGTGTTGATACACCATTTTAGTGATCTCCACCTGCATAGTGCTTAGTGTTTCATTAGGTGATTAGCGTAGGTGCTTTGCGAAGTGCTTAGGTTGATTAGACCACCGCTTATGCACTTGCTCTAGGTTTAGGCCAAGTGTTTAGTGAGGTTTGCATACCTCTTACCACTCGGTGCTTGCGTGCACCATTGTTGTACGTTGGAGGGGCTTGTAGTCTTGCGAGATCACACCAACCGCGTTTGTGGTCTGGCTGCCACTGTGTACCGGAGGTAACAAGGTCCACAGCGTTTCGGCCGAAAGCTTGATAGTGAAGACGGTGGGGAGCATCCGGGAGAGGCTTGCTAGAAGGCACGTCGGAGACCCACTTGCGCGTGGGGAAGGCCCGAGGCTATCCACGGAGTTACCCGACCGGGAGCTTGGCCCTTGCGAGGGATTCCTTGCGAGGGGCTTCAACGAGGACTAGGGGGAAGCTTCCGTGCTTCTCGATACCTCGGTAAAAATACCGGAGTCGTCGATGGGAGTTTGCATATGTCTACCTTGCTCTTTAGCTTCCGCATTTATATTGATCGTATTACTCCTTTTGCGATAGAGATAGCAACATATTAGCAAAACCGTAATTGCGTATTTAGATAGTTTATCTTTTGCATAGATTTTGCTAAGGTTAGAAAAAGAGGCCATAGTTTAGAGTTAGATTTTTAAGTTGCCTAATTCACCCCCCCTCTTAGGCATCACGATCCACTACACCTGCCTCAGTTAATCTCTACAACTAAAACATTCATAACTATTCCATCCACAGGTGCGACACTAAAATCGCTCCATGCGATCAGATCAAGAAGGCAACATGCACTTGCTACATGCGATCAGCTCAAAAGAAAGGAAACAAAACTCGCTAATAAAATAAAAGATGTATTTCCAGCTCTACGTCCAGCGTCCTCCCCGCGACGAGGCTTCTGGAGCTCTCTCCTCTGTTCCCTCTCCTCCCCGCGGCTCTCCTCTGCCCCGCTCCGTGGTGGAGCCATGGAGGGAGGGGAGGAGGCCAGGGCGCGGGCCGGATCCGCCACCCGCGGGCTCCAACCCGTCGGATCCACGCCATGGTGGAGCCATGGAGGGAGGGGAGGAGGGAGGGAGGCGAGGAGGCCAGGGCGTGGGCCAGATCCACCGCTGGCAGGCTCCATCCCGCCAGATTCGCCGCCAGAGGCTTCCTTCCCACTGGATCCACGCCGTGGTGGAGCCATGGAGGGAGGGCAGGAGGGAGGGAGTGGAGGAGGCCAGGGCGCGGGCCGGATCCGCTACTAGAGGCTTCCTCCACGCCGGATCCATGCCGTGGTGGAGCCATGGAGGGAGGGGAGGAGCCCGACGCCGCTAGAGAGGGAGGAGGGAGGGAGGGGAGGAGCCTGGCACCGCTGGTCTCGGGAGAGCGCCTCGGTCCCGAGAGAAAGAGAATGGAGAGAGACAGAGTGACGTAGCTGGGAGTGGGGAGGGGGCGCGGCTAGAACCCTAACTCTTGCTTATATACGAGCCCGGTAGCAGGATAGATATGAGCCTTTTCTGGGCTGTGAGTTGGGCAACTATTTTTGCAGGCGTACCTTATAGGGCGCCCACCTCCGAAAATGCATTTATATGTCTAGGCGACTTAGGCGGCTGGAGGCGCTCCGACGAAGCACGGCCACAGCGGCGGCCATGGCGGAGCTCCGGCAAAGGCATACCCGCGGTGGCGCAACGCGAATGGCGGCTTACCTAAGGCACGATTGCGGGCGCTGCAAGGTGGAAACGGCGGAGAAGGGTGAGGCAGAGCTTCGAGCACGGCCGATTGGAGAATGGGGCGGTGGTGAGCGCGGGCGAGCTCGGCGGAGCAGCTGCGACGGCAATGGCGACTGCGGCTGCTATGGTGGCTGCGCTGAGGCGAAGGAGAGCGAAAATGAGATGGAGGAGGGGAGGCGGACGCTGCTTGGCAGATGGAGGCGAGCGCGTGGAGGGCGAGGCAGGCCGGGGCTGCCGCGCGGCGTGCGTCGCTGGCGCATGGCGGCCACGCGGCGAGCGCATCCTGACGCGGTCGGGCGCGGGAACAGGCGCGGCGCGGCGCTGAGGCAGGCCAGGCGCGCGAGTTGGGCTAGGCCGAGGCGAAGGCACATCACGGGGTGGAGCGTGGGCCGGCTTCGGCTGGCGGGCCAGAAGTTAGGCGGCGGCCCAGTAAAGGAGAGAAACCCTTTTTCAAATTCTATTTTCAAGGAATTTCCAAATATCAGTTTTCAAATACCCTTTTGAGCAAGAAAATGACTTCTTTTGAAAATGGCCCAAAAATAAAAGTTGCTTAGAATTTAGTCCTCTACAACTTTGCTTTAGGGACCAACTAAAAATTTTGCATAGATTTTGAATTGGGAAGTAAAAAGCTAAATAGAGAGGATTTTTGACCATTTTCAATAAAAATTCAAAAGCATATTTTGTCAAAAGTTTGAATACAAACTTTGCTCCAAAAATTGTGCTAAATAATTCTAGATGGTTTACAATTATAGCCAAACATGTTTTACTGACCTAGCAAGCATAATTAGGGCAAAAACAACTCTAAACAAGTGTATGCAACATTCATGTTTCACGAGCATGTTTCATATGTTTCAAAGCATGGTTTCAATTATTATTTACATGATTAGGCATGTATGATTAGGATGCTTGATGATGCACAATATGCATGATTTGCAGTGCCTAAATGCTTGCATAACACCGGGGTGTTACAGCCCTCCCCCCTTATAAAAATCTCGTCCCGAGATTTGGGTTACGAACCATTTGTTATAAAAATCTTCATAAGCTTTTTGTAGATATTCTCCCGTTTCCCAAGTTGCATCCTCCTCATTATGATGATTCCACTGTATTTTGTATGTTTTCACCACACTATTCCGAGTAGCACGTTCCTTAGTGTCTAACACACGGACCGGTTGCTCACGATACACCAAATCTGATTTGAGTTGGATGCCCCGAGGTTCTATTCTTTCCTCCGGAACACGCAAGCACTTCTTGAGATGTGATACATGGAAAACTAGGAATACGGTACTCATTGTTTCAGGTAACTCTATCTTATAAGCTACTGGACCTCTTCTTTCCAAGATCTTGTATGATCCTACGAATCTAGCGGCAAGCTTTCTCCGGACTCCAAACCGTTTCTTCTTCATTGGCGTGACCTTTAGATAAACATAGTCACCAACTTCAAACACAAGGGGTCTCCTTCTTCTATCTGCATAACTTTTCTGATGTGATTGGGCCGCCTTCATATTTTGTTGAATAATATGAACTTTCTTCTCGGCCTCTTCTACAAAGTCAATGACATAATACCTTCTATCTCCTGTCTCGACCCAATTTAATGGTGTTCTACATTTTCTGCCATACAAAGCTTCGAATGGAGCCATCTTGATGCTTTCTTGATAACTATTATTGTAAGCAAACTCAGCTAATGGTAACCATGACTCCCATGATCCCCTAGAAGACAACACACAGGCTCTTAACATATCCTCTAGAACAGCATTCACTCGTTCAGTCTAGCCATCTGTCTGAGGATGATAAACGGTACTACGAATCAAACTAGTTCCTAAGCCTTTGTGCAAATGTTTCCAAAAGTGAGCCGTGAACTGTGGCCCTCTATCAGATACTATAGTCTTTGGTATACCATGCAACCTCACAATTTCTGCGATATAATTCTCGGCATATTGAGGTGGTCGATATTCTGTTTTGACAGGCAAGAAATGAGCGGTCTTGGTAAGACGGTCCATAATCACCCAAATCGAATCATGTCCCTTTTGAGTAGTGGGTAAACCTGAGATAAAATCCATACTTATATCATCCCACTTCCAACTAGGGACGAACAAAGGTTGCAACAAACCGGCAGGTTTCATATGAATAGCTTTCACTCTACAACACGTGTCACATCTGGCAACATATGCTGTAACTCCTTTCTTCATTTTGGTCCACCAATAACGAGGTCTTAGTTCTTGATACATCTTACTGCTTCCTAGATGGATAGATAGCTTAGAAAGGTGAGCTTCATCCATGAGTTTATTCCTAAGCTCTCGATCCTTGGGAACCACAAGACGGTCGTCAAACCACAACACGCCCTGTTCATCCACTCTAAAGTGCTTAGATGACTTTTCTTTTATTTTCTCTTTGATGTGGAATATTCCCTTGTCTGTTTTCTGGCCTTCTATTATCTTACTCTCCAAAGAGTAACTAATCTGAATACTATGTAACACAGCAGGATGCATCAGATTGAACCCATCTTCAAGTAATGGCTGCACATTCAAGCAATGTGACTTTCTACTCAAAGCATCTGCCACTACATTGGCCTTTCCAGGATGATATTGCACATTCAAGTTGTAATCTTTGATCAATTCCAACCATCTTCGCTGCCTCATGTTCAGCTTAGGTTAGGTAAAGATGTACTTGAGACTCTTGTGATCTGTGAAAATGTTGCACACATTACCAAGTAGATAATGTCTCCAAATTTTTAGGGCATGCACAACTGCAGCAAGTTCAAGATCATGTGTTGGATAGTTGCCCTCGTGCTTTCTCAATTGACGTGAGGCATAAGCAATGACTCTCCCTTCTTGCATAAGAACATAGCCCAAACCAGTTTTTGATGCGTCGCAAAACACATCAAATGGTTTCTCAATGTCCGGTTGTGCGAGAACAGGAGCAGTGGTCAACAGTTTCTGCAAGGTGTGGAAAGCTGCTTCACACTCCTCTGTCCACACGAACTTGTGATCTTTCTGTAGCAGACTTGTCATTGGCTTGGCAATCTTCGAGAAGTCCGGTATAAAACGACGGTAGTAACCGGCTAATCCTAAGAAACTTTTAATCTCAGGGACTGTGGTCGGTGCCTTCCAATCCATAACCTCTTGCACCTTACTTGGATCGACTAAAACTCTATTTTCTGACAAAATGTGACCAAAGAAAGGAACTTTCTTCAACCAGAATTCGCATTTGCTAAACTTAGCATATAGCTTATGATCTCTAAGTCTGGTCAAGACAATTCTCAGATGCTCTTCATGATCCTTCTCATTCTCGGAGTACACTAGAATGTCATCAATGAACACAACCACGAACTTATCCAATTCTAGCATGAAAACTGTATTCATCAAAAACATAAAGTATGCAGGAGCATTTGTCAAGCCAAAGGACATGACAAGATACTCATACAACCCATATCTGGTGGAAAATGCAGTTTTCGGTATATCTTGTGGCCTAATCTTGATCTGATGATAACTGGATCTCAAATCTATTTTTGAGAACACCTTAGCCTTGGCTAACTGGTCAAACAGAACGTCAATATGAGGCAAGGGATACTTATTCTTGATGGTTACATCGTTAAGTGGCCTGTAATCCACGCACATTCTCAACGTGCCCTCTTTCTTCTTCTTCACAAACAAGGCGGGACATCCCCATTCAGACTTGCTTGGCCGGATAAACTCCTTTTTTGATAACTCTTCTAGTTGCTTCTTCAGCTCAACTAATTCATCTGGAGGCATCCGATAGGGTCTCCTTGAAATCGAAGCCGTTCCAAGGATTAACTCAATTCCAAACTCAATATCCCTATCTGGCGGAAGACCAGGTAGCTCATCGGGGAATACATCCGGAAACTCACACACTACCGGAATCTGATGAATAGGAATAACTTCAGTAGCACATGTAACACCTATAAGGTCTGTTCTCCAAGGCAATGGTACTTGGAAAGTACCCTCACCCAGGGGATCCTTAAGGGTAAGTACTCGACTTCCTGTATCTATGACTGCTCCCCAATCCTTCATCCAATTCATCCCTATAATGACATCTAGAACTAGTCCAGGCATAACTATCAAGTTCACTCGAAACTTCCTGCTACCTAATTCAAGGGTTGCCCCTCGAACCATCCGATTGGTCAAAACATCAGCCCCTGCTGAACTTATACGGTAACCATAACCCAATTCCGTGCATAGTTGTTCATGTTTCTATGCAAATGCTTAACTCATAAAAGAATGCGATGATCCAGAATCAAATAGAACAACTGCAGGATTTTTGTTGACAAAAAACTTACCAGCGGTTACGGACTCTCCCTCAGGAATCTCATCCACGGTCGTACTATGCACCCGAGCATTATAGGTCTGCTGCTTCTTCTTGGACGGATAAGGACAGAACCTTGAGAAGTGGCCGGGTTGATCACAATTGTAGCAGGGTCCCCTCACTATACCAGTAGATCCCACAGCTCCCTTGGAACTGCCTTGTATCGCAGTTGCGGCTGCCTTGTTGGACTACACTGCCATCTTGTAAGGCTTCTGTGGTCCCCTGAAATTCTGACCTCTCTGCTGAGGTGGCCTGAACCTAGCGCCAGGTGTAGATGGACGATAGGGAGGACGACCTCCTGCAGGTGCTCTTGCTTGGGACGGACCACCTTCTAGGGCTCTCTTGCGAGTTTTAGCTGTGGTGCTGGTGTTGTTGTTCTTTTCCTGCTTCAGACAATCACTGATGAAGTCATTGAATCTAGCGCAGGTGTTGGTACCCACATGCTTCATCATCTTTGGATTGAGTCCTCTCTTGAAACTGGCGATTCTCTTAGCATCGGTGTCAACCATGTCGGGAGCATAATGACACAAGTTGTTGAAGGCATGCAAATATTGCGTCACGGTCTTGGTGCCCTGATTCAACGCTAAGAACTCTCCCAGCTTCATCTCGGTCAACCCGGATGGAATATAAACTCCACGGAAGGCCTCAGCGAACTCTCTCCACGTAATCTGAGCATTTGGAGGGAAGGTTGTGCGATGGTGCTTCCACCACATTCCCGCTGGTCCTTGCAACTGATGTGCAGCATACGCAGTTTTCAATACCTCAGTCATTCTTAACACACGGAATTTATCTTCCATAGTGTTGATCCATTCTTCAGCATCGAGTGGTTCTGTTGCTTCCTTGAATATTGGCGGCCTGGTGTCCATAAAATCTTTGAAGCTGCTATACTGATTCACCCCAATACCACCACCCTGATTGTTACCGCGCTGAACATTGTTGGCGATAGTACGCAAAAAATCCTCCATGTTCTTCTAGGATTATTCCGTGTTGCACTGACTCTCGAGCAAATGTGCGAGGAACACCTCTGGGGTAAACGGGGAGGAGGTGGCAAATACGGTTCATGGGAGGCTCATTGTTGTTGGGAGGCTCATTGTTGTTGCCGTGGTTTCCACCACCACCACCGGTCCCAGCACCGTTAGCACCGGTCTCAGCGGCCTCATAAGTGGTACGGCGAGTATTTGTCATCTGCATATTTCAGCAACAAGTAATGATTGAGTGAAGCTATAATAATTGCGAGTGAATGAAAAATTATGCCGAACTGAATTTACTGGAGAGAATAAATTCATACAATAAAACAGAGGCACAATAATCGCATCCCAATTAAAACAACATCACTAATTAAATTACTTCGAAAGCAAATATCGCGTCCACACAACCAAATTGCCAGCATACATACACTGGACTTTTATGCGTTCAGATATTGCATTCCTAGCCAAGTTCCAACCACATGCCAAGTCTCATAAGTTCAAAGCAAGATACATTAGGTTACATGCCAACAAAAGAAAGGTCATCGCGACAGGACCTAAACACTAGCGCAAGGCAAATAGCCTACTCCTTGGGGCCGTCATCGGGATCGGAGACGTCACCATCGCCCCTAGGTGAAACTACAGGCTCGTCCTCGTTGTCGTCGTCGATGTCCATGCCAGCGGCGTCTGGAGGAGCATATGGGCCAACCCCATTGTAGAGCGCGTGAAACTCCTCGTGCAGGTTGACGTTGTACTCCTCTAGCTTATCAACCCTCTGTAGTAGAAGGTCTCTCTCGTCCCAGGCTTCATTCCTCTCCTGAACCAACTGTCCAATCATGCGGTCTGCATTGTTGTTGGCCTGAGTCAACGTATGCACCCGCTGCATAGCTCTATCACCTCTCTCTACTGCCTGGTTTCGCTGTAAGCTCATATCAGCCAACTGCTCCTGCAAACTAGCTATAGCACGTGCCTGCTTCTTCTTCTGCTTTCTCACATTGAGCTTATCATGACTACGCAAGCCAGTCAAAGTCCAGTAGGTACTCTCAAGACCCTCATACGCTCTAATGGCGGCGAACATAGCACTCATAGCATGGTTGTCGCTAGCCTGTCCCTCAGCTGGACCTCTGACCAAAGCACTTCCCTGAGGCTAAACCCAAATAGCATCATGAGGATCATCCCTAGGAAAGGTGCCAGCTAGAGCTGCTGCAAGCTCACTAGGGAATCTGCTCATGATATCCCTAATGACACGGAAAGCTGCTCCCTCTGCACCCTTAACAGGAGTGCGACCCTCAAACTCCAAGTGCCAACCATCCCATTCTGGAGCATCACCAAGGGCAGGAACTATGATCTCTACCACTGCAAGTCCATCCTCTGCTAACTGACTCTCATTCCAAGAGTGCACCGGCTCTTGACCCTCTAGGTACCCCACATCATGGAGCACTCTCCAAAGCAAGGTCGGCATGCCAAACTCGCTCAAGAAGGTGTTCGTGGTGCGGTGCTCCCTCAGGGCCAACGGACGTCGAGGTGCTCTTTCTCCGGTGGACTTACGGGCAGTCTGCTTCGTGCGGGCCATCTGTAGCAACAGTTCTTTTATTACTCCGTGGGAACATATTTTAGGTGATACAACTTTTATCAAAATAATATAATCAATTTATAAGGGGAGGAATGCATGACATGAATGAAATGCACAAGTAATATGATGTATGTACGTGCCGTACGTTCTCACAAACTTATAAAATAAATAATTTCTAGCGACGAATTCGGTGGCATACAAACGATCTCTCAAATACGTATCTAATACATTCTACACGATAACGTTGTTATGTACCTGCAGAAGATTCATTTCAGCCCAATTCCTAATGAATGCATAAAAGCAGTAAATTTTATCTACACGCTCTACACGAATCCCCAGATACGTGTACAACGGTAGTAACTATCCGAACCATCGTCCTATTGACGGCATCGCCTCAATAGACGGAATTCCCACACATGAGATACCCTTGTAAAACATGATTAGAACATGTAATTACTTCAGCATCATATAAGCATTCACCCTAGATCGGCGGTGTATCCGATCATGCTCTAACAACTCGTACTTACCGAGGCGTAGAGGCAATTGATCCATACACTACCACTCAAACAAGTGGCACTCGTACAATAGCATGCCGTATGAGCAACGAAAGAGAAATATGATGCAAGAACCCCAAATCAGTACTTAATTAAGCCACCTAGAGTCCTTAACTGGGCATAAAGGATATGACCACTGGCATACTTTTAGTTTGGAAATCATGTTTTTCAAATGCCTTTTTGTTTTAAATACACTTGTGAACAGTAACACGCTAAACCATGCTCTGATGCCAGCTGTAACAGAACCAACCAATTATACGGAATTAAGTAAGAAAATCATCCACCAGAGCAGACGATTTAACAAACTTAAGCCCGTATAACCCGGTAGTCCGTGAAATCACGAAGGATTTCAAACCAACTCACATACCAGCCAAGATCGTAATAAGTTTAGCGGTCACCATCACATATTACATAAAAGTTCACATCTCAGATACATTAGAGTTTAAACATAGTTATTAGAAAACGAGTTCAAAATAGAAGTAGCGGAAGCCATTTGTTCAAAACCACACACACTCACACGGAGTTCAAATACAGTGCCAGCTAATGATCATCTCCAACAAAAGCATTAGACGAGACGTAAGGAATGACCATGCCCATGGTCCTAAGCGTCACCCATCACAGGATAAAGGCAGTTGATACAGTAGCCGTAATACATCTGCCCATCTGCAACAAGTGGGAATAAAACCCTGAGTACGAGAAGGTACTCAGCAAGACTTACCCTACATAACCAAAAATAAAGTGACACCAAGGATTATGAAGGGCTTTATAGTAGGGTAGCTGACTCATTTGCAAAAAGAGGCATTTTTAGCATTTCAAGAACCTTTCCAAAAGCATTATTGTCAAGTTAATTATTATTAACCTGTCGACTAGATTTGCACCTATACTAGAGCAAACATGTGATTAAGCAAATAATGATAACCAATGATCATTAACAACTTCCATAATATCACATTCATTATAACTGTCCAAGTGTTCCATAATCATTACTACGATGAAGTAACTCAAGTCAAGTGCTCCCTATCCAGGAGCGATGGCGATTCGAATCGATTCCTAACCAGCTGGTGATTTATTCCTTACACAAACCTCACTCACCCGCTAAAGTGAGGTATCGGTCACCGAGTCAACTATCCGAGAATCTCGAGTTTGCCAGGAACCACATGTACCCGGGGGCCGACCGACTGCACTTTGGTCTTATCATCTCGCCCCCGTGTCCTACCACACCTGCTCTGGTACAGTGCGCTGCGGGCAATCTACTCGGCCCGAATAATCTCCCAGCTTTGTGGTCGAAAGGTACTTTATTCGGCCAGCTAAATGTAAGGCATGCGTTCAACATGACTTGAGGCCCAACAACGGTCGGTCCTTAATCGACACAGACGGAAAGCACTACAGTCCAAAACTCTGTAAGTCTCCATCCGGTCTCAACTTCATTTAACACTTAGTTGTACCATGACTACATAGTTCTCCAAGCAGATCCAGGTAACTACCTATAGCTCGCAGGTGACAGGAAATCACCCGACTTCTATCGATCTAAGCCAGCTAAGCATTGACTCGACTGTGGATACCAGGGTAACAAGGATATAGTATAACAAAGGTAGACAAGGTATAATGCAGCAACGGTTGCAAACAACTCCTGAATGTAATGCATCAATTAAAGTAAAGCATTTAATTAATAATTACAAACCGGGGAGAAAAATGCTCCGGGGCTTGCCTCTCTCGAAGGAGCTCGGGCGGTGATCGGGGCACTCCGGAAGTTCTTCAACGTCCTCCTCGTCTGCTTCGGTCACTTCCTGCGGCTACACCTCGAGCTGCTCCTCGGGCTCCTCGGGTATGACGACTGGGTTCTCGGTTTGCGATCCTGTATGATGCATGTGCGTAAGTGCTTATGCAAAAGGTGCATCGGATGAAATGAGCACAATGGATATGCTTGAATGCAAGGTAGTCAACATCATCTAAGAACATGTACTACAAGCACATGTTATTTACTGCATTCTCTTCTACTACTAATATGCTAAGTCAACACATCTCATTAAATGCTTCAAAGATACACCAAAGCTTCACTAATTCCTTAATCATGCATAAAGCAACATTTGATTAAACCCTAATTGATAATATGTTTGAATAGCAACATCTATTTTTATAGCTTAGAAAAATCTTAGAAAATTATCATAGCACAGTACTACCCTAAGTAGTCTACCATTAAATTTTTGTGGCATTTGGATAAGTGGAGTAGCCTACACAAAAATAACAAGCTATAGCATAATTATGAACATGAAAATACTTTGTATTATGAAAAGTGTCAAACAACAGATGTAATATTTTTCCTATGTTCTACATAGCAAATAATCACTGTACAAAAATTATCACATGCATGTTTTATACAAATTTTGCTCTCTAGCAAAATTAACAAAAATCAGCCATTAAAGGCACTTGAACTATATCTCACAATTTTTCTACAGAACATGCATGACATATATTTTTTCTAGGAAGTACATTACACAAGAAGAGTAACAAACTTGGAAGCATATTTTTCTGATACATATAGGTTTTACTACACATTTTATAAGATATCAGCAATATCAAGAATTAAATAAAACTCCACAGAAAAGTATCTCAAAAATGACATGCACTATTTTTATCCTGTAGATCTGGTGACAAGAAGCACAACAAAATTTGTTTCACCATTTTTGGAGCAATATAACTGGAGATATACATTTTACAAGCTTTTTAAATCAATTTTTTTTGAATTCATTTTCTTTAACACTGAAATTCCACCAACCCAAAACCGCTAGGTGCACCCGGTGCAGTGCACCCAGAGGGGCTGCCAGGTGGGACCCACTGTCAGTCGGCCCCACAAGTCAGCGAAACAAAGCAGGGCAACGGCGCTGCTTCGACGCGGGTTGGCCACGGCTCGTCGCCGGTGAGTCCTCCGGCAAAGGGAAGTGGACCAACGTGATCTACAGAGCAGGGTGAGTCTAGTGACCTAAGTGGTGGCGGTGCAGGTGTGGCGGAGATTGCTCGTCGCCGGCCATGGCGGCGCTGCTCTGTGGTGTACCGGCCGTCACCGGCCACGGCAAAGCCAGGCAAAGCGCTCTACAGAACCGCGGCGACCATGCGACTATGTCTAGGCGACTTAGGCGGCTGTTGGCGCTCCGACGAAGCACGGCCACGGCAGCGGCCATGGCGGAGCTCCAACAAAGGCATACCCGCGGTGGCGCAACGCGAATGGCGGCTTACCTAAGGCACGATTGCGGGCGCTGCAAGGTGGAAACGGCAGAGAAGGGTGAGGCGGAGCTTCGAGCACGGCCGATTGGAGAATGGGGCGGCGGTGAGCGCGGGCGAGCTCGGCGGAGCAGCTGCGACGGCAATGGCGACTGCGGCTGCTACGGTGGCTGCGCTGAGGCGAAGGAGAGCGAAAATGAGATGGAGGAGGGGAGGCGAACGCTGCTCGGCAGATGGAGGCGAGCGCGTGGAGGGCGAGGCAGGCCGGGGCTGCCGCGCGGTGTGCGTCGCTGGCGCATGGCGGCCACGCGGCGAGCGCGTCCTGACGCGGTCGGGCGCGGCGCGCGGGAACAGGCGCGGCGCGGCGCTGAGGCAGGCCAGGTGCGCGAGTTGGGCTGGGCCGAGGCGAAGGCGCAGCGCGGGGTGGAGCGTGGGCCGGCTTCGGCTGGCAGGCCAGAAGTTAGGCGGCGGCCCAGTAAAGGAGAGAAACCCTTTTTCAAATTCCATTTTCAAGGAATTTCTAAATATCAGTTTTCAAATACCCTTTTGAGCAAGAAAATAACTTCTTTTGAAAATGGCCCAAAAATAAAAGTTGCTTAGAATTTAGTTCTCTACAACTTTGCTTTAGGGACCAACTAAAAATTTTGCATAGATTTTGAATTGGGAAGTAAAAAGCTAAATAGAGAGGATTTTTGACCATTTTCAATAAAAATTTCAAAAGCATATTTTGTCAAAAGTTTGAATACAAACTTTGCTCCAAAAATTATGCTAAATAATTCTAGATGATTTACAATTATAGCCAAACATGTTTTACTAACTTAGCAAGCATAATTAGGGCAAAAACAACTCTAAACAAGTGTATGCAACATTCATGTTTCATGAGCATGTTTCATATGTTTCAAAGCATGGTTTCAGTTATTATTTACATGATTAGGCATGTATGATTAGGATGCTTGATGATGCACAATATGCATGATTTGCAGTGCCTAAATGCTTGCATAACACCGGGGTGTTATAGCCGTGACTCCACGAGCTGGAGGGCTGTCGCCTGAGCAATCCTCTCGTGGCTGCCGACGCCCGCTGCCGGCTAGCGCCCACCTCCACGCCGTTGTCCGAGAGCGCCAGCTGCCCATGCAAGAACTTGCCGGTATTGTTTCTACATGCACATCACATACACATACATGCGTGTGGTGACCATGGTCTGACAAACGCACGACACGATCGGACGATGGAGCGGACAAGCAGGCGCACCGCGCACAGAGAGATGTGTGGCGTAAGAAACACAAGGGAGAAAAAGGGAAAGGAGAAGCCGAGGGAGCACGGCGCGCGGCGGTGTACTCCGGCCACGATGCGCGCACGCACGTCCTCCGCCGCCTTAGTGCTCCGCGTCGGGATCACCACACGAGCGCCGCGCTTCGCCAGCATGCGCGCCGTCTCCGCACCGATCCCCGATGTGGCGCACGTGATGGATGGCCATCGTCACGCCCATGTCCGGGGTCACGTCCTCCGCCGTCGATATCGACCCGAACACGCTCGCGCCAAGTGACCCCAATAGGTACCGCACCGCCCGCAGCATCCCCGATAGTGCGCGCGTCCAGCGGGTGGCGTCGGCGAGGTGTGGTGAGGTTATGGGCAGCTGGGTGGGTGTTGGGAGGGGATGGCTGCTGGGGGTGGGGATGACGAGGTGGAGGAGGCGGCGGGCGCTGGCCGACGGCGGCGAGCGGAGGGGGCCTAGCCGGGTGGAGAGGCACTAAGCGGGGCGCGGCGGCGTGCCACCGGCAACAGCAAGCGGCGGTAGTATCTGCGAAATCGTCGCTCGTCCGTCGCGACTTCATGACGAGAGAATGAACGAATCGTCTCGATTCATGATCGGTTGCTGGGAGGATAGGATAAGGAGGCAGGGGTAGTTCGGTCATTTCCCGTGTCCTAAACCGTGATAAGAGATATTTGGAAATAGAAACGATAGGAAATCTCAGAAATACCTCGTATTGAAACAATTCGCATGCGCATGGTTAAATATTGATAGGCTTGTGAATTCAATATGAAATACTGAGAGGCTTGTGAATTTAGGGTTAAATATTGAAATTTCTACGCAAAACCTAGCTTCGTGGCTGTTGTGGCCTAGCAGCATTTTTTTTTGCCCTAATGCCTTTCTACCCGCCAAGCCCGCGAGAGAGAATTCAGCCTGTTCGGTTGGCTGGTTCGTTTCGTTGTTGGTTCGTGAAAAAGTACTGCTGGTTGATTTGTGTGAGAGAAAAATACTGTTCCGACTGAAAATTTACTATCGTTTACGACAAGCTACAACCAAACGAACACACTGAAAGCTCGCAAAACCCGCAAGAGCCCGCACGAATCGCATCCCCTGAATCCTACCGCTATCGCGGACGCGCACGTCGTCGCCTTCCTGCCCACGACGAGGCCGTGTGGCTCCAGCACCTGCGCCGTGGCGGCGCCGATGGCGCCGTACGCCCTGCCCGCCGCCGCCTGCGCCTTCAGCACTTCAGCAGCGCCAGGAGCGCCTCCGTGCCGGCCAGCGTCTTCGCGCCGGGCATGCCACCCTGGTCCACGGGAACAAGACAGTGAGGGATAGCGTATTTCCATACCATCAGCGACATGTCAGCGACGATCGTATCAAGCAGGGTACCAATGCAGCGAACGCGCGACTTGCCGGCACCGTTACGAGGTCGAACTGCTGGCCGGCGACGTCGTCCAGCAGCGTGTCGGCGAGGATAGAACGAAAGTTTTGCCGCACTGCACCGGGAACCGCTCACTAGCGCACGTAAAAGAGAAGCGAAAAAGAGAGTTCGAGCCTCTTGATGACGAGGACAAAGCAGCAGCAGCCTGATAACGACGAGGAGAAGCCGCGAGAGTGAGACCAGCCCTTCGGTCGTCGGCCCTCGGTGCCGCCAAATGAAACGGACGCCACGCAACCGGCAGGCCGAACCAAAAAGCGCCCATTGCGCCCCACCGCCAGCCGCACGGGCGCACAGCAGCCTCACCCCGTCCCCGTGCCGACGAAAACCACCGACCGCCCCTTGCGAAAACTCATCCTGGATCGCCTTCGCTCACAGCTCTACAGATACGTGCCCACACGCCTTCACGTCATTCCGTATATTTCCGTGTGCCACATGGTCCCAACGTACCCACGGCTTTCAAATCACACGCCTTGTCCCCTCCGCCTCCTCTACAATTTTTTTTCTTCTTTGATTTGATTTGATGAAAAACTCCTGCTCTACAAAATGGCACGCACGATTTTTTGTCAAAAAAAATGGCACGCACGATTTCCACGAATATTTTTTCCCCACTGCGTTTCAAGTTGCACCCCCAGTCGCCGCTTAATTACGCCCGCAACCTCACAGACAGGCAGTTACGACGCCAACCAATCAGCCGATTAATTAAATTAATCTTAGAAAATCATCAAATCAAATCGAACGAACCGCGGACACCGGCCCTCCTAATCCGTTACTCCCCGCTCTCTCTCCTCCGCCATTCCCAAAGCACGCTCCGCTTTCCTTTTGTTTTGTTTTACACTTCTTCCGCAAATCCACATCCTCCTCGCATTCCCCCTTTCCGCCCATGCGGATCCGCTTCCTCGCATCCGCCGCCGTCGCCCGAATCTGATCCGGGCGTCCCGAGTTAGGGATGGGGGCAGAAGGGGAGGAGGGGGCTGTGGAGGCGGCCACGGGGTTCGAGGTGGGCATCGTGGTGCCCAAGCTCTCCCGCGCCGCCGCGGCGGGGGCCGCCGACGACTGCGTGGCGCGGCTGGTGCGAGAGCTCGAGGGCGCCGGCCTGCTCGTCGAGCGCGTCCGCGGCGTCCCCGCTGAGTTCATCAAGGTCTGTCATCTGTGACCCGGTGGCGCTGCTATTTTTTTTTTCTTTTCCTTTTAATTCAGTTCAGCGGAGGCGGAGGCAATAAAGAAGAGCGCGAGCCCTCTAGTATCTGCCTCGCTCGGAAATTATGCAACGCATGCTGCTTGTTATTTTTTTTTTTCAGTTCTATAATGCTTGTGGGCCTGCTGTTTGAATTTAGCTGGCTGCACCAATGGGGACCCTGGGGAGAGCTGCTGCTGAGATGCAGATGAAGAAGCTAACCTACATCGGTAATTGGACTACTATATCTACGAAGTATATGATTGGCCGTGGGTGATGTGTTTCATGCTGCTGTTAATTTGCGTCTCAGGAATGGAGCTTCAGTTTGAATGGGACCAGGTCGCAGCATTCGTTAGGCAGCCAGATGGTTCGCTGTTCAGCTGGAGAGAACGCTATTGCTGCTTCCGCTACTTGATATATGGCATTGTAAGTTCACGACTGTCGTCACGTATAGCTATTGATGTGATTGAAATACATTGTAGTTATGACCACTGATTTATCACATATGGTTCTACAATGTAGCTGTGGATGCATTTCTGATGTTTGCTTCTGTGGTCTGCATTGTAAGACTACCAGTGACATGTGTACTTTGTTTTCGTGCTGATCCATATTTTGTCAGATCAATGCATTCCTGTTCATTGTTTGTTTGCTCGATATTATGTGTGAGAAGTGAAGTATATAACTAATTCACCAAGTGTTTGGCTCTTTTCTAATTTGGATATATATAATATGATAGCAAGTTGGAATTCATTATTGCAGGTGAACAAGACAAACTCTGAAATAGTTCTTAGATTTGATGATAAGGAGTTCCATTGGAAGCAAAGTGAGTCCTTATTAACAAGGCTGGAAGCTGAAGGAGTTGTAAAGCTAGTATTCCCTTTGCATGGTACACTAATCTTAATTCTATTTATGCTCATATTTCTGAAACTATTATTGTATGCCAGCTAAAAATTTTGTTGCAGATGAAATTAAAAGGAAGCAACTCCTGAGAAATTGGGCGCTTAATTGGCTTGAGTTCACATGGCAACCTATCGATGAGATTTACTCCTACTTTGGAACAAAGGTAGAATGTCCAATGAAGCCTATACATACTATATTCAATTTATGTTCCATTCTGTCTAAAGCAAGTCAATAATTTTTCTACCTTCTACTTGATTAAAACTCCACTTTGAACTGCAGATTGCAACATACTTTGCGTTCCTAGGAATGTATACGCGATGGCTTTTCTTCCCAGCTGTTTTTGGACTGGCAACTCAACTCATAGATTTTGGGTATGCATTTCACTTGCGATGGCCTCTGTTGGAAAATTTAGTAACAAAATTAATATTTTTTCTGTCTGTTCTTACTTCTACATTTCTTCTCTCCACGTTGAATTCAGATCATTGCAGTGGTTGGTTCTTCCTGGTTTCTTTATCTTTGTTATTTCTTGGGCTGTCCTCTTTCTGCAATTTTGGAAACGGAAGAATTCAGCACTTCTTGCAAGGTTATACATGATTCATATTGATCTACCAATAACTCATATTGATCTGGAAGTATCAGGCTAATTTCCTCACAACTGTTTCATTACCTCTATGATGCCCTCCAACAGATGGGGTATTAATTGTTCACTATCTGAATACAAAAATCTGGGCAACGAACTCAGCTTCTTGAGTGATTCTCTTACTGTTGAGGAAAAGGAGTTTGGTGATGTGTCTGCTGAGAAAAGAAAGTTACAAAGGAACGAATGGTTTGGTGTCCTCCTTAGAATAAGGAATAATGCTATCATTGTGCTGGCTATCATTTGTCTTCAGCTGCCATTTGAGTTGGCCTATGCTCATCTATATGAAATTACAGAAACTGAGGTTACGAGGTGAGTAGATATGGTTACTGAAAAACTGTGCAATTGACTTGCTAGCTAGCTTTTCTACCGTAGTACTTAATACCAGTTTCCCTTGTTTTTCCATTTCTGGTTGTCATTAAAGTCTGCACTGTATTGTTCTGATCAATTTTATATTATACAGGTATTTGTTGACTGCAGTATATCTTGTTGCAATTCAATATTACACCAGAATTGGTGGCAAGGTGTCTGTCAATTTGATAAAGTATGAAAACAACCAAGGAGAAGAGTCTAGTTCCGCTAGTTTAGTTTATAAGGTAAATACCATGAAGTGAAAGATGATTTTTTTCTTTATTTTTGGCTTCTTGCCTTATTTCCTTTTCTTCAAATGCAGGTCTTTGGCCTTTACTTTATGCAGTCATATATTGGGTTATTTTACCATGCTTCTTTGTATCGTGATATACTGGCCCTCCGGCAAGTCCTCATCCAGCGCCTCATTGTGTCCCAGGCATGTCTGCAGCATAATTGTTTTACCGTGGAATATTTTTGTACCATAGTCCTATTGACGATATGTTTTCCCTTTTTCAGGTATTAGAAAATGTGATTGAGAATTCCATTCCTTACCTCAAGTACAGTTACAAAAAGTACATAGCTGTTCAGTAAGTTTCACATGAACCCTTGTCCTTATACTTCTTATTCACAGAGCAATAGAGTAATATATACAAGAATTCTCTCCCATCTTGTAGCAAGAAAAAGCATGAGAAAGAATCACCAGTGGGTAGGTCAGTCCGGTTATCAACAAGAGTGGAGAAAGAGTATTTAAAACCCTCTTACACTGCAAGCATTGGAGCAGAACTTGAAGATGGTTTATTTGATGGTAAGTATTTGTCCTTTTCAGTTCTTTTGGTAGTCAGTTTGGATGTGGTTCATATATACCACTTGTGTTGTGTTTTAGTCATAGCATTTGCAGTTTGAAATGGAAAAGCAAATGATGGTGTTTGTGCTTATATTATTGAATCCATTACAGACTTTCTGGAGCTGACTCTTCAGTTTGGAATGATCATGATGTTTGCCTGTGCATTTCCATTGATTTTCTGCTTTGCAGCTCTGGTATGTGATCTCTATCACAAAATCACTATGTTGTTTAGCCTCTCTGTGCTTGTTGCTTCGATGTAACTCTGTTAATGTTGTTGTGAACTACTTTGACTACAGAACAATGTTACTGAAATCAGAGCAGATGCATTGAAGTTGTTAGTCATGTTGAAAAGACCTGTCCCCCGTGCTGCAGCTACAATTGGAGCATGGTTGAACATATTCCAGGTACTAGCTGAACTTTGGAATTTCACTACTTGTGGGTTGTGGGAATATGCATGCCCTGATTCACTCTGAATTTTGTTTTCAGTTCTTGGTTGTGATGGCAATATGCACCAACTGCTTGCTTCTCGTTTGTCTGTATGACGAGGAGGGGAAATGGAGGATTGAGCCAGGACTAGCAGCAATCCTCATAATGGAGCATGCTCTCCTCTTAATCAAGTTTGGTTTCTCCCACTTCGTGCCTGAGGTCATTTTCTGTATTTATCTTCTTCTGTTCTGTTGCACTGATTTCTTTATAACTGAAGCGCCCTTGTGCGGTTTCTTGGTTTTTTTTGTCAATTAGGAGCCTGCGTGGGTGAAAGCAAATCGTGTAAGATATGTAGCTCAGGCACAAAACGTCTGCTCCAAACAACTTTTGAGGAGCATTTCAAAATTTGACAGAAAACTGGATTGATAAACATCATGTACAGTTTAGAAGTTATCGCTGGTTTTGTAGTTTAGGTAGAGCGGTTTTGTATAGTACAAAGTTGTACAAATCTAGCGGTGTAATATGTTGATTCATCTAACAGGTACAATATCTTGATTCATCTAACTGTTTAGTGTAGATATTAGCTTATCGCCACCTATCTTACCAGTAAATTGGTAAGAGGAGAATGCCCTCAAGGGTAAGACTGAGTTTTTTTGTTTCCTCTTTCATTTTAATGATCTGTTGATTTGAACGGAAACTCAGACATGGTGCACTTTGTAATGTGCTGTGGGTGATTCCGAAGAGTAAGATACCACCCTAGCCCAGATATTATTCACTGGAGAATATGAATATGCACTGCTCTTTATTACAATTATTACATCCATGACCTTTGCTAAATTTTATCGCTTTTGACATAACTGAGGTAAGATCTACTGTAGTACACATACAGTATCAGCCTAAGTCGCCCTTTGAAACGAACGAACGAATGAAGGAGATAAATGAATTTTGCTCTTGCTTTTGCCCGGCGCTGCCGCCATATCAGCGGAGCTGCCTGCGAAAGTTATCTGCAGTCTAGACTCTAGATGCTCAATTGGCGGATCCATCATCGCCTGCGTCGTGGTGCTCCGACGAGCCGTCGCTCTTCTCCGCCCAGGCGCCCAAGCTGAGCTGGCGCACCAGCGCCGCCACCTTCTTGGCCCATCGCCGGATGTCGTCCTTGACCTTGTCGGGATCGACGTCCACGAGCGGACCAGCGCCCAGCCCGGAAAGGAGGCGCTCGAAGCGGGCGCTACCGCGGGACGGTGGCTTCGGCTGGCCGCCGCCACCGCCGCCGTCCTTGGTCGTTGCCTCCTCGGCCGTCTTCTCGCCGACCGGCATGTGTGGTACCACCGGTTTCTCGGTGCATCGTGAGTTGGAGATCGGTTTTGTACCAGCCCAGCGAGATGTTAGTGTCCCGCACGTCTGGTAAGAGTGAGTTTCGGTCCATGGTTTTTGTTCCTTCCAAGATGCTGCAAGGTGTCGCTTCCAAGCCATCGAACTTTCAGCAGCTGATAAAGATTTAGCGAATTCCTGTGCACGCAAGGGCAAGGCTGTTCCTATTCACGTAATATATAAACAGTTCACTAGTCTAAAATTAATTTATTATCTAGATCGATCAATCTCTAGCAGGACAACTGAGCCTCCCTAACCTGTTTGGCATGGTTCGATGTAGTGTGCAGAAAAAAAAATAACATCATCAGCTCAGAGAGAAAAACAGCTCCTTCCCACAGTGCGTGGAACCGATGAAGTAAAAAAACAATAACATCATCAGCTCCTAATTCACGACTAGCGTCCCGGTCCGGCGGTTGCTCCGTTTCTCCTCGGGACCGGCGACGGCGCAGAGGATGGGTGGGACACGGCAGCAGTGCGGAGGGTATAGGAGCACGCGCATTTCAGGGTGGAGCGTCCGGACGTGGATCTCGGCGGCAAAGTGGAGCTCGCCGGTGACGCGGCGCCGCATGGGGCTAGGCGACGACGCACAAAGGGCAGGATGGGACGCGGCAGCGGTGCGCAGAGGGCGGGGTGGGTGCGCGGCGACGACGCAGAGGATGGGTCGGGGCGGCGACGAAGCGCAAAAGATGCTGGCTTCCGCACGGACGTCCTTTGGGGTCCACCGCTGCAACATCGGCGATGTACTAATGAAACATATCCGACTTACTATTGAAACATGTACAATATCGTTGCTGCAACATCGGAGATGTACTACTGAAACATGCCCAGACTGTTGAAACATGTATAGTATCGTTGTTGCAACATCCGTAAATACAACACCTGCAACATGCGTCTGAAGCAACTGCAACATACGCTCGAGACACTTGAAACAAATGAAGCATTGGCTTTCAGAGCAATATCTCCTTGCAACACAACACCTGCAACATGAGCTTGAAGCACCTGCAACATGTGCTCGAAACATCTGAAACATTTGAAACATAAGCTTTTTAGAGCAACATCTCCTTCTGCTTGGGCGAACGGAGGCTCATCGGCACGTAGAGCTCGACGGTGGTGCGTGGAGCTCGCCGGTGGCGTGGACGTCGGTGGCACGGATCTCGGCAGCATGGAGCTCACTGGCAACGCAAACCTCGGCGGTGCGCAGAAGGCGACGTCGCACGAGCCGGGCGACGGCGCGCTAAGGGCAGAGTGGGGCTGGCGCAACGACGCAGAGGACAGGTGGGGCGCAGCGACGACGCACAGGAGAGGTGGGGGCGGCAGCACGACGCTCAGACAACACGTGCACGCTCCGTCGAAACGCTCGGGGTGTATCATTATCGCTCAATTTAAGAAGACAGATTTGCTAAGGTGTGAAGAAGCCGGCCAGAGCTGTCACCAAATCAGATGATTAAGCAGTACTTGTATAAAAGGGACAAATTCAAGCAGTAGACCTCGAATTTTCCAAGTCACATGATTAAGCAGTACTTGTACAACTTGTTCACTTTGATGTCTTTTTAGACCAATTACAAGGCAGAACTTTTTTTCAAAACTCACAAGAGAATGTAAACAAGAATGTTTCCAAGAGAACCTCAGAGGGCAGCAGCACAAATAACCAAAGGCCATACGTACTAATAAAATATTTTCATAGGCTTAATAATATGTCATCAGTACAACTGTACAAAGGTGGAGTTAACTATGAAAATTTGTAGCAGTTTTAGATAAGCACGTTTCCTCATACTCCAAATCTTGAAAGCTGTATAAACACCAACCATCCACAATGTTTTTGATAACACAAAACGAGTCATTGACCATTGTTGTCTTAGTTTGCCTGCCTGTTCTTCTTGACACCAGACTTGGCAACCTGGAGGCTGCGGTACACTGCGCTCAGCCTTGCAAGAGCTGGCTTGGTAAGATCAGGCCTGTAGTAGTTGTCACCGACCTGTACAAACAAGTAAAACCACAACAGTTAAACTGATGATGCCAGCTTGCTCAAATAAGAACCACATATCAGGGCAGACAACATGCCTCTCGTTTGAAAAAGGGTTACAAGTGCTAAAAAGCAAGTAGCATCATTTTTCGCACAACTTCAACTCAAGGGTGCAAAAAACATGCTTCCAACAAAGGACTTTCAAGGCAACTGACGAATACCCAACGAGCTCAGAAGATCAAACTTATTGAATGATGAATCTTCTTATATGTTAAAGTTCATCAAACAACAACTGTAAATGGGAACCACAAGGGCAAGCACACAGAAATAGGGATGTAAGTCAGCTGGCCCATGAACCAGCATACAGGTCATTTTACGTGGATTGCCAGCCCTAACCAGAGATTATTCTCACGTGCTACTAACCATCCACAGTTTTTATAAACTGGCGCATACTTGATCTTTTGTAAAAAAAAACGGTATTAGAACTATATCGATAAAAACAGCTACAAAAGTGAACCAAGAACAATAAGTTAACAGTATGACAAGAATGTCAAGAAGACTATGTTATAATAAACAAACTCTATTCACATTCAGAAGTGCAGATAGGTTAATGTACCTTAAAGAATAAGGCTCATCATAGCAATTTTATAACTAGTTACCTACAGATATTTATAAAATAAAATCATCTATATTTGAGGGGTACAAAGTTCTAACCAGATTATCTTCAACTAGAACTACATCAGAGGACACAAATTACATAAAAGACTGAACATGGAATGGGGTTGTTCTATACCTGGTTCTTGACAGCCTTGGCCATCTTGCGGGACTCCTTGCGCATGACAGACTTGTGGTGGAGGCTGGCAGGCTTGTTCTGCTTCTTTGTTTTGGTTGTCGAGAGGACCACCGCAACCTCCTTCCCACTGGCTGGCTACACTGTCACGGTCTTCTTGTTGGCAAGGCCTGAAAAATAACCAACCAGTGCCACCGATGGCATAAAAAGGTCAAATGAACAGGCTAGTAAACAAACACAAACCAGAGTGCTTGTAGGAGTGAACATTGTAGAGATTGTTGGACTCCTTGCTGAACTGAACCTTGGCATTGCCGTTGCCGAACTGTTTGATCAGGAAGGAGTTATTCTTCCTCACGATCTCCCAGACCAGGGAATGTGGAACCGTCGCCATTTATGCTTACCTAAACCAGGAATCCAACACACAATGATACATCGTCTAAACAGGGAAAACTATCTGATAAACACCAGAATCACTATCTCACTAACAATTTCAGTACAGCATAGATCTATCAGACTAAAGAAAGATCAGAACATAGAATGACACAGCATAATATCCAGAAGATGTCTGTTCCACAAATTAACTTCTACAGAATTATATATTTAGTTGACCAATCTAGTGGCCTGAAAACTGTATGCAGTAGCAATTCTACGAGTAACAAATGCTATGATCAACAAACCCCACAAATTATAGCACTGAGGCGAAGAAGGCACAGGTAACAAATGAAACTGGGGGCAAATCGAGCACTAGTGGAGTTCAACGGGAGGCCCTCCAATATTTCAGGCGATGAAATATAGGAGATGTGAACTTCAAATAGATCGATTTACGCGCACTAAAGAAGTCAGCCTATATTAGTAATTAACACAGGCCAGTTAATGTAAGAAAGTTGACGCGAGAAGGGAAGATTTCTTCTCACCGTGGATTGGAGCGACACACCACACTAGATGGCAGTGACAAACCGCTGATTTTGCTTCTTTCCGGTGCTCGGCTGCTGGTGGAAGGTGATATCGATGCGGCGGCACGAGGTTTAGAAGCTCACCTTATATAGTGTGTAGCGGTGCTCATAAACCCTAGGCCGGAGAGTGGGCCGAGTTGCTTTGTTTTGGTGGACCTCTCCAGCTTGATCTGTGCCTCTGAGAAGACCTTTTTTTTTTCTTTTTTTCTTTCTTTTTTGAGCCCCCTCCCTCGACTATTTCCTTTCGTTCATATTTTAAATTTTTCTTTAGATTATTTTGTGTGAATTTGAGTTACTCGTTATTATTTTGATGTCACTGACATTTTTTTTAATTTTCTTTAGATTGTTTTGTGTGAATTTGCGTTGTATGACGGCTAGAGGACGCAAATCATCCGGTACTGCTTCCTGTGTTGCCAAATTGATTACCGATCACAATTACTCACCACTTGCATTAAGTTCACAAGAAGGCCAACATCAGGACAACTGAAATTTTAAGCCACATTTTAGTCCCAAACTCCCAAGGAAAATTTATAAAAAAATATAGCCCTTAATGCAAAGATTGTGCCACCTCGCTTCACATGAATAGACTACAGACGAGGCTGCACATGAATAGACTACAGACGAGACGAGGCAGCAGAAAGCATGGAACAATCTCTCACAAAAATCATGCATAGCATGAGTGTACCGGATCCAGTTACAATGGGATGAATATGAAAGAACCCCGGAAGTTCTATACATACGGCACATGCCATGCTTATTAACAATCACTAGCAGGAAATTTAAGTCTTTACAATATGATTCTATTGAATATATGAGGGTACAAGAGAACAAAAGAATTGTAGGCTCAAACTAGCACAGCACCATGGTATCCAGAAAACATTCTGTGTTGCTATACTGTACGTACAGATCTTAAAAAAACTCGACCTGCGGGGGGTTATGACGGCCCCCGGGTTTTTCCGTTAAGAAGAAGGATCTTCTCACATGGATCGAGAAAACCCCAAACCCCGCCCCCATCCTGACGCAGGAGGTGCCGTCACCCTGTGAGAACCGGGCTGGGGCCTTCCACTGCGCTTTGGCACATGGGGACGGACGAGGGGATTTTTTTAACCTCATCCTGAAATCCGCTTCCACGAGGAGTCGAACCTAGGACCTAAGGAGTGCCGCTGGATCACCTAACCGTTTGAGCTAGGCGCCCTTTGGCTGTACGTACAGATCTCAACTCAACCCCTATAAAAAGTATAATTGTCTATCGTATGTATGACTTAATTCAACTGAAACTCCAAGTTCTATTCGTGTCAACCTAAGGCCGGTTTGTTCGAAGAGACCTAAAATGTGCGGCAAAAGAATCATAGTCTGTTGGAAGCTTGGGATGAACATGTGCAGGGGGTGTTTTCGGGGTGCTCTCTTTTGGAGTTCCAGCTGAGGTTTCTGTGTCCCCCTCGTTTCCTCGAACAAAGTTTCTTCTCATTTCAGCTTCTTGGGGCTTCCCTCTAGCCATCGGAGATTCAATCTGCTCAGCTTTAGGCGAAGACCGCTGTACTGCAACCCTGGGGTACACACTTGCATCCCTCCTTTCAGTCCTTTGTTCAGTACTTGAGCTGTCGAATCCTTGATGGCCTCGTGTCTTACTTGGCACGCTCTCAGTTTCATCATCATATTGGGCTCCAATTTGGATACGACTATCTCTCTTTGTGTCTGATGTTACCTCCCGTGTCCTGCGTGATTGTATCAGCACTCCAGACTGCTTCGACTGAGGAGGCTGTTGTTGCTCTAGTTCTTCTTCACTGTCATCTGTATCGAAGTAATTTCTAGCCATTGTTGATCTCACTCCTAGGCGTGCTCCAATACCTGGCTTTTCATGATAAAGCACTTGACTTGAATTCGCACGTTCAGAACTCTTAGTTGTTGGAACACTTTTATTACTAGGTAGCTCAGATACCTTCTCAGCGTCAGCAAAACCAGAGGAATTTCTTGCTATGGTTGATCTTGCTTCCCAGTGTGTTCCAACACTTTGATTCCTTTCATAAAGATCACTGTCGTAGTTTTTACCTGAATTAATCCTGGCTGAAAACGAGCTTTTGGGGCTACTTCTATTCTGTTTGGATGTAGTGTTCTCTTCAGAATCAACTGACTCTTCAGTGCTGGAAGAAACCGTAGGCAAGGGCTGCCTAGGCAGAATGCTCTCCCTGGAAACTTTGGTGTATGGTGGGGGTTGCCTGGGTTTGTTTCTTAGTCCAGGCGTTAATCTACCAAAGTTAAGGCCGAGGTCACCTTCCTTATCAGCAGAAGTTGCTGAAGTATGTATGGCAAAAGGCAACGACTGCTGCTCATTTGCTCCGGCTGAGGATGAACCTTTAAATTTATCTAAATCTGTCTCTTCTTCCGAAAGATCAGAATCTCTGCTTTGCACACGATTCAAGTTCCTCACTGCCTGTGCTCCTGAATAATCATATATGGGTGAACCATCAGGTCCATCACCTTTATTCAGGCCAGACGAAGCAGATCCTCCTGAATGAGACCTTAAAGACACTGCATGCGTGGTTGTGGCTATTTCCTCATCAGAGTTACCACCATCTGAATCAAAAGCAGGACCCAAGTTATGATAAGAATGAGGTGAAGGAATATCACTTCTGTTTGTTCCTAAATTATCAGATAGTTGTGTTTCTGTTCTGGAAAATAGGGCCGACGTTTTCTGGTTGGATGGAGATTCACTTCTATGCTGTTCACTCCAATCTGTAGTTGAGAATCCCATGTGATCACTGGGACCAGGTAGTTGTTCAGTATGCTTTGAGGAGAATGTGTCCAACAAATTCTCTTCTTCAACATCAGAATCATATTGATCAAAAACAACAGGTGAAGAATTGCCTTGAGCTTTGTCATTCTGCTTATCCCAAGCAGTGGTGTTGCTGCCATGGGCAAATGTATCATGTGAAGAATTAAAGTTACCATAGTAGTCATCTGTGCTCTCTTGATCAGAGCTAGATCTCCTGATCTCCACATCCTTGAAACTGCGCCCAACAGGTCCAGTATCTTGCAAGTTTTCTCCAGGAAAATCAAACGGATGAACTTCAGATCTTCCAATGTCACTTTCTCTCTCATATAAATCATCAAAACGTGGGTCAGGTGAATGAGCACGAGGCGGTTCAGTTGGCATTTCATAAACATATGGATGGCTTTCTGGACTGTAGGAGTGGAACTGTTGATATGGGGCCTTATCTGTTGATACATTCTGACTATCAACATGGGTTGTTTCTGTTCCTCCAAAATTGTTTCTTGAGTTACTTGGCATCACCCTTGGATCATTAACACCTGAACTCTGGTCATGGAAACTCTTCTCATTCTTCACTATATGTTCAGCATGTTGCTTCCTCGGTGTGTTTCCGCTACTGTATGCAGCTGAATCATATGCTCCAGTGCCTTTATCTCCAGAATAGTTTCCACGACTAGCAAGTTCAGCAGCAGCTCTAGCAGCAATGCTAGCCATCTCTGCAGACTCTGCTGCTGCCTGTGCAGCAGATGTTGCATCCTTGAATTCCACATTCCAATTGGCACCAGTCACCGAAGGTTTTCTTTCCGTATGCTGATTGATCTCTTCATTCCTGGATGCTGTGTCTGAAAGGGAAAATCGAAGATTTCAATGGGATGAACATAATAGAGCAGTGAAAACTGGCAGACATTCAAACAATGCAATCCTTCTGTACCTGGGACCGTTGTGCTGTATTGAGGGTAAGGTGGACCAACTGGATTTCCATGTGAGATATTGTTAGAACCAGGAGTCTGTGCTGAAGTGTAAGCAGATGGCCCATGTTGGGAGATAGGAGGTACTGAAGCACTGGAACTATCATGAATGTTTTCTTTCGAAAAAGTATTAGAACTGGCACTGCCATATGCTGTTCTATTTGCCGGCACATGTGCAGGCGAAGGCCCCACTGGCACATGGGAAGTGGCTGAGTCCACAGCTGTCGCACTTACACCAGAATATGTAGGCTGTGGTGTTGACATGCTAGAAGTAGACGATCCCATAGTTGAAATGTTTCCTCCAGAATATGTTGCAGAACCATACTAATGAATAATATAATGAATCATTAGGGCCACAATGTTCAACCAAGGGCAGAAAAGTGAAACCACTCTAAATCATTTACTTACCAGAGGATTTTCATTTGGCTGTTGTAGTTTCTCCTCAAATGCTTTTGGCTCCCATTTAATATTGTGCTCCTCTGCTATCGAGCTCAAGGTTTTGATTTTGGTCTGTATATCAGGTGCTACTGCTGACAGCTTCTCAATTACCTGTATCAAGCAAAATTGTATTAACTGTTAAGACCAAAAGTGGCAAAATGCATTCCTTTTGTAGCCAAAGGAAAAAAGCAACCTCTTTCATAAAATTTAAACTTCTAAAGGCACTCTAGATTACCAGACGATTTACGCCACTGTCAGGTCGCACTTCAAGGGCAGCTGCTTCAAACTCTTTTCCATACTTGCTTTTGAAATGCTTCCGAACATCTGCTAGTTCTGTGACATCCGAACACCGCATTGATGCAAATATAACACTGGCTACTGCCTCCTTGAGATCAATTGGGCAAGTCCTAAATTTCAGGTAAATAAAACACATCAGAACATATTTAGTTGTGCAGAAAAAATGTCCTACATAATGATGTGCTGCTAGGAAAAATGTCATAAGGAAAAATAAATAAGTCTAATGAACTACTGAAATCACTCCAGAATAAAATGGAAGTTACATTACCACCTAATGTAGTGTGCTTCTATAACCTCAGATCAAGAAACAACACTAAACAACTAAAACACGGAACAGCAAATATAGGTTTAAGTTTGCCTTACTTCTGTGAGTCAATAATGGACAGACGTGCTACTATAAGTTCACAGTATACTTCAATCAAGTCATATGCTTGCATGAACTTCTCCTCCCTTATGACATGTTCAACCTGTGGGAGAGATAAAACAGAGCCAGTAAGAAATAATGAGCTCCGTGCTGACATAGCACTATCAAGACACGTTACAACCGTTGTCTGCGCACATTTCATTCTAACTCAAAAACAACCTAGTCATTTCTACGGCTTGTAAGTTGGAACCTAACAGAGTTTGCCTACCAGGACAGCAGGACCAGAATAAATAATTTTGCACAGACGTTTGCAGAAACAGGCATGCCAGAGAAAGATGGGACAAGTATAATCAGCTGATATTGGTTCTACATCGACCAGGAAAGAAAATCACACACTTATATCTGCGAGAATCCAATGCCCCATGGAATGTCAGCGTTGAACACAGCAACACAAAAAAACTCGATATTCAGATGCATAAGCTCTCTCCCACACAATAACCACCAGTGGACAAACTCAGGCTCCAGTGTACGTGCCGGCATGCTCAAGGAAAGCATAACACAGAATATAACCAACACTAAAATGTTACTCCCTCTGTCTCAAACTATAAGTCAATCCAACTTTCTTAGAGAGTCAAAGCATTTTAGGTTTGACCAAAATTATAGAGAGAATTACAAAGATTTATGACATCAAATAGGTATACTGTGAAAATATAATGGGTTAATGAAGAATCTAATGATACTTATTTGGTATCATAAATTTTATTATTTTATTATATAAATTTGGTCAAACTTTAGATATTTTGACTCTCCAAGAAAGCTGGAATGACTTGTAATTTGGGACGGAAGGAGTATCAAACAAGTCCCAATTGTTGAAGGTCATTGCAGTTCACAATGTAGCAAGATGGCTACATGTCCAACAATCACAAACCACGGCCTATCTGAGCATGCACATCCATCCCAAATTGCAGCCAATTTGTCCATTTGCATACATATAAACAAACACCTAGGCTTCAACGGGCAACTAAGTTGTACTCAGCTCGAGGCTAGAATGCTACAGCTTCAGAAGTCAAGTCCACACGACGCACACGCATTATCGAACTCTACAATGAGGTCAACTGTGCTATCACAAGTGGGAGCCTGGGAGGCGCATCGAATCAACTCCAACCAATGGGCGGGGCGGGGTGAAATGGCGAATGAGGCGAACACCATTGGAGAGGGAGGGAGCCAAGCGACGGGGAAAGGCACGTACCCTGATGCGCGCGGTCATGTCCTGGTTGGCCTCGAGCAGCTGCACGACCTCGCGGCGCATCTGGCGTACCTGCACCTCCTTGCGATTACGCAGCAGCTTGATCCGGGCCACCGCCATCCGCAGCGACGTCTTGCTGGGAAATCATCGTAGGAAAAAACAAACAAACACAGCAGCAGACGTTAGGTTGCCCATCCTCCGGCACCAGGGAGCGACAGAAATCGATCTCTACTGACCACTTGTCGGGCTTGAAGCCCTTGTGCAGGACGCCGGAGAGCTTCCCCTTGCTCTTGTGCATCTCCGCCTCCGCCGACCGCCGCGCGGCACGAACCTGTGTCCTCCGGCTTGATTCGAATCCAACCCGCCCCGTGTGAGACAGGCGCGCCACCAAGTATCTACCTGCCAACCCCCACCTATGGCCTCCCTTTTGTCGCTGCGGTAGATTGGAATATGGAAAGACTCGGGCTCTCACGCGGGGGCGTGCGCTGCCGCTGCCGCTGCCGCCTGCCGCCAAGGGGAACCGAACAGGGGGAAGGAAGGAGGAGGATACTTTTTTGCCGAGCGAAGCAATCATATCGTTTTTTCGTTGGAAGTGGGGGATTCCGTGCGGGCGCTGCAGGGAAGGTTGAGCCGGGAGCGGCCTTCCTCGCCGCTTCGCTTCCGCGTTGTCGATTGGGGCGCTGGCACGGTGGTGGATTGACCTTGACCGGCCGGCCGTGGCCTTGCACGACGGGTTCGAGGCGCTCGCCGCTTGGGACGTGACGCTTCGCTACAAACACGGTTTGGCGTGAATCTTCGTTTGACACCGGCCACGGAACCTTCTAACCTCCTGTTGGGAGCAGGAGCAGGGAACTTTGGACTTCTGTTGTGAACTAATTTTCCTGGTTGGGAGAGTCCATTAGTGTTTGTGGATGGAAAAAGCGTGTCATGTGTTCGGCATTTTCTGCGTTCCCAAGTGTATGTGGCGTATGGGAGACTTGTGCTTGTGGATTCTGAAATTTACGTTTGTTGGTTGGTGATCAGCAAGAAAACGATGTGTAAGCCGCGTTTGCAAGGCATGTGCATGGGCAGTTGGGCACGTACGACTAAGGCTTCCAGATTCGCTACTCTTTAGCTATCTATAATGTGGAAATTTTGCGGAAATTTAACTGATTTCTATTAAATTTTCTGCGTTTCATAGGAGAGTTTATCTAAAGTTGCCATTCTGAAGCCAAGATCCCAAATACTAAGGTAGATTCATGCCCTAATCAGGACAGGCAGGATGATCCCGTTGCTCTGTTTAGATTTAATTATAGCCTGATTGGCAGTATCTGGCTTATAAGCTTTAGCTTATCAGTCAGTCAACAGTATTTTTCTCACACACCAAACCAACCAGCAGTATTTTCAACCATGGCTTATAAGCCAATCCAGCCGAAACGAACAGACGGTTAGTCAATCGGGAGAGAGAACAACACGCGTATGGTAAATAAACGTACACGGTGCCTTACCAACCAGACAGAACACCAATCCATCACATGGACATGTAACAGAATCCAACAAACTTAGCCCGTAAGGAATTAAGGTTGCCAACTTGGCAAATGATGATAGTCCCTTCAACACTGATACAGGTGGAGTTGGAACCACAAAATTTATAAAAGACAACGACATCTTCCGGTGCGTGCCTTTTATAGCCGATGAAAACCAAAAAAAGCATCTTTTATCGGAATTTCTAAATAACTCTCGGACGATATGGTGTCATGTTTTCATTCACTTTTGTGTGGTTGAGATTGTTTGTAGATTCGTGCAATTATTTTCTGTGTTGTCTCAGTTTTGGGCGCATTACTGGCTCATTTCTGTGTTATCTCAGTTTTGGGCCCAATTCAACCCATCACGGCTGCTCGATTCAGATACCTTGCGCTCATCGGGGAGACAGTTCGCTTGGTGCTCGGCCGAGGCGGAGGCATAGCCGCGGGAGGGGCGGAGCCGGAGCCGGAGCCGCCGACGCCAGCACCCGCTCTGGCGTCGCCGTCGCCGGAGGACTAGGTGTATCCTGTCGTCTTCGTCGCTTATTAGCTGAAGGTGCGTGCTGTCTTCGTTTTGTCTCCCAGGTGATTTGGGATTTCATTCCTTTTTTCAACATTTTGTCTGAGCGCGGACGCACGGGGGAGGAAGGGTGTACCAATGGAAGGTCTATGAGTTTGATTCGGTGGCCAGCGAGTTTTGGGCATGAGGAGAGATGTGTGTCAGCGTTTGTGGCCGCTACCTGAATCTAGTTGGAGCGCCTGCTGTTTGAGAGGTTCAGGAGCAATACTTTGACCCCTGCGACTTGCTTTTTTGTGTTTATCGTGTGTAGTAGCTTTAGCTCCATGTTTGAATAATGATTATTGTGGTCCTACACATTCAAGAGTTAAACAACTGCATAAATATTAATTGGCGTGCTGCAGAAAAAGGTTACTCTCATAAAGTATTACTGTGTAGTGATTTGCAATACTACTAAGCGGTCTACGGTGACTTGCACACTATCTGATTACATGTCTGCACTGTAATTAGTAGATAAGTAGTTATAAGATGTCGATTCATACGTGTGAGCTTATTTCTATATCAGTGTTTTCATTTCAGTGGTTCGGTTTTAGAAGTAGTTATTTTGTTCAGTTTCAGTTTTTTTTTATGATTTTTCAGTTGAAATGCTCCTATTAGTTTTCATTTCAGTGGCTCAGTTTTAGAAGTTGTTGTTTTGCTCAGTTTCATTTTTTTTTATGATTTTTCAGCTGAAATGTTCCTATTAGTTTTCATTTCAGTGGTTCAGTTTTAGAAGTTGTTTGTTTTGTTCAATTTCATTTTTTTATTGATTTTTCAGTTGAAATGGTCCTATTAGTTTACGACTTTTCAGTTTAAATGTGTCCTATTAGTCTCTGTTCAGCAGCCCTATTTCCAGTGCAGTGCCCTCTCTGTTGTTCGTTAGTAGCAGTTAGCCGCAGTTTTCAGCAGCTGCTTTCCGTCCAGTTAAGGAGTGCAGCAGCAATATTTGTTTTGAAGTCAAATCTTTGAGCTGGTTGCAGTAGCAGGCTGCTGGTTTCTTTCCCTTGCCGTGACTAAGTGCAGCTCTTGGTCTGAACCTCTGCCTAGAAGTCGGGTTTTTTTTTTAGTACTGTAGTTTGGTTCAGTTTTCAGAAACTCTGTTCAGTCATTCGATAGAAGCAAATATTCAGAGTGCAGTTCGGATGGTGCAGCAACATGCTTTAAAATTGTGAAGGGTCACTTTCATGCTTTAAAATACACTATTATGTTTTTTGAGTGTCAATTTTTCAGTATTTGTGTATCAGTAGAAATTGTGCTTCATTACTATCAAATTGCATGTATTTAGTTTCAATATGTTCTTTGTCTGTCTTCGGTTTTCTTTCAGGTGTTCAGCTGTCTCAGCAGCAGTGCATCAAACCGATACCGATTTTCTTGATTAGCAGCTGGAACAAGTATTCTTAATTTTAGTGTGTTTCAGTATTCTTTGTTTTTATATTCAGATAAATTTTTTTTATCTCTTTATATTCAGATAATTAGTAACGGAAGGTGAGGCAAATTCAGATGTGAACTGAACGACAGGAGGCAAGTTACCTTGTTTATTCATCGTCTTCTGTATCTTCTTTGCACTTTGATTTGGTCTTGCTTTTCTCTTCGTCCTTGTAGTTTCAATCCTTCAGATCTGATTCTCCCTTCTCCGTTTGTTGCTTCTTTTTCTTCCCCGCCAAGTCATGTTTGTATTGTTTTGTTGTGAAAAGGTAACATGTGGGGTCCACTTATATTTAATTATATTTTTCTTGTTGACGTTAACTTGAGTTCGTTTCATTATTTTTTGTGTTGATTCTTTGATGTTAGTTACGTGCTGCTTTTTTTCTGCCAGTGATTATTATTTTTTTTGTTTTTTTTCGTATTTTTCTGTTGGTTTTGATTGTAAAACTACATGTATGATGTATTATTTTATTATTTTAATATTTTATATTTTATTCTACTTTTGACGTGTCAATCTGTCATTGGATAAAAATCTGGATGATAAGGGCCATGCAAATCTTCCGGAAAACAACTAGTCACTCACTCTTTTATTTGGGAAGACAAGTTGGGTGGAATTCAGGGTAACAAAGGCCCAAAAAGACGATACAAAGCCGAACAAACCAAAATGGATGGGCCGGCCCAAGATTCACAGCCGTACGACCCAACTGTCACCCTAGCCCACGAATCCGCTCGTCCTCCCCAAAACCTCTCGCTGGCGTCGCACAGAGTCCAAGTGCGGTCAGGACTCTCCCCAACTCCGGCGAAGGGAGCAGGAGCGTTGGCGTCAGTTGGGCGGCGGCGGCATGGACGAGGCAACGAAGAAGAAGGTGGAGGTTACGGTGCTGGAGATCCTCCGGGGCTCCGATATGGAGTCCGTAACGGAGTATAAGGTCCGCAAAGCCGCCGCCGACCGCCTCGGCATCGACCTCTCCCTCCCCGACCGCAAGCTCTTCGTCCGCGGCGTCGTCGAGGAATACCTACGCTCACTCTCCTCCCAGGAGGAGGCGGAGGCGGAGGAGGAGCAGGGCGGCGCTGGCAGGGAGAGCAAGGACAAGGAACAGGAGGAGGAGGAAGAGGAGGAAGATGAGGAGGAGGAGGAAGGGAAGGGCGGCGGGAAGAGAGAGTACGACGACCAAGGCGACCTTATCCTGTGCCGCGTGAGTTCCTTCTCCCCTACCTCCTCTCTCGCGCGTTTTTTCGATCGATCCGCATGTTATGCTAGGGTTTTGTGGCCTAATGTGGATTTGTGCGTGCAGCTGTCGAACAAGAGGAGGGTGACTCTGTCGGAGTTCAAGGGCAGGTCGCTGGTGTCCATCCGCGAGTTCTACGTGAAGGACGGCAAGGAGATGCCCTCCTCCAAAGGTGTGCTGCGGGCATATAGACATTATGTTTGATGTTTTTTTACTAACCAATGCAAACTAAATCGAAATGAAGTAACCCTTGTGCACGATGAATTAAAATGAAAATATTATATCTATCATAATCCTTTTTCACAACCGTGCCTTTGGCATGTTTTTCATTAGGAGAAAATTAGAGATACTAAATAACCAGAAAGTCCAATTGGACAGCCAAGGCTTGCACAAGACAAGACCAAGATCTACTCCACAACTCCATAATAGTCTCCAACTTTATGAAATATTTGCGACGGTTCTGAATCAACAACCAAGGCCTGGAGCGCCACTAAGGATCTGTACCCAGCCATGATCCATTGCTCGGCTTCCTCAGAAATATCACTGGTGATCCAAGGCACTGATCTCCGGTGAATTCGAAAAAACATCCATCATAATCCAGTTATCAAATGTTCTTAATTACATCATTTCATACAAAATTCTGACCGTAGCAATGCACATGTCAGTACCTAGTTCATGCCAAAGTATGTACCATTTGCTACAAACACTTATGTAGTCAGGCACAAAAGAAATGTCAAAGCATTATTGATACACGAAGTCCAATGTCGAATAGCTTCACGATCACATTCCATCTATCAGGGCCAACAAACAGTAAAAGGCTTCATGATTACATTCCATCTATCAGGGCTAACTAAAGATAAAAGCAAAGCACTTTTATCCATCATGCTCTAATAATCAATCCCTTTAGCCTTCTAAACATTGTTTTGCCGGTTAGTTGCCCTCCGGTGCCACTCAATGCAGTTCCTGAGCTCCAATAGGGTATCGAGACCTCCAAGCATCTTGCCACTAATAACAGACAACGTGAAAATAAACCCGATGAAACAGCAGACTAAAACATCTCTATGCACTTGGTTAAATTCGCCAACAAAATTGGCTGCAGCCTTCATTAAGTCTGAAGCTGAATTCCCATCGATACAATTTCTCAGAACAATAATATTAAAAAAGGAGAACAAGAAAGGTTGGCATAACACCACCATGTACTCTTCCCCATTCCAGTCACCTTTGAGGTGAGTTTAGAATCTAATATTATTGGTCATGGTGTGTGTGATGCTTCATTCGAAGACCTCAGAACAGAAGAAGTTTCAGTTCACTTTTTTTGTCCAACTGCAAACACAGCATCTAAGTCTAGAAGAATTGAGATAATTATATTTGCCATTTATGTATTGTCTTTAGTGAAGGGCGGGCCTGGTGCAAGCGGTAGAGTCTTACCGCCTGTGACCGGAAGGTCCCGGGTTCGAGTCGCGGTCTCCTCGCATTGCACAGGCGAGGGTAAGGCTTGCCACTAACACCCTTCCCCAGACCCCGCACAGAGCGGGAGCTCTCTGCACTGGGAATGCCCTTTTTATGTATTGTCTTTAGTCTTTATTGAAAAATGTCCATGGAGTACACCTGTTATCTTCAAAATGTAGATGCTAAGATTTACCTTCTGGGACAGTGTGGCACAAATGGGAAGTCGGATCGCGCCTGCCTTTCCTGCTGCTGAAAAGAAGGGTTGGACACAGATTCAGTAGAGTAGTAACATTCAGACTTAGCTGGACACAGATTCAGACTTAGCCCATATTCAACAGGTCCCTTCAACCTGAAATCATTGGGTTTAGCTACAAATGATTAGTGAAAGCAGAGTAATTAAATAACACTTGTCAATAAAAACAAACTGGTCCACCTCTCAGTATTATATGGAGTGACAGTTTTAGCATAAGTCAGGTTCGAAGCAATACTCCATGGTACCCCGAATTCATCATATTTATGTTTGGATCTGGTGTGATTACAGTATGGCTGAGAAATCAACACTCTTGCACATAAAGTTTCCTCTAATCCGGCCTTCTTTAGCTTTCATCCTGCTGCAAATTGATTTAATAGGCCTTCTAGAATGCTGTGTGGCCTGAGCATTTCAATTAAAGATAATTAAAGATTAGTTAAAATTATCCTGATATCCATAGGTTTTATACATGCAAAAAAAATATTTTATATCTCTTCTGCAACTAAGAGATTTCATCAAAAAGCAGGATCATGTTTACACCAGCCACCACCACTGCCACGCCATCACAATTCTCGTAGTCTTCACCTATCAATTTCTTTCGGTAGTTTTACATGTCCGAAATGTATCAACTCCATTTATTCTTTCTAGGCTGCAGTCTAGAGTAAGGAGAATTTGGTAAACATATACAAGCTAACTTATATAAGCATATGAAGATACACCATTTAAATACAGAGATGCACACGATGTGTTGAAATTCAACCCTGATGTGAGGAACATTTGACTGGTAGACAGAATTTCTAGCGATTTCACAGTTCACATCAGCTCAGCTTCCAAAGGGCACTACTCCATGAGGTAGCAGGCGTTTCTACCTCCAACTGTAGCTGGTTGAGCATCGTAGCTCCTTGAGGTAGTGGGCATCATCGGAGCACTTGACCACGAGCACGCCATGTCGCGACACAGAAGGAGCAGGAGTCACCCAGCGCCGACGTTGACGCTACACAACCACCTGCACCCAGTGACAGCCCACTGTTGCCATCATGCCTATCCTTACCGTACCTCAAACCACTATTAACACAGGCATACATTTTACAAATCATGTGACTACGCCAGCCTGCATCCCTATACTCAAAATCATGGTTTTACTAAAAATCAAAAGATAGTAGGTGGATAAAGGAAGGAGGTGTTTTGGAAGGGCTTTGTCGCTGTCCAAGGGCACTGCTGTAGGGTCGCCGCTGCCGTGCAAGGTGCAAGGCAAAGAGACAGGGCAAACGGTTGTCAAGGTCAGAAATACAGCACGCGGGATGTCCTGGTGGGATTGGGAACCGGCGACAATAGATGATCACATCCACCTCCACCTCCATCTCCACGGCAACCAGTCCTCCCCCTCTGCGGCCACCTTGTCACTTAGCTCCACCCCGGTGTCATCCCCTCCCTACTCCCCATCATCATCTCCACCAACCTGGCCCGTATCTATGCCTAGAGGTTTGGGGATCTCGAGCCGCGGGGAGCGGCAGGTGGCAGGCGGCCGCGTACCCCATGGGGCCAGAGTCGCGGGCGCGGTCGGCTGCAGGGCGGAGGCGTGGGTGGGTGCTGCCGTCACTGAGTCAGGCGTGATAGGCGGCACGGTGGAGGCATGAGCGGGCGTGACCGTCACGGAGGCGGGTGTAGCAGGAGGCAGGGGTGGAGCCGTGGAGGGCTGGAGGCGCGTGCAGGTGGTAAGGAAGGAGCGACGCAGTGGGGAAGGGGATTCACAGGCTACGGAGGGACTCAAGGGCCCACCTGTCGGCGCCAATCGACGTGGGCGACGGATGAAGAGTGATCGGAATTTAGAACTGAATAGCGATACCGACATGAGGTCGTTTTTTCAATGTTATCTGTGTTGTCATTTAACTGTGGCTACTACATATCCATATTTTCGTAAACGTTGGGTTTATTTATAGAGAAACACTGGAAATACAACAATTAGCTTTTCAATCTGTCACTGCGTAGGGTAACCTTTCATTTCTTTGTTTTATGTTGTGGTGTGCTTGTTTTTGTGTGTCATCGTTTATCTCCTTTCTCTTCTTGACTAACATTTTTCCTGGTTCAGGTATTAGTATGACGATGGAGCAGTGGGAAGCATTTTGCAATGCTGTACCTGCAATAGAGGATGCCATCAAAAAACTTGAAGATTCAGACTGAGAACTTGTTTTAGGAGCCTCTTCTTTGCCTGTATCAAATCAAAAGGCCTATTTCTGACCCATAACGAGGCCATATGTGGCTTGCAAGAGCTCCAAGTTCTGTAAAAGGTTTAACTTGTGCCATGTGTAGGATGTAGACGACTGTATACCGTTCGGAATATTTGCACTAACAAGTAATCCACCATTATGGTGGCCTGGAGTTCCCATGCTATGTGATAATCGGGGATGTGTTCATGAATTTTTTCTCCAGGTGTTTTTTTTTTCCATCTATATGTGTGCTGCCGTTAATGGAAGGGAACAGCTAGTGCTCAGACGTCCGTCGCCCGGACTGTGTTCTGATGTAGCTCCAAGCCTGTGATTTTCACCCACCTGATGAAACCGGTCCGCAACAGAATCGAACGAGCACGTCTATCCCTGCGTAATGGAACGGGCGCGTGCGTCACTCACGGTGGCCTGTCCCTACCGCGCCGTCATCCCGCACGGTGCTCCGTCCCTTGCCGCCCCCTGTTCACCACCGTGCCCGTCCCTACTGCGCCCCATCCCATGTTATGCGCAATATTCAGATCTATTTTTGAAACATTCAGATACAACACTTGCAACATACAAATTAAAGAAGACAGATGAAACATTTGAAATATGTATTTGAAACACTTGTAAAAACACCTGAAAACACTTGCAAAACATACGCAACATACAGATAAAACACTCGCAACATATGTGTGAAACATATGTAACATCATGAAACACTGGGAATATACGCTTGCAACATATCTCTGAAACACTTACAACATATGCAACATCCCGATCTACTTTTACAACATCTAGAAGACACATCTGAAACACTTAAAACATACGCTTGCAATATGCGCTTTCAGCACAATATCACCTTGCTACTTAGACGAATGGCCGCTCGTCGTTGCGGAGCTCGACGCCGGCGCGGAGGTCGGCGACGGCGCTTGGAGCTCGCCGGTGCGGTAGCGGTGCGGCCCTCCTGCGATTCTCCAACGCTGCTGGTGGCCTAGGCTCGCGCCCATGGGCGGTGGCCCTGTTGCTGCTACTCCAGCGCCGCTGCTCGCTCGGCGCAGTCGTCCAGCGCCGTCCGCTCACGGGGGATGGGGTGGGGCGCGGTGGGAGGAAGGGCACGACGTGAATAGGGATGGGGGCACGCGGGTGGGGAAGGGGCCGTGGCGGGGCGACCGGATGAGCAGCCAAGCAGTGGGAATATTTTTTAGAGGTCAGTCCACTACGGACTGGGAGCCGCGTCCGCACGGGACGGACACCTGTTGCTGAGCATTCGCGTTAATGGAAAAGGTGACATGAACAATATTGAGGTTTTGTTCTTGAACATTATGATCATGCAAACTCTAATTGCCCTCCGAAGGCGTTCAGGCTCTCCATTGTACATCGAAAATTTGTAAACGGGTTCGATGCAGAGAGCTGGACGTGATCTACTACTGTATATAGGCCGCTGTAGCAGGGCTGTCTGAATTACAAACAAAGTTCGGTAGTGTTCCATGTCAGCCCATGGGCCGGCTTTTTAGTTTTGCTCTCTGGTGTGGCAAGAGTGACAGCAACACAAGCCACCCTCCAGAAAAGCCGCCTTCCCGTTCGTGTTGCATGTGTTATATGTCTCTATCACGTTGAGTCACAGGTGTAGCTAACGTAACCTCTCGTGGATTGAAATTAATACCCAACCGATTGTCTTATCTGTAACCTCTCTAGTCACTACAAGAGCTTCATGTCATGTTTCGTCAGCAATGGCAGTGTCCAGCTAGTTTTCTCAGGGGTCGTATACTACAAGTTCATTTAGCTCTAAGGAATCTTGTTCTTTTTTTTTTGAAAGGCGATTTAGCATTTAGCAAGATGCGTGAGTAGACGTGCGAACAACTATGATCATTTATCAACTAGGCATTTTGCCAGTGCCACTATGCCAGGGACAAGCTCGCTGCTGCCTGCTGGAAGCCGCTGCCGTCCCGGACGGACCCTTGGGTTCCAGGCGAAACGCATCATATCAGTCTAGGGCCTCTACTCTCTAGGCTGGAATCATCTTTACCTTTTGATTTGAACTGCTTCCTTGACCACAAGAGCTTATCAGAGGAAACGAACAAAAGGCCATCAATTAGTTGCGTACGAATTACAGGGAATCGCGATGTGAGCTTGCGCTAGCCAAGGACTGAAGCACAGTGTGCTTTGGTCCCTAATTTGCCTTAGGGCGTTGCATTGCACTATTGCTTCACGTGAGATCCCTGTAATATTTTAGCTTCTCCTCTTTCGCAAAAGGAAAAAGATAGTGAATATATAGATAGCTCCATGATTTCTACGGGAGCATCATTATTTCATGTGAAATTCTGCAGGATTCTTGGTAAGCTATGCTAGTTTACTCCCCGTCAAATTAAAAGAGGGTGTACAGAACATTCGAGATATTGAGCCTATGACCTTATAGGCCGCACGACACGGGGGCCATTTTTTTCGCCTTGATTTGAACTGCCTCCTTGACCACGATAGATTGTCGAATGAAAGAAACGAACATCAATCAATTACTTGCTTACGCATCAGCCATCGGTATAGCAGCAATCTTGATGTCAAGTTACGCTAGCAAAGTACTGAAAATACCGGGCTTTGGGGGGTTCATTTTTCATTAAAAAAAAGAACTGTCTAGCCAACAACGGCTTGTTTTAACCCCTTCCAACAACCAGATTTTTCTCGTGCACTTATACTATCTTATAGCTATATTTACACCGTCTTATTACTATATTTACAATGATTTCTTCAGTGTAATTTATTGGACAGAGTGATGTAATTTGAAAATAACACAAATATATGCCAAATTCTTTTAAAATTTTATAAATTATTTCTATGGATTCCAGACATCAGAGAAATATATGTCAAACTGTTCACAAATTATTCATAAATTTCAGAAAAAATACAAATTATTCCAATTATGGTCGGACCCACCCTACCACCATTATCCCTTCCCTTCCCAGACAGGTTCGACGGGGACGCTGCCCACGCCTTCCCTTCCCTTCCCTTCCCGGACAGGCCCGACGGAGATGCCGCCCGCATTGGGGATGCCCGCGCGGCGGCGTCTGCTCCCGTGCCGGGGTGGCGGCGGCGGCGGTGGCCGGCCTGGGCCCGCCGGGGACGCCCGCTCCTGTGCTAGGGTGGCGGCGGTGGCCTAGGCCCGCCGGGGCGCCAGCGGTGGCTTGGGGGTGGTGGCAGAGGGAGCGGAGAGCAGAGAAGCAGAAATCGGTTAGGCTCCCAAAAACAACCGGTAGTTGGGTAGCAATTCTGAAAAAAAAATCACACAAAATGCTCCTATGCCTGCACGAGCTGGTAAATAAATTACACTACCAATACGTAAGCTTTAGGCAGGTGCTGCTGGAACATGAACCTCTCAACTGTGAGCCAATCGATCAGAAGCAACAGACTCTCCTGCAACTGCAAGAGACAAGGACAGAAGAGAACCGAGACTAAGTCGCAACGACGGCATCTTTCCATCTAGTATATTAGTAACACACCCGTTGCACGTTGCTGATCTTGACAATATAAAATTAAACCACCGCCTGTCATGTCATGTCATGTCAAGGAATATCAAACATCTCCCAAGGGCGTGCCTGCAAGCAGCCAAGGCCACGTTTAGTTGGGCCGAATTGGCGCCGCCAAACGCACTGTAGCTATACTGTAGCTACAGTGTCGTTTTGTTTTTATTTGGTAATAATTGTTCAATCGTTGACTAATTGAGCTCAAAATATTCGTCTCGCAAAGTACAACTAAACTGTGCAATTAGTTTTTGATTTCGTTAACATTTAGTACTCCATGCATGTACCGCAAGTTTGATGTAACGAAAAATCTTCTTTTTGTATAGTGTCAAAGTTGGGAATTTGGTGAAACTAAACAAGGCCCAAGAGCATTATGATATGATAAGGTTTGAAACTTAAACATAACCCCACTTTACTAGACACGTGATATTTACGCGCCTTTTCTACAAATCCTAGATACTATTATGACATAACTTCACCGAGATCCTCTCAGCAAGCTCAGAGAAACGACAAGAGGATGTGTTGATATGACAAGGCGAAGAGTATGACGGGAGAGGTGGCATGGGGATCCGAAATGTTTCAATGATTTTTCATGGGCATTCCGAGACATTGGTGTTTGGCTTGGACAGCTCTCATATGTGTACCCCTTATATAAATGTTTACAGTGGTTTTCTTTTTTTATGCCAGAGTAAAATCCAGTTGTAGCTTAACTAAATTCTACACTACTATTTTTAAATATACTATTCCATCAATATTGGAGACTTTATGTATTTTCTCATATATCTTTTTGACAAATCTAGATCGTTACAAACCTGGACTTGTAGTATAAGTGTAGTACTTTTTAGGCAATGAGAGCGAAAGAGATTATCTTTTTAACCTAGTAATACATTGACCTTTTATTTATATGCCTTTTTTCAACATATGAAAATTGAATTACTATTTGTTGTTAATTTAAATTTTGAATTTAAGTATGTACTAATTATAATTTATGTGGACTATTTATTTGTTTTACCTTTAAATTCATTTGGAGATTAGACTAATATCCTTTTCCTTTTGTTGTTTTTATTCAAAATTTGCCTTTACTAATTGTGTCTTACATGGACTCTTTATTTGTGTATTTTATGAAAAGTAAATCGACCCGGCGACATCATCATTGATGTTTGGTAGGAAGCTTGTTACTTGTGATGACTTTGACAGTGAGAATGACAAGGTTGTCGTTCCTATATTCGATTTTGAAAGGATCAAGATGCCCAAGAGATAGGTGAATTGGGCTAATTCTAAATTCTTTGCAATAATTAAGTCCTACACTTAGTCCACTTTACCCCTTGTGCCTCGAATGTGATTCTATTGATCTACCGCACAAAAGTTTAGCAACCTAAGTTTCAATCCAACTCTAGCATAGCAATTCTAGAAATGTAAAAACAAGAAATGAATTGCTCGAATGTAAATGCTTAAAGTAAAGAGAGGGAAAGGAACGCGGCGATGTTTTGCCGAGGTATCGGAGAGTCGCCACTCCCCACTAGTCCTCGTTGGAGCACCCGCGCAAGGGTGTAGCTCCCCCTTGATCCACGCAAGGATCAAGTGCTCTCTACGGGCTGATTCTTTGATATTTCATCACGGTAAATCACCCACAACCGCTCACAACTTGAGTTGGGTCATCCACAAGCTCCGCCGGATGATCACCAAACTCACAATCACCACCGAGCCATCTAGGTGATGGCGATCACCAAGAGTAACAAGCACAAACTCTCACTTGACCACGACAAGCCTAATGAGAAGGGGTGGATGCACACTTGCTACTCTCCTTGCACTAATGAGGCCTTAATCTTGGATTCTCAAATCTCAATCACCTCACTAGGCTCTTGCTCTCCTTTGCACTCTTAAGGGTGTTTCAGCTGAACAAATGGGCAAGAGGCCTCCTTTGGACGAGTGGAGTAAGTATTTATACCCCCCATTCAAAATATAACGTTTGGAGGCCGAGTCATCACTCTGCGGGGTGACCGGACGCTTCGGTCAGTTATCCCCGCCACTGTGTCAGAAAGAGCCGTTAAGTTCTGACCGGACTCTGACCTGTGTCCAGTCAGCACTAACCGGACGCGTCCGGTCAAGAATAATGCTCTCTAGAACCTTACTGATGTTGACCGGACGCTGGCACCCAGAGTCCGATCACTTCGCTGTTCAGCGTCCGATCAGTTACCGGATCCTATCCAGCGTCCGGTCAGCACTGACCGGACGCGTCCGATCAGGAAAATCCCTCTCTGGAACCTCTCTAGAGTTGACCGGGCGCAGGCACCCAGCATCCGGTCACTTTTCACTCAGCGTCCGGTCGTAACTAGACGGCTCCAGTTGATCAAATGAACTAACCGGACTCGCCCTTCAGTGTCCGGTCACAACCAGACCAACGTCCGGTCAGTCATTTGACCCTCCATTCACTTCAAACTCGAAATCCTATGTGAATGAAGTTTACTCCAATTGATCTTAGGGCTACTCCTGAGCTACCTAGTGCTAGGTTTGACAAGTGTGCACCACACCTAACCCACTAGACTCACCTAGGTCAAGCTACTAGTCCATACCCCCCTTAATAGTACGGCCAAAGGAAAAAACAAAGTCCTAAACTACTCTAAGTGTCTCTTCAACACAAAACGACACTTAGAACTAGTCCATTCTTAACCTTGTCGTCCATCCTTTGAAAGCCGAAACAATTTCCATCGTCAGGGGCATGACTACCATGATTGCCCAATCAATTGCCATTACTAGACCTATCTTAAATTGCCTCTGCAAAACACACGTTAGTCATAGTAATCTCGCGTTGTCATTAATCACCGAAACCCAACTAGGGGCCTAGATGCTTTCAATCTCCCCCTTTTTGGTGATTGATGACAACACAACCTCGAGTATGTAAAAGAGATAAGTGAGGTTTTCAACATGCTTGGTTCATATAAGCTTTTTACAATAAGAACAAAAGGGTTAGACATGCTTATATGACCCAAGCCAACATGGTGTACTCAACAGATTTGAATTAAGCAAAAGTACATGAAGCAAAGCTCATTTGAATCGGAGTAAAATGCGGAAGTAAAGCAAATGAGCATAACCAAGTGACATGACATATATATAAATCAAAGTAGAGAGCACACATGTCACATAAGTATCACAATCACAAGTATGTAATGCAATGCAATGCATGAAGGTAAACGTGAATGCATAATGTATCACACATAAACACATAAAGAGCCAAAAGAAATGAATCATATGCTCCCCCTAGATGTATTGCTCCCCCTAGATCTAACATACTCGATCACTCTCCCCCTTTGTCGTCAAGCACCAAAACCTAAGGGTCAGATAGCGGGACAGGAGTAGCCGACTCAGGCGCTGAGGTGCGGTGAGAAATCTAGAACTGAGCAGCATCATCCTCTGACTCTGAGCTCTGAGCGGTCTGACCCTCTATCGCTGGAAGTGAAGGTGAAGCGGTCTAGGTTTGCTCAGGAACCAACACGGCCTATGACTCTGGAAGTATCACTGTAGGAAGTGGAGCCACATCTGCCGCTGTCGCTATCGCTGAAACTGGCTCGGATGATGCAACAGACGATGGGATCATCTCTGTAGTACCGGTAACTGGAGCAACTATGGTAGTGATAGGGACTCGCAACTCTGGCGATGTAGGCTACCCTGTAAGCTCACTGAAAGTAGCACCGAGGCTCCTAGAGACTGAGGTGTCAGTCACTAGCACTGAGGAACTCTGAGGCGGAGTGAAACCCGTAACAATGGAAGTGAAGTGAGGACCCTAGGTTGTCACAAGCGAAGCAAACCACTAGGACACTTGCTCTGTAGGTGAAACAAACTGAGTAGCTAGCTGTCCCTGACTCTGAAGCCCACTGGGCTATACAGCTAGAGTCACTGAAGTGGTGGCAGGCTGGCCAATCTGAGGTGTAAACTGTGGAGGAGCCACCCTAATAGCAGTAAAGACATGCTGCATGAAGCCAAGTAACTGCTGCTGGATCATAAGCTGTTGCTGCTGCATGGCCTGCTGCTGCCTCTAGAACTCGTCCTGTCAAGCCTGAACCTGTGCAAGTGCAGCTACGGTCTCCTGTGCCTAGCGTGCCTGGTCCTGCCTCATCCGCTCAAGTACGGCAAGAAGTGTTGGATCTGTCTACGGTGGTTGTGGTAGAGCTGAGCTAGAGCCACTGGCCTCTCTGTCGTGTGGTCAAGGAGGCATCTGAAGAATAGGCTGGTAGTCATCATCAGAACTGTCACTAGGGTCACTCTCAATCACATCTGCCTGCTGTGCATCAAGCTACTTCTCCTCTATAGCAGCAATGCCCTTGATGATCTCATCCTGCTGGGCTGCTGTCTCAGGTACCTCTAGGCGACGGCCCGGCTGGCGAGGTGTCCTCGCACTACTGTGATGTAGCATTTGAGTCATGTTATATGGAGGAAACTCTATAGTAGCACCTGTGTACTCTACCATCGTCTCTGGGGACTTCTATGTAACTGCCTTGCGAATCAAGAAGGTGATCCAATGAGCATACAACAGCTGACGGTGACCTCTGAAGCCCTCTGCAAGTGTGTCCTCCATCTCTGACAGTATCACATCCCAAATATCAAACACTGACTGGGAAACCAAGTGATATACTAGCCATAACTGAATGCGAGTCAGACCTCGCGGTAGCCCATCCTCGGGAGCAGAGTCCTCCTCATAATAGCATCAAGTAGCCGAGCCGTGGGAGTAAGGTCATGTGGTATCTGGCTCGACCCCTTGCCAAAAGGCTCTGTGAAGCACACTCTGACAAGGTCTGTAGGAGGCACAAGACCGCCATGAGGGCGTCTCAGAGGCTCTGTCTGACCATAGCAAACCTCATGAAGGTGAATGGGTGACTCTAGAATCCTAAGAATCTCTCTGACCCTCGAGCTCTGGAGCCTGTAGTCACGGCCTCTGAAGGCAAAGTGAATGAACCTGTGCCTTGGGTCAATCCAAAGAGAAGAGTAAAACTCACGGACCCATGACAAAACATAGCGGCCAGTGCGTCCAAGAAGATCTGTCAACCCTGGCAGATATGAGAGGTGAGGACGGATCTGCTCGCCTACAGCTGCAACAAGTGACTCAATAGAGCAAACTCTCTGTGATCTGAAGGCAACTCCACTATTCAGATAAGCATTATAGAAATCCTCCTGCAGTATTGTATAGAAGTGCTCTAAAGCACGCTCATCCCGCCTCGATGGAAACCAGTCCTCAAACTGCACGAAGCGGAGCTGCTGCACCTATTTGGCTATGGCTACCTTCAAGTTAAGGTGAACCACCGAAGGCGGACCCTACAATCTGGGAGGTGGATGAGAGCTCCTCCTCTGTGTCTCAGGCCTCGATGATACCTGAGTGCGTGTATGACCAGAGCATCGAAGTTGTGGCTGTGCTGCCAGCTCTATCTCCTTAGTCTGTTCTGCCTGCTAAGTACCCTCTGTCTGCTCTATTGGCTGTGTCTGCTGCTCTGTCTCCTCCTGAGGATGACTCTCCTCTAAAGCGACATGCTGTCCTCTAAGCATGACAGTCCCAGCTGGACTACCATGATGACTCTCAACCCTCTCGACGACGGCCCTCTGAGCTGGTGATAGCTGATCGGCAATACGGACACCACTCCTAGCTCCACCTCTCTCCATTCGCTCAGCGGTGACTGTCACTGCTGTTGTTCTCTCAGTCTCCACATCAACGAGCTTCTACTTCTTTGTTGTGGTCTTTTTTGCCTTCCCCTTTTCTTGAGCTATCAGGCGAGGCGGAGGCCTTAGATCCTCATTACCGGGACCACCTCCGGCATTCTTGACTCGTGCCATTGCTGGAGCTAAAGAGAATTACTACCACGGACAAGAACCAACTGCCAACTGACACTCGCAAGGCTTGGCCTTGATCCGTACTCGTGGGCTTGGCCCTGAGTTTACTGACAATTGCAAAGACAACCATAAGAGCACCGACTCGCTGCACGATATAATAGAATAGATATATAAATAATCACAATATACATCAAGTGGTGCAAAACCCTAAGAAGCAAGCTGTAGATATGAAATTGAAAGCGATGGCTTGCTACCTGACGAACTGGTGACCGACGAGCAAAGAAGAGGATCACGAGGCACCACCGAAATACTCCTAGGGTTAGGGTTTGGGCACGAAGTGGTGAGGCGGCCGAGCAATGCAATGTAGGCGCGGTGATGGCGGCTAGGGCAATCGGTGGCGCAGGCGAAGCTCGGGATGCACGCTAGAAGGAGCCACTGCGGCACGGGTAGGCGGTGCGGATGGACGTGGGCATGGTAGAGTAGTGCTGCATGGATGTACGTGGGCGCAGAGAAGCAGTGCGGCGCGGTCAGCACAGGCACGGCGGCGCTTCTGCAGAGGTGGGTGCGACGGCGGATGCACGGCTAGGGCACGAGCACGCGGGCACGGGAGCGCGGTGGCGTGGAGCAGGCGACGGTGCGGGCGTGGTGGCTGTGGGATTAGGTTTTGCAAGCTAAGGAATGAATTAAACATATTAGATTTCTCAAATATGTGTTGATGCACCCCCATTACATGACATGCCTCTCCTTCGAGCAAAGCAAGGTAAAGTTGATTGACATGTCATTCATCCATTGCTAAGGACTTGTTTAGTGCATCTAGTCATTCCTATCATGTCCTAGGCTCATTCATGAAAATCAAATGAGTTTGATGCTTGTATGGTACCACTATTGCTTGTATGCTTGAAATGATCTAGTGGTAGCATATGACATGTTTGTGGGCTTGTAAACCTAGTGTTTGATCTAAAAAATAAGTTCTAAGTGTTTAACTCAATATGGTACAAGATAACCCTTATTTGGAGGTGTGAAGAAGCTTATCCTTGGATCAAACCGAGTTAAATATCTTTTGCAAGTGATCTAGATTGAACCAAATTGGGAAAATAATCCTCATTTCACATGGTTTCACCCCAACCTATCTAAAATTTAAGCTCTCTTTTTGTGCTAATTGTTGACAAAGTGGGAGAGAAATTCACAAAGATAGTAAGATAGGGGTGTAAGGGGATCAATTAAACTTGCACACAAGTAGGGGGAGCAAGCTCATAAACTTGTATGTTGCAATTGAATGTGCATTTCATATATTTGCTTGCATAGCACAAGTTTTAAATTTCAATATCCATGCTTGTGTGGTATATGCTAGTTATAGGTTTGAATGATAGGTTAAGTAACTAGACTTATGTTCATTATATGGAAACTAGACCCTTGCTTCTAATGATTAATCTCATGGGGTATTCTAGTTTTTGTGTATGTCTAGTTACTAATGGTTCTAAGGATGGTATATTGGTGCACTCCTATTGGTATCACGCTTCAATCTTTTATACCTTAGCATCATTTGGTAGACATTGACTCCTATATTTCCTATCTAAGCATATGTGCAAGCTACAATCCAAACTCGTAGCACATATGTAGGGGGAGCAATTGCTACCATTTGGAGTTCATGAAACTTGTTCATATCCTTTTACACATGGTAAATATGCTTGGGCAAGCAACATGGATTCAATTAAATTTCAATTCATATCTTTGTGAAAGGGTTGTCATCAATTACCAAAAAGGGGGAGATTGAAAGCTCTAGTTTGGTTTTGGTGAATTGATGAAACCCTAAGTGCTAACCTAGTTTATCAAAGTGATTATGAGATAGTAGCACTACTCCAAGTGGTGAAGCAATGGTGATCATGACATGATGATGGTGATGGCATGGTGATGATCAAATGCTTGAACTTGGAAAAAGGAGAAAGAAAAACAAAAGGCTCAAGGCAAAGGTGAAACTTGATAGGAGCTTTTTGTTCTAGTGATCGAGACACTTAGTGAATGTGATCACATTTAGGATAGATAGCCGTACTATTAAGAGGGGTGAAACTCATATCGAAATGTGGTTATCAAAGTGCCACTAGATGCTCTAACTCATTGCATATGCATTTAGGATCTAGTGGAGTGCTAACACCCTTGAAAATGTGTGTGAAAATATGCTAACACGCATGCACAAAGGTGATACACATTGTGTTTAGCACTTGGGAGCAAGGGTAAGAAACTTCAACGGCGGAGTGTCTACCCGTAGAGTGCGGACAATCTGACGGTGCCACCGGCGCCCTGTATAGAAAAGACAGGGTTTCACGGAGTGCACTGGCGCTGGTCTCAACTGGACCAGAGCGTCCTGTCAGTGGAAGCAGTGAAGACGCCGGTGTCGATCTTCGACCAAATGCTAGGTCACTTCATGACCGGATGCTGGCTGGCTATGTCCAGTCCCGCTGACATGGCAGCGCACAGAGAAGACTGTGAGTGACCGGACGCTGGGCGAGTCCGGTCAGGCATGACCGGACGCATCCGGTCGTGAATTTCCACCTCTGGAAGCTTATTGGAAGTGACCGGACGCTGGGGTCCTGCGTCCGATCGTGATCAACCAGACGCGTCCGGTCGCGAGTGGAACCTTACTAGAAATGACCGGACGCTGGTGTTGGTGCGTCCGGTCACTTCGAGTAGCGCTTCCGGTCACAACTTAAGTGCACCGATGACCGTTGAGATTGGGCGATCAGCATTTGAAGCAGGGGCCACGTGGCGTGCATCATGCGATCGGATGCTGAGGTCCTACGTCTGGTCGATCTGACCTGCGAGTCCGGTCGCCCCGTTTTTCAGTGGATTGAGGAGCCAACGGCTCTATTTTGTGGGGGCTTCTATTTAAGCCCCATGGCTGGCTCAAGCTTACTCTCTTGGCCATTTGTATTGACATAGCAACCTTGTGAGCTTAGCCAAAGCCCTCCCACTCATCTCCATCATTGACTCATCATCTTTGTGAGATTGGGAGAGAATCCAAGTGCATTGCTTGAGTGTTTGCATCTAGAGGAACTTGGTGTTCGTGTTTCACTGTGGGATTCACTTGTTGCTTTTGGTGGTTGCCACCACCTAGACGGCTTGGAGCAGCGGAGGAGGATTGGCACGAGTTGGTGATTGTTCGTGGCCATCTCCGGTGATTGTGAGGGGACTTGTGCCTTCCCCGGTGGAGCGCCGAAAGGTAACCCTAGTGGATTGCTTGTCTCATTGAGTTACCTCACTTGTGGATAGGTTCTTGCGGTGTCCAATTGTGTGGACGAGGTTCATGCAACACCTCTTAGCCGCCGAACCACCAAGTGTTGGTCGAAACAATGGGGACGTAGCGTGTTGCCAAGCACGTGAACCTTGAGAGAAAATTGGTTGTCTCTTGCCCTTTGGTATTCTCCCGGTGATTGATTTAGTGTTCATCTTGTGATTGGTTCACTCCTCTACACGACGGTATAATCACCCTACTCACTTATTTATATTCGTGCAAACTAGTTGTAGCAAGCTCTTTAGTTTAGTTAGAATTGATAGCTTGCTTTATTGTTTTGTGTTAATCTAGTGGAGCTCTTTAGTGTAACAAGTGTGAGAGCTCTTAGTAAGTAGTGACCTAGCAAATTGAGTGTCTAGTGATTATAGTAACTAGAATTATTGGATAGGTGGCTTGCAACCCTTGTAGAGCTAGAGCAAGTTTGTATTCCGATATTTGTTATACTAATCAAATTGCTCTAGTTGGTTTGTAGATTTTTAAATAGGCTATTCACCCCCCTCTCTAGCCATATTAGGACCTTTCAACCGCCTGTGAACTGACCGGACACTGGAAGCAGAGTCTGGTGCAGCGTCCGGTTGCCCTTTCTCAACGAATCTTTAGTGTTCCTTCGCGTTGCTTGTTCCCAATCAAGTCCCAACTTCAATAAGACCCAAATAAACACCAATTGGGACTGATGTGAGTGACCTCTCTCAAACCCTCAAAATTTTCAAAATATTTTGCCTTAGGCTATAATTCTTTTTAAGAAAATTGGCAATAAAAAGGGTAATCGAAAGGAAACGACAAAGCAACACATATGCATATGCAATGCAATACTTGAAAGTAATTCTAGTTGCTTGTCAAGTTTGATCCAAGGTTAAGCTTCTTCACACGTTTTTCGGCGGTTATCTTAACCATGTTAGACAAGCCCTAAGTGTATTACCAAAAATTAAACATGTTGTATATTACAATGCAATGCAAGAGACAACACAATCTCATTTTCTAGTGAAGTTACTAAAATCAAGCACATTGAGCTCATTCCTCAACCGACAAAATGTAGCATCTTCTAGCGGTTTAGTGAAGATATCCGCCAATTGATCATCGGTCCTTACACCTTCTAGTGATATATCATTTTTAGCAACATGATCTCTAAGAAAGTGATGACGGATATCTATGTGCTTGGTGCGAGAGTGTTGAACCAGATTATTAGCAAGCTTTACCGTGCTCTCATTGTCACACAAAAGAGGTACCTTTTCTAGAACTACACCATAGTCTAGCAAAGTTTGCTTCATGTAAAGAATTTATGTAGAACAAGCACCCGCGACAATGTATTCCGCTTCGGCGGTAGACAAAGCCACACTATTTTGCTTCTTGGAGGACCAAGACACTAGTGATCTACCAAGCAAATGGCACCCTCTGGATGTGCTTTTTCTATCAATTTTGCAATCCGCATAATCCGAATCGGAATAGCCAACTAGTTGAAATCTAGCTCCTTTGGGATATCAAAGACCAATGCTTGGTGTGTGCTTAAGGTACCTAAGGATTCTTTTAACGGCAACCAATTGAGCATCCTTAGGACTAGCTTGAAATCTAGCACATATACACACACTAAACATGATGTCGGGCCTAGATGCGGTCAAATATAACAAGCTACCAATCATAGAACGGTAGAGAGTTTGATCAACCGATTTACCTCCCTCATCTAGGTTGAGATGTCCATTAGATGGCATTGGTGTCTTGATTGGCTTACATTCATCCATATTAAACCTCTTGAGAAGATCCTTGGTATAATTTTCTTGAGAGATAAAAATCCCTTCTCTCATTCGCTTGACTTGAAAACCAAGAAAGAATGTAAGCTCTACAATCATAGACATCTTGAACTCCTTCGACATTAATTCACTAAACTCCTTACAATAATCTTCATTTGATGATCCAAATGTGATATCATCAACATATACTTGACAAATGAAGATTTCTCTATCAAGTTTCTTGGTGAATAGTGTGGTGTCGACCTTCCCAATGGTGAAGCCCTTCTCAATGAGAAAATCCCAAAGGCGCTCATACCAAGCTCTTGGGGCTTGCTTAAGCCCATATAGCGCCTTGGACAACCTATAAACATGATTAGGATATCTAGGGTCTTCAAACCCGGGAGGTTGATCAACATAGACTAGTTCATTTATGAAACCATTTAAAATGCAGTTTTAACATCCATTTGATATAATTTCATTTCATGATGCGATGCATATGTAAGGAGGATACGAATGGCTTTAAGTCTTGCAACTGGTGCAAAGGTCACTCTAAAATCCAACCCTTCAACTTGAGAGAACCCCTTTGCAACTAGTCTTGCCTTCTTCCTCATTACAATACCTTGATCATCTTGCTTGTTGCGGAACACCCACATTGTTCCAATGACTCTTGCACCTTGTGGTTGCTCTTCAAGTGTCCAAACTTCATTGCGAGTGAAGTTGTTCAACTCTTCATGCACGGCATTAATCCAATCAGAATCTTAAAGAGCTTCTTCTACATTCTTAGGTTCAACACAAGAGACAAAAGAGTGATGTTCAATAAATGAAGCAAGTTTTTGAGAGCGGGTCATTATACCCTTTGAAGGACTCTCTATGTTGAGATCTTGTGGATGAGCTTGTAGTATAGGTGAATTTCTTCTATCAACCACTTGAGGGGGAGATTGTGGAGCATCAACATCTTGAGCTTTTCCCACCATTTGATCATGAGAGACATGAGTATCTTTATTTTCTACTCTCCCATCTTTATCCCCATCTTGTGGCATATTTGATAAAGAAGGTGTACCAATCACTTGTACATCATCTTCATCATCTTTTGACTTGATGTCTCTAACCAGAATATTCTTCATGGCCTCCCTCAATGGTTTATCACCTACATCATTGAGATTCTCATGTGCTCCTTGGGAGCTGTTAGATTCATCAAATTTCATATTATATATTTCTTCAACCAAGCCGGTGGCATGATTAAATACTCGATATGCTTTGGACTTTGATGAGTAACAAAAAACAAAGCCAATATCACAATGTCTTTAAAACTTCCCTAGGTGTTGCCACTTTTTGTAGATGTAGCATTTGCAACCAAATACCTGAAAGAATGATACATCCGGCTTCTTACCATTAAGCAACTCATAAGGGGTCTTGCCAAGAAACTTTTGAAGGAATAGGCGGTTGGATGCATAACATGCTTACTCATCAAGCATTGTTCTTGCAAGTGTGATAAGTGTCCGGTTCTTTCTCTGTACTACACCATTTTGTTGAGGAGTATATGTTGCGGAGACCTCATGCTTGATTCCAACTTCATCACAATAAGCTTCAATGTTTGTGTTGTCAAACTCTTTTTCATTATCACTTCTTATCTTCTTGAGCTTCACTTAAAACTCATTTTTTGCTCTCTTAGCAAACTTCTTCAAATATGATGCAACTTCGGTCTTGTCATGAAGGAAGAACACCCAAGTATATCTAGAGTAGTCATCAACAATCACAAGACAATAGAGATTTCCTCCCAAACTCTTGTAAGTTGTTGGTCCAAATAGGTCCATGTGAAGTAGCTCTAGCACTCTTGTTGTTGATATGTAAGCTTTTGTAGGATGAGTGTTTGCAACTTGCTTGCCGGCTTGACATGCACTACAAAGCTTGTCCTTCTCAAATTTCACATCTTTCAACCCTCTCACCAATTCATTCTTCATAAGCTTCTTAAGTGAGCTCATCCCAACATGAGCAAGTCTTCTATGCCATAGCCACCCAAGTGATGTTTTGGTGAATATGCATGTCTTCAAGTTGGCATCTTCGGAGGTGAAATCCACTAGATATAGGTTGTTGTATCTAAATCCCTTGAATATAACTTGATCATCATCTTTTTTAGATACAACCACTTCCTTCTCGGTAAACAAGCATTGAAAACCAAGATCACACAATTAACCAACGGATAGCAAGTTGAAGCTCAATGAAGCAACATATAGGACATTTGATATTAAATGATCATTTGATATTGCCACTTTGCCCAATCCTTGAACCTTGCCCTTTGAGTTATCACCAAATGTTATCCTTTCTTGACCATCTACTTCTTCATCTAGTGAGATGAACATACGAGGATCACCGGTCATATATTGAGTGCAACCACTATCAATTAACCAATGACTTCCACCGGTCTTGTAGTTCACCTACACATAAGAGATCAAGCTTGCTTAGGGACCCAAACTTGATAAGGGCCCTTAACTTTCTCAACAAGTGACTTTGCAACCCAAATTTTCTTAGGCCTATTCTTGTTGGGAGGACCTAAGAATATGACTTTCATTTTTCCACTAGAATACTTTCTAAGCAAATAATAAGCATTGAAAGCAAATGGTCTAGCATGCTTGGGCAAGGGTTGTGGTGGTGGAGTTTGACACTCATGGGCAAAGTGACCTTTTTATCCATACTCAAAACACATCTTTGGCTTTGGCTTTGACTTGTGTTGTTGTTGATGTTGAGCTTGAGCCGTCTTCTCTTGATTTGCCAAATATCCAATACAACTTCTATCCATCTTCATGAAGGTGTTCATGAGTAGCTCACTTTGAATATTGGCCTCTTGTGAACTTGCTCAAGCCGGTCTTGAGATGTTCTTTCTCCAACTTAAGCTTCTTGTTCTCTTCTTTAAGTTCATCATGATTTTTCTCCATCTTGAGTCCCTTGTTCTCTTCTTTGAGTTTCTCATTTCAAGAGCTATATCACAATCATGGTCAAGGTTCTCTATCACAATTGTGTTGGTGGTTGATAGCTTTTCAAGATCTTTCTTGAGCTTCTCAATTTCATTCTTGATCTTGACATACCCATCATAGTTGTCGGACTCAACCACTTGCTTGCCTTTGCTACTAGAACCTTGCTCAATGCTCTCAACAATCAAATCATCACATGATGTAGCTATATCAATCTTAACAACATGGTTAGTAGCAACAAGTGGCTCATTGGATAATAAATCATGAGAGACAACAAGATTATCATGATTAACTTTGAGATTGGTATACTCTTCTTTTAGCAAATTATAGCTAATGATGAGCTCACTATGTATCCCCTCAAGTTTATCATGTTTTTCTTTAAGCTCCTTTTTAGAGGATTTGAGCTCCTTGAGTTTGGATGACATAGTTTTATTTTCTTCTCTAAACTCAACACTAGCTTTTCCGTTATGTCATATTTAGCTAAGAGTGAGTCCTTCTCAAGTTCTAGCTTTTCATTTTTAGCTCTTATCTTTCTAATGATCTTAGTATATTGATTTAGCAACTTGACAAGATCATCATAGGAAGGTGATTCAAATTCATCATCACTATCACTATCATCATTGCTAGCATGATCATCACCACTACTATCATCATTATTTTGTATCTTTTGTTCACCCTTGGCCATAAGGCATAGGTGTGTAGAGGATGACGATGGTGGTGTTGGTGAAGATAGTGAAGAGTCAATTACAATAGCGGTTACCTTCTCGTTTTTACTTTTATCATCGGATGAACAACTTGATGAATCATTATCCGTGAGACAATCACCAACAATGTATGCCTTGCCATTTTTCTTCTTCTTGTCATTCTTCTTCTTGTATGGCTTATTTTTCTTCTTTTCATCATCATCTTCATCACTTGAGTCATCTTTCTTGCCCTTGTACTTCTTCTTGTACTTGTCTTTCTTTGGCTTGAGGCATTGATGAGCTAGATGACCAAGTTCTCCACAATTATAGCAATCCATCTCGGAGATTGGCTTCCTTCTATTGCTAGTTAAGAACTTCTTTTTCTTGCCATCGAACTTGACACAGTTCTTGTTGAGCTTCTTAAGCATCTTGGTGGTTCTTCTCACCATGAGAGCAAGACTTGCATCATCAATTTCATCATCACTTGAGCTCTCATGTTTTCTCTTAGCTAGCCTTGAATGCCAAGTCTTTCTTCTTGGTGGAAGAAGAGCCATCTTGTGGTGTGATGTGCATATATATCTCAAGTGCATTGATCTTTCCCAATATTTGAGTTGGTGTAGCGGTGGAAAGATCACCTTGATGAAGCACGGTCACAATATGCCCATATTTGTCAATGAGGAGGACACTCAAGATTTTTCTTACAACATCGGAGGGTTGCATTTGTGTAAGTCCTAGCCCATTGACTTCCTCTACAAGAACATTCAAGCGTGAGTACATTTCATTAACACTTTATTTAGGAAGCATCTCAAATGAATTAAGCTTTTTTATAACAAGATTATAGCGTTCCTCACGCTCACTCTTTGTTCACTCATGGAGCGCACAAATGTCCGACCATAGTGCATGGGCGTCCTTGTGGTTCTGCACATGGTTAAACACATCTTTGCAAAGGCCTATAAAGATAGTGTTTCTAGCCTTTGCATTCTATTTCTCTTAATTAACTTCATCGTCTTGAAGGTGTGCGGGATCCTTAGGTTTTGGCAAGCCTTGAGAGGCGGCTCTAAGAATTCCAACATCTAAAGCTTCTAAATAAGCCTCCATGTGGATTTTCCAATAAGGAAAATCATCTCCCTCAAAGATAGGAGGAGGTCCATCCTCGTGTGACATCATTCTCTAGGCGGTTAAGCCTAAATTAGCGAGCATGAGGCTCCGATACCAATTGAAAGGATCAAGATGCCCAAGAGGGGGGGGTGAATTGGGATAATTCTAAATTCTTTGCAATAATTAAGTCCTACACTTAGCCCACTTCACTCCTTGTGCCTCGAATGTGATTCTATTGATCTACCACACAAAAGTTTGGCACCCTAAGTTTTAATCCTACTCTAGCATTGCAATTCTAGGAATGTTAAAACAAGAAATGAATTCCTCGAATGTAAATGCTTAAAGTAAAGAGAGAGAAAGGAATGCGGTGATGTTTTGCCGAGGTATCGGAGAGTTGCCACTCCCCACTAGTCCTCGTTGGAGCACCCATGCAAGGGTGTAGCTCCCCCTTAATTCACGCAAAGATCAAGTGCTCTCTACGGACTGATTCTTCGACACTCCGTCGCGGTGAATCGCCCACAACCGCTCACAACTTGAGTTGAGTTATCCACAAGCTCTGCCGGATGATCATCGAACTCCAAATCACCACCGAGCCGTATAGGTGATGGCGATCACTAAGAGTAACAAGCACAAACTCTCACTTGACCACGACAAGCCTAATGAGAAGGGGTGGATGCACACTTGCTACCCTCCTTGCACTAATGAGGTCTTAATCTTGGATTCTCAAATCTCAATCACTTCACTAGGCTCTTGCTCTCCTTTGCACTCTCAAGGGTGTTTCAGCTGAACAAATGGGCAAGAAGCCTCCCTTGGACGAGTGGAATAAGTATTTATACCCCTTCATTCAAAACATAACGTTTGGAGGCTGAGTCATCACTCTGCGGGGTTACTGGATGCTCCGGTCAGCTGTCCTTGCCACTGTGTCAGAAAGAGCCGTTAAGTTCTGATCGGACTTTGACCTGTGTCCGGTCAGCACTGACCGGACGTGTTCGGTCAAGAATAACGCTCTCTAGAACCTTACTGATGTTGACCGGACGCTGGCGCCCACGGTCCGGTCACTTCGCTGTTCAACGTCCGGTCAGTTACCGGATCCTGACCAGTGTCTGGTCAGCACTGACCGGACGCGTCCGATCATGAAAATCCCTCTCTGGAACCTCTCTGGAGTTGACCGGACGCAGGCACCCAACGTCCGGTCATTTTTCACTCAGCGTCCGGTCGCAACCAGATGGCTCCAGTTGATCAAATGAACTGACCGGACTCACTATTCAGCGTCCGGTCATAACTAGACCAGCGTCCGGTCAGTCATTTGACCCTCCATTCACTTTCAACTCGAAATCCTATGTGAATGAAGTTTACTCCAATTGATCTTAGGGCTACTCCTAAGCTATATAGTGCTAGGTTTGACAAGTGTGCACCACACCTAACCCATTAGACTCACCTAGGTCAAGCTACTAGTCCATACCCCCTTAATAGTACGGCCAAAGGAAAAAAAACAAAGTCCTAAACTACTCTAAGTGTCTCTTCGACACCAAACGACACTTAGAACTAGTCTATTCTTAACCTTGTCGTCTATCCGTTGAAAACCGAAACGATTTCTATCGTCAGGGGCATGACTACCATGATTGTCTAATCAATTGCCATTACCATGACCTAACTTAAATTGCCTCTGCAAAACACATGTTAGTTATAGTAATCTCGCGTTGTCATTAATCACCGAAACCTAACTAAGGGCCTAGATGCTTTCAGATTTCATTGGTAGGAGGTCAATGCTAGGAGAATGCTACTGATAGGCACTCCTGACATTAACTCTTTGGTTGTCGACCTCGTCGTTGATGCTGCGGAGAGAAAATCAGGCATCCAACCTGATGGATCAAGAGTTGGCGGTGCTGAATTTATGGCCTCTGTCGTACCCGACGATTAAACTGTCAACGTTATTTCATTGATTCACATGCATTTCGTTCTGCTTGTGAAATATTGGACGGCAAATTCAACATGAGGACTGCACTCTGCCTTGTTTGTTCATTTGGTCTCTGTTTGTCTAGGCATCGACTGAATCAACAACAGCTACTAGGGAAAAGTGTGATGGAAGAATCTAGATAAACTATTTTATCCTTTTTAATTTAGGTTTTTATATGTAATTTAGAGATGTACCGTATCTTAAAAAAATGCTGCAGTATATATGGTGTGGACGTGTGGTTGCTCCTAATCTTAGCTGGCAGCAGTCCACGCCTCTAATCTTAGGCTTTGTTTAGATCACTTTCAAATTTTAAGTTTTCCACTCTCTCTTCATCACATCAATTTTTGGACACATGCATGGAGCATTAAATATAGATAAAAAAAATAACTAATTACACAGTTTGGTTGTAAATCACGAGACGGATCTTTTGAGCCTAGTAAATCCATGATCGGACAAAGTTTGTCAAATACAAACGAAACGTGCTACAGTGTCTATGTTGAAAAAAATTGTAATCTAAACAAGGCCCTAGCTGACAGCAGTCCATGCCTCTCGTTATTTGCATCGCGATTGCAACTTGCAAGGCCTTGTTTAGATTATAAGATTTTTCATTCTCTCTCTATCATATCAAATCTTTGGACACATGTATAGAGTATTAAATATAGATAAAAAAATAACTAATTACACAGTTTAATTGTAAATTACGAGACGAATCTTTTGAACCTAGTTAGGCCATGATTAGACAATAATCATCAAATACAAACAAAAATGCTACAATATCAAATACTGATTTCTAACCTCAATCTCAAGGGCCAAGTATTCCCGGTGATCTGCAGCGCCCTGCACTTCAGTCTTCAGTTACGGCTGGGAGCCTGCTGTTGAACAGGACGAGTACCACAAGTTTCAACGCTCTCTAGAAGCTGATGAGTGATGAGGGCGTTGGCTGGTGGTCAACTATATATGGTGTTAGACTGTCTCCGACCACCTGCCACTGGTGGTCAACTATATATGGCGTTAGACTGTCTCCGACCACCGTTACCCAAAGTATAAGACATATTCCACGTTTGAATAGTGTTACAGGCAAATGGTTCAATATCTATTTTTGATCTTCTTCAACAACGAGACCCAAAAGAGAACCATTTCTGCAAATGAGTCTTCAGGAGAGAAGATACTCAAATTTAGGTTATACCACTCCTGACACTCAAAATAGGTCTTCTATATGTGTCGGGATCTAATACCAAGGTACCCAGAAGGTGGAACCAATGACCATCGAACGTTAAAAACTTCTGGACGGACAAGGGCGTCGCTGCGTTCCTTGCCCAAATGACGAAAGTTAGGTTCCATCTCGCCCGATGCCTTTGGGCCAGCCCCGCCTCACCCGAGGGCAAAGGGCTGGCCTCCATCTCGCCCGACGCCTTTGGGCTAGCCCCGCCTCGCCCGAGGGCAAAGGGCTGGCCTCCGTCTCGCCCGACGCCTTTGGACCAGCCCCACCTCGCCCGAGGGCAAAGGGCTGGCCTCCGTCTCGCCCGACGCCTTTAGGCCAGCCCCGCCTCGCCCGAGGGCTGAAGGCTAGTCTCCGCCTCGCCCGAGGGCTGAGGGATACACTCCGCCTTGCCTGACCCCCGAGGGGTGGGCTCGGTCATGCCCAAGGGATAAGGACTGGGCTCCGCCTCGCCCGACGACCGAGGACGAACCTCGCCCCGTTCGATGTCCAAAGGCTGGTTTTATCTTACCTGGTAACTTCTCTCCCGTTCCCTCGTGATGATGGGTACAGAGCACGACAAGACGTTCGGGTCAACTACAGCTTCAAGGACCGTACCTGCGCCCCGGTAGGAAAGGTACTGCCAGGGAACGACTGGACAGGTGCTTTAGACCCTCCCGGGCGCCACAGAGCCCAAAAGGTATTGCAGGCGCGTACTCCTCGCCCTGTAGAGTTGTAGGCGCCGCCTTCAGCTCTGGGACATGGAACCCAATGAAGATACACGACAACCACTACACTCCAGAAAAGGATTTGTGATCTCCACGAATGACGGACATGCCGTCACCACATTATGGACCCAAGGGAGCGGCGCTCGCTTCCCGACCCCTCAGGTCCACCGACTCGCAGGACCTTGCCCACAGCGCTACTCCGGACCTCGACTCCGCGTCCCTCCGACACAGACTTATAGAGCCAGAAGGCATGCGGAGCAAGGCCGGGCGAGGTTCATAAGTCAAAACCACTATACTCTAGCCCATACCCTGCGCAGGGCACTATTCTGTAACCATCCTGACATTCTACAGAAGCATCCACAGTATTGTAGGCGCTTATCTTCCTTTCGCACCCATCAGAATGGGTAAGGAGGCTAGGTAGAGCACGGATCCTAAGCCCTGGCCCTTGTAAAGCTGTCCCCTCCATCTATAAAAGGGGATGCGCTTCCTCCAGCTAAGGGGGGCCGAAAAACAACGCAACACACACACATAGTCAAGCTACTACCAAGCTCTCGACTTTCTTTCGACCCTTCCATCAGAGACTTGGGACATGTCCCTCTCTCGATCGTTTGTATCCCCTACTACGAACCATTCACGGTGCTAATAACACGAGCAGCAACAAACTGGACATAGGGATATTTAGCCCGAACCAGTATAAATCTTGTGTCCTTTAGCGCACCATCCGAGCCTAACGTGCATTACTATAAATTTACATGCCGGTGCTTGTACGAAACACAGACAGTTGGCGCGCCAGGTAGGGGGCTTGCGCGTTCCAAACCAGGCCTCGGATGGCCACCCACGCAATCAGCTGGGCCCCGAGCGCACATGTGTGTTTCGGCGACCTAGATTTCATCGTCACACTAAGAGGAGAACTGGCGCTGACCCACACGGCCACACATCCTCTCCCTTCCATCAACCTCAGCCGTCTAAGGCTTGAGGGCCCGCGGGGCGACTCCCTTGGACCCCGGTTATCCAGGGAGCCCCCGCACAGCATCACCCTATTTCCGGAAGGCCCCGTACGAAGCGCCTCGACAGCGCTTCCATTCGGTCTCCGCAACGCCGCGGCGACCGCCGGCCACCTTCTGTCACTACACATGGTTCAGCCGCCTACGGACAGCGAGTTCGTGGGGGTAGTCGAACACGATCCGGAGACACTAAGAGCACGAAAGCTGGAGATCAAAGCTGTCCGTAGCTCTGACTCTAGCAAGGGGAGCCATCACCCTTCCCGGGAATGCTTCATGACGCAAACCCCCGAGGGACACGTCCAAAGCGTCTCCGGAGAAGAAACAACCCCAACAAGCAACCCCGACGCTAGGATCAAAGCGGAGACGGCGGCTCCACCTCACGTAAGGATGGAGCAGCTAAGAGCACGAAAGCTGGAGATCGATGACGCCGGGCAACAGCTTGTCCGGGAATACCGAAACATCGAGGAGGAGATCAAGCGTCGCGGAGACGGTGGGCACGCATGCACCTCGGCCCGTGATGTGCATCGGAGGATCCTCATCGATGATGGGACTCTCCCTCACTTGGCTCGGGCAAGCCAGAACATCGCCGCAGCGACAGCCTCGCTACACGGCCTTCCGGAGGCCGCGACGTCCGAGGATCGCCGCGCCCGTCGAGAAATTCGCATGTTGCTCGAACGTGCGGCGGCGCAGCAGGCGGAAAGCTCGTTGTCTCGACGACGTGAACCCGACACCAGCTAGCGCACGCCCTCGGTACGTCTCGCCAAGGACACGTCCGTTCACCAGACACCGCCAAGCAACAGGCAGCGCTCCACTATCCCGGTACACCAACGTCTCGGCCACAGCCGTGACATGCGCAGCACCATCGACGCCCGCAGGCGCACTCACGGCGACGAAAGAGAAGAAGCCCATCGCACCTATCATCCACGACGCGGCGGACGCTACGACAGCGGCGAGGACCGGAGCCTGAGTCCTAGCCTGCCAGGCCCTCGGGCCTTCGGCCGACACATCCTCAACGCTGTGTTCCCCCTGAGGTACCGACCGCCCACCAATATCCTAAAATATTCTAGAGAATCGAACCCTGGGCTTTGGCTCGAAGACTATCGGCTTGCCTGCCAAGCCGGTGGTGCGAGTGATGACAATTTCATTATTCGCAATCTCCCGCTATTCTTGGCCGATTCGGCACGAGCGTGGTTAGAGCACCTACCGTCCAACGCCATTCAGAGTTGGGCGGATCTCATGGAGACCTTTGTGGGCAACTTCCAGGGCACGTATAAACGCCCTAGAAACCCATGGGACCTCAAGAACTGCCGCCAGAAGGCCGATGAAACCCTCCGCGGGTACATTCGACGCTTCTCCCAGCAGTGCAACGAGCTCCCTAACGTTGCCGACGCTGACGTGATAGGAGCCTTCCTATCTAGGATAACCTGCGAATCCCTCGTCCACAAGCTGGGACGTAGGGGCCTGCAGACCACCAAGGAACTCCTGGACATCGCCACCAGCCACGCCTCAGGAGAGGAGGCGGTCGGAGCCGTCTTCGACCGCACCGACGGCAAGGCAAGGCGGGACGAGGCCGCCGACGAAGGCACCTCCGACCGTCCCGCCAAGAGAAAGAACAAGAAGCAACGGCGCGACAACTCACTCGTGGCCGCCGCTGACCGTAAAGGTGGACGAAAGCCCGCGGAAGGCACTCCGAACCACTTTGAAAAAATGCTCGAGGGGCCATGCCGAAACCACGCTTTCCCGGCCAAACATCTATACAAGGAATGTGGCCTCATGCAAAAATATTTGACCGGGGGCCTCAACAAAGGAGAGCAGGGGAAGGAGCCTGCCCCCAGGACAAACGACGTCGAGGAAAAGGACGACACCTTCCTGACTCCAAACGGTGCCCTCATGATCTTCAGAGGATCAGCGGCCTATGACTCCAAACGCCGCCAAAAGGTCGCACGCCGTGAGGTCTATACGGCCGAACCGGCCATGCCTGCCTTCCTCTGATGGTCAGAATCCGCCATAACCTTCAACCGGGCCGACCACCCGGGCACCGTCCCACACCCGGGAAGGTACCCGCTTGTCGTCGACCCGATCGTCGGCCCAAAACAGCTCACAAAGGTACTGATGGACGGAGGCAGCGGCCTCAACTTCATGTACGCCAAAATGCTCGACGAGATGGGCGTCGATCGAACGAACCTCCGTCCCATCCGAGCACCCTTCCATGGCATGGTACCTGGTAGGCAGGCCATGCCACTAGGACAGATCGATCTACCCGTCACTTTCGGAGATCGGTCCAATTACAGGACTGAGACCCTCACCTTCGACGTAGTGGGGTTCCCTCCGACTTTTCACGCCATCTTGGGACGACCGTGTTACGCGAAGTTCATGGCCGTCCCCAACTATACGTACCTTAAGCTGAAGATGTCGGGCCCCCACAGGGTCATCACCATCGACACCTCCTTCCGGCGCGCTTACAAGTGCGAAGTTGAATGCTGCGATCACGCCTCCGCAGTCGTCGCCACCAAAGAACTCGCCACCCTCAGGGAGGAGGTTGCCGAAAAAATGCCCGACGCCAAAACAACAACCGGGTCGTTCAAACCAGCGGAGGGCTCCAAGGAGGTCCACGTGGAGTCCAGCGGCTCCGAGGCTAAAAGGGTACGTATTGGTACTTCGCTCTCTTCCGAATAGGAAAGCGCGCTCGTCGACTTCCTCCGCGATAACAAAGACATCTTTGCGTGGAAACCCTCGGATATGCCAGGCATCCCGAGGGAGGTCGCCGAGCGCGCTTTAAAAATCCACCCAGACTCCAAGCCGATAAAACAGCGCCTGCGCTGCTTCGATGAAGAAAAACGCAGGGCCATCGGTGAAGAGATAGCAAAACTGTTGGCCGCTGGGTTCATCAGGGAAGTATCCCACCCAGAGTGGCTAGCAAATCCCGTTCTCGTATGAAAGAAGAATGGGAAATGTAGGATGTGTGTCGACTACACGGGCCTCAACAAGGCATGCCCAAAGGACCCGTTTCCTTTACCACACATTGACCAAATAGTTGATTCCACCTTAGGGTGCGAAACCCTATGCTTCCTTGACGCATACTCCGGCTACCACCAGATCGCGATGAAAGAGTCTAACCAGCTCGCGACGTCTTTTATCACCCCCTTCGGATCGTTCTGCTACGTTTCGACGCCGTTCGGTCTGAAGAACGCTGGGACAACTTACCAGCGCTGTATGCTCAACTGCTTTGGGGACCTCATCGGGCGGACCGTTGAGGCCTACGTCGACGACATCGTAGTTAAAACCAAGCGGGCCGAACACCTTGTCGTCGACCTTGAGCAAACCTTTGCGAAACTCTGGGCAAACGGCATCAAACTCAATCCCAAAAAATATGTTTTCGGGGTCCCGAGGGGCATGCTGCTCGGCTTTATTGTCTCCGAACGCGACATCGAGGCCAACCTGGAGAAAATCTCAGCCATCACAAAAATGGGCCCAATCCAAAACATAAAGGGAGTTCAGCGAATCACAGGATGCCTTGCCGCCCTCAGCCGATTCATTTCGTGCCTCGGCGAACGAGGACTTCCCCTTTATTGACTCCTTAAGAAATCCGACCACTTTGAGTGGACAGCCAAGGCTCAGGAGGCGCTTGACATGGTTAAACAATTTCTAACTAAACCGTCGGTCCTAGTCCCTCCGTACAACGGAGAATCCCTCCTGCTGTATATCTCAGCTACCACGCAAGTGGTCAGCTTCGTCTTAGTAGTAGAGCGAGAGGAAGAGGGGCACGCCTTTAGGGTATAGCGGCCTGTGTACTTCATCAGCGAGGTGCTATCCAACTCCAAAACCCGTTACCCCCAAATCCAAAAACTCCTCTACACCGTCCTTGTCACCAAGAGAAAGCTACGCCATTACTTCGAGTCACACCCTGTGATAGTCGTGACGCCTTTCCCCCTCAGCGAGATCGTCCGCAGCCAGGATGCTATAGGAAGAACCGCAAAGTGGGCGCTCGAGCTAATGGATCAGGGCATTACTTATGCCCCCCGAACAACGATCAAATCCCAGGTGCTGGCTGACTTCATCGCAGAGTGGACCGAGGTCCAGATGCCACCAACAATCGCCAATCAAGAGTACTGGACGATGTACTTTGATGGATCGCTGATGAAGAAGGGCGCCAGCGTGGGACTAGTCTTCGTATCTCCCCTTGGGGTCCGCATGAGGTACATGGTTCGGCTCCATTTTCCCTCATCAAACAATATCGCAGAGTACGAAGCGCTCATCAACGGCCTACGAATCGCTATCGAGCTGGGCATCCGACGTCTCGATGTTAGAGGCGACTCCTAGCTGGTCGTCAACTAGGTCATGAAGGAGTCAAGCTACCACGACGCCAAGATGGAGGTATACTGCCCAGAAGTCCGATGGCTGGAGGACAGATTCGACGGCCTCGAACTCAATCACATCCAAAGGCGCCTCAACGAAGCAGCCGACACGCTTGCGAAAGCAGCATCCGACCGAGAGCCAGTCCCGGCAGGCGTCTTCGCCAGCGATCAACGCAAACCCTTGGTACGCTACACGGGGTCAGAACAAGCCAGCGATGGCCCATCTAGTCCGACCCCAGGGGCCAATCCGCCAACTGCTCCGCCCGACCCCGAGGTCATGGCGCTTGAAGAGGACCCAGCGGCACAGTCCGACCCTCCCGATGACTGGAGAACGCTTTACCTCGATTACCTCCTCCACGACATACTACCAGCAGACAAAACAGAAGCCCGACGGCTCACACGACGCGCCCAGTCCTTCGTTCTTGTAGAAGGCGAACTCTACAAACAGTCACATCGAGATTACGCAACTCTGATCCTGGCGAGCAGGAAAACTCCTGTTGGGCGACATCCACGGTGGAATCTGCGGTCATCATGCCGCACCAGAACCTTGGTTGGGAATGCATTCCGACATGGCTTCTCTTCGCCGCCCACCGCAGAGCCGATGTCGTCGAGCAAATTATACGCACCCCGCGAGGGTGTCGATACTACGCTTGGCAAACTCACCTCTCAAATTTTGTGCACTCTAGATGATCCCCATCACGTGACCCTTCACGGTCTGGGGGCTCGACCTGGTTGGGCCACTCAAAAAGGCACCTGGGGGCTTCACCCACCTGCTTGTCACCATAGACAAGTTTACAAAATGGATTGAAGCTCGACCAATATCCACGATCAAATTCAAGCAAGCTATGCTATTCTTCCTCGACATCATCCATCGCTTTGGAGTACCGAACTCCATCATCACAGACAACGGCACGCAGTTCACCGGTAGGAAATTCATTCGATTCTGCGATGAACAACACATCCGGATCGATTGGGCAGCCATCACACACCCCTGGACAAACGGGCAGGTCGAGCGCGCAAACAGCATGCTCCTGCAAGGCCTTAAGCCGAGAATTTTCAACCGGTTGAACAAATTCGGCGCGCACTGGCTCGCTGAGCTTCCGGCTGTACTCTTAAGCCTGAGGACAACTCCTAGCCGAGCCACTAGCTACACACCTGTCGGTGTTTCGGACCGGGGGTCCTCTACCAACTAGTGAATTTGAACTGCGTGCCCCTAATCCCGGATGGTGATGCAAAGAGACACAAGGTTTATACTGGTTCAGGCAATCGATGCCCTACGTCCAGTCTGAGAGATCGATCTTGTATTCCTTGCACCGAAGTGCTAGTAGTAGGGGGTTACAAGCACAGGGAGAGAGGGAGCTAATCCCAGGTCTCGGCGAGGTGTCGTGTGGGCTGCTTGAGACGTTGCTCTCAGGCGGCTGGGATGTGTATGTGTGTGAGCTACCAGGTGTTCTTCCTATTTCTCCTCTTTTCCCCCCTCCCTTAGGTTATCCCTGGCTGCTTCCTTTTATAACCGCAAGGAGGGAGCCAGGAGTACATGAGTGAGCTATACATGGAGCCTACTGTAGTTCAGTCCTATAGAAGCATAGTGTTGGGGATGGCGATTGGTACTTGACTGGCGTGCCGTGCTGGCCAGGCCCAAGGTTGTTGAGGTCGTGGGAGTCCTTGTTGACGTCAGTCAGTATGGATTCCACTGTAGGAGGCATGCCGCGCCTTGTGTGTTCTTGACTTGGTGGAGTGCCGAGGCCTGGCGGGTGCTGTAGCTGATCGTGCCGAGGCCTGCTTTGCCGAGGCCTCGGAGGTGACCCGTGTATGATGCAGGGGTCTCGGTGGTCAGCGTCGTACTCGGTTCAATCGGAGAAGTGCGGAGCGTGTGTCCACAGGCACATGTAATCCCTGCACCGTCAGTAGGGGATGGTAAAAAGGAGATTTGACCGCTGTCCCATCGCCCCTGTTTTTGTACCTTGTCAGTCGTGGCTGACGTAGTAGGTGCGACCAGGCGCACTTAAACGGATGTGACGGCTTGCCAGAGGGACGGTTGAGGCGGAGGCGACGAGGATGCGGGACGAGCCCGGCCTCGGCTGAGGCGGAGAAGGAATAGTACGTCCGAGGCCCTGCCAGCGGGTCTCGGACGAGGCGGAGAAGGAGAAGTACGTCCGAGGCCCTGCCAGGGGGTCTCGGACGAGGCGGAGAAGCAAAAGTACATCCGAGGCCCTTCCGGGGGGTCTCGACCGAGGCGGAGAAGGAATAGTACGTCTGAGGCCCTACCGAGGGGTCTCGGATGAGGCGGAGAAGGAAAAGTACGTCCGAGGCCCTGCCGGGGGGTCTCGGACGAGGCGGAGGACGAACGGTTGGTCTTTCATGCTGATTCCGAGACTACTGGACCTAGACTTGACCCTCCACGCCACTTTGTCCTTGGCGCAGGAGTTAGGCAGCACAGGGCAGTATTCCGGTCCCCTGTCCCGTCGGTCATTCTGCTGTCAGACATCTTACGTCATGCGGTGGCGACGCGGGGAGTAGTGGGGCGCATTAACTGGACGTGACGTTTTGTCAGGGGAGTCGGTCGGGACGGAGGTGACGAGGTTGTTGCCGAGCCCAGCCTCGGGCGAATCAGAGAATTGGTATCCCATCTGAGGCCTTGTGGGGTGGGGCCTCGGCGAGGGGGCCTCGGCGAGAGGGCCTCGGCAGGGCGGAGGGCTTTGGCCTTTCGTCTGAGGCCTTGGCGCAAGCCTTGGGCGAGTCGGAGAATCTGCCGAGACCTCGTGGTTGTCTTTTGGCTTTGATTTTTGCAAGGCTTAAGCAATATTTTTGGTTCTTGCTTTGGGTACCCCTTCTTGTGGTATCCGACAGTAGCCCCCGAGCCTCGGGAGGAGTGCGGGCACTCTCCCGAGGTTTGGATGAGACTTGGCTCGTAGCAGCTCCCGTCGGGATTGTGTTTTGTACTCGGTGGTTCTGGTGGGTGCATGCGAGCGCACCCACCGGGTGTAGCCCCCGAGGCCCTGGAGGAGTGGGTTTACTCCTCCAGGGGCTTTTTTCTCCGATGAGCAAGGAGTTTTTGTCGCATTTGCCGAGCCCACAAGCGCAAGTTCGGGTTGCGGGGGTCTCGGCGAGGCTGCAGAAAAAGCCCTCTAGCCTCCGCACGAAGCGAGAGGTCCGTCAGGGATCCCCCTAACTTTGGGTACGACCCTCACGCTTCCTTTTCGCTCGAAAGGAGGGGTGGAATGTGCCAGGCTACCCTTGATGAGCTCGAGCGTGGGCACTTTCGGTGAGCTGTTATCGGGTAGTCCGAGTGGAGGCCCGAACCCCGTTTGCTAAGGGTCGGCTAGCGGTCCGGAGACGCACTCCAAGAGTACCAGAGGGTTTCTCTAGTGGGTGCCGAGGCCGTTCGCTGGGCCTCGGTGGCTCGGTGCCTCCCTATGGTGGGATCCCATTCGGAGACTTCCCTGCCAGTCTCAGACACGACCTAGGACGCCCCGAGCGATCGAGCGATCGTTCGCTCGGGCCTCGGCCATTCGTAGGCTCGCCCCAAGGTTGTCCCTGACTCTGTTGTCCTTGGGCGACTGTCGAAACCTCTGGAGGCCCAGCCTTCGAACCCCTGGACCATAACGGGCTCGGTGCCCTTTATCGTATTTGTAACGGAACTTCTAGCGTGGACTTAGACCGTTTGTCTTTGTCTTCGGCGCAGGAGGAACCCCCGAGCCTCCACCAGGAGCTGGAGGGTGGTCAGGGGTCCCCTGGCTTTTTCATCCGACCCTCACATATCCTTTTCATTCGGACGGAGGGTTTGTTTGCCGAGCACATTCTGGTGTAGCCGGAGCCGCTGGTCTCGACAAGGTTGCAGGAAGAGCCCCTAGCCTCTGCGCGGAGCGAGAGGGCCGTCGGGAGTTCCCCTAGCTTTTTATACGTCCCTCGCACGTGAGGGTTTGTTTGCCGAGGCCCCTTTGGGAGCCAGCCCGGGTCGTGGGGTCTCGGCGTATCTACAGGAAGAGCCCCCTAGCCTCTGCACAGGGCGAGAGGGCCGTCAGGAGCTCCCCTATCTTTTTGTATGACCCTCACGCTTCCTTTTCGCTCAGAAGGAGGGTTTGTTTTGCCGAGCCCCTTTGAGTGCGAGCCGGGGTCGCCGGGTCTCGGCAAGGTTGCAGGAAGAGCCCCTTAGCCCCTGCATAGAGTGAGAAGGCCGTCAGGGGTTCCCCTGACTTTTTGTATGACCCTCATGCTTCCTTTTCGCTCAGAAGGAGGGGTGGAATGTGCCCCGCTACCCTCGATGGGAACGAGCGTGGGCACTTCCGGTGAGCTGTTATCGGGTAGTCCGAGTGGAGGCCCGAACCCCATTCGCTAGGGGACGGCTAGTGGTCCAGAGACACACTCCAAGAGTACCAGAGGATTTCTCTAGTGGGTGCCGAGGCCGTTCGCTGGGCCTCGGTGGCTCGGTGCCTCCCTACGGTGGGATCCCATTCAGAGACCTTCCTGCCGGTCTTGGACACGACTTTGGGCGTCCCAAGCGTTTCGCTTGCTTGGGTCTCGGCCCCGTATAGGCTCGCCCACGGTCGTCCCTGACTCTGTTATCCTGGGGCGGCTGTCGAAACCTCTTGGGGCCCAGCCTTCGAACCCCTGGACCGTAATAGGCTCAGAGCCTGGTTCCTTCATATGAAAGGAATAGGCCGTGGGAAAAATCTTCCCTATTAGCTCGGCAACGGGTGGCGCGCCTTTTGAGGCGGTTTCCTGGGGAGGCGAAACGACGCCTGCTGCCGTAGTGGTCGAGCGTGACGTTGTGGATGGGACGTAACTGTTCTCGCATTTAATGAGGGAGACGTGGGCGTGTGGGCCGGCAAAATCGGCTCGTGGTTAACTGCGCCGGATCGGGGGGGAAACTTCCCCGATTTTGTCGCCCGTTTGTTTCGCCTCCTCCCTGCATAAATACCCGAAGAGTCCCGCCCCTCCTCGTCTTACCTTGCCTGCATTAGCACTGCCTTTGTCGAGCCATCGCTAGAGCAGCGGGTGCCGGGAAGAAGAGGGGAGAAGAGCGAGCCTAGGGAGAAAGCGAGGAAAAAGTAAGAGCATGGGAGAGAGAGAAAAAACTCACCGCCGCACCTGATTCCTCCATCGCACCCATGACCGGCGACATCATTGTTGTCGAGGCGGACCCTAGGGATCCATCGGATGTCACCGAGGAGATGCTTCAGTCGCTTGTCGACGGCGGACTCCTTCGCCCGGTGACAGACCCCACCAGGCCGAAGTGAATTGCTCCATACGGCGAGCGAGAGCCGAGGCCCCGCGACGGCTACGTCGTAGGCTTCGTCTCCTTTCATGAGCGTGGCCTTGGCGTCCCGGTGGGTCCCGGCAGATCGGTTCATGCGGGCGCTCCCACATTACTACGGCGTGGAGCTCCACAACTTCAACCCCAACTCCATCGCTCAGGCGGCTATCTTTGTTGCCGTCTGTGAGGGGTACTTGGGGATTGCTCCCCATTGGGAGTTGTGGCTCCACCTATTCCGGGCGAGGCACACTACCAAGCCGACGGGCACGTCGGGTATGAGGAAGGCGACGAGGGCCGGCGGCTGCACTCTCCAAGTGCGCCAGGACCGCCTGCACCTCTACATTCCGGCCCAGCTCGCGTCATCCAATCCCTGGTGGTACACGAGTTGGTTCTACCTTCGTAATGACGACGGAGGACTTCCCCCCTACACTGGGCGGATTGTGGGGAGTTGCTCGGAGAGATGGAAGTACGGCATCCCAAAGGACGACCAGCCTAAGCTGGAGCCGCTTCTGGAGGGGCTGGCGAGGCTGCGGGGCCACGGTCTCACCGCGGCTGTAGTCGTCGCCGCCTTCCACCGCCGGAGGGTGCTGCCGCTGATGGCTCGGCGGTGGCGGGTGTTCGAGATGAAGCCGGGTGAGCCCATTGAGGGCACCCGGATGTCCTCCTCCGCCCTTTTCGACGAGGAAATTCTTCGTCGGGTGGGGGAGACGGTAGAGGCAAAGCTGAGGGGCGGCAACTTGACCCCTATCGCTATGCGGCCGTCGCGGGGTTTCCTTTCGCTGGTAAGTCGTGCGCCGCTTGTAGCCTCCGAGCCTCCTCAGTCTCCCCTTACCCCTTGTTTCCTTATGCGCGTCCGTCGTTCCTGCAGGGGATGAGGGACGTACGCTCATCTCCGCCGCCCATTCTCGAGGACGCGAGGCGGCGGGCGATCAACCGCGCGCACGCCGATGCGTAGAAAAAGCGGAAAGACGCCAAGGCGGCGAAGCGCACGCAGCAAATCCTCGCGCGCGAGGAGCTGGATAAGCGCCGCCGTCAACAATGGAAGGATGGTCTCCCGTTGGAGGAATCCCCGTCGACGTCGCTGTCGATGGAGGCCTCGGACGGGGATGACGGGAGCGAGGTGGGGGGAGGTCCCCTGGACCATCTTCCTGACATAGTGGAGGTGGTGCCCGGGGCGATGGCAAGCAGCTCGGCACTCCCAGGGGAGGAGGAGAAGCGGACCCGAGGTCGGTGGTTGTCCGCTCCGGGGCCGAGGCTGACACGCTCGAGGCGCGGGCGTTGGGCAAACACGCCGTCAGCCCGGTGGGCTCGGTGGCTGTGGTGGAACAAGTGGCGGTGGAGGCGACACCACCACCCCCGTAGAGGACCGAAGGGGCGCCGGGGTCCATTGAGGACCGACCGGCGCCGATGGATACGGAGGCGACGCCTCTGCCGCCGCCTCCGCCGTTGCGGACGAGGTTTGCCGTGGCAAAACGGTTGCCACCCTGTTCAATGTAAGAGTATTTTTGGTAGGGTCATAGTGCCTTCCGTTCGCCTTTTGGTCTCGCGCTGACCCTGTTGGTTATTTTTCCTTAGTCAGAAGTGGCCTGCGGATGAGCTTCCCTTGGGGCCCCTTAAGGCGCTCAAGGTGAGGCCCGGCTCCTCCGCCCGCTGGGTGGTGAAGGCACAAGCCGCTATCCAACGCGACGCGGCGTCGGCGAGGGTCGATCCGAAGGAGCCGGCCGCCAAAGAGGGGCTGCCGAGGCGGCCCCTACACAGACGAGGGAGGGAGTGCCTCCGCCCCGTGAGGGCGAGGCTCACGAGTCGGATGGGGCCGGTGTGCCCTTGGTTGTCGAGGCCCTCGGGGTCTCCGGGGCTGAGGCGACGGAGGCTAGGGCGTCCAAGACCGCCGAGACCGCAGTGGCTGCGGTCGGTGTTTCTGTGTCCTCCGAGGCCGCGATGGCGGGGGCCGGAGCCCCCGAGACCACCAAGGCCGTCGTGATGGCGGTGAGGTCGTCTGTCCAGGAGGCGGAGATGAAGGCGGCGGAGGCCTTGGAGGCGCCCTTGCTTCAGGGGCCGCCGTTGTTGCGAGAGCACGCCCGGGAGACGGAGGTCTATCCGATCTCCTCCGATGATACTTCCCGGGCGCGGGAGGTGGTCGACGCCGAGAATGCCGGTGCCGTGGGACAGCCGGCGCCGATCTTGGACGAGGGAAACTTGGCCCTCGTGCGGGTGCGACCCGAGCCTCGCGGGTGGGATCACCCGCGGGTACTGTGGTGGAGCCGGGACGACCCTAGGGGGGAGCCTCTGTTCGCCCTCGAGGACGCAGCCGAGGGCGGGCGCTGGGGCACCTTCAAGCAATACCGTCAGCTGGCGGAGCGGTCGCTACGGACGGCCCTATCCGTGGTGGCCGACGACCTGCCCGGAGTCGCCCAGGTTTGCATTTTCCTTTCTCGCGCGACGTTGTCCTTTTCTGCTTTTGTTACAATCAATGACCCCTGTTCTGCTTCCCCAGGAGCTCGAGACCCGGTCCCTTGGGAAGTCGGTCTTTCTCCGGCGGGAGAGGGGCGTCTGGGACCAGCTTCAGCGGCAGGAGGGCCTTCTCGCCGGTGCCAATGAGCTCCTGTCGGCGTGGAGCGCGGAGGTAGAGGACCTCCGCCTTCGTTGTGCCGACGCGAAGGTCGAGGCGGCCACGGCCTAGACGCAGCTCGCCCCTCTAGCGACGCGGGTCAAGGAGTTGGAGGAGGAGCTCACCCGCGCGGTCAGCGATCGGGATGCCTTCAGGGGCCGAGCCACTGATGCTATGGCCTTGGCCGCGGCTCTCGTGGGGCAGCTGGGGGCGGAACAGAGGGCGCACCAGCTGACGAAAGGTGCCTTGGATGAGGCCCATGCTGCAGCTGAGGCCTCGTGAACCGAGGCTGTGGTTTGGAGGGGGACAGTCAAGGGTGAGTCTTAGTCCCCTCATTTTGTTTTCTTTTCCTTATGTTCGCTCCCTAACTCCCTTGTGTGATGCAGAGCTGGGGAGTGAAGCTTCCAGGGCGGCCGAGGCTTCTTGGGTCGAGGCCCGGCGCTTGAAGGAGGAGGCCGAGGCCCTGCGCTGGAAGGAGAAAGCCGAGGCCTATCAGGTCGAGACCCAACACTGGGAGCTGAAGGCCAAGGGTGAGTTCTGTGGGCTTCCTCTCCTAATTTAGGTTGTTTTTTCCCTCGCTCAACCTTACTCTGTTCCCCATGGTGCAAAGTCAAAGGCGGAGGTTACTCGGGCAGCCGAGGCTTCCAGTAGTGCAGACGGTGCTCGATAATGAGATCGGGGAGCATGAGGCGCTGAAACGTGCTGCCCTTTCTGCCTACGAGGCCTTGGAGGTTGAAGGGGTTCAGTCAGGTAGCTCCCTAGGAAGCCGTTTGATCGTCTGGCCGAGCAACCCGATCTGTGCGCGAGCTCCGAGAGGAGCGCCGCACACGGTGTCAAGCGCTGCTGGCCGTCATCTCTTCTCACTACATCGGCGTCAACCTCCTGGCCATTAGTGATGGGTATGTCCTGCCTGATGATGACGAGGAGGCTGACGTGGTGGTCACGAAGCTGATGGAGGCGGCGGAAGGCCCTGGCACGGCACTGGCGACGCTCTTCGAAGAGGAGGTGGTTCCTCCCCTACCATCTGCCGGTGCTAAAGGCCCTAAGCCTTGATTTGGGCCCTGGGGGCTATGTAAAAATAGAGTAGGAGTTATTTTTGTATCGTAACGCTTGTGGCCGTCGAGGCCTTTATTTTTGAAGTATTTGTGTTTCTTAGTTGTTTTTCTCATGTTTCCAGAGCTCATGTCTCTGTTGTTGCTCTGATCAGATTTCGCTTTGCAAAACACCCCTTGGGGCCTAAGCCGTCCCTTGGGCGAGAGGTAGTGAGGAGTGCCATGGCTTGGGGGGCGTGGGCGTCTCTCATGACTCTACCGGCCTCTTTCTTAGGAAATGCAGACCTTGGTCCGAGGGGTTTTACAACCGATTTGTCGAGCATGCTAGAGTCTTGGCGTGAATTTTTTAAGAAAAACAATCGAAGAATAGTGCGTGGGACCTAGGGGGTCCCCATCTAGCCCCGAGGGAGGCTTGGTTCTCGCCGAGGCGTGAGCAGAGCCTCTCTTGTCGTGTTACTATATTGCCGAGACCTATGATGGGCTCGGGGGGTTTCTCGAAATATTATACCAACTAAAGAACGCTTTTTAATTGTATTTCGAGAAACGACATATACAATGCTTGAAAATTTAGGGATAAAAGCGACGTAGCTGTTCTATGTTCCAAGCGTTGGTGAAGACTTCGCCCTTCTCATTGGCTAGCTTGTAGGTGCCGGGCTTCAGTACTTGGGCGATTATGTATGGCCCTTCCCATGGCGGGGTCAGCTTGTGGCGGCCCTTGTTGCTCTGTGCTAGCCTCAACACCAGGTCACCTACCTTCAAGTCTCGGCTTCGGACGCGTCAGGCCTGATAACGCCGTAGGCTCTGCTGGTATTTGGCCGAGTGTAGTAGCGCGACGTCTCGGGCTTCCTCCAGTTGATCGAGGGCGTCCTCTCAGGTGGTGCGGTTACTTTGTTTGTTATAGGCTTGTAGCCTCGGGGAACCATATTCCAAGTCAGTGGGGAGGATGGCCTCGGCCCCATAGACCAGGAAGAAAGGCGTGAACCCCGTGGCTCGGCTTGGAGTGTTCCTCAGGCTCTAGATGACCGATGGGAGTTCGGCGAGCCATTTCTTGCCAAACTTTTTCAACCGGTTGTGAATCCTTGGCTTGAGGCCTTGTAGGATCATGCCATTGGCACACTCTACTTGACTGCGGTGGTCTCTAGGAGCTCTTGGAGCTCACCGTGGACCCGCCACCCCTCCGTGGTAGAAGGCTCGGGCATCGCGCGGACCAGCATTGCCGCGGCCGCGACGTTCTGGCTGGCACAATTGAAGACTGGGGGTTGCTCGCTCCCTTCGTCGTCGTCATGGATGCGATGATGTACATCGCGGGCCCTTCGTCGGGCTCCTCCGCCATCACCGCGACCTCGCTGCTCCTGTTCGAGAGAGTCTCGAAGCTGCTGTAGAAGGAGTCGGTCCTGTTCGACCATGGCTTAGAGCTCATGGAGCTGTTCCAGGTCTGGACGTTGAGGTCGCGCAAGAGCAGGGTTCTCGTTCCGTGCTGCCGGTAGGAGAATGCGCGGAGGTGTGGCGGTGCCTATACCTGGGCAAAGCGGGGAACGGCTACCCGCCCCCTCATCTTCCTCACCCACCGTCGGCATCCCGAGCCCAACGTGGAAACACTCGCGAGCGGGGTCGTAGGTGCCCTCGTTGTCGAAGTTGGAGTAGCCGAAGCAGTAGTCGCTTGCGGCCAAGAAACGGACGATAGCCCCGGGGTCGTGGAGTCTAGAGAAATCCACTCTGGGCCATGCCTCGTCCTCCTCCGAGGAGTCGGCGTGGGTGCCCAGGTCGAGAGTGAAGCGCTGGCGGCGTTCTGGGGGATCCTTGTGAGCGGCGGTGTAAGCGTAAGCATAAGAGGTGGCGACATTTCTCAACCCAAAGGGGTATGAGGATGGTGCCGTCGCTGGACTTTGCTCCACCGAAACTGGCTCTTCAGGGAGTGGTGGAGCAGAGCTTGGTGACTGGGCGTCGCCATGTGCCACCGGCATTTTTCCTTTGTCCAAGCTTAGGCTAGATAGGTCCCTAGCCAGGGAGCCTGTGCCAACAGCTGGTCGTAGGATGTCGGCGGGGGGCGGCGTGCCGTCCTAGATTCGAGTAGCATTGGGGTGGTCTTGCTCGTGTCGTGCTTGGCGAAACACGCGGCGAGAGCGGCCGCCTTGGGCGCCGCTAACGCGCTGGGCTGCCGCCAGTGCGTGGCGTCGTCGTCGGTTGGTGGGGCTCGGGCGTGATGAGTACCATGTAGTACTCATGCCCCGTAGACATGAACTCTAGGCCCCGAACCGCATCACCGTGCGAGAGACGTAACGGTCGTCTGAGGTCTCGCCATTCGAACTTGTTGGGATGATGGCCCGACATGCAGAGGCCCCTACAGCGCGCGCCAATATCCGGTGTTTTGACCGGGGTCCTCTACCAACTAGTGAATTTGAACTGCATACCCCTAATCGGGGGGCCCTACCGGGGGGTCTCGGACGAGGCGGAGGATGAACGGTTGGTCTTTCATGCTGATTCTGAGACTACTGGGACCTGGACTTGACCCTCCACGCCACTTTGTCCTTGGCGCAGGAGTTAGGCAACCTGAGGCGATGTTCTCGTCCCCTGTCCCGTCGGTCATTCTGCTCAGATAGTGCCGACGCGTCTGGTGACGTCGCAGGAGTAGTGGGGCGCATTAACTGGACGTGACGTTTTGTCAGGGGAGTCGGTCGGGACGGAGGTGACGAGGTTGTTGCCGAGCCCAGCCTCGGGCGAATCGGAGAATTGTTATCCCATCCGAGGCCTTGCGGGGTGGGGCCTCGGCGAGGGGGCCTCAGCGAGAGGGCCTCGGCGGGGCGGAGGGCTTTGGCCTTTCGTCTGAGGCCTCGGCGCAAGCCTTGGGCGAGTCGGAGAATCTGCCGAGACCTCGTGGTTGTCCTTTGGCTTTGATTTTTGCAAGGCTTAAGCAATATTTTTGGTTCTTGCTTAGGGTACCCCTTCTTGTGGTATCCGACAACACCCTTCTTCATGGTCTACGGTTCCGAGGTTGTTCTCTCAACGGACCTTGACTATGGAGCACCAAGAATCAGAGCATACGACGAACAAGGGGCCGAGGCATCCCACCAAGACGCCATGGACCAGCTAGATGAAGCTCATGACATCGCCCTCCTTCGTTCAGCTAAGTACCAGCAGGCGTTGCGACGGTACCATAGCCGATGGGTACGGGGTTGATCCTTCAACGTCGGGGACCTCATCCTCCGCCTTGTGCAGAGCAACAAGGACCGCCACAAACTCTCACCGCCCTAGGAGGGGCCCTATGTCATCGTAGAAGTACTTCACCCGGGCACCTACAGGTTGAAAACCATCAACGGCAAGGTCTTCAACAACGCCTGGAACATTGAGCAGCTACGTCGTTTTTACCTTTAAATAAGCGCATACTCTTCCTTATCAGTTTTTGTCATTGCAAAACCTCGATCCTTAGTGACTTCCGACCCCTGCAAGGCACGAGGGGTCAGATCTCACTCAGGGGCTGACATCAGTAATACAAGTAGTACACTTGCAAAAATTTCCTGTGTTATATTTACAAACGTTCTCTAATGTTTTCCGTTCTTCTCGTAAAAAAGTCGTAAGAACTAAGATTTTGGGAATAAATTCTAACTATAACTGGTAGGACTGCGGGAGACCCACGCCCCAGCGGCTGCGACCTCTTTGCTCACCAGCGTGATCAGAATTATTTCACCCGCACTCCTAGTTTCTTAATGCTTAAACCATGGGAAGGGTCGGAGGGCACCAAAACCGTTTTTACAAAAAGAGGAAGCTAAAGGGCGATCTGTCGTATTTTTTCATCGTTTGCACAAATTCACCACTTACAAAGTGATTTCATCACAAAAAGACTAACATACTTGTAAATTTAGAGGACTGTTTACTCGGGGGCTTCCCCACAAAATTATTCAATTACAGTCTCTGCCTAGGTTTACTACAAGTACTACTACGGCCACCGCACCACGCTCTCCATCGGCAACGCCCGGGGCATGTACACGGGCCAGTTCGTCTACTGCGGCCACTGCGCCACGCTCTCCATCAGCAATGCCCGGGGCATGTACATGGGCCAGTTCGTCTACTGCGGCCGCCGCGCCACGCTCTCCATCGGCGACGTCCCGCCGCTCCGCGGGGCCCTCAAAGGCACCGTCACCTGCAACGTCGAGCTCCACGCCGGCAACTGTGGTGCCCCTCCACCGGGGCATCCGGGGACTACGCCATCATCAGCAACCACAACCCCAACAACGGCGCCTGAACGGGAGGCGCCTCCCGCCATGGGGAGGCCGCAATGAACGACGGCAAGGCTGATGATGTCCGGCACCCTCCAATACTCCTCTTTCGGCGGCAGCGAGCTCTTCCCGACGAAGGCGGCCCGCACCACCTCACCTACGTTGGATGACCTCCAACTCGACATCATACTCCGGATTCATGAACGGATCAGTGAGTTTCCCTCTCTCTCTGGCATTACCCTTCCTCACCCAGGAACCGCCGCAACGCACGGATGTATCCGGCGGAAAGGAAGAAGGAGAGGTAGCGGGCTTAGAGGCGGAATAAGAGATGGGGTGAGAGCTCTCCTCCCCCTCCCTATTTAAAGAGGAGGAGCTGCAGCTAAGGAAAGGTGAAAGGTTGGGATGAAAAACTCTCTCCCTTCTCCTACTTAAATGCAAAATCAATGCAGATAGACCCCTGAGGGGACACGCCGGAGCTGACGGGACGTGCCCCGGTCGACGAGGCGTCTCCCGGTCAAATGGGATACTGCCTGGGTATGGCCCGCCACTGACCCGCTCCGGACGACGGCAATTAAGGCACCCACATGGGCAGACGACCCTTCGCCTCCTCATGCAGGACCACGGAACGATCCGACGACAGGACCTCTGTGAAGGGGAGCAAACGATGGACGAATGTCCAGAGAAAGGTTACTCCAAACCCCGTCACAAACATCAGGGCCCGAACCCATCTGGTAGGAGCTTTTCTGCCACTCATGCTACCAAGGTAACGTTACCGACCCCGCCTTTATTTCGATTAAATTATGCATTCAAACATTACGTATGCAAAACATTGCATCCCAACGCTTAGTGTCGCATCACGAAACGGTTGTCACCTCATTCGATATAGGTGACAGCAGGCCGAGGTTCGAAGGCCGGCCCGCGAAGGGCTCGAGGTCACCTCGTACCGAACAGAGCCAGGGAGAAATAACTGAGACGAGCCCCAGCGGCCTTGCCCGACCCCGCTCAGAAACGAACAGGGACATCTGAACCTTTTCTCGTTCGATTCTAACCCCGAGCCAAACCCACAGAATCTCCATCGAGGAGAGGCCATCGGGCCACTTGAGCCTATCGAACGGCTTGGGCATCTGCCGGGAGGCGGGTTAAGAAGTTGTGGAGTGCCACCAGAGGGCTCTTCCGACCCCATCAGCAAATGATGGACCCAGATTCCACACGAACGTACCCGTTAGCGAGCTCATTGAGCGCGATACTCGAGCCATCGAGGCAAGTGTTGTTTACTCCGCCCCTCCGATTGCGAAAATCGAGGACGGGGTAACACGCAAATTACGGCCGACCCCTATCAGACCCTGACAAGGCCCGGGGGCTCGAGCCGCTCAATACAGGGACATAGGTTCGAAGGCCCTACCTTGCCGAGCCCATAGAGTCCCCATTTGGGGAATTCTGTTGGAAGACAGGGTGGGGAATATTGCAATGACATCCAAAGACTTCGCGACCCTGTCACAAAAACCACGGAATGGGATTCCATCCAAACATTCCGGTCTCCAGTAAACCCGACCCCAGCAAATGCAAGGGGTCGCACCTTACTCGGGGGCTGGTTAAGGTACGGCTACCTCCCTTCCTTTTTTTGAAACAATCTCCTCGCATCAAGACCAGCGGCAAGATTCGGGGGAACAGATTGGTAAGATCACAAAAAATCAAACAAAATGAAATTACTAAGCAAAATCACAAAACTGCGTCCAGACTCGAAAATACCGACACTTGTTCACATATTACATATAAGTTGTGCTCAAAATTATTCGACTAACTACTCCCGCGAAGGGAGAACCATTTCTTTCAGATTATCCGCCAGGTTTTTCGCAAGGGGAGCTACCACCTTCTCAATCGCCTCCAGCTCATCATCTTCATAGGTAGGCGGGAAACCTTCGCTCATCACCTTCAGGTTGATCTCCTTCTCATAATGAGCATGGGCGACGGTGAAGGCCTGGGTTATCCCGGTGTGAAAAGCACTCTCCTCAAGCTGGCCCACCCGAGCCATGATACCTGTGGCACAAGCCGCAAGCGGGCTGGTCTCCACCGGCTCCACCACCTTCAGGGCATCAAGGACCACCCCAACTGTAGCTTGCAGACGATCATGTTCATCGCTCTCAGTCTGAAGGGTCCTTCGTACATGGCCAAGCTCCTTTTCTAGCTTGACAGAGACGTTTTCGGCGCTCAACCTTCGGCTCACCGCCTCACCGAGATCTGCCCGGAGGGAACGGACCACCTCGATGTCCTCATCAACCTTCTGCTAAAGGGCCATGGCCCTGCTCTCGGCCTTCCGTCTGAGGTCCCACTCCATCTCCAGCTCCTTTAGGACCTCACCGGCCTTCTCATCAGCCGCGGCATTCCTCTGCAATAGCCCGTCTTGCTCCTTTCAGAGCCTGGCGATCTCCTCCTCATCCAGCTTTGACCTCGCCAACAAATCTTCAAACATCCCGTGGTCCTCCTCCGCGTCCTCACGCGCCTGGGCCTCCCGCTCCTGGGCGGCAGCAAGCTATGCGGCCATATCTGCTCGCAGCCGGGCCTCCTCGAAAGGTGATCCCACTCCGCCTTCTGCTCATGGAGGAATCAAGATTTATTCCGGCTACGAGCAACAAGAGTCTGAAGAGGAAGAAGACTGGTATCAAAATACGAAAACACAAAAACATGCAAAAAAAAAAGAAAACCAAGTGAGTACCTGGGTAGTAGGAACAACGATTCCATGCAGGGCTCCTCTGGCCTGCTCCAGGGCATCCAGCATGATCGAAATCCCGACGTCAAGACCCTCCCGCTCCATGCCCTCGGCATGATCATCAAGCGAGAAAAGAGCCAACGTCGGATCCTGGGCGGCCATCCATTGGAGCGGCGGCTCCCCCCGCACAGGGGAGCGGCTTCCTCCCGACAAAGGGGCCGGGAGCGGCTCCCTCCTGACCCTATGCGGCACCACCGCCACGCTCGAGGACCCTCCAACCGGACCCTCCTCCACCTGGGCCGCTTCAAGCAACATGGGCGGATCCACCTGGGCCCCTGGTGGCACGGACTGTGATGCGCCCTCAAGCACCACCGTGGCGGCGTTCGGCTGAGCCTGGCTCTGCTCGGCAACCACCGAGGGCGCGGGCGCCACCACAGGCGCCGTCAGATCGGCTAGCGTAGCCCCAACAGTGGCACCGCTCCTGCCCGAAATAGGGGCAACGCCGGGCAGCGCCATCTGTCCCGCCTGAATGGCGAGACTCTTTTTAGGCGCCAGCCCCAGGGGGTGACCCGTCCATAAGAACCTACACAAAGGGAATAGACATTAGGTCAAAATAGAAATGGAAAAAGGACGAAAACAGAGGAATCAGCAGCTTACGCTGACGCCCTCGGCCGACGAAAGCGTTTTGGGGATGGATCCCCAGATCCCTGCCCCGACTCGTCTGGGCGGGACCGTTTTGAGCCTGCCCCCTGCTTCGAGGCGGGGGGCCATCTCCATCACCTTATGGGGCGCATCACCAGAGCCGCTCCCCTCCATCATCTGATGGGGCACGGCACCAGCACCGCCCCTCTCGACCATCACCTCGGGGTCGGCGGCGGCAGACCCACTTTCCCCCATCCACCGATCCTCGGCCGGCACGCCGTGCGAAGCGGCGGACTCTCGGCCTCCACCGACCTCACCGACTCACTTCCCTCCGCGTGGAACGGGAAGGGTCCCTGCACGGACGGGGGGGCACTTATCAGCGTGTCCTTGTCCTCCAGGATGCCCCAATCCACGTCGACGAGTACCTCATCGTCATCATCATCGTCGTCGTCGTCATCATCACTGCTCACGTCCTCTCCCCGATCCCGCGTTTCCTGCTTCAGTCGTCTCTCTTTCTTCATCTGCTCCCTTGCATTCTTGTCCTGCTCGGCCGCGAGGCGATTCGCCGCCACCATGGCCTTGTCCTTTGACGGCGGAACCGGACTGTCTTTGAAGACTAGCCCCCCGGCTAGTCCCAACGTCGCAAAAGCAAGTATCAAAAAAGGTAAAGATTCAAGAAAAAGAAAGAGCACGGGAGAAGAAGGCTTACGAATTCAAAGAACCCAGGTTCTGGCTGCATTGGGGGATGTCCGGGCACCAGATACACAATGTCGAGGATGCCACCTTTGGAATCCTTCGTCGGCTCCATCGCCTCCTTTATGCGCTGCGCCACTTCCGAGAAGGGGAGCGCCTCATCAACAAGCACCGTCCCCTCGAACGATATCCCAGGCATCATCCGGTGCAGGGGAAGCGTGCACATCATCAGCGGCGCCACCCTCCTCGCATGATAGGCACCAATAATTCCCGTCCCCTTTATGCCCCGTTCCTTCAAAGCTTGGAGGGCAGAAAGAAGGTCAGAAAGGTGTTTCTTGTCTTTGAATTGGACGCCCCAGGCCCACGACCCTGGAGCCTCTTCGATAAGGCGCCCGGTGTACCTCGGCAGGGTGGCACTCACATCATCCCTGACATAAAACCACTACGAGTGCCATCCCTTGTTAGACGTCGCCAGACGCATGAACGGGTAACCCTTCGACCGGGTATGGCGTAGATGAATACTGGCGCATCCCATCGGCACGCTCACATCCTTCCCCCCAATCTTCCTCTTCGATAAACTGACGGTAAAGAAATACCGCCACAGATCAAAATGGGGATCGATCCCCAGGAAACCCTCACACAGGGCAACAAACGCCGTCATATGTTGAATCCCGTTGGGAGTAAGATGCTGCAGCTCCACCTCATAGTAATCCAGCAGCCCCCAAAGGAATCTATGCATGGGTACCGCAAATCCCCGCTCATGAAAGATGGCGAAAGATACGACATACCCTTCGGGCGGCGCCGGCTCACCCTCGTCACCAGGTATCAGCCACTCCTGGACGGCGGATAATGGACGGAGAAGGCCACGGCGGACGAGGACCTCCAAACGCCGAGAGGTGATGCTAGATCTACCCCACAACTCCATTAAAGCGATTGGGGAGAAGGTGGGTGCAAGATCGACGGCGGCTACGGGACAGACGCAAGCTTGACGGCGGCTGCAACATCGACGCAAGCTGGTCGACGGTGGCGGTGCGAGCGTAGGAGGCTGGGGCGATTGGCGGCGGATGTCTCAGACGCAAAGGCAAGGGGACAAAATACGGAACCTTGGGGGCGAACCCCGTGGTTTTATAGGGGCGACGGGCGCGAGAAGGGCAACTGTCCGCCTCAATCTACGGGCCTGCCACGCGCATCGCCGCGTCACGTCGCGGGACACGCGCCCGCAGTCCCTATCCTTTCCCATCGAAAATCACGGTGGACGGTTCGCCTTCCCCAGGCGAATCCGGACTCTCTTCCCACCTAGGGAAGGCAGGTCACAAAGATTTTTTCTATTTGGCTCACCTAGGCCCCAGAAGCTCGGCGGCCGGCCCAGCTGAGGGTGGGTCCGCGAACGATCCGAAATCAAGGGCGCAAGCATTACTGGGGTCTCGATCCATGGTCAAGCCCTAGTTAGGTCAGCCCTGAATGAGATCCCCACGAACGGGATACCACGACCCCCTCGAAAAAATATCCAGTTGATGAAAAAACCAAGTCCTTCAGCCTTACCCGCGAAGGGTCCGATACAACCCCCCAGGCGGTTCTATCCGAATCACCTGGAGGCTCGGGGGCTACACCCATCGGGTGCGCTCGCGTGCACCCTCTGGCAAAATGACTCCGACGAAATCAAAAAACACCCTCCAGGCGGTTCTATCCGAATCACCTAGAGGCTCGGGGGCTACTGTCGGGGATCTAATACCAAGGTACCCCAGAAGGTGGAACCAATGACCATCGAACGTTAAAAACTTCTGGACGGACAAGGGCGCCGCTGCGTTCCTTGCCCGAATGACGAAAGTTAGGTTCCGTCTCGCCCGACGCCTTTGGGCCAACCCCGCCTCGCCCGAGGGCAAAGGGCTGGCCTCCGTCTCGCCCGACACCTTTGGGCTAGCCCCGCCTCGCCCGAGGGCAAAGGGCTGGCCTCCGTCTCGCCCGACGCCTTTGGACCAGCCCCGCCTCACCCGAGGGCAAAGGGCTGGCCTCCGTCTCGCCCGACGCCTTTGGGCCAGCCCCGCCTCGCCTGAGGGCTAAAGGCTAGTCTCCGCCTCGCCCGAGGGCTGAGGGATACACTCCGCCTCGCTTGACCCCCGAGGGGTGGGCTCGGTCACGCCCAAGGGATAAGGACTGGGCTCCGCCTCGCCCGACGACCGAGGACGAACCTCGCCCCGTTCGATGTCCAAAGGCTGGTTTTATCTTACCTGGTAACTTCTCTCCCGTTCCCTCGTGATGATGGGTACAGAGCAAGACAAGACGTTCGGGTCAACCACGGCTTCAAGGACCATACCCTACGCCCCGATAGGAAAGGTACTGCCAGGGAACGACTGGACAGGTGCTTTAGACCCTCCCGGACGCCGCAGAGCCCAAAAGGTATTGCAGGCGCGTACTCCTCGCCCTGTAGATTTGTAGGCGCCGCCTTCAGCTCTGGGACACGGAACCCGATGAAGATACACGACAACCACTACACTCCAGAAAAGGATTTGTGATCTCCACGAATGACGGACATGCCGTCACCACATTATGGACCCAAGGGAGCGGCGCCCGCTTCCCGACCCCTCGGGTCCACCGACTCGCAGGACCTTGCCCACAGAGCTACTCCGGACCTCGACTCCGCGTCCCTCCGACAGAGACTCATAGAGCCAGAAGGCGTGCGGAGCAAGGCTGGGCGAGGTTCATAAGTCAAAACCACTATACTCCAACCCATACCCTGCGCAGGGCACTATTCTGTAACCATCCTGACATTCTACAGAAGCATCCACAGTATTGTAGGCGCTTATCTTCCTTTCGCACCCATCAGAATGGGTAAGGAGGTTAGGTAGAGCACGGATCCTAAGCACAGACCCTTGTAAAGCCGTCCCCTCCATCTATAAAAGGGGATGCGCTTCCTCCAGCCAAGGGGGACCGAAAAACAACGTAACACACACATAGTCAAGCTACTACCAAGCTCTCGACTTTCTTTCGACCCTTCCATCAGAGACTTGGGACATGTCCCTCTCTCGATCGTTTGTATCCCCTACTACGAACCATTCACGGTGCTAATAACACGAGCAGCAACAAACGAATGTGGGGATATTCAGCCCGAATCAGTATAAATCTTGTGTCCTTTAGCGCACCATCCGAGCCTAACGTGCATTACTATAAATTTACTTACCGGTGCTTGTACGAAAAACCGACAATATGGGTATTCTGTTGGAGGCTATATGTATTCTATTGTATACTATATGTATTCTGTTGTATACATATTTTTGGTCTGTGTCTCCTGATGGTCTTGTGCTGAGCCCTGGCGGTCCTAAGATAAAAAAAACTATGGCGTCAGCAGACATTTTACGTACCATTCCATGTGTCCAGATGTAGGTTTCTTGGGGAAAGTCGCACGCACGCATTGCATATGCAGAAATGGATGGGTGCAGAAGAAGCCCAGGCCAAATCGAGATGCATGCATGCATGTCAAGTGCCGTCTGAATGCCTGCTCTGTTGCACGTACAGTACAGGGACGCAGATTATTGGCAAACAGCGAATTCGCGATGTGCACGTGGGCTATCTTTAGGTGGTGAAGCGACCTCAGTTCGCTATGTGCCTGTTTAATTACCAAAATTTTATAAAATTTTTTAAGATTTTTTGTCACATCAAATCTTTGGACGCATGCATGAAGCATTAAATATAAATAAAAAATAAAACTAATTACACAGTTTAGACGAAATTCACGAGACAAATCTTTTAAGCCTAATTAGACTATGATTGAGACACTAATTGCCAAATAACAATAAAAGTGCTACAATACTATTTTCTAAAAAAAATCGCCAACTAAACCCAGCCTATGCATGCCACCTGTATCTAGGAGTAGATATATGATATTATTGGCCACCAAAAGCAATCATGCGTGTGTTTTGGTTGCTGGCCCTGATCCCATGCAAGCATCACTTGTCTCATCCTCTTCACCATGCATCCTCAAGTTATCACGGGTGTACTACTAAGGATGGTGATTAAAGGTCTGTATACGGTGGTGGTTGCGTGAGCCATCAAAGTAGAACGAAAACAACGTCTCGTTGGGAAAACTGGAATTGACGGTAAAAGGAGTAATTTTCAGAAAATTTTTCATTTGTTCTTTTTCAGGATCTAGACTCCAAATTTTTTTGTTTTTTTTGCCTTTTTTTGAAAAAAATTCACAAATATGCCCCTGGAGTTGTGATTTCTCAATCTGGACCCTTAGCTCGACGCTGGAGTAATTAGTGCTGAGCTTACACGTCTCGACGCCAGTGCATATGGCGCCTAGGTTTTGGGGCCACGTAGGTGTCAATGAAAACGTGGCGGCGATCTGGTAGGCACCTTGGCGCCACAGATCTTAGCGCCGTAGATCTTGGCATCGAGCCCGGCGCCAGATATCTTGGCGTTGTTCTGGCCTTATAGGTGGGTCCGTTTTCTTTCTCTCCTCCTTCCTCTCCTCTCTTCCTCTCCCGTTCTCTCTCACGCCTCTATCTCCGGCGCTGCCAGCTTCGGCCCATCCCAGGCACAAGAAGAGAGCCCTTGAAGACAATGGGCTTGTGACCACCGCCTCCACGCCCAGCGTGCTGCGCCATGGCCCACGCCCCGTCCCTCATCTTGCCGCGAGCCGCGCAATCGTCACCAGTGCCCCCCACCCACACAGCGCCTCGGGCATGCCGAGCCCAGCAGCGTCGTCTTCACGCCCGCCCGGCTAGGAGTGCCCGACCGTGCCCATCCCCACCCCGCGCGCCGAGGTTAAAGCGGGCGTTCATTGAATTCACGAACGAGCTAGACACGCTCACGGCGTCTAGTGTAAGTAAATTTTATTTCCCATGCTGGTTTGAAATGGTTTAATATAGCATCTAACATCTTGTTTGGACATGTTGCAGGTGTCATGAGAGCCATACGATGGAGAGGGGGTATTTCCTTTTCAGTTGAGCAACATGTGTTAGTGCGACGACGACTTCTACAGGATGAGGTGCCCTCTAATCTGTTTCTATACTGTCGAGTTCCACCTGTCAGATAGATTTGCACGCTAATTTGGAGTGAGACAGCTTGTAACACCCAGGCCCGGCACACGGCACAGGCCCACTCTACCGAAGGTTACTACGTGTCCTTGGCCTGGCTATTTAAGTCGGTCTGGCCATCCTAGATTCACAGTTTGGGACAAAAGTCTGGATGCACAGTGTTCGTGATGCTACAGTACTCGCGTGAACAGTGACAGAGCAGCAGTGCTGCGTCGCTAAGGTGCCCCCGATTTTGGCTACAGCTCGGACCACAACCCATGTGCGCAGTTACAGTGCCTCGTCCTAACTGGAATTCGGCCTATTTAGGCGGGGATGTTACACAGCTTTAGCCAATGGCTCCTTTCTTGACTGGCGTTGACTTACACAAGTAAGTATTTTGCTATTTCAATTGTCTCGTGATGGTCCATTTTCATTAATTTCTATATAAGATAAAGTAATGATGACATACGTGCACTTTTGATATGGTAACATGTACATGGATTGAGATGAATGTGCGTGTATGGGCATTTCCTGTTCTCATCATTATGGCAAGTTATAGGACTATGGGTTCAACCCATGTCGTAATCTATTTTCTCTTCTTTCTTTGGAACCCACATGGCAACATTTTTCATAGTGAAGCTTACATATGATGATACTGTTACGTATGATTTCTTCAATCACTCTATACCTTTCTTGACAAGCTTACATCAAATAGTCGTGTCATATAGCTTACGCGCCATCGTTTTACAGCATCAATTTCATACCTGCCAGAAACTAACATCTTATGTGATGTGCAGGGTGGATCGTTAGAAGAACAGGAATATTTTTTATTGGGAGAAGCACCACCAGTACTACATTGAACAATGGGAGCTGTTGCACAACAACGTGGACGAGAACAACGAGCCGCACATGAACCGTGAGTACAAGCACTACCAAGCTTAGTACCAACGTGCGACACATTGCAGGCTAAGGCTACAATGGACAGAAGATGACTACGCCGACATCGAGTCCTCCGACGATGAAGACACGGCGTACGACCAAACTACTCGTGTAGAAAGGCAGGTGGAGGCAGGACCAATCTTGGACAGAGTGGTAAGTCAATTGTCTTATTTTTCTATATTAAGTTGCATACCAATACATTCTACGTTTGAGGTCTTTATTTTAGTTAGTGGCACATTCGAGTCGTAGCATCCTTATAATTCAGTACAACAGATGGAGTTGAAGAACTGGTCAGAAATTAACTAGTACTCCGTACTAGATTAGTAGTGTCCTCGTTTTTCAATATCCACCGTAATCTTACTGTGAACTTTGTTGCAGGGCAATACAGTCAAATGCTCGGTTGAAGACATTGAGCGCTTTCGTCCGAGAGTCAGGGACAACGACACGCGTAGCTTCCTAGACGTAAGATTCAAAATATTCTTTGAAATATATTATTAATACGTTAAATTCTTTCAGTTAACATTATTTTGTACAACAAAGACTGTCATGTCGGCTACGCCGTGCAGCTGCTCGTTGTGGTTGCAGGACAACCACGACGCAAGACGTGCACGTTCCTTCCGCAGGCCGAGGAGGCTTAGGTTCGTCTAGCCAAGCACCTACAGGGTCCATAGGCATTGCGTACGAGGACGAGGACGAGGACAACGACGAGGTGGACCAGAGGCACGAGTATCTTGGCCCGTCTCAGCTCCAGGACGCTCCCTCGACTCAGCCTACACAGCCTTCAGGCACTAGGCGGTGCCGTCCACCTGACCCTTACACTCCAGGCGCCGACAATCTTGGTCACAAGGGTAAGGGTAAGACTAGGAGGCAGTGAGGGTTTGTGGTAGATGTTACTATGTAGTATTATGAACTTTTGTGGACTTTCATTATGAATTATTGTGGACTGTATGGACTATTATTATCGAATATGAACTACTATGGGCTATAATTATGGACTGTGTGGACTATTAATATGCTCATGTTTATGGTTTTAGATGAATGTGGCATATATTTGTATGTCTATACATGTTGTATTGAGGTTAAATATTCATCTCATATTTGTGTATGGATGGCATAAAAAATAGGGGAAATTATGGCAAAATTTCCTGTCTAAAGTACGTATTAATCAGCGGCATTAGTTTTTTTTAAATAGTGATTGAAGTCTGAAATTGAATAGGTTTTTCAGTCATGTAATCTAGGGGAAATAGACTTTATAGTGATTTATCATGTCATCGTCGAATAGACTTTTCAGTGTCCTTCAAAATAGTGATTGAAGTCTGAAATCGAATAGGCTTTTCAATCATGGAATCTAAGCTCTCCAATGTCCTACGATGTAGGCTTTTCTGTGATTCTAAGTAGACTTTCCAGAAGCATTTACAGCACAATACAACGGCTAACAAACCTACCTCCGCCTATATATATGTGTTCTAGGATGCATTGCTAACCAAAAGAAAAACCAAACTAGTATTCGATTTTGTTGGAATAGAAATGTCTGGAGGGTCATCTAGAGGAAAGGGTTTCGGGAGTGGGAGAGGAAAGGGGGGATGAAGGGAACTTCCATTGTGTGGGAGGGGTCTCTTGGGCCTGATTTTTTTTAGGAACCAGTGTATCAGTTTTCTCCCGAGAGCAAGAGTGATTTCACTAAAGAGTGCCCTCTCAGATGATACGATAACAGGAAGAAAGATTGGCCAAAATGCATGCATGGTGAGGACTGCTTAGTGTAGATGTTCACCGAGGGGATCGACGGAGGTCATCGCTTCTTCAAATGCCCGCGAGCATGGGTAATTGCTATTACATTTCGTTTGTTAAATATATTTCTCGAATACCCTTACAACTCACAGAACATATTTATTGTAGTCTTCTGAGTCCGAAGAAAATTGTGGGTTCACTAGGTGGGTCGATCCTCGACCAATTTATCCGCATCAGCAGTACATCTACTACCTGCAGGATCAAATCTTCGATTTACAAAGGGAAGTTAGCAGCGGGTACAAGGAAGACAAAGACGACGACAAAAACAATGGTGCAAGTTCATATGAGGCACTCTACAATGATCTATATTGTACCTGACCAAATCACACGAACAAGGGGCCTCCGCCGTCACCCCTGCCACCACCACCAACAACAATAGGAGACTACTGTGGAGAAGGTGCAACACAATTTACTATGTGGTCACGCTACTAGGACGACCATATCTTATTCACATGGCGCATCCATGTGTTTGTTGTTTGGTTTAATTACCAAAGGCATGTTAGGTTTACTCGAAGGAACTATATACCCTTGTTTGGTACATGTTCCCACATGCCATTTCATGTGCTTGTTGTTCGCTTAAATTATCTAAGTCGTGTTAGGTTTAGTTCAGGACCTCTGTACCCTAGTTCGGTACATGTTATCACATGACATTTCATGTGTTGTGTGTGTTGAATTATATAATGCCCAACTTCGTTAGGTTTTGTTTGCAGTACGTAATCACATTTCACTACGTCCGTAATATTAAACTGAATATTATGACCACAAATAATGAAAACAACTACATAATAAAAAGTCCAATACTATGACACATTAAACAACACAATAATACTAGAAGTACGTATCGACAAACTAAATAACGTAGTACATGATCTAAGCATGTCCATACTTAAAGTGCATTACATGACAACACAATGAAAAGTCCAACAGTAGACAATATTGTTCATAAATAAACCATAGAACTAGCAAGTAATGGAGACTACTGAGTGCAGCGAGGCCACTTTCTCTTCCTCGGGACATCGGGATTCTCCTCCGTCGCTGCTTTCGCTCGGCGTGCACGCTCAAGCTTCTTCTCCCTCTCCTCCCTGTACGCAGCAACACGTCTCCTTTCCTCCTCTTCCTTGTGCTCCTTTTTTGCAGCCTCCTTTCCGCGTCTCTTCTCCATCATCTCCTTGTCCTCTGCCTCCCACCGCAACAGTTTCTGCATCCATTCCTTGTCTTCAGGCTTGATCTCAGTGTCGATCCACTACTCAAAATCACAGAGCGGTGGAGGGGTCTGCAAAAAATGCAATTGTTACAAAACAAAAAAATCATGCAAGATGTCATATGACACAAACATCAATTCCTCACCATCTTCTTAATGCGGCGCTGACGAAGTATAGGCTCAAACGCAAAATTGAAACACATCCAATACCTCTGTCTATACGTGTCCTCTTCATCGGACTTGGCTACATTGCAAGGATCGCCGCAAAAGCACACGGGCACTGGAACACCACTAGGCAGAGGCAATGGGTCGAAGGCATTTTCGGTCATCCGGCCATAGCTACAATTTAGTCATTTTCATTCTAAGAACCGAAAGCAATTAACATTAAACCCTACACCTAGGATTTCCCATTTGATCCACAACAATGAATCCATATCATAACAACGTGCACTGAGGTTACCTTGGTTTTGTTGCTTTTCCACGCCTTAGCATCCTACGGTTGTATAATATAAATATTAAAATTGCATGAAACCCTAAGTAATGACGATTCTTAAGTTGAAAAATCCGACTAATATATACCGAGTCGATTTGAAAAAAAACTAGGAGGGAGCGAGGATACCTTGCTCTCGAAGATCTATGGATCAAATCAAAGTTTTCAAGGTCCAATATGCCGATTCGTGAGGTAGGGCGAAGTGGGGAGAGAAAAAACCCGAGAGGGAGGAGAAAGAAGAGGAAGAAGACTCGGGCAGGAAGGTTGGGCGCCGGGTTAAAACACCACCTCGGCGCCATAGATCTTGGTGCCGTTCTCGGCGTCAATAACCACGCCGCCAAGCTCGACGTCAAGATATACGGCGCCAAGTTGCCTGCCAAGTCACCGCCACATCCCCGCCGAGCCAAAGACCTAGGCGCCAAAATCTATGGCGCCGAGACGTGTAAACTCGACGCCATCAACGATAGCGTCGAAGTAAGGGTCCAAATTTTGAAAGCATATCTCCATAGGCACATTTGTGAAAAAATTTCAAAAAAAGGCAAAAAAAAATCGGATCTAGACTAGATTCCGTGCAGGTGCAGCGGGCACAAGCAAGACCATATCCACAGTCAACCTATGTAGCTTTCGACTGCAGAGTCCCGTGCAATGCAAGATGACACCATCACCATGCAAGACAATTCCGGACAGACAGCATTAGCAGAGCAAGCAGAAGGGTCGCCTGGCATGTAGCGTTAGCTGGCCAGGCGGCCAGCGTTGTCGCCACATGCGCACGTACGCTGCGCACCGGTACATGTAACCTGTACGCAGCGACGGAGCGTGACTCAACATCAAGGGGGGGGCTAATTAAGTGCTAAGCATGTAGCCCGATAGGATTTTATGGTAGTATACGTAGGTCTCAGCTTATTATACAACGAGTGAGGTGTCATGCTACATAATGAGAACTGAATGCAAAAGCTAGCAAGTCATTATTAAAAAAAATAGGCAGCTATTATGACTCCCAGCCTAGTGTACGTAGTAACAGGCCTTTCTACTTTGGCAAGCTACCGGTCCTTCGTAACTTCGCTGCAGGCAAGCAGGGGCCGAAGCCCAGTTTCGCCTCCACTGAGCTCCGTCCCTACCTGTACGTATATGTAGCTACTCCGTACAAGAGACGAGTGATAACGTGCACGAGTTCGGCACCCGGCCGTACAGCGAGAGAGTGAGGACTGAGCAGTGACCACCCGCCTAACTCCTCACGTGTCCCGTCCTGGCGTGGCGCCATCGTCGTCGCACATGCAAACGTGACGTGCGCTGATAAATCGGACGGACTCACGGACCCATCCATGTAACTCATGTAACTCCGGCGTATGAACGAGGAGAGATAGAATAGGACCATGAATGCCATTATTTATCATATTTTCTTTTTACATAGTTTTTCTATGCGTCTAATACATATTGTGTCAAAAAGAAGTGCATAAAAAAGCTAAAACAACTTATAATTTAGAATGGAAGAAGTATTAGATACGATGAGTATGTATCTGAATACGTTGTAATACGCTACGGATACAAATTCAGATAAATCGAATATCCAGATGTCTATTTCCATCCCTATCGATCAACGAGGGCCTTGTTCTACTGTACCAGCGTACCAAGCTTGGCGCGTTCCTTTTTCCTCCGGTACAATGTACCATGCACAGGGCCCTGGTTCCGTGGTTCGCAGCACCATGCCGCAACGCACGGTCACGACCTAAGATTTCCGCGTGTCAACAGTCGCCGGCTGCGAATCGCTTAGCCCGTGGGCATGCAACTTGTAAGAGTAGAGTGCACGTGCAACGCGACGTACGTTGTCTCGCGTTCCATGGGCGCCGTCTGTTTTCCGGTTTTCCTTCTCCAAATTGGCCAGGGGCTCAGAGAGAGAATGAATACTGAACAGCATGTACTGTACAGCCTAACATAGAGACTGCGTTACTGTAGGATGGTGGTTTGGAGCCAATAACCGATGCTTCTTAATCAACGAAACCACCGCATACAGTACCGTGTGGCCCGAGCCAATCCAATGCGTTCCCTTTTCTTTTCTTCAATTTCTGCGGCGGTCGAGACCCGTGACAAGGGTGCTGCGCTCGCCGGTGAGTTCGGTTAAAGCCGGACACGCGTCGGCCGCCGGAGAATTCCACCGAGAGAAGCGAAGTCTTCCGATTGCGCGACAGAGGTTCGACACATCAAAGGTACTGGTACGACACGCACGCGAACAGGAACATCCCCCTTCGAAAGGCTTCCCGGTTAAGGTTGTTTGCTGGCACGTCGCATCTGATGCGTGTCCGCACGGCGCCTTCCGTTTCGTTCGTCCGGCTCTCACCCTGACGCCGGCGGCGACCTGGCCCCAGTCCCAGCCACTCACGTCATGTCGCCCCTGCCCATCAGCCGTCCGTACGAGCGAGCGAGCGCGGGGAGGGAGGGCCCCAACAGGGCGTCGCGCCTGCCTGTCCGGCGTCCATTCGCGCGGCGTCGCTTTACACGATAGTTCCCGCTCGGAAGCTGCGCTGCCACACGTCCCGCCAAAGCGTGGGTCACGGCCAGCGTTCCGCACTCCCGCGTCCGCTCGGGCCGGAGGTATGGATGGCAACGGACACATTAGGAAGGGTTTACGAACCCGCACCCACGAGGCAAACCTCTACACATGCGCCCACGACCCGTCATGGACACGAAATTAAACCCGCACCCATTACCCGCGGGCACAGTGTACCCATGGGCACACCCAAGTCCGTCAGCCAGATCACAAATTCACAGTTCACAATCACAAATATATACAGATCACAGATCCAATGCACAACAACATAAGTTCACAAATAACAGTTCATAACTATTGTTCAATATCTTAATAACAAGAGTACAAGCCAAATAAACATGATTCAACAAGCACAATTGACAAGTCTAGAACAGCACACACATGTCTCACATCACATAAATATTGTTCACATAACAGATACAAATGAACAGCAAGCTTAATCAGAGTCGACAGTAGAGATGCAAGGTTCTTCCTTCATTTCTTCTTCAATGTCTTCGAGGCAGGACCGAAAGGTGTTAATCTTTCCATCATCTTGATCTATAAATGCACATTGGAATAAGAAGACGATATTAGTAAGCTGCTGCCATAAGATCATTAGAATGAGATGACAAAATTGACAAGCTGCAGGAATCAAAAGCATAATTCTTTACCTTTAAGATTGTGACGAAACCAACTTTGGCTGCACATCAAAGCTTCCAACATTTGTGGAATAAGACGGCTGCGATGCTCACTTAGAACCCTCCCACTAATGCTAAAAGCGGATTTAAAAGCTACAGTAGTTATGAGAATTGCCAAAATATCACGAGCAATCAACCTCAAAGTAGGGAAGCGAGTTCCAGCCACCTTCCACCAACCCAAGACATCAAAGTACGCCTGGGCGCGAGGCGTGGGAGGCTTGGAGCGGTCGAGAGAAAGCCGAGGGAGGTTGCACCGCTGCGGCCTAGCGTGCGGGAGGCCAGGATTGCGGCTGTGTGGGGGAGGATAAGGGGAACTCTAGAAAGTCATTTATATTCTTGTGCAGCAGGCCCACATGTCAGGCGGGTTCACGGGCACGAGTAAGATATTTTTATACCCGCAAATTTTTCACCCCTGGGTACAAATCAAACCCGCACCCGTGACCATGGGTACAAAATGGTACCCGTATCCTCATCCTAACGGGTTTTTATCCGTGGGCACACGAGTAATTTGTACCCGTTGCCATCCATAACCGGAGGCCGGGGGCGGACGCGACGCGGGGCTCTGGACTGGCCTCGCGGCGAACAACGGCGACTTGGGGCCGGCCGCGCTTTCGAGGGGAGACGCGTTCGACGAATCGACGTATGTGTGCGCACGCGACGCCCAGGCTTGACCTCCACGCAGTCACGCGGCGCGGGTTTTCGTAGAGGCGCGCGCACGCGCCTTGGCGCTAGCGACGTGAAATGCAGAAAACGCGCTGCCGGTCAGCCAGTGATATATGTAATATGATCGGTTTCGGTTCGTCAAAGTAAACAGCACATGGGAGCTTAAGTTCTCCGCGGTTGCTTTGCTTCCGACAAGGTAGGAGTGGACTAGGAACATTCATACAGTGACACACACTCATTCTTGCACACCAAATCAAATGGAGTAGATTTCGTCTCCAGAAACGAGTCAAGCTAATTAAGTGAAAACAACACTACTAGTATCAGTTAGCTACTAGGAGTAGCAGGTTGGGCAAACAGAGCGTCTAAGAAGGAAACTATCTATAAGTACGAATAGCTAGCTAGGAACAAGAACAACAAACTGTGCCTTACGAGTTACGTGTACACATCTCATCTAATAAAAAATCCAAATGTAAACGTAAAACTAGGAAACGAGCAGTAAATTTAATCTTGGCCATTGCATTTTCTGTGGCTTTACTACGTGGCCGGCATGCAGTCACGAGGGGGAAAAAACTTGCACTAACGACTGGCAGTTGCACGCACCCGGCGAGCACGGTTACGACTTACAGCTACTACTACACACAGATAGTCACGGGGAGGGGGTGGCGCTGGTCATCCCCCGTGACATCGCCGCGAGCACCGTCTCCGCGGTGAGCTGCTCGGGCCCGGCCGACCGCAGCACGAGTGTGTGCGTCACGGCGTCGTCCGCCACCGCCACGTCCGACGCCGCCACGCTCAGCTGGGCGTCCCTGATGGCGTGGAACACCCTGGAGACCGGGTGCGCGTACAGGGGCGTCGTCACGCGCAGCACCACCTCGTCCTGCATTGCCTTCACCTCCACGGCGGGGCTCTCCGCGCGCGCCGCCGAGCAGCCGCCGCCGCGGAGCCGGTCCTCCAGCTCCTGGATGTACGCGATGGCGTCGCTGAGCAACGACGCCTTGTCCATCTTGGAAATCTTGGGGACCACGGCGCGCAGGGCGTAGAACCGCTGGTTCAACTTCTCCCGCCGCTGCCGCTCCGCCTCCACGTGGTTCAGTGGCTCCTCCCGCCCGTTCGCCGGCTTCCGCCCGCGCTTCCGCGGCCTCCGCTCCTCGCCACCGGCGGCCTGCTTGGGCTTTCCCGGCGGCTTGGTAAAGTCTATGCTCCTGGTGGGGGGCTCCGGAGCCTTGGGTCTCGCGGTGGTGGCTTGAGCGCCGAGCTGTGGAGCCCAATTGTCGCCGCTGCGCGGGGTTCGGCCGCTGGGGGAGAGGTCCTTGCCGAAGATTCTCATGCATTCCTCGCGTGCCGGGGGCGGCGCAACAGCGAGGGCGGTCTGGATTGCGCGCACTGTCTCGGGAGTCTCGCGGACGGGCACGACGGAGCCCAGCTCGAGGACGCCGCCCTTGCACGGGAGGAAGACGACGGTGTGGAGCCCCGCGGACTGGGCGAGCGACGCCCGGACGTACCACCCGGGCGCAGCCGCCTCGCCGCCGGCGCCGGGTCCGCGCGGGTGCGGGTCCACGGTGGCCCACGTGTGGCGGCCGGACGCGAGCGCGTGCCCCGGCCCGCCCGCGCCCTCCGGGAAGGAGAAGTACATGGACGCCAGGAAGTACATCTCAGCGGCGGTGACCCGGTCGAGGCGGAGCGCGTAGTCGGCTCCCTCGTCGTCCCCGCCGCCGTAGAGCGCGTGCAGCCGCAGCAGCGCGCGCTTCCGCGCCACGCTCCGCTCCGCCGCGTCGTCGTCGTGCGGGGCCGGGGCGCCGCCGCCGTCGCGGCAGTGGCCGTCGCCCCATCCGAGAACGGCGCGGCCGCGGCCGCCGCCGGCGCGGGACTCCTGCCAGAAGATGCCGTACGTCCACGCCCCGCCCCGCTCGACGAGGTCCTGCAGGCGCGCCTGGAGCTCGGGGGGCGCCGACGCCGCGGGCCCGTCCAGGTGCGGCGGCGTGGTGGCCAGGTGGTGCGCCGCGTCCCGCCCCAGCACCGCCGCGAACAGCGCGGCGTCCGTCTCCGACCACACCATGCTGCGTGCTGCTGCCGCCTAATGCCTTGCTTCGCGCCTACTGCTGTCTGCTACGCTGTGCCGTGGTCCGACAGTTAGCCCGTCTCGGCGGCTCCTCTGTGGTCTGTGCTCACCGAGAAAACGCGTGCGTGAGCGTGAGCGTGACAGGTCTGACACAGTTCTTACTCCCCTCTACGGCGGTTGGGTTGTGCAGCTCGCGCCTTTTATAGGCGGAGCTGAGGACGGGACGGCAGATCACGGGAGCTGGTCGCGAATGACTTTGGTGTCGCCGCGCTACTCGCGACTCGCGAGAGCGTAGCAGAGCAGGCCAGGCCAGTGGTCGCGATTTGTGAGCGTGATACGAGGTGAGGTGCGAGACGCGAGCGAGGCCGGCCTCGTTAAAAAACGAGGCGGGTATGTACGGAAGGGGGGCGTGGGCCAGCGGGTGGGTTCGCTGCACCGGGACCCGGGAAAAGTTGGAGCGACGCGTTGCCGCATGTGAATCATGCTGGCCCTTGTTGTTGGCTGCAATTCGCAGAGGGGGAAAGGCCGATGCCCGATGGAGGGAGGAATTGAACGTGGATGTTCTGTTCGACTCGCCGCCGTTGTGGGGCGCTCAGGATGCAGTGGCCGGCGTCAGAAGTTGGAGAGGGCGTGTGCGTGGGCGCAGGCTCAGGCGCAGCGCAGCGCGCGTGCCACAGTACTCGATCCTATTCAAGTCAGCAGTTGGTTGTTCACTTCGTGGGCCGCGGTGATTACTGCCGAGTGCCGAGTGCCGAGTGCGTGCTAGTAGCAGCATGCTGCGCAGGCATCCGGCAAAAGTTGAGCGAGGTACAAACGGCATGACATGAACTGGAGCTAGACAGAGAGAGCACGCGGACAGCATTGCTTTCGTCTATTCGCTGGTTGTTTATGGGCTGATAAACTCTGGTTGATGTCTGAATTTTTTATTTTTAAGTTATTTTTTTTGAAAAAATTTCACAAATGTGCCTCTAGAGGAAAGATTTCAGAATCTGAACCCTTATCTCGGCGCCATCTTTGCTGACGCCGAGCTAACACGTCTCGGCGCCAGCGTCCCTGGCGCCGAGTTTTTGGGCTCAAAGCCGGCGTGGCGGTGACATGGCAGCACTGTTCACCTAAACGTCCATTTATTCCGTTTACACACCATTTAAACGCTACACGGTAGTACACCGTTTCCGTTTAATCGGTTGTTTTGACCGTTTAAACGGCCGTTTTTTGTTTAAACACCCGTTTTGGCCGAATAATGGGCTAAACGATAGGTGACCAACTGTTTACCGTTTAACGTTTAGGATAACACTGCATGGAAGGAAGCTCGGCGCCAGTCACCATGGCGTCGAGCCTTTCTTACGTATAGGCCACAATCCTTTCTCTCTTCTCTCTCTCTCTCTCGCTTCTCCCTCGCCCGAGCAGAGCACCGCCGCCGCCGCCCGCGCCCTCTCCCTTCACCGGCCGCCCGAGCCCAAGGCACCTCGCCCTCACTTTGCCCCGTCGCGCTGCCACCACGCGCAAAGCAGCTCAAGCGCCAAGGCTTCGCCTCGCATAAGACCGCGCAAGACCGCCACCAGCGCTTGGCATACGCCGCCTGCGCCCTCCACCTCCTCGGTCCGTCGCGGTCCCTCGGGCCCTCGGCCTCGCCACCCTTTCGCCTCGCCCGGCGTCCGCCGCGCGGCCAGCGCCATGGCGCCATATGCCAGCAGACTCAGGCTGCGCCGCCACACGGCCGGCCTAGGGCGCGCACGCCTGCCGGCCTGCCTCGCCAGCGTGAGCCTCCGACATCCGCACCTGCGCCATCATGCCGTTGTCGGCCGCTGCTTCCCCGCACCGCCCTCGACTTTTTCTGCACGCATCGGTGTACCACACTTGCCCGACTCGTCGACGACCTACCCACGCCCGGCGTCCATTCAACCACTCATCAGACAGTAAAAATTGTGAATTTACAATGTGCGTACTTACTAAGCTTTGATTGTAGTGTAGTAGTTTTGGCATTTGTTATTTACTAGTCAATGTGATGACTCAGGTAGTTGATTTAGTTAGTGATCTAGTGAGATATATATGTAGATAGATAGAAACATAGATACATAGGTACATAGATATAATTAGATAGGTACTTAGATAGGTAGTTACATATTTAGTTAACTAAATAGGACCTAGCTATTTAGTTAGTACACTCGTATCTATGTATGTAGTTATTATCTTATTTACTTAGTTTGTAGTTAGAAAGTACTTGTTAGATACTATCTATCGTCTAATTTAGACTAAATGACATGTGTTTTGTTATGTGTTTAAACTAGATGTACAACCTAGTGACCATATATCATGGAGGCACCGTTGAATACAATCGCTATGAATATGTTGAGTTTGTTGACATGCAAAGCGTGCATGCGCTATTCAATGATAGGCCTTCATTTAGTGAGATGCTTGCAAGGGCTCGGGAGGAGCTGCATTGCCTTGGAGATGATGGCATTGCAGTTGAGGGTGTACTGCACCTAGGTTCTCCTCCCAACATCCTCAGGCGAATGATCCCAATTGGGTGTGCGGATCAGTGGGAGAACTATGTGAGATCGGCTATGAAGAGCCAGCTGCAATATTTGGACGTGGTTGTGTGTCTGGTGTTAGTTGATCCCATCCCTCATGGGTTTTCCCCACCAATGGGTCAGCAGGCACACATCGACCCTCCCATCCCGAAACCTGATATGGATGTGGAGGTTGCACTTACGGTTCTCGATGCTCAATCTGCCCCAATGCGGTAGTTTGAGATGCTTGTCAGACTCATGTTGTTGTGGCAGATCCTCCTCATGAGATCCATTTGACACAGAATCATCCGAGTAAGTGTCTTAACCGCATGCTTATTAGGAGCTTACCCCCTTCCTTACATCTGTTTCTTTCATTCTTTCCTCATTTCTCTACTTATGTTGTAGGAGACATTCCTGAGCATGTGGATGTGCCCCCTGTTGCTGCGCAAGTGCACTTTGAAGATGGATTCCGTGGCTCCAATAGTGTTGAAATTATACATGATTCAGAGCTATATGAGATGGCAAGGGCTCTTGATTCTGATGATGATCGCTCTATTGGAGAGCTGACAGAGAGTGATGTTGAGATGTTGAGGCGTATCTTTCTCGGCCGCACGTTCACGAGTTCAACAATCTTCCTCATTCCGATTAGGCGTGTGCAGAAGGATATGATGATGAGCTCCTAGAAGCTCCTGAGGCCGGCCCTAACATGGTAATTGAGAGTGGGAGGGTGTTCAAGGATCTCCCTGCATTGAAGAAGTGGTTGCAGGCGTTTGCAGTGAAACGAAAGAGACCTTACAAGGTCTTGCATTCATATTAGGAGCGTCGTTACATAGTTGTGTGTGATAAGGAACGCTGCCCATGGAGGGTTTGTGCAAAGAAGCAAAAGGTCACCGGAAAATAGAAGATCACAAAAGTTGACGGGCCACACAATTGTGTTGACCATGAGTTGACACTGAGGCATCGACAGTTGACATCTACCCTCATTGCCAAGCGGTTGATGGGAATATTGCAGGGAGAACCCAACATGAAGGTGAGGACAATTATCATGACCGTTGAGGCGTTGTATGGAGATTATGTGATAACTTATGGTAAAGCTTGGAGGGCTAAGCAGCGAGCGTGGATGATGATATATGGGGACTGAGAGGATGGGTATGAGCAGCTGCCAGTACTTTTCAATGCAATTAAAGCGATAAATCTAGGCATGCATTATGAGTACATCCCAAAATCAAATGCATGGAAGGATGGGAGGCAGATATTCTTCTGTGCTTTCTGGTGCTTCCCTTAGTGTGTCGAGGCCTTTAGGCACTGTCGTCCCGTCTTCTTCATTGATGGTACGTTCTTGATTGGCAAATACCAGTGCACACTTTTTATATCCATATCCTGTGATGCGAACAACAAGTTGGTTCCTTTGGCATTTGCTTTGGTTGAGATGGAGAACAATGATAGTTGGGGATGGTTCTTGAGGCTAGTCCGGATACACATGGTTGGGCCTGAGAGGGAGGTTGGCGTCATATCTGATAGGCACCAGGGCATACTTAATGCCGTGCGAGAGCAGATAGAGGGGTATGCACCTTTGCACCATCATTGGTGTACTCGGCACCTTGCCGAGAATCTACTCTGGAAGGATGGTGTGAAGGGTAACTTTGATCTATTCTAGGAGGCTGCTGGACAGCTAGAGGACAAGTACTTTTAGAAAAAGTTGGAGTAGGTTAGAACCGCATCAAATGCAGAAGGTAGACAATGGCTCATAGGTTTGATGAGGGATTTGGAGAAATGGATGAGAGCTCATGATGCCGGTGGATGGAGGTACGAGTTTTAGTGCAGCAACATGGCGGAGTCATTCAATAAGTTGCTATTGGGGATACGTGGTATGCCCGTGAATGCAATCATTCAATTCACCTTCTATAAGCTTATTGCCGGGTTCAACGATAGACACGCCCATGCATTGAAGTTGCAGAGTGATGGAGAGATATGGATGCCGAAATCAAAGGCACACCAAGAGAAGGCAATTGAAAGGGCTAGCACACATGAGGTTACATGCTTTGACCACACCACAGGGACTTATCAGGTCGAGCATAGGGGCAGTACAACGTCCGACGGCGAGGTCCAAGAGTCAAGGATGCATGTGGTTGTCCTCCAAGATTTCAAATGCACTTGTGGTAAACCAATGCAGTACCACTTTCTATGTTCCCATTTGGTGGCAGCAGCTAGGCATCACAACTATAATATCGAGAGCAGGATACCTCACTAGTTCAGTGTCGACACGCTTGTGCACACATGGAGCCCCCACTTCGTGCCTTTCTGGGACCCTGGAGAGTGGCCTCCATATGATGGGCCAAATACATTGCGGATCCAGCTTACCATTGGAACAAGCGTGGATCAAAGAAGAGGACGAGGCACAGGATGGTTATGGATCAGATACCCGGAAGAACGAGGCATGGGAGAGGAACCCCATTTAGCAGTACGAGTGCGGCAAGTGTGGTAGACTTGGCCACAATTCATGAAGTTGCCATTGGCAAATTAGTGAGGTGCGACTATTGGTTGATTTTATTATTTCATATTTGTCGTATTCATTTAATAAATTATGCATGTCTCAATTTATGCTTGTATGTTGTGTCAATTATTTGTATATTTCTAAGTTCATGTTTCATTGTATATTGAATTTCTAATTCATTGACTTTTTTGTAGGATGGCGCAATTCCACCTACTCGACCCGACGTATGAGGCGACCCACCGAGGACGTCTCATAGCGCAGGGGCAGGTAATAATCTATACGTTTTGTATAAATTTTGGTGAGCGTACGTGTGTTCATGAAGTAACAGGAGACTATGTTTTATTCCATGTAGGACCTTCCGCTCCTTCGTCCCAGAACCCACAATGGGTTCTTGTACATGCGGTACGATGACAGGTACACTCCTTTCCTGCAAAGAGTTTGCCTAGATGTCATCTCTTTTGAGGTTCGTCGTGTGTTGCCCAAGTTTAACTCAGCGGTCAAAACTGCGTTGGTTGATAGGTATTATATTCAATCATTGTCTCTATTCATGGCCATTTGTTCATGTGCTTGCCTTTTTGACATGTAATCTTGCTTTGTCTAAAATATAGGTGGCGGCCGGAGACTCACAGCTTCCACCTACCTTTTGGGGAGATGACAGTCATGCTCTAGGACTGTCAGAAGATGCTAGGCCTTAGGATTCACGACAACCCAGTCACCGAGCAGTGCAGGTCAGAAGGCTGGAGAGCACGAGTGGAGGCCTTCCTTGGGAGTGAGCTTAGCGAGCAAGGGGCTCGCACTTCTGGAGTTCTCATGTCCTGGCTCTGGCAAGGGTTCGCACAGAGCCCGAGGAGGCAGATGAGGAGACAGTTGGGTTCTACTGCAGGGCATGGATCCTACACCTGTTTGCCTGCGTTCTCTTCCTCAACGCCATGGGTGACACTGTGTCCTGGATGTGGATCCACTACCTCAGTGACTAGGACCAGGCGGGTCACTACAGCTGGGGCTCTACAGTCTTAGGTTTTCTATACCGGCAGCTGTGCGAGGGGCGTCGTCGGACTTCGTTCAATGTGTCACTTGGTGGATGCGTGTACCTGCTCCAACTGTGGATATGGGTTTGTCTTCCAGTTGACTGTCCAGAGGTTTTGGCTCATCATGAGTGGTTCCAAGGTCAGCCTCCAAGTCGGCAACAGACGTGGGCGTACCTTTGGGTCTAGGTCAGGGTTCCGTACATGAGGTTAGAGCGGGCGTATATTGAGTTCACGAATGAGCTAGACACGCTGACGGTGTCTAGTGTAAGTAAATTTTATTTCCTATACTGGTTTGAAATGGATTAGTATACCATCTAACATCTTGTTTGGACATGTTGTAGGTGGAGTGGGAGCCATACGATGGAGAGGGGGCACTTCCTTTTCAGTTGAGCAACGTTTGTGGGTTCGACGATGACTTCTATAGGATGAGGTGCCCTCTAATCTGCTTCTATGTTGTCAAGTTCCACCTGCCAGAAAGAGTTGCACGCCAATTTGGAGTGAGACAGCTTTGGCCTACGGCTCCGTTCTCGACTGGCATTAACTTACACAAGTGTTTTGCTATTTCAAATGTCTCGTGATGGTCCATTTCTATTAATATGGTGACATGTACATGGATTCAAGTAACGATGACATACGTGCAGGTTGGATCGTTAGAAGAACAGAAAGATTTTTGACTGGGAGAAGCACCACCAGTTCTACATTGAGCAATGGGAGGAGATGCACGACAACGTGGACGAGAACAACGAGCCGCACACAAACCCTGAGTTCAGGCGGTACCAAGCTTGGTACCAGCATACGACATGTTGCAGGCTAAGGGTCAAGTGGACAGAAGATGACTACGCCGACATCGAGTCCTCCGATGATGAAGACACGGCGTACGACAAATCTACTCATGCAGGAAGGCAAGTGGAGGCAGGACCGATCTTGGACAGAATGGTAAGTCAATTGCCTTATTTTTCTACTTTAAGTTGAATAACAATACATTAGGTGTTAGAGTTATCTTTTTTTAGTTAATGCCACTTTCAAGCCGTATCATCCTTATAATACGTTAGATTCTTGTACAAAAGAAAACAAAACCTATTGCTATCTGTTCAGAAGTATTATTACTGAGAACTTTGTTGCAGGACTGTACACTCAAATGCTCTGTTGAAGAAATTGAGCGCATTCGGCCGAGAGCCAGGGATGACTACATGCATAGCTTCCTAGACGTAAGATTCAAAATATTTTTTCAAACATATTATTAATACGTTAGATTCTTTCAGTTAACATAATTTTGTACAACAAAGGCTGTCACGTCGGCTACGCCGTGCGGCTGCTCGTTGTGGTTGCAGGACATATACGATGCAAGACGTGTACGTTCCTTCCGTAGGCAGAGGAGGCTTAGGTTCCTCTAGCTAAGCAGCTACAAGGAACAGGGACGAGGACGACGATGAGGATAATGTTGACCAGAGGCACGAGGAGCTTGGCCCCTCTCAGCTCCATGACGCTCCCTCGACTCAGCCTACACAGCCTCCAGGCACTAGGCGACACCGTCCACCTGACCCTTACACTCCAGGTACCAGCGCTCTCGGTCACAAGGGTAAGGGTAAGAGTAGGAGGCTGTGAGGGTTGTCGTAGATGTTAGTATGCACTATTGTGGATTTTGTATTTACTTTCGTGTAACTATTTGGGACTGTATGGACATTGTGGACTATTTGGACTGTGCAGGACATGTGATGTTGATTGTGATGTTCGTTATGGTTGCATTGCGCTCTTTGGATGATTAAATGTTTGGATTATATAATGATGTCTCTGTTTGTAACCGTGGATGCTCCCGAAACAAGGGAAACTCTTGTGATTTTTTTCCATGAATCATTAACCATACTACACTAATAAAAAGGCACAAATATAGTACATAGATTAAATGTAAATTCATTAGAACGTCTATAGTCCAATTGTATCATACAAACGCTTGCAGATGAATCTAGGCTTTTCAAGTAACATTGAACGAATAAAGGCTTTTCAGATAATAAAAATAGACTTTTCAGTTACAAGGACAGCACCGATTTATCACTTCACTGACATAGTACTGGCACGCAAGGAAGCACTACTCCACTTCATCTCCACCATCCATCTTATGACTATTTGATCCAAGGGCTGAGGTGAAGAGGCACACGGATCACTGACATGGCACATTGAGAGGCCTCCGTTCCTCCTCTCAGCCTATAAATATCCCCCCACTCCCTCTCATTCACACACACAATAAGAAAGAAGAGCACTCCTCAGCATTTTCTTTTATTGCAGTACCAATGTCTAGAGGGTCGTCCAGAGGGAGAGAAAAGGGGAAGGGAACAACCATTAGGTCGAAGGGTCCTCTTAGTCCCGATTTCTTTAAGGAAGCTCTTTATGAGAGGTTCCCAGTTGAGAGCAAAAGCGATTTCACCAAAGAGGCACCACTGAGAGGATACGATCAACGGAAAGAAGAGTGGTCAAAATGCATGCATGGTGAGGATTGCCTAGTGCAGATGTTCACCGAGGGAATAGATGGAGGTCGTCGTTTCTTCAAATGCCCACGAGCATGAGTAATTGCTATTAGTATTTGTTTCTTCAATATGTTCCTCTTCTATACAACTTACATGACATACTTATTGCAGTCTTCCTTGGCCGAAGAAAACTATGGGTTCACTAGGTGGGTCGATCCTCGATCTATTTATCCGCATGCGGAGTACATCTACTACCTGCAGAACCGTATCTCCGATCTAGAAAGGGAAGTTAGCAGTGGTTACAAGGACGACGAACAGGAAGACAACAACAATGGTGCTAGTTCACAGGAGGCACTCTGCAATGATCCATATTGCACCTGCCCTAATTACAGGAACAAGGGTCCTCCGCCGCCATCCCCGTCGCCACCACCACTGAAGGGTCGAGATGGCGGACTAGAGGGGGGGTGAATAGTCTTTTCTAAAATTAATCGCGTCGGCTAACCGATATAAATGCGGAATTAAAACAATCGGTCTAGCCAAGACTACACCCCTCTATATATGTTCACTAGCACCTTGCAAAGATACTAATAAAGCAACTAAGGTGCCGGGCTAGCTAGAGCTCTCCTAAACAATTCTAGGAGCAAGGTCACACAAACCTATGCCACTAGTACTTTAAGTAACAAGGGAGCTCCTACACATGCTAGTAAGCAAAAGCACAAAGCTAACTAAGCTCACTAGCAATGCTCAATAACAAGGCAACCAACGCCTAATTAGAGAGCGCAAATACTTAGCTACACAAACTAAGCAATGTGACTAACAAGGTTACTAAAACCAAATTAGCCACGCAAGGAAGCTACTTCTATGCTACACAAGCAAGAAGGTAATTAGCTAGCTACACAAGCTATCTAATTACAAGAGCAACTACACAAGCTTAAGATATATATATAAGTAATTGCAAGCTTGTGTAATGGGGATGCAAACCAACGGGAAGAACAAGGTTGACACGATGATTTTTCTCCCAAGGTTCACGTGTTTGCCAACACGCTAGTCCCCGTTGTGTCGACCGCTCACTTGGTGGTTCGGCGGCTAATTAGCATCACCCGCTAAGCCCGCACATCGGGCGCCGCAAGAACCTACCCCTTGAGTGAGGGTAGCTCAATGACACGCTTTACTAGAGTTGCTCTTCGCGGCTCCCGCGGGGCGAGCACAATGCCCCTCACAAGCACTTCTCCGGAGCGCCGCACAAGCTTCTTGCGCGCTTCGACGGAGACCACCACCAAGCCGTCTAGGAGGTGGCAACCTCCAAGAGTAACAAGCACCACCGGCTCGCAACTCGATCACCTAGTGCCACTCGATGCAACCTCACGATGCAATCGCACTAGAATCGCTCACTCACACAATCGAATGATCACTATCAAGTATATGTGTGATGGAGGGCTCCCAAGCACTCACAAGCATGGACACTAAGTCCCTTGAGGTGCTCAACACCAGCCATGGCCGAGGGCCACTTCTATTTATAGCCCCAAGGGCTAAACTAGCCGTTACCCCTTCACTGGGCAACGGTCGGGACGACCGGACGCTCCGGTCCGATCGACCGGACGCTGGACCTCAGCGTCCGGTCGTGCGATGCACGCCACGTGTCCCCTCCTTCAAACGCTGTTCACTGGATCTCAACGGTCATCTGTCGATCGGACGCTCCAGCATGAACTGACCGGACGCAGCAACCCCAGCGTCCGGTCGTTTCCAGTAAGGTACCGACCTCGACCGGACGCGTCCGGTCACACTTGATCGGACGCAGCCAGCGTCCGGTCACACTCCAGCTTTCTGCGTCAGTCGTCACGGCGACCGGACGCGCACTTCGCCAAATATCGGCAGCATTCAGATTCAAATATCCGGTCATTGACCGACGCCAAAGATCTTCGCGACTAACTTCGTTTTCACTTCTAACTTCATCACCCTTGCTCCAATGTGCTAACCACAAGAACTTGCATCCGGCAATAGAAAATAGGCATTCTATTTTCCCGAAAAGCGCCAATCCCCAAACCCATCTCACCCTCGCAAACACCACCTCCTTTTTGTAAATGTGCCAACACCACCAAGTGTACACCACCATGTGTATGTGTGTTAGCATTTTCACAATCATTTCCCAAAGGATGTTAGCCACTCAACTTGCCACGCCACTCGATCCTAGCGACAATGCAAAGTTAGATCACTTTCGAGTGGCACTAGATGACCGATATGCAAACAAGTTTGCCCCTCTTGATAGTACGGCCATCTATCCTAAACCCGGTCATAAACTTCTCTACACACCTATGACCGGTGAAATGAAATGCCCTAGGTTATACCTTTGCCTTGCGCATTCCATTCCATCTCCTCCAATGTCGATGCAACACATGCACCAACACTATCAACAATGATATGATCCACTTCATATCATCACGTGATCATATTGGTTCATCGATCTTGACTTCACTTGCCCTTCACCGTTGCCATCGTCCATCGGCGCCAAGTCTTGATCAAGCTTCACCGCCACGCGGTCCATCACTCCAAAGCCTTCGACTTGCCCTTCACGCTTGCAACCGGTCCATCAAGCCAAGTCTTGTCTTGATCTTCTCCACCTTGATCACATGACTCAATGTCATGTCTCATGTGCAATAAGCTCCTTCATCATCACATGTGTGAGCTTTGCAACATCTCCAAGCCATTTTCACCTCCATGGCATATGTTGCTCATACACATGTACCTGTGGACTAATCACCTGTGTATCTCACATAAACACAATTAGTCCACCTAGGTTGTCACTCAATTACCAAAACCAACAAGGACCTTTCAATCTCCCCCTTTTTGGTAATTGATGACAACTCTACAAAGATATGAAAATTAAGCTCTTTTGGATTCATGTTGCTTGCCCAAGCAATTTTACCATGTGAAAATGATTTTGGACAAGTACCACAAACCCGAAATGGTAGTATTAGCTCCCCCTACATATGTGCTAGTGTATTTAATTTGAAGCTTGCACATATGCATAGATTGAAATTGTGGGAGAGTAAATACTACAAAATGATGCTAAGGTGTATAGAATAAACCTTTGAAGCGTGTACCAATCATAGTTGCACCTTTAAGTTCATCCTTAGCACCATGGTTAGCTAGATATCACTTGGAAATAAAAGCACTAGATACCTCATGAGATCAACATTAAAATCAAGCTACTAGCATTACTTAAAGAATATACCAAGTGTCTAGCTATCATCCTATGCATGCTAGTTATCAAATCATCATTCAAGTTCTATAACTAGCATACACCACACAAGCATGCATATTGAATTTAAAAACTTATGCAATGCAAGCAAGCACATGATTATGCACATATCAAATGCAATCAATCAAAGTTTATGAGCTTGCTCCCCCTACTTGTGTGCTTCTCTTGTCCAAGAATTTTGATCCATCTCTTTTCTTCAATGTTGCTCCCTCTTTGTCCAAGTCCATGTCCAACCTCTTTCATATCTTATCTTCTTATCTCTCCTCCTTTGTACAATCTCTCCCCAAGCTTCATATCTTTGTACAATCTCTCCCCCTTTGTCATCAATTTCCATAAAAGGTATGCTTCTTATTGATGCAAAGGTGTACTCTTTGGGGTAGATGGTTGAGACTTGCATTTTTTATGGACATTACTTGAATATCGGAATGACACCACAAGTAGATACCATTTAGAACTTGTAACTTGTATTACATGTATCTTATCATTCTATGCATGGGTCATCCATTTGATACACTTGAACTCTTGTAGTTGAGGGATGCATTCTTCATTTGATGATCACTTAAAGTTGAGGATCACTTGTGGAACCATCATCTTGCATGATTGATACTATGTATAGATACCACTTGTAGGAAGTGAATACCATTTGAAAGAATCTTCTAGTATGGAACCATTTGTTTGAATTATCAATAAAGACCATTTCTTGAACATTTGCTATCTTAATGAGTACCACTTATAGGATATCACTTGTGAGTTGATCTAGACATTATTTGTGAAATCATGATGAACTACTTGAGTCTAGATACCACTTGAAATATATAAACTAGATATCCATTTGCATTGTTGTCTTGTGCTTGTACTCTTATCATTATCATGAGCTTTTAAGTTGACTTGAACTAAATTGATTTGCCTAAGCTTCCAAGTCCGGTTTGAACCAATGACAAGCTTCTTCACACCTCTTTTAAGGGTTATCTTGTCAATGTTGTACTTGTCACTTATTAGCAATCCAAATTAAGTCAAGTACTTGGGTTCACTAGCTCATGAACAAATTCATGTACTAACCACTAGATCAAGTAATCATTCAAACAATAGTGGTAGGCTATGAATTTAAACATTTCATTTGTTATGCATGATCCTATGAAGCATGTACTATATGCACTAACCGCATACTAGTAAGGGATGAAATGATCATGCACATTACAATGATACCTTTGCTATGTTGGAGTAGAGGATAGTCACATAGATTCCAATTCATTACTCCAATAGCAATACGAAGTCCAATTATAAGCTTGGTGAAGACCGATAGATACCAATTTGAATCTCATTCTTCACCCATATGAAATGAATACCACTTATGATCAAGTGCACTTTCTTGTTGTGGTTGACTTGCTTTCTCTTTTGATGTTTGCTTGCATGAGAGCATCAATATGAGAATACCACTTGAAATATCATGACTAGCTCTCTTTTGGGTGTTGCTTGCTTTTCTTGATCAATCCTTTTTATTGCTTCAACTAAGCATCTTAAATGTACCTCGGATCACCACTTCCATGTTAGCCTTCCAAGTACCACACTTGGTTCACCTACACATAGGCGGCAAGCCCCTACACTTAGGGAGAAGTGACCTCTCTCCAAGAACCATTCTTGATACTCACTTGAAATGACTTGATTGATTGATCCTAGTTATGGACTTAACTTGATGAGTAATCTTAATTCCTTCTTTAAGTCCTTTTCTTTCTACTTGTTTAAGCCCTTTTCTTTCTACCAAATGATTTCCAATCATATCTAGAACTTAAACTTCATCTTCATCTTGAGTTTGATCTTGATCTTCCAATTTGAGTACCAAAAGTGTGCAAAGTACACTCCACAATCAAATAGCCTTGTACTCTTTACTTGTCATGCTTCTAGATTATATCAAAAACAAACTTAGGTACCTCAAACACTTGTAAACATGTTTCCAACTTGAGGACCTTTCAATCAAAGTGACTCTTGATTAATCCAACATTTGTCACTTTTCTGACAGATTTTGTACCCTTCAAAGAAATAAGCATATATCCCAAGGTACAAATCCAAATACCACGAAATTTGGTGGAGATGGGCTTCACTAAGTTATCTAGCAGTCATAAAAATTTTAGCTTCATTTGATCTCATATGACTGCCAAAATTTTAATTCTTCCACCACTGCTACATGCTGAAAACTGCTGCACTATAGCTGACAAGAACCACTCCAAAACCGAAGCATTTCTTATCCAATTTCCATGAAATTTTTACAGCATCTCATACTATATGTCTAGAGCATGTATACCAATTTTCAAGCCAATCCAATAAGATTTGATCACTCAAACATGGCTATGATCACAGCTAGCTCAGATTTTGAATATAGGACAGATTTCAAGCAATTGAGCTATACTTCATCAAATATGAATCAAACTTGAAACTAACTTGTTTGAATACTTCCATAAGACATATATCCATTCAAACCACTTACTAAAAGTCATCTCATGAATTTATCCAACACAAATCAATCCAAACTTGATTACTAAGCAATTATCCATTCAAACATCTCATAGCAAGCAACATTGCATATTTATCCAATTCAATCAACTCATATGCACCCAAATGAAATGATCAACAAGAGATATACCTTGGTTAGCTCATGATCATCCAACTAGCAAGCTTCAACTCAATTATTTGCAAGTCATCAAATATATCCAATGAATCACCAACAACTTGAAATTTTCACTTGTATGTTGTAGCACATTTGGACTTCACTTAATTTGTCATGGCATTGGGATTGGATGTGCACTAAACTTCATATCTTGATTCAACATATGATGATCACTATGAAGACAATTGAATCAAGCCTCCAATGCCAATGGTACCTACACACAATCATCCACTTTTTGATGGTACCCAAACAAGTTTGGGTCCTCTCAAGTTAGGAGCAACATACTTAGGCGTAGCCTTAGTATGAGTAGCGGGATGTTTTGCAATAGCAACCATAGAGGTACCATTACCATCCTTTCTAAGCATATCATGATCATCAATTGAAATAGGCTTAGAAATTTTACCTAGGGGACATGAATGTGCCATGTGTCCCCTTTCCCGGCATGAGTAGCACCTTTTCTTTGCTTGAGCCTTCTCTTTCTTGCTCATGTTGTGCTTCTCATTGCCTTGCCTCTCATGGGTTGCTTGAGCCTTCTTCTCAAGCTTGGTAGGACACTTAGAGGCAAAGTGTCCCGTACTTCCGCACTTGAAGCACTTGATGTGAGCATAGACTTTCTTCTCATCTTCATTCTTGCTCATCATCTTGGCATCTTGGATTTGCATTGGATGCCTTCTTTTTCCACCCCTTCTTGTTTTCTTCTTCTTCATCATCAAGTGACCACCATCTTCATGGTTGATCTTGATTTGCTCTTGGGGTGTCTTTTCTTGCTCAACTTGTGGCTTTGGTTGAGGCTTCACTTGTTGCTTCACCAATTGCTTGGTTGGGCACATTGAGGTAAGATGACCCCAAGTGCCGCACTTGAAGCACTTGACATGCTTTAGCCTCTCTTATTCTTTCTTCAACTTGAGCTTCTCGATGTTAGGGCAACCATTTGCAAAGTGTCCCGCTTCATGACACCGGAAGCACATGGTATGAGAGAGTTTTCTTTGTTGTAGCTTCTTCATCTTTCTTTCTCTCTTCATTTTGCCCTTTGTCATCTTCTTTTCGAAGCCAAGGCCACACTTGTCACCATAGTTTCTTTGAGTTTTCAACATATGCTCAAAGGTGACTTTTGAGTTGTAGCACCTCTCTAACTTGTTGCTCAATTTCTTCACTTCATTTTTGAGCTCATTGTTCTCCTTCAAAATGTTAGTCTCACAAGACATAGAAGTAGAACAAGCATCTATATGTGAAGAGCATGGCATATCTAATAGATCATCACAAGAGGTGGATACATGCTTCTTTTCTACATCATAAGGTTTAGCAACATTTTGCAATTGATCTTTTGACCCATGTGATGAGTTCTCATTATTTTTAAGTTTCTTTGTAAACACTTTAATGAGAGAAGCTTGTTTTTCTAATAATTCATCATGAGATGCAAGAAGTGTCTCATGATTCAATTTAAGCTCATTAAGTGAAGATTTATAAGCATTAAGTAATTTCTTATGTTCTTCACAAGAGTTTTTTAGAAATGAGTTTTCATTTTCTAATTTCATTGTTTTAGCTTTCTCATTTTCTAAAGACATGGTCATGCTAGCAAGTCTACTAACAAGCTCATCATATGACTCAACATGATCAACCACATTACTATTTGATACCTTGGTGTCACCTTGTGACATGAAGCAAAGTGGTGTTGTAGATGGAGAGCTTGTAGTAGCATTATCATCATGGTTCGAGCATGAATCATCATCACCATCAAGTGTGCATGGGGTAGCAACATCACTTGCAACACTTGTGGCATCATTATCAACCTTGTCAAGTGAACTTGTAGTGGATTGATCATCATCATCCTTTGACCATGAGGTGGAGCAATCTTCCACAATCACCAAATTGTGGTTATGCTCAACACACTCATGTGCCTCCTTCTTGGGCTCATCCTCCTTCTTGAATTTACCATCATCCCATGTGGAGGAATCACCGAAGGTGTCCTTGATGGAGTCCCATATCTCACGAGCGGTCCCCTTGTAGTTTACTTGCTTCATCAAATCAAAATGTAAAGCATCCAATAGAAAACAACAAGCATGTGCATCAAATTCATAGAGGACTCTTTGAGCTTTGGTTAGAGTTCTATGATCCAAGACATGGGAGAGACCACTAGTGACAACCCACCAAAATTTAGGTCCCTTTGCACGAAAATGATCAAGCATATGATTTTTCCAAAGTGCAAAGTTAGTGCCATTAAAAATGTGATTCTCACAACCATCTAGCCCATTAGGCGCCATCCTCTCGGGTCGGTGAAGACCACAAATGAGAGACCAGGCTCCGATACCACTTGAAGGGTCGAGATGGCGGACTAGAGGGGGGTGAATAGTCTTTTCTAAAATTAATCGCGTCGGCTAACCGATATAAATGCGAATTAAAACAATCGGTCTAGCCAAGACTACACCCTCTATATATGTTCACTAGCACCTTGCAAAGATACTAATAAAGCAACTAAGGTGCCGGGCTAGCTAGAGCTCTCCTAAACAATTCTAGGAGCAAGGTCACACAAACCTATGCCACTAGTACTTTAAGTAACAAGGGAGCTCCTACACATGCTAGTAAGCAAAAGCACAAAGCTAACTAAGCTCACTAGCAATGCTCAATAACAAGGCAACCAACGCCTAATTAGAGAGCGCAAATACTTAGCTACACAAACTAAGCAATGTGACTAACAAGGTTACTAAAACCAAATTAGCCACGCAAGGAAGCTACTTCTATGCTACACAAGCAAGAAGGTAATTAGCTAGCTACACAAGCTATCTAATTACAAGAGCAACTACACAAGCTTAAGATATATATATAAGTAATTGCAAGCTTGTGTAATGGGGATGCAAACCAACGGGAAGAACAAGGTTGACACGATGATTTTTCTCCCGAGGTTCACGTGTTTGCCAACACGCTTAGTCCCTCAGCCAGTCGACCACTCACTTGGTGGTTCGGCTAATAATTAGCATCACCCGCTAAGCCCGCACATCGGGCGCCGCAAGAACCTACCCCTTGAGTGAGGGTAGCTCAATGACACGCTTTACTAGAGTTGCTCTTCATGGCGGCTCATGGAAGCGAGCACAATGCCCCTCACAAGCACTTCTCCGGAGCGCCGCACAAGCTTCTTGCGGCTTCGACGGAGACCACCACTAAGCCGCCTAGGAGGTGGCAACCTCCAAGAGTAACAAGCACCACCGGCTCGCAACTCGATCACCTAGTGCCACTCGATGCAACCTCACGATGCAATCGCACTAGAATCGCTCACTCACACAATCGAATGATCACTATCAAGTATATGTGTGATGGAGGGCTCCCAAGCACTCACAAGCATGGACACTAAGTCCCTTGAGGTGCTCAAGACCAGCCATGGCCGAGGGCCACTTCTATTTATAGCCCTAAGGGCTAAACTAGCCGTTACCCCTTCACTGGGCAACGGTCGGGACGACCGGACGCTCCGGTCCGATCGACCGGACGCTGGACCTCAGCGTCCGGTCGTGCGATGCACGCCACGTGTCCCCTCCTTCAAACGCTATTCACTGGATCTCAACGGTCATCTGTCGATCGGACGCTCCAGCATGAACTGACGGACGCGCAGAATTTCAGCCATCGTCGCTTCTTTCAATAAGAGTACCGACCTCGACCGGACGCGTCCGGTCACATTTGATCGGACGCAGCCAAAGCAGTCCGGTCACACTCCAGCTTTCTGCGTCGTCATATCGTCGGCCGACCGGACGCAATTCCAAAGATCCGGTGCATTCAGATCCAAAGGTCTCCGGTCAGGTTGACCGACGCCAAAGATCTTCGCGACTAACTCGTTTTCACTTCTAACTTCATCACCCTTGCTCCAATGTGCTAACCACAAGAACTTGCATCCGGCGCAATAGAAAATAGGCATTCTATTTTCCCGAAAGCGCCGAATCCCCAAACCCATCTCACCCCTGCAAACACCACCTCCTTTTGTAAATGTGCCAACACCACCAAGTGTACACCACCATGTGTATGTGTGTTAGCATTTTCACAATCATTTCCCAAAGGATGTTAGCCACTCAACTTGCCACGCCACTCGATCCTAGCGACAATGCAAAGTTAGATCACTCGAGTGGCACTAGATGACCGATATGCAAACAAGTTTGCCCCTCTTGATAGTACGGCCATCTATCCTAAACCCGGTCATAAACTTCTCTACACACCTATGACCGGTGAAATGAAATGCCCTAGGTTATACCTTTGCCTTGCGCATTCCATTCCATCTCCTCCAATGTCGATGCAACACATGCACCAACACTATCAACAATGATATGATCCACTTCATATCATCACGTGATCATATTGGTTCATCGATCTTGACTTCACTTGCCCTTCACCGTTGCCATCGTCCATCGGCGCCAAGTCTTGCTCAAGCTTCACCGCCACGCGGTCCATCACTCCAAAGCCTTCGACTTGCCCTTCACGCTTGCAACCGGTCCATCAAGCCAAGTCTTGTCTTGATCTTCTCCACCTTGATCACATGACTCAATGTCATGTCTCATGTGCAATAAGCTCCTTCATCATCACATGTGTGAGCTTTGCAACATCTCCAAGCCATTTTCACCTCCATGGCATATGTTGCTCATACACATGTACCTGTGGACTAATCACCTGTGTATCTACATAAACACAATTAGTCCACCTAGGTTGTCACTCAATTACCAAAACCAACAAGGACCTTTCAACCACCAATAATGGGAGGCTACTTTGTAGAAGGTGCAACATAATTTGCTATGTGTCCACACTACTAGGACGACTTTATCTTATTCACATGCCACATCTATGTGTTTGTTGTTTGATTTAATTATCTAAGGCATGTTAGGTTTAGTCGAAGGAACTCTGTACCCTAGTTCGATAAATATTCTCACATGCTATTTCATGTGTTTTGTGTGTTGAATTATATAATGCCCTACTTCGTTAGGTTTTATTTGTAGCACGTGATCACATTTCAATACGTCCATAATATTAAGCTGAATATTATGACCACAAATAATAAAAATAGCCACATAATGAAAAGTCCAATACTATACCACATTAAACAACATAATAATACTAGAAGTACGTGTTGACAGTAGACATAGGGGAAATGCACTTTCAAATCCTCAGTCTGAAACATACTGAGTAAGCAACTCATCATCCGAGTACCAGTCCTCTACCACAACCCTGTTGCTGTGGCTAGGCTCACCTGTATTGCTCTGACCTGCCTATCGCCTGTAGTAAGCGGCCTTCGCTTCATCAGCGACCTCTATGGCCAAACTGAAGAATGCGTCGTCATCCTCCTCCGCCCGCAAGCCCATCTCTGCTAGAGCGATGAGCTCGCTCAGTTTGCCAGTGTCGTCCTTAGCCTCCTCCGCCTGCAAGCCCGCCTCTGCTAGAGCGATGAGCTCACTCAGTCTGCCAGTGTCGTCCTCATCCTCGTCTCCCTCATCAGACAACACAATCGGTGATTGAACGGTGTGACCAGCTCGCGATCTGTGCTCATCTAACTTCTTTTCCTCATACCTTGCATGAGCCACCTTTGCGGCATGTTCCTCGCTGCATCCAATCCCTTCATGTATAAAATGCAATCAGTTAGCAACGTGATTATATTACATTTAAAATCAGACAACGAAAAAAGGCTTTCAAGCACTCACTGGCACATAATGCAACCACATGCTCGTTCAAGACCTGCATCTGTACTCTTGTCTCCTCCCTTGCCTCCTTCTTTGCCCTCTCCTCCTCTAACGTCATCCATCTCTCCAATCCTATTTGTCAAGCCCAACATCGATCGGGTTACAAATACCGCGCTGTCTAGCAAACTCACGCATCTTTTCTTTGTGCTGCTTAACAAATAGGTTGACGTAGTCAGGTCCATATCCCCTCTTCTGTGCAATTACTTGCCAACCCTTCAGTTCATTCAAGAACTTAGCTTGACCATCATAACATTCCCACCAGCATTCCCTATTGCTCTGTTCAAACAAAAAATTATATCATATATGTCTTAGTAAAAGAAACAAAATACGATTTCATGTTTGCCACAAAAATAACCAACCTCATCATAGTCAACCATATGGCCACAATAATGGCCTATTCCAAGCTCCGAAGCGACTAGGCCATAGTTGGATTTAACACCACATTCACACATGACAGGAGGTGCTTTATAAATTACCCTTTCTTTCTTGTTTTCCTTAACCTTTCGCGGTTCTTCCGGCCATTGGTTCTTAGGACCATACAACCACTCCTTGAAACGACACTTTGCCATTGAAAACACCTAAATAAGGTGACATTAGTACATGAACACATATAGCTTAATATTTCAACACATACACTTTGCACTTACTTCTTGCTTATTTGGACACACAAACTCCAACGTATTCTTAGGGTTTATCACAGCTCGATCTCCGTAATGGCACAGAGGAGGTTCCTCGAGTCGTCTAACTGCGGCTAGGTGCTTCTCCTTAGCCATCATTGGCGGAGGGTTAGGGGGGTGGAACCCACCGCTTGAAGTGCTCACGTGGATGTCTCCCTCAAAACCAATTGTCGAAAAGGAGGTACCTAGGGTCAAACTTGTCTGCACCGTCGATCCACTAAAAGAAAAAGCACCTCTCATGGTCCTACACAACGAAATTCCAATAAAATATTAGTAGCATACTTACACAAATACAGAAAAAAGATAGTGGAAATAATTTCTTACATTAAAACGACTGCATGTGTAGAAGTATCGCGTCGCTGTGTCCAGATGTTTCGATTGAAAAACGTGGGCCGGGAAACCACAGTCACAGTTAGGGACAGGGAGCTCAGGAGGGATGGATGCATCTTTGCTAGATGCGTCGGGGTATAATTCTCGAGGACGACCCTGTTTTCGCCAAAACTCCTCCCGATACATTTCTTGCATCTAACAAAACGGATGTAATTTAACAAACAAAAATCAAAACATCACAAATAAATGCCAATGAGAACCATACCTACAATACAACCAATTTCGTTCTAAGAACCGAAAGCAATTAACATTAAACCCTAAACCTAGGGTTTCCCACTTGATGCATAACAATTAACCCATAACATAACTACATGCGCTGCGGTTACCTAGGTTTGCTAGCTTTTCCACGCCTTGGCATCATTCTACGGTTGTATAATACAAATATTGAGGGATAGAATGAAACCCTAAGTAACGACGATTCGTAGGTTGAAAAATCCGACTAATATATACCGAATCAATGCAAAAAAAGGAGGGGAACGAAGATACCTTGCTCTCGAAGATCTACGAATCAAATCAAAGTTTCCAAGGTCCAATATGCCGATTCGTGAGGTAGGACGGGGTGGTGAGAGAAAAAACACGAGAGGGAGGAGAAAAAAGAGGAAGAAGACTCGAGCAAGAAGGTTGAGGCCGGGGTTAAAACACAAGCTCGGTGCTAGTCATCCTGGCGTCAAGCTCGGCGCCAAGATCTACGGCGTCGAGCTTGGCACCAGGGTGACTGGCACCGAGCTTACTGCCATGTCACCACCACGCTGGCTTCGAGCCCAAGAGCTCAGCGCCAGAGACGCTGGCGTCGAGACATGTTAGCTCGATGCCAGCAACGATGGTGCCGAGTTAAGGGTCTAGATTCTGAAATCTTTCCTTCAGGGTCATATTTGTGAAAAAAATTCAAAAAAATAGCTAAAAAATAAACGAAGGAGCAGACGGCTAGTGCTGATTTGTTGTGAGAGAAAAATACCGTTGACTGGCTGATATACCCTGGCTAAAACCAATAAACGAACATGCTGTTTAAAAGGAACCTCGAACCGTTTTTAGTCTAGAGATTAGAGAGAATGCCAATGACAGGACAGGAGTCCATCCTGGCGCCTAAACGGTTTCATAGCTAGCCGTCTGCTCCTTCGTGTCGTTCTCGCTTTTTAATAAATCAAATATTTTTAACTTTGATCAAATATATAAAAAATATTATGATCATTTACAGTATATAATTAGTATCTTTAGATAGATCGTTGATCATAGTAAATTTATTTAGAGATATAAATATTGTTAATATTTTCTATAAATCTAATTGAGACCTTGTTTAGATTGTAAATTTTTACAACCTGGACACTGTAGCACGTTTCGTTTGTATTTGACAAACTTTGTCCGATCATAGACTAACTAGGCTTAAAAGATCCGTCTCGTGATTTACAACCAAACTGTGTAATTAATTTTTTTTTACCTACATTTAATACTCTATACATACGTCTAAAAATTAATGTGATGAAGGAATTTGGAAATGATCTAAACAAGGCCTGAGTTTAAAAAAATTTAACTGGCACGGATACCGTAGCACACTTAAGACGTCCCCAATAGTAACATACTTGTACAAGTCGCTAGCGACACGGAAGGAGAGCAAATAAAAATAGAAGAAAACGCTAAGGTACATGTCAGGAAAGAAATGGGGCCATGGAGTCAGAGACGGTGGATTTCTTGGACAGAGTGCGAGCTTGCTGCTCAAGTCCTTGCTAGCGAGTGGTCCGTTCGCTTCGTAAAAAAAAAAGCTAAAATATTCTTCCGCCTGATTTGCTGTGAGAGAAAAATACTGTTTCGGTTGAAAAAATATTTGGCTTGTTTGGCTTACTCTCATATTTGACTTGTTCGGCTTCTTTTTTTTTTTAGCCGGAAGAGTGTTTTCCTCTCACGATAATTCAGTCGGAACAGTTTTTTTCAGCCAGTTTCAGCCAAGTTTCAGACCCACGAACGGAGCCTGTTCTAGTTGTTTTGCAGGTGCAGCCTGCTCAAGTAATAAGCGAATTATAAGAAGGTTTGCGTTAATGGCCCATCACGCTTGCCCGGTTGTCGACCATGGACCACACAGTTCTGCTGCATGCGGCATCATTGCTTTGCTGAGCACAGCCGGGTGACGCCCAGTCGCCCACGTACTCTACGTGCATGCTGCTCTGTTTTGACAGACACACGCCTGCAACGAACGAACGAACGAGGGAGCTGAGGGGGCTGGCATGGCATGGCCGGCGCGGCACGCTCGGACGGGCCAGGCAGGCATCATCGCTGCCGCCGTTCTGGGAACGAGAAGTCCAAGCCTCAAGCGTCCCCGCGTACGGCGACCCGTGCACGTCCTCGATCGGCGTCCGCCGTCCGCCAATGAGGATACGATCGGGCGGACCTAACCTGACAGATGATGATAAACCCGTGCATGTGTCTTGCTTTCGCACGCAGCTTTTGCACGCGCGCGAGGGCGCGCGCTGGGGTTCGATTCAATCCAACCTTTAATTTGCGACTGGCGGACTGCGGTAGGTACTAGGTAGCTAGGTCCGGCCTCCTCGCTCAGATCTGAGCTCAGATCCGAGGACTTGAATCTTTGATCATTGCTTGCTCCGAGAGATTGTCCTCGTCTCCAGTGATCCGTACGTACCAAGATTTTTTCTGCACCTAGTGATCCGTACGTACCAACTACGGGTGTCAATAAAAGTGATTCTCGTTTAACCAAATTTTTAATGAATACTATTCATATTTACAACTTCAAAATAATTTATTATTAAAATACATTCTATAATCAATCCAATGATATTTATTTGATATGATAAATATTAATACTTTTTATCTATAATTGATCGACCCTCTCTTTTCTCGTGGAATCGGTCAAGAAATCAGATTAATTAGCCTGTCCTAAACGTGATACGGACTTGCTAGTGCCCGGACATCCGATCAGAGGCGCTAGCATCAGACCTACGAGCCGGCGCCTCAGCAGCGTCAGACTTACGAGCCAGCGCCCCAGCAGCTGGCCCGCGTCGCCAGACCGCGCGGGGACCCGCTCGCGCCCCTCCCGCTTCCCACGCGCATCCAATGAGCAAAACATCGATCTACTTTTGAAACATTCAGATGCAACACTTCGAATATACAAAAGAAGACATATGAAACACTTAAAATATGTGTCTGAAACACTTACAAAAATACTTGAAACCCATTGCAAACAAGCGCAACATCTAGATAAAATACTTCCAACATGTGTGACACATATGCAACATCCATATAAATACACTTGCAACATACGTCTGAAAAACAGATTAAACATTAGGAACAAACGCTAACATAGCAACATATGCAACATCCATATGAAGCACTTGAAACATACATATGAAACAACTGAAACACTTAAAACATAGGCCTGCAACATGTTTGAAAACGCCTGAAACACTACGTCGCTGGTGGCCACGGCGTACCTAGTGGGAAACTACGGTGGCGTGGGCCTCCCCTTCTTGCCAACGGCGCGAGGTGGATGGGGGCGCAGGTGCAAGTGCAGGCCTCCCCTACCTCCCTTGTCGCGACGGGCGAGTGGATGGGGACGGCGCGGGCGCGAGGGAAGAGACCGGGTGCGGCGGCGCTGCGCTGGAGAAGGTCGCGTGGGCAGCCCTGACGATGGAGAAGGCGAGTGGCACATTTTTTTTCTCTCTGAGAAGTCGTGTGAAGCATTGAAGCGCGTGGAGCGGAGTGAGACGAGTGGCGTTTGAGCGGACGGACGCCCGCTTCCCAGCATTACCGAACGTGACATATGTAAAAAAAACGATGCGGGTGTGTATCTTTAAGCCTTCGTTTAATTAGCGTACAGTTTCTTTCTTGATGTTGACATGAAAAAATCGTTTGGGACTATCCTCATGAGACAGCACTAGGCACCTGCTGCGGATTTACAACACCATAGACACATCGTTGTAGATAATCATATCATCTACCACGAAAAAGAAAAGTGTCGTTACTTCACTTGTTCACAATCCTTTTTAAGCATCAATTCTATGAAGTTTTTTTTTACCATCGTGTTGAAATCTAATTGTTTGTATGCACTAACCTTCACCTTCTTATAACACATTCATCTGAACCTTGGTACTTCTCAACCACTACGTTGCTAAAGTCACCCAAATAAATATTCAAATGGGTTGCTTATGACGGCTTGGTATTCATGGCCTGGTATGAGCGCAGCGATTTCACTAGGCTAGACACGTCACGGTAGTGCTTACGAGCCGCACTGTGTCTGACCACGAGCTCAATGCTCGGCGTAGGCATGGCACGCCATCTATTTTCCAGGTCATGCCAGCCCAAAAAGGTGCGTCAAGTGATGGGACTTCGGGCCCAAGACAAGCCAAGATAGGTGAAGACGAGAGGGAGGGGCGCTAGATCTCAGGGAGAAGCAGGCCTTTGTTTAGATAGTAAGTTTTTTCGGTCTTTCTTTATCACATCAAATTTTTGACACATATATGTAGTATTAAATGTAGATAAAAAATAACTAATTATATAGTTTGATTATAAATTACGAGACGAATCTTTTGAACCTAGTTAGGCCATGATTAGACAATAATTATTAAATACAAACAAAAGTACTACAGTGTCAAATACTAATTCCTAACCCTAATCTAAATAAGGCCCGGAACGAAAGTGGAGAAGCTTGTGTGGGGGTCAATGAAGGCGGCACAGTTCTCCATGCCCACCCCATCACGGTCATGGATTTAGGGGCTAGGGTTGGGCCTAGGTACCATAATAATCCACGGTAAGGAGGCGTGTTGGTCGCCATGATCTGATGCGCTTACCATGGCAATTTGGCAATGGCAAGGTGCATGCACGCGCGCCTCGTCCCCGCAGCTATGGTACCGCGGTCCGGCAGGTCCCCAGGAACGAAGCCGGAGGCGCAATACAATACCACATGTGCCACTTTGCGGTTGGAGACGTTGGACACGTGAGGCATTCCGGGGCATTGGTGCACTGCATCCAGTCACGAAACGATGCAAATCGGAGGCGGGTGGATGGACGTACGGCAGCGCATGACATGAGTGAGCGGAAGAAGAACCCCCGGCCCGCGCGCGTACGTGCCAGGCCTCCAGAAACCGAAGGGAGTCAGCGACGGCGAGAGCGGGCGCAATCGCCCCTATTCGACCCGACAGCGCCGCGTGCGCAGTCGCAATCGTCCCTATTCGGTGCACTGAGACCAACAATACCGGCGGCCGTCCGGCCCTGACGGGTGACCGGAGGCCTTTGTACACGCGCGCACGCGGGCGTTGGAGGCGCACACCGGCCGGCGGCCAACAGCCAGTGGGACGTACTACAGCTGTGTCGCTGTTACAAGCATTTGGGCTAGCTCTCTCCACCACGTATTTAGAGGGTGCTATAAGTGATAGACTCATTGAATGGTTGCAGGATGATCTCTCTGAGACAGAGAGTGATATCCTTGCACATTCCAAAAAGAGAGGGAAGTTATCTAAGAGAAAGTGAAAAATATCTCCAATTAACAAGAAATCCAATCAAGCTCAGGAAGTTTCTGGCTTGAGACACAGGGGTAATGGTGGTAAAGTTGGCCTCCAAACCCCAAGACAGAAAAAGAAAAAAGGTTAAAAAATGACAATGCAAGGCTTAATATGGAATTGTAGAGGCCTTAAAAAAAAGGGGTCTCTACTTATCTAAAAAATATTATTTCTCAGTATGGGTTTGATTTTATTGGTTTGCAGGAAACCATGATTGAAAACTATGAAACCTCTCTGATTAAAAATTTTGATACGCACCAGGACTACCTTTGGGAATGGATCCCTTCCAAAGGTAGGTCTGGTGGGATCTTGGTTGCTATTAACTTGCACAAGTATGATGTGGGGTCTTTCAAAAAAGGAGATTACATGATTCAATTGAATCTCTGGGACAAGGAAAACAAATTTAAATGGAACATTTTGGTAGTATATGGTGCTGCCCAAGAGGAGCACAAGTGTGAGTTTTTGTGTGAGTTATCTAGATTCTGTGATTCTAATGTTGATCCCATCCTAATTGGGGGGATTTTAACATAATTCGATATGCAAATGAAAAAACTCCAAATAGGGGAGTGCATCGATATTCGAGTATTTTCAATTCTATCATTCATTTCTTTGAATTAAGAGAGTTGGTCATGAATGGCGGTTTATATACTTGGTCTAATAATTAGGAACCCCCCTACATTAGAAAAACTTGACCATATTCTGGTGTCAAAAAATTGGGAAGATGCCTTTCCTCTTGCTGTAGTGCAGAAACTACCTAGGGAGGTATCCGACCACAACCCCCTAATTATCTCTACTAGGTTGCCAAGGAATACTACTAATATTCATTTCAAATTTGACTTGAATTGGCTAAATAGCTCTGAATTCCTTCCTCTAGTTGAGAAAATTTGGCACAAACCCTGTAGGGCTAAATCTGCCCTAGATAGGGTCCAACAGAAATTGAAATTATTCAAGCAATATTTCAAAAATTGGGGATTTAATCAGCAAGGGGAATTTAGAAAGTTAAGAAAAGAACTTCAAACAGAGCTGATTGAGTTAGAAGAATTAGAAGACAAAGAAGAACTTTCCAGGGATCAGGTCCTGAGAAAACATTGGGTCTTGAGTGAGAATTTCAAATTATTAGAACAAGAAGAAATCTACTGGTTCCAGCGAAGCCATGAGACTTGGCTTCTGAAAGGGGATTGTAACACTGAGTATCTTCATAGATGTACAAATAGTACAAAAAGGAAAAACACTATAATATCTCTTGAAAATGATGGTATATGTATTGAGGGTGATGAAAATCTCCTGAAGCATGCTTCTGAGTACTACTCTGAACTTTTTGGACCAGTGCCCCAATATGATATTCATCTAGACTCCATCTGGAATAATTCTCTTAAATTATCTGAAACAGATAATGAAACGCTTTGCCAACCTTTTTCTGAGTCAGAAATTATGGTGGCTTTATTCCAGATGGAGAAGAACAAAGCGCCTGGGCCTGATAAAATTCCAATTGATTTTTTTCAGAAGTGCTGGCACATTGTTAAATCTGATATAATTCAACTCTTTGAAGATTTTCACAATGATAAAGCTGATATAAGTAGGTTGAACTATGTGATCATTACACTTCTTCCAAAAACTAAAGAAGCCAATAGAATCCAGCAGTACAGGCCAATTTGCCCGTTGAACTGTTTATATAAGTTGATTACTAAGGTCTAGACCATTAGGGTGGAACCATTTGCTGATAAGTTGATCAATAGATCTCAAACTGCTTTTTTGAAAGGAAGAAATATCTTGACTGGGATTATGTGCTTGCACGAGATTATTCATGAAACCAAGAAAAGAAAAGAGGTGGGGGTCATTTTGAAACTTGATTTTGAGAAGGCTTACGGCAAAGTGAATTGGAAATTTCTATTTGATTATATGCAAATGAGAGGTTTTAATGATAAATGGAGAAACTGGATAGCTGAAAGCTCTAGTTTGGTTTTAGTGAATTGATGAAACCCTAAGTGCTAATCTAGTTTATCAAGTGATCATGATATAGGTAGCACACTCCAAGTGGTGAAGCAAATGAAGATCATAACATGATGATGGTGATGCCATGGTGATGTTCAAGTGCTCGAACTTGGAAAGAAGAAAGAGAAAAACAAAAGGCTCAAGGCAAAGGTATAAATTGTAGGAGCCATTTTGTTTTGGTGATCAAGACACTTAGTGAGTGTGATCACGTTTAGGATCGATAGCCGTACTATTAAGAGGGGTGAAACTCGTATCGAAATGCGGTTATCAAAGTGCCACTAGATGCTCTAACTCATTGCATATGCATTTAGGATCTAGTGGAGTGCTAACACCCTTGAAAATATTTGTGAAAATATGCTAACACATGTGCACAAGGTGATACACTTGGTGGTTGGCACATTTGATCAAGGGTGGTGAAGTTTGGGTGCAAGGGTAAGAAACTCCACCGACAGAGTGTCCGCCCGTAGAGTGCAGACAGTCCGATGGTGCCACCGGTGCCCTAGACAGAAAAGACGGAGGTCACTGTAAGTGACCGAACACTGGTCTCGGTTGGACCGGTGCGTCCGGTCAGTGGCAGCAGAGGGCGTGCGTTTCGGTCTCATGACCGGACGCTGGGTCGCTCAGCGACTGGACGCTGGCGGGCTGCGTCCGGTCAGTGCTGACGTACGCTGACGTAGGGCGTACAAAGGAGACGTTGTGTGACCGGACGCTGGCTGTGTCCGGTCAAGCATGACCGGACGCGTCCGGTTGGGAAAAATCGCGTTTGGAACCTTACTGGAAACGACCGGACGCTAAGGTTCAGCGCCCGGTCACTTTCTAACTGACGCGTCTGGTCAGCAGACGACCGTTGAAATCTGACGAACAGTATTTGAAGCAGGGGACACGTGGCGTGAATCACATGACCGGACGCTGAGGGCCAGCGTCCGGTCGATCAGACCGGAGCGTCCGGTCACCCCGCATTGTGCCCAGTGAAGGGGTACAACGGCTCGATTTCGTGGAGGCTTCTATTTAAGCCCCATGGCCGGCTCAAGCTCACTCTCTTGGCCATTTGCATTGACATAGCAACCTTGTGAGCTTAGCCAAAGCCCTTCCACTCATCTCCATCATTGATTCATCATCTTTGTGAGATTGGGAGAGAATCCAAGTGCATTGCTTGAGTGTTTGCATCTAGAGGCACTTGGTGTTCATGTTTCGCTGCGGGATTTCGCTTGTTACTCTTGGTGGTTGCCGCCACCTAGACGGCTTAGAGCAGTGAGGATCGTTGAGCGGAGGGTGGTGATTGTCTCCGGCTCCGATCGTGGTGATTGTGAGGGGTTCTTGACCTTTCCCCGGTGGAGCGCCAAAAGGTACTCTAGTGGATTGCTTGTGGCTTGTGTGATCCTCATGTTGTGTTGGTTGTGCGGCGCCCTATTGAGGGTTTGGCGTGTGAAGCCAATTAGCGCATGAACCTCTAAGTGAGTGAATCGCCACAACGAGGACTAGCTTGCCGGCAAGCAAGTGAACCTCGGTAAAAAAAATCATTGTGTTCATCATTGATTCCGAGGTGATTGGTCTTCATTGTTATTCATCCTTGTGATTGATTGGTTCCTTCATCTACATGGCGGTATAACTTTCTTGATCACTCTCTTTACATTACCGCAAACTAGTTGTCAAGCTCTTTAGTGTAGTTAGTTGTGAGAGCTTGCCAAAAGTAGGTCGAGGCAGTCCACCGAGGGGGTGCCCGTGGTGGTAGATTATCGGTAGGATGCGTGTAATCAGGAACCAGATGGTGACACAAGGCGCAGAGACAGCGATTTATACAGGTTCGGGCCGTCTGGTCGACGTAATACCCTACGTCCTGTGTCTTTGGTGTATTGTATTGAGATGTATATAGATTAACCTATGAGGGGGTCCCCTGCCTCTCCTTATATAGTCTGGAGGAGGAGGGTTACAAGTAAAGTATCCTATTTGGTACTATTACAATATCTAGTACAACTTATAATCTTGCCTTGCACGCCTCGATCTTATGGGTCGGGCCACCTCGGATGGTGCGGACCATGTACCATCTTGTGGTACCCGGGGGTATATCCCCCATAGCTAGTCCCCGAGCGCCATGTATTTTGATGCGACACGCCGTTTCAACCTTCTCCGAACAGTGAGGCTTGAGTTCTTGACATCTTCGACCACCGTTGTCGCCGGAGAAGTAGGTTGTCCGAAGAATGTATGGTGCTCTTAAGAAGAAAGAAAAAGATTTCCGTCCTAGGAAGTGTGCCCACTTGTATTTCTGAAAAGAAATGTAAGTGCGTCTTGAAGCGTAGCGTCCTTGATCATCAGAGGCGTAGGGGTCGAAAAACAAACACATTCACCGCAAGATAAAGTGTGCCCACTTAGTCCCTGAGCCTGGTAGTAGGTGACGTAGGCACGTGGTGCCAGGGTCTAAAAAGAATTCCTAGTTAAGTTGAGAATCCAATCATCGTTCAGGCGATACAAGATGCACCGGCAGGTGCATCGTACCGATGTAGTCCCCGAGCTTGCTGGAAGGCGAGGTATGAGCCTTGTAGCAAGGTCTAAACGAGAAAGAATATCCCAACTATATGCGAGTCACCAGTCGCATGTAGTTGAGACGCAAAGTCCCCGAGCTGTGGTCGGAGAGTGGTCGAGGCAGTCCCCGAGCATAGGTCGAGGAGCGAGCAACGAAGTCCCCGAGCTGTGATCAAAGAGTGATCGAGGCAGTTCCCGAGCACAGGTCGAGGAGCGAGCGACGAAGTCCCCGAGCCGTGGTCGGAGAGTGATCGAGGCAGTCCCCGAGCATAGGCCGAGGAGCGAGCGACGAAGTCCCCGAGCCATGGTCGGAGAGTGATCGAGGCAGTCCCCGAGCACAGGTCGAGGAGTGAGCGACGAAGTCCCCGAGCCATGGTCGGAGAGTGATCGAGGCAGTCCCCGAGCACAGGTCGAGGAGCGAGCGACGAAGTCCCCGAGCCGTGGTCGGAGAGTGATCGAGGCAGTCCCCGAGCACAGGTCGAGGAGCGAGCGACGAAGTTCCCGAGCCATGGTCGGAGAGTGATCGAGGCAGTCCCCGAGCGTAGGTCAAGAAGCGAGCGACGAAGTTCCCATGCGTAGCTCGAAATTCCTGCAATATAAATATGTAGAATGGTAGTACATGATGTACAAAAATAATAAATTATAGAGAAAAAATCAGTGGTGAAGAAATAGCGTATGACGCTCAGCAGTTATTTGCAAATGAGCATGATGTGATAAAGCAGTTGGTGCTTTGTAAACATCAGTGTTAATGTGAAGTTTGTGTTTATACTTAATATAAATCGTCCGACCAGTTAGTATGTAGCTGAGCCTCCAGCCCTAGCTAGCCCGTTAACCATAACGCGGGGCGCGTAGCCCGTGCACGTGTAAGAAGAACAAAGCGTCACTAAGGAGCCGCTGCCGACCACCCATAACGCAGAGGGCAGACGCTCATGCGCGTGTAGGGAGGAGCCGGAGACAGGGCCTTTTCTGGAAACATCGAGCGTCAACATGATTGGTCGAGGATTTGCATTAAGTATAGTTGTATGTTATATTTAAGATTGTATACATGGACAAACGTTATTTGAAGAATAATTATGACAAGGATGTTGTGGAGAAACGTCGTAATGAAAATTATATTAAATATAAATATTAGAAGTGTACTTATCTTTGGACAGAAATCTGATCGGTGGCGATGAAGTTGTCCGGTCCTCGAGCTTTTCGACCTGTTGTCATGACTGTGGTCGCGATTGTCGTAGCGCCGTTCTTCGTGGCGATCATCATTGCGACGTGGTCTGGTGGTCGGAGCTTGGCGGAGCCGCTCAGGACGTGGTCTGGTGGTCGGAGCTCGGCGGAGCCGCTCGGGACGTGGTCTGGTGGTCGGAGCTCAGCAGAGCTGCTCGGGACGTGGTCGATGTGGTCGGAGCTCGGCGGAGCCGCTCGAGACGTGATCGACGTGGTCCGTGGTCGACGTGGCTGCTCGATTAGTTCGGTGGTCGGAGCTCAGCAACGTGCGGAGTCGTGGCGTAGCTTGACGAAGTCCAGAGCACGGGTTGAAGTTGTTGTCGTCGATCCCGTTGGTGTCGAAGTCAAAAAGCGTCGAAGTAGAACTGTGTTCCTGGGGTGAAGCGCATGGCCTTGACATCCGCTGGTGGAGAGACTTGGATAAAGACGGCTTGCTTGTATGATCCATGGTCTTCGTATACATGGTGCTGTAGATGCACGTACATGCAAGCGTTCATGTATGAATACATACAACTCCTGATTGCTTGCATGTCGGATTGGGTCATGTCGTGTAGACATTGGACTCTTGTCGTAGCAGAGGCAATCAGCGCAGAAGCCGAAGCCCCTGTCGTGTCTGAGCTGGAGTCGGACATGGTTCGGATCTTGGCGATGTCAATCCGTGTGGTGCTGTCATAGAGGTACATAGAGCGTCGCTTGTATATGGACTCTTCGCTGCTTTCTTATTAACAGATGGAAACATACGCACCCTGGGATGTGTACATCTTGGATTTGGATTGCTCAATAGCTTGCTTGCCTGCTGAAGGTAGACTGATGCGGCAGTGCCCGTGCAGAGGCAGGCAAGCCGCCGCATGGCGCCGTACGTGCCTCACGTACCCATGAAGTCGACCTCAATGAAGTTGTGCTTTAGATCTTCCAGAGTTTTTACCGCCGTTTGTGGATGGATTCCGTGACCAGGAGTTTCTTGGAACGACGACCAGATCGACACGTCGGTCCGCAACGGAAGTTGCCGAGTTGCCGTCGTAGCAGATTGATTCCATAGCCGGTTGGATCTTGTAGATGCGCATATGCTCTTGATTGCTAGCTGGTTGATTAATCGTCTCGCCTGCAGTATGGTGCATGCATACGTGCAAATTGGCTTGCATGCATGGTCTTGTACGAAGTATCAGATGCTATGTAAGAAAACGGTGACATATACATGTATACGCACTCCATTGATGCATGGCCCTGTATACCACGTATATGCTTCCTTGGTTGCATGGGCATGGTTCGATCGTTGATGTGGCCTCTGATCCTTCTGGTGATGATGCATGTAATGACCAGCACCGCCCGCGATGTCCGATCAAGGCCTATCACCTGTTGATGTGGCCTCTGATCCTTCTGGTGATGATGCACGTAATGACTAGCACCGCCCGTAATGCTGATCGTCGAGGCCACCTGTTGATCCCGCGACAAGTTGCCTAGAGACGCCACAGTCCCATGACAGTAAGAGAGCCGCCATCGGATATCGTCGTGGGACGACGCTCGTAGGTCGTTGATGGTTGTTGCCGTGATCTGACGAATTCTCGTGGACTATGTTGATGATCTTGAGGTCCATCTGGTTCGCCATAGATCAGCGTGCACACCCCCTACCTGGCGTGCCACTGTCGACGAAATATGGTCGGCAGTCCATCGAGGGGGGTGCCCGTGGTGGTAGATTATCAGTAGGATGCATGTAATCAGGAACCAGATGGTGACACAAGGCGCAGAGACATCGATTTAGATAGGTTCGGGCTGTCTGGTCGATGTAATACCCTACGTCCTGTGTCTTTGGTGTATTATATTGAGATGTATACAGATTAACCTATGAGGGGGTCCCCTGCCTCTCCTTATATAGTCTGGAGGAGGAGGGTTACAAGTAAAGTATCCTATTTGGTACTATTACAATATCTAGTACAACTTGTAATCTTGCCTTGCACGCCTCGATCTTATGGGCCGGGCCACCTCTGTAACACCCTAGGTGTTTGGCTCCTACTAATTGCATTTCATTTCATAAACATGTGCATCATTTATCTCATCATGCCTTTGTTACTGAAACATGCATATGCAACATTTTCCCATTGTGTATGTTTCATACTTGAGTGTTGTGAATAGTAATGGTGTAACATGTGAATGCAACATGAGTTTCTTATACCATGAAACATGGCAACATGGTAGTAATATGACAAGTATAAAATAACCACAAGGTCCTGAAACATGTGAAACATGGAATTGAAACATATGAATGAATTGCTTGTTTTTAATTTCTTTATCACATGTGATCATTAGAAGTGGTATAACAATTTTGTAAAGTGGTTGATCATGGTCTATTACACCTTAACTATACTTAGGTTACTGGTTGGGACATTGTTCATGTAGATCAAAATGATCAAAATGCCCTCAAGTGAAGGTTTGACTTGAATTGACCCTTGGAGTGTCACTGTTTGACTGTTTCAAAAGACCAATTTAGAAATCTTGCATGGCTGTACACTCATTACAAAAGTTGTAGCTAATTTATTAAGGAACAAAAGTTGTTTTATGACCAACTCATGAAAATGGCTAGAACATGTTCAAACATGGCCCACAAGTCACATGTCCATGCTGATTTCATACTTAGCAAATTTTCTAAGTCCTAAAGTGAAGTACAGTTTCGTGTACCAATGTTTGGAGACTTGTATCTCCCTAACCAAGCCAAACCAGCTCGAGCTCCAATGATAAGAGTTGTAGTTCACATATAGATGATCAACTTTGTTAACTATGGCATAGTCTAGATCGTCACGGATTAGGAGCTAATCACCGTCAAACCTGCTCTGTCAGTCATCGTCGGTGACCACTGAATCGCGATTTTTCAGAAAACGTTCAAGAACGCCGTGGCCGATCGGTTCGAGTTTGCCGCCACGTGGCGCCACCCGCTGCCGCTTCGCTGAAGTCACAGGTGCCACGCTACCGTGGATGCCCTAGCACACGGCCAGCCGCTCTTGAGCACCCAGCAGACCGCCTGACGCACTTTCGCGCGCATTTGCTTTTCCTTTCTCTTCTTCCCAGCATTGCGCTAAGCCCCAAAGACCGTCCGCCATTACCGACCAGCAGCTGCCGCCGTCGTCGTCGCGCTCGCCATCGCAAAAAACGGGTTGCCCAATCCGTCGAGAGCCTCGCCGTGGTCTCCTCTACCTTCTCCACCCCACCGTCGGTCCGATTGCGCTGTGGTAAGGGAAAAATCGCAGCCGTCCACCGGCACGCCATGGTCGTTTCTCGCCGGCGTTGTTGCTCCACGCAGACAACCGCCACCGTGACCCTCCCATTCCCTCCTCTGCCTCACGCTAGATACTAGGTGCACTGCTGAAGCTCGTAGAGCTTCACGTTCGAGACGTAGCGCCGTAGCCTTCGCCGAAGCCGGACATGCCGCGGCCGTGCTCCGCCGTGCTCATCGCCAACCCTGTAGCCACGGCCATAGAAGTGATTGAGGGCACCAATAGATGCGCATGAGTGAGTTGACCGTAGTAGCACCGTTGCCTTCGCCGGAGAAGCCACCGGTGACGAACTACGTCGCCGTCCGCTCCTTTCCCCTGTCTGTCTCGCTGACGCGCGGGCCCCTCCCGTCAGTCACCGCGGCTGAGGTGGGAGCCCAGCGTGGGCCGCGCCGTTGTCTGGGCCGCGCCAGCGTTGCTCGCGGGCCACCGTTCCTTCGGGCCGGCCCAAAAGTGGCTATGAATTGTTTCCTTATTATGTTTTGCTTTATTATTTCATAGATTTGTGTTGATATTCAAAAATATGAATTTCCTAGTATATAGATCCAAATGTTATGGTTCTATTTTTGTTGAGTTCCTAGTATTGTCTAGTATTTAATAAAAATATTATACGAGCACATGTTTTAGAAATTCTGGATGAATTAAATAGGACTTTGAAATGTGTTTTTGGATACATGCAAACTTGTTGGAATTTTATCTTGAGTTTCTGTGGTCCAAAAATGATGAAATTTTGTGGGTAATATATTATTGCTTAGTAGAATCTCTGGTTAAAATTTCAGAGCTATTGCATGTGTAGTTTTTGAGTTATAAAATTTCTTTTTATCAATAGGTGGATCTTGTGTGAATTTTCATAATTTTTCTATAGATCCAGTATAGGTAAAATTTGGTGAGTAAGGTTCTTATGCTAGAATGATGTTAGAAAAAATGTGAAATCTGTTGCTTGACACTTTTCATTAGGGTTTCCTAATTATGCTAAAAATAGGCATGCCACCTGTTATTTTGTGTACAGCAAGTTATGCTTGCTCAATGGCTTTGAAATTTTTATGGTAGTCTATGTGAAGCATGAGATAGCTACTGTAATTTTTGTAGATATTTATGAACAGTTTTACTATATGTTGCTTTAATCACCTAATTAACTAAATAGATTAGAAAAGGATATTAAATGATTTATTTAGAAGTTGGCATTATACTTTCTAGTGTTTCTCTGGTATGTGTAATAAGTTGGTAAACTTGGTTTGGTCAAATTAGGCTTTTGCATCATCATCAAATAATTAAGTTAGTAACCCTGTCATTGCGGGACAGATTCTAGGTTTATTGAAATTTGATTTGGTTAACTTAAGAATCATGCTTTGATGTTTACAAATGAGTTGTAATTCGATTCGAATCGCCGTCTCTCCCGGTTAGTGAGAACTTGACGGGCTTATCTCCAATGTAGATACACTTAATAACATAATGGTTCGGAAATGATGATATGATGATGACAGCCTTATTATACCTGCTATGGTTAATATTGTTTGCTCCTAATAAGTGAGTGCTCTAGTACAGGGCTAATCTAGTGGACAGGTAAATGATGATAATCTTGATGCTAAGTTTAAATTGGTTACTGTAATCATAAGCTCTTTTATGCAACTAGGTCAAGCTAGCCCACCTCATAAGCCTTGCATGATCTTTGGTGTCTTTTATTTCTGTTTTTATCGGGTAAGTCTAGCTGAGTACCTTCTCGTACTCAGGGTTTATCTCCCACCTGTTGCAGATGACCAGTTCTACTTTGGATGCTGCAAGTACTGCCTTCTCCCAGCTGGGGATGAAGACTAGACCGTTGGGCGCGGTCTCTACTAGTTCTCGTACCTGATAATGCTTTTGTGGGACATGACTCAGATCTGGCAATGTATTTGAAACTATGAAGTTATGTACTAAACTATGTTGCTTCCGCAAATTTGAACCTGGTTTGTAATATTTTATTCGCACTCTGATGGATGTAATCCGAATGCTACTTATGAAATGTTGTAACGGATGATGTGTTGTGTTGAATCACTACGGTCTTGGTTTGTATGTCGAGAGTTGGTTGAAATCCTTCGTGATTTCCGGACTACCGGGATTATGGGAGCTTAAGTACAGGAATTTGATTGCTTCGGTGATTGTTTTTGTACTTACGTTCTTATGATTTGGTCGGTTCTGTTACAACCTCGGATGGTGCGGCCCATGTACCATCTTGTGGTACCCGGGGGTATATCCCCCACAGTAGGCTAGCGCAACATTTGCTTCGCCTCTTATTGTTTAACCGTGTTGTTAAGTGTTGTTGTAGAATTTTTATTAGGCTATTCACCCCTCTCTAGCCATTAGGACCTTTCAATAGCTCAAGTGGTTACAGGGGGTACTGTTAGCATTAAAGTGAATGAAAAAGCTGGAACATACATTAAGAGTTATAAGGAGGTCAGACAGGGGGATCCATTGTCACCCATTTTGTTCAATTTTGCTGTTGACAGTCTAACCCAGATGGTACAAAATGCTCAGGAAAATAATCTTTTTACTGGGTTCGTGGATCACATTATTCCTAGAGGTGTGGCTATTCTGCAATATGCAGATGACACCATCATCTTTCTTAAACATGATATAGAAGGTGTTAGAAATATGAAACTACTTCTTTATATGTATGAAATGATGGCAGGATTGAAAATTAATTTCAATAAGAGTGAAGTTATTATGATTAATGATGATGGTAATTGGGGCTCTGTATATGCAGATATTTTTAATTGTCAAATTGGCATGTTTCCCATCAAATACCTAGGTGTCCCTATAAGTCCTAGCAGACTTCATTTGGGTGATTGGTCACTTTTGATAGACAAGAGTTACAAAAGATTAGATGTGTGGAAGGGGAGTTCAATGTCTATTGCTAGATCCACCTTGATAAGTTCATGCTTGAATAATTCCCCAATATATCAAATGTCTGCTCTACCTGATGCCAAAGACAATCTCTGAAAAAAAATTGATAAGATTAGGAGAACATTCTTTTGGCAAGGTGGTGGGACAAAAAAGAAGTATCACTTGATAAAATGGATTAAGATTTGTAAGAGTAAAAATAAAGGTGGTCTTGGCATCAAAGATTTAAGAGTAATGAACATGAGTCTACTTGCTAAATGGTGGTGGAAATTAGAGCATGAACAAGGTTTGTGGCAAGAGCTAATTCATAAAAAATACTTGGTAAATAAGTCAATCTTTTCTGTGACTCACAAAGCTTCGGACTCTCCCATCTGGTCTGACCTTCTTAAAATTAAAGAGGTGTATCTACAGGGCTGGGGATTGAGATTAGAAATGGATTGAAAACCAGATTTTGGCTTGATCCTTGGGTATATGATAGTCCGATCTGTTGTATTGCTCCAGTTCTGTATATTCTATGTGACCAAAAAGATGTTTGTGTGGATGATGTTAGAAGTGGTAGAATTCAGATCACTTTTAGAAGGTGGCTTACTGATGAATTACAATCCTGTTGGGACCTAATTTGGGCTGATACAACCAGATTTCAGCTTCTGGAAGCTGAGGACGTTGTTGTTTGGAAGAATGGTAAATCTAAAAAGTTTTCTGTGAAGTCCATGTACAATTCATTAACAAAGAATGATGCTGGACCAGCTCATAAGAAAATCTGGAAAGGTAGAGTTCCCCCAAAGATAAAGATCCTCATTTGGCTTATGTCTAATGATGCCTTATTAACAAAGGACAATATGATTTGAAGAAAGTGGTCTGGGAATCCTAAATGTTATTTCTGTGATCATGATGAAACTATTAATCACCTTTTCTTCACCTGCTCCACTGCTAAAGTTGTGTGGGGGGTGATTGCTAAGTTGCTTGGTGCCAATAATATCCTTACTTCCCTGGAATAGTGCTGGGAGTGGTGCGAACACTGGCTTCCAGCTGGTGGGAAATTTCATTTATAGGGTATATCTGCTTTGTGTTGGGCAATATGGAAGGCTCGCAATAGAGCATGCTTTGAAAGGAAGTTTATAAAGATCCCAATAGAGATTTTATGTCATGCAGGAGCTCTAATGCAATACGGGGCATGTCATTATACTGAAGTGGAAAGGAAGATGCTCATCAATGGCGTCAATACTATGCTGAAGGTGGCAACCAACCTGCTTCTACAGAAGAAGTCGAGTGGCGACAAGAACAAGCGCTTGAAGTATGATGATCATCGCGATGATGGAGCACAGGATATCTGAAGGGCGTGTGATATGGCGAAAGTGATCTGAGAAAATGCAATCTTATGCATATGGGTGGTACTGGATGCCTTTTGGTTTAGATGCTTGTGGTTTCTGTTATTCGAGCTGGTTGTAATAACTAAACTTTGCCTATGGGCCTATGGGGGTAGTATAGCTCCTTGAACTCAGGTAGTATCTTTTTTTAGAAAGGCGGCAAGAGCTTCGCCGATTTTTATTAGATGGGGGAAAAGAAAAAAACAGCAATTACAAAAGAAACAACTATGCGACTACTACCTCGTCGTCTACTACTACTACTCTTACGGCTCGCAGGCCGCCGATTAAAACGCAACTCCAAAACAACAACTAAAAAGACGAAAAGAGAGGAAAGTAAAACTTTCGGACCCATGTAATGACCAGCTCTACTCTTGTTGGACTGTCGGTCTTGCTGCAAATTGGTATCGCTGTATGTCATCTTTGCAAAGAGGCGCTACTTGGTTTGCTTGTAAACTTTTTTGTTGGAAGGTTCTTCTATTCCGCTCCTTCCATACGTTCCACCAGAAGTAGAATTTGGCTCGGCATTTACGCCAAAACCCATGGATTGATCCCGTCATGGCCATTGAGTCGAGCACTGATAGGTGCAGCCATCGTTTCAAATGGGACCAGACTTGCTTTGAGTATGGACAGTCTTTGCAAAGGTGGTTTGGTGTCTCCGGTTCAATTCCGCATAGTTTGCAAATCGGGTCATTTGGCCAATTTCGCTTCGTCAAATTGTTAGCGGTAAGGATCTTCTTGTGTAGCAGCGTCCATGCGAAAAAATGACATTTAGGCTCCGCTTGTGCTTTCCAAATTGGCATCAACCTCAACTTGCTGTAGCTGCCTTCAAATTGGATTCATTAAGCACTTTTAGTCGTACATTCTCCATCCGGCGTCCATCTCCAGCGTATTGGCCCCGTTCGGCTTGCTGAAACTTGGCTAAAAGTGGCTAAAAAACATTGTTCTAGCTGAAATGTTGTGAGAGAAAAACACTGTTCCGGCTGAAAAAAGAAGCCGAACAAGCCGAATATAAGGTAAGCCTAACAGGGCCAATTGTGTCTTCCCTGTCTTCCTGTAGTTGAATGCCGCCTACTTGTTCCCATAGTGTGACATATTCTTGTATCTCTTGGGGCGTTTGGAGTGGTAGTATATGTGTTATCCATCTGTTTTCTTGAAGCGCCTTCTGAACCGTCAGTTTTTTCTTTTTTGATTTGAGAAAAAGTGTCGGCGCCATACTTGGGGTTTTTCCATTAATCCATGACGACATCCAAAAATGAGCTGTCTTGCTGTCGTCGATCGTGACTTCTGTTGAGGCTGCAAAAAGTGTTAGATAATCTACTGCTTCCTTGTGTGAACACACAGTAAGGGAAGGCGACACCGAAAAGGCCCGTACTGTAGCCGCTGCAGAGGCAGGCGCCGAATGGCTCACCTGCCGGACTGTAGCCACATGCAGGGACAGGCGCAGAAGTCAGTCCTACTGTGCGCTGTACTAGAACTAGATGGATAGAGTTGTATATATAGTTTGCCACTGCAACTCAACAAAGGAAGTTCAGATTTGCCATCTCCTAGCAGGTGCTAGGCAAGACTGGTGAGTGGTCAACTCACCAGAGCCGGTGATCCTATAGGCTAACAAGTGGTATCGGAGCTAGACAAGCGCCGTCGCCAGACTAACTGCTGGCGATGATGGACGATTCAGAGATGGGCGACAGCAGTGGCACTACTGTGGCTGCCCAGCCATGATCGGAGATCGTTGTTCGCACGGTGCGGGAGGTCAGCGGCACCAGGTTGCCGACACTGACTCGCACCAACTATGGAGAGTGGTCGGTGACCATGAAGGTCAAGCTCAGAGCTCGATGGCTCTGGAATGCTGGTGACAAGGGCACCGACAATGAGGAAGATGATATGTCAGCGTTGGAGGCTATCCTCGCTGCTGTACCGGTGGAGTACAGGGAGCCGTTGGGGCAAAGAGCTCTGCTAAGGAGGCGTGGGAGGCTATTGCGGCGATGCGCGTCGGTTCCGACAGCGCAAAGAAGGCGACGACCCAGCTTCTGAAATAGGAGTACGCCAACCTCAAGTTCAAGGATGGTGAAACGGTGGAGGACTTCTCCCTCCGCTTGTAGACACTCATCAACAAGCTGAAGAGCCACGGCGTCACCATTGACGAAGAGGAGGCGGTCTCCAAGTACCTCCACTCCATGCCGGCAAAGTACATCCAGATCGCTCTCTCCATAGAGACGATGCTAGACTTATCCACCCTCACCATTGAGGATGTGACAGGCCGTCTACGAGCGGTGGATGAGCGCCTGGAGCAGGCGACAACAACTATGGACAGCGGCGAACTGCTGCTGACAGAGGAGGAGTGGGCTACTCGGAGGAACTCCGGGAAGGCAGCCTCCTTCAGCCGCGGTGGCGATGGCAATCGCCGCGGTAAGGCTTCTTCGGAGAAGAAGAAGTTTGTCGACCCCAACGCCTATAGGCGTTGCGGGAAGACGGGCCATTAGACACGGGAGTGCCCAAATTGCAAGCAGGAGAAAAAGGCTGAAGCTCATCTGGCGCAAGCTGACGATGATGATGAGGTCACTATCCCGATGGCGACGTTCTGTGCACTGCACGATGTCGAGACCGAGGAGAAGGAAGAGGTGACAACGGTGGAAGGACCTAGGAAGGCCCTGAAGGCTGTCAACCTTGACGAACCACGTGCCCAAGTCCACCTCGAACGTATGGGCGCCGACGAGGAGCAGCGGTGGTATCTGGACTCTGGTGCCAGCAACCACATGACAAGCTCCAAGACATCCTTCTCCGAGCTCGACGATGATGTTACCGGTACGGTGAAGTTTGGTGATGGCTCAAGGGTGTCTATCCAAGGGCGCGACACTATCATCTTCAGGTGCCAGAATGGGGAGCACCGCGCGCTAACGGATGTATATTACATCCCACAGCTGCGTTCCAGCATCATCAGCATTGGTCAGCTGGATGAGCGCAGTAGCGAGGTACTGATCAAGGACAGAGTCCTTAGGATCAGGGACCGGGAGCAGCAACTTATTGCCAAGGTGAAGAGGTCCCAGAACCAGTTGTACCTGCTCGACCTGAAGGTAGAGCAGCCGGTGTGCCTGACGGCAAGGCACACCGAGGAACCATGGATGTGGCATGCCCAGTTCGGACATCTCAGCTTCGACGCGCTTGGTCGGCTAGAGAAGATGGTCCGAGGGCTACCCCACATCAAGCACGGAGGTGAGCTGTGTGATAGCTGCCTGGCCAGGAAGCAGAGGAGGCTACCATTCCCAAAGGCAGCCAAGTATCGCGCAAAGGACGCTCTCGAGCTCGTCCACGACGACCTCTACAAGCCGATCACGCCAGCTACAAACGGTGGTCGGCGGTACTTCCTCCTGCTCGTGGATGATTGCAGTCGCTATATGTGGCTGCAACTCTTGACGAGCAAGGACGAAGCGGCGGAGGCGATCAAGAAGTTCAAGATGCGCGTGGAGGCCGAGAGCGGCAAGAAGCTCCGCGTGCTGAGGATTGATCACGGTGACAAATTCACTTCGGTGGAGTTCGCTGCGTACTACGCGGATCAGGGTGTGGTGCGACACCACACCGCGCCGTACTCGCCACAACAAAATGGCGTGGTGGAGAGGCAAAACCAGACGGTGGTCGGCATGGCTCGATCCATGATGAAGGCCAAAGGCATACCGGCAAGGTTCTACGGTGAGACGGTGACCACGGCGGTGTTCATCCTCAACCGTGCTCTGGCCAAGGCCCTGACGGGCAAGACGCCATTCGAAGCTTGGTATGGGTGCAAGACGAGCGTGTCCTTCCTCTGGACATTCGGCTACATCGGCCATGTCAGGAAGACGAAGCCGAACCTCACCAAGCTAGAGGACAGGAGCACACCGATGGTGTTCCTGGGCTACATGGAGGGTACCAAGGCGTATCGGCTCTACGACCCATGCGGAGACAGGGTACTTGTCTCGCGCGACGTCGTGTTCGATGAGAAGGCGGCTTGGGACTGGAACAGTCCGAGCATGGGGGAAGCTGGCGGCTTCACCAACACCTTTGTCGTCAAGCACCTGGTCATCCACGGTAGTGGAGATGCTGGGGAAGAGGTGCCGAGCACTCCGGAAGGGGTGCTGAGTGTAACACCCCAGGTGTTTACCACCAATTAAGCAATGGGTTTGAGCTCAAACATGGCATATTAAGTAATGATGAAGATGTCAAGGTCAAACCTATGGAAATGAGCCCCAACCTAAACTTGGATATTGCACCCTTGCTTTACATATAGGCCCTTTTCAAGATATATGTTTGGCTGGTGTTATTGGAATATATTCATGTGTCTCACATCAATACCCATCTATATTAATCCATGGAAAAGTTTCGTGAAGTTTGGAATCAAGAAGTCACATAAAATGACGAGTTATGTCCTTGCTTGAATTATTTTATAAAGTGAATGGAATTCTCGATCGGCAACCAAATCTTGCAACCATGCCCAAATGACTCTAGATGAACTCTACAACAAAAGTCATGAAAGGTTCATGTTGAGCAAATGCCAAGAAAATGCTTCAATGGATCACGAAGGATAATTTAAGCTTTATCGTGATCCTACTTTGGTCAAAGTAGAACTATAGCTTCTGCACCTGTTTTAAGGTTGGACATTAAATAAAAGTTGAAGTTCATGTTATGTAGAAGAAACTTTGTTTTTGGAGTATACCATGGATCGGCTCGGAACTAAGTCTAGCAGTGGCTCAAAGTTGGAATCTGCTGCTGATTTCAGCACTTAGAAATATTCTAAGTCTAGAAATTCATCGACCTCGGCATTGGCGTCTCGCGTTCTCCGAAATTCGTTAAGCATCTCAAGTTGACCCCAAAATAAAAGTTGGAGCTAAGTTCATGGAGAAGATCATGTAAAGGGATGGCACTCGTTTGACCTTGTTATGACCCTCAATTTTGGAGTTTGTTAATCGCCGTCAATGCATTGACAATGCCACTTTGGAGATTAAATTACCTACTGTTATGTTGCTCAAATGACTGGAGTGCCTTAATGAAAAATGTAGAGCAGGCCGAGGTGAACAAACTTTGTTTTGGGCCCGAGGTCTAAATCGGTCCAGATCTGGCCCAATTCGGCACCCACCTTGCCCACACTGACGCTCGCCACATGCTCGACGTTTTGCCTGCGTGGCCGCCATGCACCAGAGCACGCCCCACCATGGCCGACGCGCGTCCAACCTCCACGCCACGTGCCGCCATGCTCCCTGCGCCTCCTAATGCGAACGCCCGAGCGCCCGAGCGTCACCTCGCCTCCCCACTCCCAGCTCTTCTCCTCGCCTCTCTCCGCGTGCCCTCTCGCGGCCACCATGGCCGAGCTCCAGAGCTCGCGGCCACACTGTCGTTCTCACGGATGTTTTTGGTCGCAGGACAAGCTAAGCACACCACCGTGTCCGCCTCACCTTGTTCCTCCTCCTGTGCGCACTCTCCGGGCCCATGGTGGCCGAAGCCGCACCCGCGTCGGGCCGCAGCCGCCATCGCCATGCTTGCATGTGGGTGAGCCCCTTGGGGCAGCTTCCGGTGGAGTTGTCCCCTCCCTAGAGTGCTCCCAGCAATAGGGATGGGATGCAATGAATTTGCCTGCAGGTACGCTAACCACGAATGCGTAGATTGAATGTAGCTGACGACTAGCTATATATCGAGAGAGTACGTGTTATGCCACCGACATAGAATGTGATTGCCACCTTAGGCTGGCAATTTCGTGAGGACGAATAGGACAAGCATGCATCATGATTGTGCTTGTGCATAAATATGCTTCCCTCACTTTGTTCTAATATTAAGTAACTTGTGATCAATGTGATGTTACTATCTTCCCTGTGTGAAGCCAGACAAAATACCTTGTCCCATGCTGCTTGAATAGCTATGGTTGCAGGTAGTGTGTGATTAGTTTCGTCTTGTATGTTTGCTTCCAAAGGAAATAGAGGACAAGTTATTAATTAGTAAAAGCTTCACCCCTTTGAAAACTAAATTGCTAAATGTAAGTGAAACTTGTTTTGTGGAGATATCCACCTACTCAGTAGAAAGGAAATAAAAGATAACCGTACCTTACCACCAGGTTCGCATGTTTATGTGTAGTAGTGTTACTATAGGTGACTGCTTATTATGTACGAGCTTTGTGCTTAGTAATAGTCGCTTAAGCTAATCGGATTGAGTGTTTCGAAATGCTCGCTTAAGACCATGATGTAGGCGTGGATGCTCGTTATCTAGGTAGTGCCGTAGTTGTCACCCTTTTGTCCTCGGTAAGCATATGAGTGTGGAAGAGCGCTATCCTGGAGAAGCGTCCAAGTTTTGATAATCTCATGGTTGTCGTCTCCAATTAAGTTCTCTCTTAGGAACCTAAGCCTGTACATGGGGTTGCTAGCCTTGAACGTTGTGCTACGAAGACCTTTATCCATGCCTTTGCTTGACCTTCGACCAAAGCTTAGCCCCCTTCTTTGCTCGCATGTTTTGTGGTTGTCCCGCTCCTGTGTTGGAGGACCTTGCTCAAAAATCCTTGTTAGATCTCATTGCTCCTTCTACTGATGATCTGGTGCAACGCTAATCGCTATCTACCCTGGCTTTGGAACCTTTTCCTCGCAGATCATGTTGTTGTTTTATCAACTGAATCCTTAGTCAGTGCCTTGGCTCTGTCCCTTGAAACTTGGTTGTTTTGTCTCCAACCCTTTCAAGTCTCTGGATATTTATCAGTCTTGATCTCATGTTGCTGCTAGGGAAGACCAAATCTCATGTTAATCTTTATCTGGTAATCACTTTGGTGAACACAAGGCATATATGGAAATTAGGCAAGAGTCCCCTGCTCAGTTGTCTTTGGCAATTAAGCTATGCTCTCTTGCATTATGTTTTGATCTTTGGATCCCCTGTTTGTTGACTCCTAACCTTGTGACTACCTTTGTTTGCTGTCCCTCCTTCGCATAGTGCTTGCTCCAATGCAACCCAATTTATGCCATGTGAGATTTCTTGTGTGCTGTATGTTCAGTAATGGTGCCACGATTAGCGATCTACGGTGCCACGATGAAATCGAGAGCCTCATGTGGGTGCACACACAAGGCTGTGCTGCTCGGCACACGCTGGTATCAAGATTTCTAGTCATGATCCATTACAGAACTACACCGATATGTTATTCTCACGTGAGCTCTTCCTTGGTTCTCTCTCCTTATCACGGTAGAAGATCTGTATGTTGAATCAGATGCAATAGGACTTCCTTCTGGAGTCATCCAACGGTTAACCTTTGAAGAACAGGTCACTAACAGGAACATAAACAGACTGCAAGAGGTGGTAGACAAGTGACTCTACTTGATGGTCCCTGTAGTGATGTCAGTCATCTAGTGAGCAACTTATGTCATTCTCATTGGATCAGAAAGGTGCACCACACTTAAGGTGGAGCAAGTTATCAGTCAGATGATAAATGGACCGAGATATTATTTGCATGTGGATCGCATAGTCGAGATCAACCATCTCTAGTGTGACCCTTTGCCTACTGACTTCGATGGCGACCATCTGTTATGCGTCAATCACAACTATTGTTGGCAAGAGTGCAGATTTAGAACTTTTAGTGTTAAGAAACAACTGATCCGTTACCAGTAGGAAAGTTAGTCTCCAGTTAGGTAACGACTCTTGGTAGCCCTGAAGGCTATGTCTCATAGAACAATGTTAGATGAAGAAACAACAAAGCCGGTCAGCAATGCAAGTACTGTCTTCTTCTCTGAGCCCGGTGTCATTAAGACAACTCCATCTTGGACAATCAAATGGGTAGTGCAAGGTACTGTATCAGCTAAGTAAGGAGCTATAGAAAGCACGTCCCTAGTTTCGGTCCGTATCATTATGTATATGATGCTATCAAAGGATTGTTCCAGATTCTATCGGATGAAGCACCGAAGGGTAATCAGAGACGTTTCCTTATTATGTAGGACTACCCCTCCACGAGAGTATGCATTGTGCCCTACAAAAATAGCCCACCAGTCCAATGCTTGCGCATCGTCGAGTTGGTGTCTAAAACGATGGTTGAAGTATTACCAGAGAAGCATGTGAGGAAAACTCTAGCCCCCATCCTTAGCTAGGGAAAGGCTGCTGCTGCTATGAGAAAGGTTAGAGAGTGCAAAACGTATAGCTCAACGTGTGAAGCAAAGAAAAGGGAGAACACGAAATATGTCCAGATTTTGTGGCACTAAACCGGTTATCTTCAAGCCGGCGATTAGTGACTCAAACGAAGTTGGATTGACCCCAAACTTGGTGATCTCATTCCTCGCTTAGGACCCTTCAATGCCTTAAGTTTGTTTGAGGATTGGTTGAGTAAAACATCGGATTTGAGAGATGTTTTGTCAATTCGGTTTGCTGTCATTTCAGAACAGAGCAGTTTTGGTAGATGAATTGTTTAGATGGTCAAACGGTGTCCGGTTGAGTTGAATTTTGGTGAGTAGTTAGAAGACCCATGGATCTACATGCCCACCAAAATTTGTACATATTGGAGCAGTAGTTTGTGAGATATGAATAGAAAACAAAAGGGTACAGAATCTGCAATTTCGCGGTGACTGCGATCATCCTTCACATGAGAAAGTTGTGTTTACAATTGATGCCAAGATTGGCAACACGATCATTGTCTTGCCATAAGATAATCCTTTATATGCCCTAGAGAAGACTCCTTGCACCCATGTTTGTGCTGTACCTTTGTCCTCTCGTATCGATAATAGTTGAGCAGTCAAGATGTTCTACAAGTCAACTTGTGCCGTTGCAAGTCAAAAATAGATTGGAAGGGTGTCAAACCACAGATTTTAGGTCATGGATTGGAGATATTGATTGACCCTAGAATGGAAGCCTCGATGTCAAATATATTTTAAGAAAGCTGGTTTTACTACGATGCAAGTCAACCCAACTTGCAGTGCAACTGCACCACGAATGCAAATTGTACTTAACCTGCTTGGTAGTGAACTAGGACCTAGTTTTGTGATTACTTGCAACTTGTGTTGTCCTCCAAGCCTCGCTAACATCCTTCTGCGTCAATGGTTCTCCAATGCTGACATGCCTTTGGTACCTTATATGTGTTTTTACCCAAGAGGTTGCATCAGATTCAACCCAGATCACTGTTGCAACTTGGATACGAAGGCTCCCTAAGGAATGATCATCGAGAACGTTGAGCCGATAGAGTCAGCTATTACGTTTACCACTCACTCGGCAGACTCAGACCATACAATATTGTTATCAGAGAAAGAGAACTGCACACATGGAACCATTGCAACGAGTATCCTTCGGAACATTATGATCTAGTGCAAAGTCCATATGGTCTGTGCTGTATCCACTAGGGAAGTAGATGCTACAAGAATTTAGTCTACGTTTGTATCGCTCTTCGTACATCGAGGACGAAGTACGTAGGACATTGCTATCTTGGATTCCTCCCAAAGTAACAATACTTCATGAAGGCCAACGAAGGAAATTCTTCAGACAAAACTTACTACAAAGGACAAGTATCAGAAAGTGTCTTGACCAAATTAGCCTTTCTTATGCTTGAAGCTATGTAGCCTAAAGCTATCGCTGATATTGGAAACTGGTAGCATGTCTCTCTTCCATAAAAGTCTTTCGTCCTGAATCTCGGGACGCGATTCTTTTAAGGGGGGAGGGCTGTAACACCCCAGGTGTTTGCCACCAGTTAAGTAATGGGTTTGAGCTCAAACATGGCATATTAAGTAATGATGAAGATGTCAAGGTCAAACCTATGGAAATGAGCCCCAACCTAAACTTGGATATTGCACCCTTGCTTTACATATAGGCCCTTTTCAAGATATATGCTTGGCTGGTGTTATTGGAATATCTTCATGTGTCTCACATCAATACCCATCTATATTAATCCATGGAAAAGTTTCGTGAAGTTTGGAATCAAGAAGTCACATGAAATGACGAGTTATGTCCTTGCTTGAATTATTTTATAAAGTGAATGGAATTCTCGATCGGCAACCAAATCTTGCAACCATGCCCAAATGAATCTAGATGAACTCTACAACAAAAGTCATGAAAGGTTCATGTTGAGCAAATGCCAAGAAAATGCTTCAATGGATCACGAAGGATAATTTAAGCTTTATCGTGATCCTACTTTGGTCAAAGTAGAACTATAGCTTCTGCACCTGTTTTAAGGTTGGACATTAAATAAAAGTTGAAGCTCATGTTATGTAGAAGAAACTTTGTTTTTGGAGTATACCATGGATCGGCTCGGAACTAAGTCTAGCAGTGGCTCAAAGTTGGAATCTGCTGCTGATTTCAGCACTTAGAAATATTCTAAGTCTAGAAATTCATCGACCTCGGCATTGGCGTCTCGCGTTCTCCGAAATTCGTTAAGCATCTCAAGTTGACCCCAAAATAAAAGTTGGAGCTAAGTTCATGGAGAAGATCATGTAAAGGGATGGCACTCGTTTGACCTTGTTATGACCCTCAATTTTGGAGTTTGTTAATCGTCGTCAATGCATTGACAATGCCACTTTGGAGATTAAATTACCAACTGTTATGTTGCTCAAATGACTGGAGTGCCTTAATGAAAAATGTAGAGCAGGCCGAGGTGAACAAACTCCGTTTTGGGCCCGAGGTCTAAATCGGTCTAGATCTGGCCCAATTCGGCGCCCACCTTGCCCACACTGACACTCGCCACGTGCTCGACGTTTTGTCTGCGTGGCCGCCATGCACCAGAGCACGCCCCACCATGGCCGACGCGCGTCCAACCTCCACGCCACGCGCCGCCATGCTCCCTGCGCCTCCTAATGCGAACGCCCGAGCGCCCGAGCGTCACCTCGCCTCCCCACTCCCAGCTCTTCTCCTCGCCTCTCTCCGCGTGCCTCTCTCAAGCACCATGGCCGAGCTCCAGCTCATGCCACGCTGGTCGTCGTTCTCGTAGATGTTTTCATCCACAGCCAAGCTAAGCACACCACCGCGTTCGCCTCACCTTGTTCCTCCTCCTCAGGCGCACTCTCCGGGCCCATGGTGGCGGGAGCCAAGACCACCGGGTCAGCCGCATGTAGCCATCGCCATGCGTGCATGTGGGTGAGCCCCTTGGGGCAGCTTTCGGTGGAGCTATCCCTCCCTAGAGTGCTCCCAGCAATAGGGATGCTTCACATCATGACTCAGACGCCGGCATGGCATGGCCTCCTCTAGCCGGCACTGCTGAGCCTCCGACGGCCTCCTCTCGCTTTGATTCACGTGGAGGGCTTCACAAACAATTAAGAGAAAGGGAGGGTCCTATCTGCAATGTTATAGACTCATATGAATAGTGCTCCTAGGGACCTATTTGTTTTAAATCGACTGAAAGTTTGGAAAATCATAATAAATCATAGGAAATTCGTAAAATAGCAAATAAGGACTTTTTGTAATCCTTGTGAAATTTTCTATGCAGTAGATCTATAATATTTCAGGTTTTAGTTTAAAGTTTTAGCTTTGAAAATGGATTTATGCATCTAGGTTTTCAATTTTAGTTGTATTTGTCTTTTTCATAACTGTAGTTGTAGGGCTCCAAATGAAGTGAAATTTTTGTGGCATGCTACTCATATGATGTTTGATGTGTGGTAAAAATTTCATCGTCTTTGGTTGCTGCATGAGTGAGTTATTGGTTTATCTTGCTCTCACATGATTTCTTGCTTTAGCAACTTGTCCTTTTCATAGAGGTTGCTATACATATTCAAATGGAGTAAAATTTGTACATTAGACTATTGAGAGTATATGTGAGCCACTGTAATTTTTGTAGAAGTTATTGTACACTTTTGGTATATGTTCATTAAGTCACCTTGTTATCTAAAATAAATTAAGAAATGCATTAAAAGAATTTATTTGGTCATGGACACTAGGTTTTCTGGTGTTCTTTAGTCATGTGTGACATTTTGGTAAAGTTGGTTTTGCCCAATTATGTGTTTGCAACATAAGTTAATATTTATTTTCTTGCAAATGTGGTTTATGGACAGATTTAGGAACTTAAGCAAAGTTCTTCGTGATAATGTGCTTTGTTGTGAAACTTGTTTATACAAAAGTTGTAGCAAATTTCATGATCTTGCTTGTGTTCAAATTGTAAGGCCATAGGTCTAATAGTGTAGGAGTTACATAACTTTTAAGTCTTCTGTCAGGTTTTGATTGTATTCTGAGCAGATCTAAAAGATGCTAGTGTTTGATCTAGTTAGGATTTGAATGAGCTTTTAGTGATAATAACAAAGTTGTAGATAATTCATGTATCTAGCTTCTGTTAAAATTTGGTGGTATTTGTCCTTGTGGTTTGTGAGTTATGCCTGTTTAAAGTTGGGTTTCAGAAATGGCTGCTTTCTGTCAATTGTGGACCAGTTTATGTAAATGGGTATATTTGACTTAGTTAACTTAAGAATCATGCTAAGATGATTAAAGATGAATTGTAGAAAATTTCATAAGCTTTCCAGATTGTCTTGTTGCATGTCTTTTGATTTAGTACAACTACTGTTATGAGTAAAAATTAGCTGCTGCTGTTTGCAGCCTTGACTCTGTGATTGCCGTGAATAACTGGTTTGTCTTGAATGCTTATGTGATGCATCTTGTGTTACCATTCATCACATTCATACACATGCATCTTGCATCTCATCTAGGTGCGCTAGATGAACCACGTGAAGGACGTGATGTTGGAGCCAAACCCGAAGACGGTGTATGGAGGATCTATCCCGAAGATGGAAGGACTAAGCGAGTGCTAGGACCTGAGACGTCACCAGGACGGTGCATGCTAACTGAACTGACTTATGTCGGATCCCAGGCAAGCCCCGGAGCATTCTAAGTCTCCTAATTTACAAAAGCAATTCTTTCTATATATATGAGTTTATATATTGTTGCATTAAGTTGTAGGAGTTGATTGAAACCGTTGATGCATTTATTACTATCCTTGCCTACCTTATTACCTTTTACCCTGTTAGGTCAGGATCGAATAACTGCTTAGCCTTGCTTAGACGGGTAGCGATCGGTGATATCCGGTCACCTACATTATAGGTGGTTACTGGAAGAATTTAGCTATGGAAAGAATGATATCCTGGAATTAACCATGTGTGATGGATAATTGGAGACCGGACGGAAAAAGTTGGAGGCAACCTGACATGTGGTTCGGGTGCTTATTAGTTTCCGCCTCAGGTCGATTAAGGACCGATCGTTGCTCATCTCTCTTGTCATGTTGAACGCATGCCTCACATTTAGCTGGCCGAATAAAGTACCTTTCGACCGCGAAGCTAGTGACACTATTTCGAGCCGGGATAAACTGGTGCTGAAGAGGGTATGACGGGGACGCGAAGAGTGAGCCCAAGGTGCGTCCCGGCGATCAGGCGGTCCTCGGTAGTCACGGTCCATGACCGTTATCCCGCAGACTACTTGGAAAGTGTCATTGGTGATCTAAGCGACCCTGACGGGGGAAGCGTGGTTTGTGTGAGGAATAAATCACCAGCTGGTTAGGAATCGATTCAAATCGCCATCGCTCCTGGATAGTGAGCACTTGACTCGAGCTACGACATCGTAGTAATTATTATGGAACAATGATGGTTATCTGGATGGTATGGGATATGCTAAATCTAAATTGGTAACTGGATATTATTGGTTAATCAAGTGATTGCTATAGTACAAAAAGCTACCTAGAGGGATAGGTTATAATAAAGATGATGCAAAGTACTTAAAATGGTTTCTTCATGATAGCTTATGCTTTTCACTTAAAACAAGTCGACTAGCCCACTAAAGAGAGCCTTGCATAATCCTTGGTGTCGCTTTTATTTTTGGTTTATGATTTAGTAAGTCTAGCCGAGTACATTCGAGTACTCGGGTTTATCCCACCATGTTGCGGTGAAGTTCTTGGCCCAAGAAGATGGTGGCTAACCGCCGGTGGGCTCGGTGATTCTATATTTACTTCTCATCTATATGCTTTTGTCTGAGGATGTCACTTATGCTAGCAATGTATTTGGAACTTATATTAATGTGATCATTTGAAAGCTATGTTGTTCAATAATTGGTTTTGAAACCCAAACTTGTATTATTATTTGTGAACCCATTTGTAATAATTTCTGCTGCAACTCTGCGAATGTGATGTGTATTTGCTTAATCACGCGATCTTGGTTGTGATGTTGATTTACCGAGGTCTTTCGAGACACTCGGCGGACTACCGGGTTTATATAAGTGAAAGTATGCGCGTGTCAACGTGTTAGCAGGGACAGCCATACTTGATCTTGTATAAATTGGGCGGTTCTGTCACACCGAGCACTCCAGCGGCAAAGCTGAGCACTCCTGGGGCGGTGCCGAGCACTTCGGGAGGGATGCCGAGCACTCAGGGAGGAGTGCCGAGCACTCCTAGAGGGATGCCGAGCACGCCAGGAGTGGTGCCGGGAGGTTCTGCAGTGGTGGCGACCACTCTAGGATGGGTGCCGAGCACTCCCGTGGCAGAGCCAAGAGGTCTTGCAGTGGCACCGACCACTTCAAGACTAAGGCTGAGCACTCCTACAGTGGTGCCGAGCACTGCAGGAGTAGTGACGAGCTGTCCAGAAGTAGTGCCGAGCATTGCAACCAGAGTGTCGAGCACTCAAGGTGCTGTGCCGAGCACTTCGGCGGAACAAGGAACTCCATCAACACTGAATGAGTTTGCCTCACCTACAAGTGGCATCATTGAGTTCATGGATGCCTTCCACGAAGGTGAGGAGTTGTGGTTCCACAGGCTGGACGACATCATCGGCGGTACAGGGCCCTCAGGACTGGCTGGTCGGCTGCTCAATGATCAAGAGCTGCAGCTCATCAGCGTAGAGGAACCACCCACGTTCACGTTGGCCGAGCGCGACCGAAAATGGCGACGGGCGATGCTGGAGGAGATGAAGGTGATCGAGGAAAACGAGACATGGCAGCTCGTCGATCCACCTCTAGGATGCCGTCCGATCAGCCTGAAGTGGGTGTACAAGGTCAAATGGAACGAGCTCGGTGCCATTATCAAGCACAAGGCGTGCCTCGTCGCTCGAGGCTTTGTTTAGCGCGAGGGCATAGACTTCGAGGAGGTCTTTGCGCCAGTAGCGCGCATGGAGTCTGTCTATTTGCTACTAGCCTTGGCAGTAGCAAAGGACTGGCGCGTCCATCACTTGGACGTTAAATCGGCCTTCCTCAACGGTGAGCTGGCGGAGACGGTCTTCGTCAGGCAACATCCAGGTTTCACCGTTAAGGGAGACGAGCATGGAACGTAAAGCTTGACGCCACGCCAGGCGAGCTTGGGTTTCAGCGGTGCGCAACCGAGCACACGCTGTACACGTGACGATGGGGGAAGGAGGAGCTCATCGCCGGTGTGTATGTGGACGATTTGATCGTCACCGAAGCACGCACGGAGGACATCGACAGCTTCCAGCACGAGATGGTGGCTAGTTTTCGAATGAGCGATCTCGGCATACTCTCCTACTACCTCAGCATCGAGGTGAGATAGGGGAAAGAGGAACTCACGCTCGGTCAGAGCGCGTATGCCTCAAAGCTGTTGGAGCGGAGCGGCATTGCTGAGTGCAAGCCCTGCGTGACTCCGATGGAGGAGCGGCTGAAGCTGACAAAGGCCAGCACCGCGGCGAAGGTGGATGCAACACTCTACTGGAGCATCGTCGGCGGTCTACGCTACCTAGTCCACACGAGGCCGGACATTGCGTTCGCCGTGGGCTACGTCAGTCGCTTCATGGAGGATCTCAGAGAGGATCATTGGGCTGCGGTAAAGCGGCTACTGCGCTACGTCAAGGGAATGGTAGATCAAGGGATCATCTTCCCCAAGACCAGCGGGAGTAGGCTGCAGCTCACTGTGTTCAGCGATGCAGACATGACGGGAGACATCGACGGACGACGGAGCACCTCTAGCGTGCTCGTCTTCCTCGGATCGGCTCTAATTTCATGGCTGTCGCTGAAACAGATGGTGGTGGCGCTATCTACGTGCGCGCAGGCACAAGACGAGCGGCGACCACAAAGATGCGCGTTGTTGTGGCTATCTTGCCGCACGGGCGAAGCTCACCGGCGTGGAAGCTCACCCACCAGCACTGATGGTGGACAACCAGCCCGCCATCGCCCTCGTGAGGAATCCGGTTCTCCACGACCGGAGCAAGCACATCGACGTGAAGTTTCACTTCCTCAGGGACTGTGTCGATGAAGGGCAGATCGTCATCGAGTTCGTTGAAACTGGTTGGCAACTCGCGGACGTCCTCACCAAGCCGCTCGGACGTCTTCGACTTACGGAGCTGAAGGAGATGATCGGCATAGAGGGGGTACAAGGGATAGCAATAGGATTAGGGGGAAGAATTGTTAGATAATCTACTGCTTCCTTGTGTGAACACACAGCAAGGGAAGGCGACGCCAAAAAGGCCCCCCTCATTGGTGAATCAGAGAGTCACCGCAGAGAGCGCAGCGCCGAACGGCTCACTCACGCCGGATCAGTAGCCACATGCGAGACAAAGCGCAGGTCAGTCCTGCTGTGTTATCTAGTTCTTGTTATCATGATATGTGCGCTGTACTAGAACTAGATGGATAGAGTTGTATATATAGTTTGCCACTGCAACTCAACAAAGGGAGTTCAGATTTGCCATCTTCTATACAGGGCTTTGGCCAACACTGGTACTGTGTGTGTATGCTCTGTTCTCCCTCTTTTTCAACCTCTAGCCATAGTGTGTGGTCGAACAACGCTTATTCGTGGTCGGCTTAGCTAGTGGGTGCTCGGCAACACTAGCGGGTGCTACGCAAGACTGGTGAGTGGTCAACTCACCTGAACCGGTGATCCTATGGGCTAACAAAAAACTCTTGGTCGCGCCAATCACAAGGAAGCTCCAGCTCATTCCATGCACGATCCTTGTGTTTCCATTGAAACCACAGCCATCTTAACCTCAGCGCCCTGGTGAAACGTTCTAACTCCAAGATCCCCAACCCACCCTTTATCTTCGGAAGGCATGAAGTTGGCCAATTTACCAGGGAGTGAACCCCATATACCTCGTCCGGGGTTTCCCCCCTCCAGAGGAAGCTCCTCAAACGATCAATCTTCCGTATGAGCCACTTCTGTTCGGGGAAGACGGCCATGTGAAAGATTGGCTTTTATATAGTAATTAATATTATTACAGATATAGAAGTCAATGCCCAACACTCAGGATTGCAGAATCCTTTCCTTCTCAAGCGTTGTCCCGAGGTACATGTCACACAACCTTCTTTAGTCCATCTCCATCGGCATCAAATGGTCGATTCGTTCGTCGCACGATCATCCACATTTGCAGCTGCTGCTGTAGGTGAGCAGGCACTTGCACTCAGGGTCTCAGGCAGGCTCCTCCCATTAACCAACGTGCTCAATTTCATCCGCCAGACGAATCTGGATTTCTTGACGCGGACGTGACATATGTGCCGTGAAAACTCAACACATGTGGATTGAGTTGAATCCGACAACATTCAAACAAAGCAAAAAAAAAATTTATGGACATCTTCCTAAACGAAATTAGGCGGAGGTAAAAATTCAGGAATCTAAATTACACAGGGAAAGGATAAAATGGGGGAGGTTCGTATCCCAAATTGTTCTGTTTTTTTATGGACAAGTAAAAAGTTCACTGTTTATTTTTTGAAAAATGAAGCCCGCGAATCTAGAAGCTGATTGACTATGAACAGATGCCGCAGTCCAAGCCAATGCTCAACGTTTTCAAGGACCACAGAATCCATGATTGATCAGACTGGTGGTCCGTATAAAAAGCTCACAAGGAACAATAGGACCAACGTCAACAAAATAATTTTCAACAATTCAAACTTCAAAGCTGGACTGGACAAAACCATCTCGCTCAAACATCTGGCTCCTATAAGGTTATCACCCTACCGACAGTTATCTCTATGTGCCTTAGCCAGATAAAACAAAACAATATTCAGACTGCACTGCAACTAAGGCTCATCATTTTAATTACCACTGTGTGCTGAAAAAATCTTTTGGCTGCGGTCATTATTTTAACTAGGTGTAGGTGAATTATGTTTGTTAAAATAATGCTAGCCATGCTATAGGCTTCTTCGCAGGCATGGTATTGCTCAGAACAAAAATAATTCCTAGGAAGATCTTTAATGACACATAACAGGCATGACAAAATTGGGAAATAGACAGCATTACACAACTTGATCTCAGTGTAAAAATGGTGACCCTAAGCCATTATTTTGGTACATCAAGATAAAACACTTCATTTTCAATGTGACAAATTGAATATATTACGGACAAAGTTGCATACATCAGTTAGAGCTGGTTGGGGGAACTTGTTTGGCAGTCTCAAAAGAATCCAAGATGGGCCTGACAACAGCTGGAAGAAAAAGACCTGAAATTACGGGGGGAAAGATAAAAACAATCATAAGCCCCGGAATACATCAGTTTGGTAAATGACTTGTGCACAACAAATACCAACCTTGTAAATAACTTCATTTTAATTTTAGGGGGGTGGGAGATAAAACCAGATATAACTTCATTTTTTACGGAATAAAATGACTCTAAAATCGCTGAACATGCTAACTGTAACTCATGCATAACAAGTGTCAATCTTTTAGAGCCAAATGACAATATCTTTGGACCATACCCAGGTGATCATGGATACACCCCCACAGTTCTACCAATACTGTATCCAAACATTAATTAATTGAACTTTTAATAATTTTATATACACTTTCCTTGAGAGTTGAGGTTTTGTATACTGGCTTGTCACAAAGCAAATAAACATATGCAGTTTACAATGCTTAATACTATCAAAACTGCAGCAGACTTAATACTAACTATCAAAACTGTGTAATTCTCTAGTTCGGTATTGTCTAATCGCGGGTTCCTCGCTCGTCCATAGACAATTCCTTGCAAACTTTGCTACCTCTTAATGAAACACATGCAGTTTGCATGTTCGCGAAAAATGCAAATAAACATAGACAATGGAAACTTCTCATGATGTTCAATGGAAAAGCAGTAGGAGCCAGACAGCCAGTACCCAGGGGCCAGGCACTGTGGACAGCAGGAAATTCTATGTCCTAGAATAAGAGTATTCAGGAAGAATAGGTTGTTCTAGCTAGATACGGTCAGATTACAGGCCAATCTCCTTACTCAGCACATCTCTCAAGGTTTTGACAAAGGTCCTTGCAAACAGGCTACAAAAGGTCATAAAGAAGCTGATACACAAAAAACAATATGGTTTTATCAAAAGTAGGACAATCCAAGATTGTCTAGCCTGGGCACTTGAATATATCCACCTTTGTCACAAATCCAGGAAAAATTTAATTATTTTAAAGCTGGACTTTGAAAAAGCCTTTGATAAGGTAGAGCATGAAACAATTCTCCAAGTTCTCAGGGCAAAAGGATTTGGGCCAAAATGGTTAAAATGGATCAGAGCAATTCTCTCTTCTGGAACATCAGATGTTCTACTAAATGGTGTGCCTGGCAAAACTATTCATTGCAGGAGAGGGGTAAGACAAGGTGATCCACTATCACCCCTCCTTTTTGTCCTAGTTGCAGATCTCTTACAGTCAGTGCTAACACAAAGCTACCACTGCCTCTAAGACACTCCATAGATTTCCCAATAATACAGTATGCTGATGACACTCTTATTGTAATGGAGGTTGTTGGCCCACGGGATCACCATCTGACGATAGTGAACTAATCTCCAGACCACTAGTCTCCCAGACCAGACCACTAGTTTCCCAGACCACTAGTCTCCCAGACTAGACCACTAGTCTCCCAGACCACTAGTCTTCCCAGACCACTAGTCTCCCAGACTAGACCACACTAGTCTCCCAGACCAGACCACTAGTCTCTAGACCACTAGTCTCCCAGACCACTATACCGGTTGTGTCCGTACCCACACACTACGGATCGAGCTAGAAGAAAAAGGGAGAACAGAGCAAGCACGCACAATACAAGACAACAACGTTGGCCGAGGCTCTGTCTGTGTGATGGCAAATCTGAGCTTTCTTTACTGAGTTGCCTTGGTGCCCTATTTATACAACTCTATCTATCTAACTAAATACGGCGCGCATGCTGTAACAGTAACTAGATAAGCATACATGGCTGACTCTGCGCCGGCCACTACATGTGCCTACAGTGCTGCAGGTGAGCCGTGCGGCGCCTGCCCCTGCAGCGGCTACAGTATTAGAGCAGGGGGCAAAGTCGGCGCCGCCTTCCTCTGCTGTGTTTCACACAAGGTGGCAGTAGATTAGCTAACAATCTTCCCCTAATCCTACTGCTAACCCTTGCACCCCCTCCATGCCGATCATCTCCTTCAGCTCCGTGAGTCAAAGTCGTCCGAGCGGCTTGGTGAGGACGTCCGCGAGTTGCCGACCAGTTTCGACAAACTCGATGACGATCTGTCCTCCATCAACACAGTCCCTGAGGAAGTGGAACTTCACGTCGATGTGTTTACTCCGGTCGTGCAGAACCGGATTCTTCATGAGGGCGATGGCGGACTGGTTGTCCACCATCGCTCTTGGTGGGTGAGCTTCACGCCGGTTAGCTTCGCCCGATGGCCGGCGTAGCTACACAACTTGGCACGCCATTGCGGCTTACTACGCCTCGCACGTAGATAGCGCCACCACCATCTGCTTTCACCGACAACCATGAAATTGGGGCCGACCCAAGGAAGACGAAATGCGCCAGAGGTGCTCCGTCATCGTCTGTCGATGTCCCCGCCATGTTCAGCATCGGCTGAACACCGTGAGTCGTAGCCTACTTCCCTCGGTCTTTGGGAAGATAATTCCATGATTCACCGTCCCTTGACGTAGCGTAGTAGCCGCTTCACCGCAACCCGCTGATCCTCTCTAGGATCCTCCATGAAGCGATTGACGTAGCCCACAGCGAACGCAATGTCCGGCCTTGTGTGGACTAGGTAGCGCAGACCGCCGACGATGCTCCGGTAGAGTGTTGCATCTACTTTCGCCGCGGTGCTGTCCTTCGTCAGCTTCAGCCGCTCCTCCATCGGAGTCACGCATGGCTTGCTCTCCACCATGCCGCTCCTCTCCAACAGCTTGGCGAGAGCGCTCATTCGGAAACGAGCTGCCATCTCTCGCTTGAAGCTATTGATATCCTCCGTGCGCGCACCGGTGACGATTAAGTCATCCACATACACGCCGACCACGAGTTCTTCCTTCCCCCATCGTTGCGTGTAGAGCCCGTGCTCGGTTGCGCACCTTTGAAACCCAAGCTCGCCCAGCATGGTGTCAAGCTTGGCGTTCCATGCTTGAGGGGCTTGCCTCACCCGTGAGCGCTTTAGTGGTCGAGCACCACGTGCTCCTCTCCCTTGACAAATGAACCACGAGGTTGCCTCGACGAAGATTGTTTCCGCCACCGCCCGTTGAGGAAGGCCGATTTAACGTCCAAGTGATGGACGCGCCATCCTTTTGTCGCCGCCAAAGCAAGTAGCAAACGGACCGACTCCATCTTGCGCACTACATCGGTGCAAAGACCTCCTCGAAGTCGATGCCCTCGCTGACGGACAAAGCTCGGGCGATGAGGCGCACCTTGTACTTGACAATGGCGCCGAGCTCGTCCCTTTGACTTTGTACACCCACTTCAGTGATCGGACGACATTCGGGGGTGGATCGACAAAATGCCAAGTCTCGCTTTCTCGATCGCCTTCATCTCCTCCAAAGATTGCTCGTCGCCAGCTTCCATCGCGCTCGGCTAAGCGCAAACATGGTGGTTCCTCCAGCGACGACGAGTAGCAGCTCTGCGTCGTTGAGCAGCCTACCCGCCAGACACGAGGGACTCAGTCTGCCGACGATGTCGTCCACACAGGAACCTCAACTCCTCACCTTCGTGGTAGGCATCCACGAACTCGGTGATGTCACTTGGAGGTGAGGCGAACTTCGATCGGGTTGATGGAGTTCCTTCTTCCACCGGAGTGCCCCGCCTTTTGAAAGTGCTCGGCCTTCGCTTCTAGATCGCTTCGTCATAACTCCTCGCAGTGTTCGCCACACCGTAGGAGTGCCCACCTCGATCTTGGAGTGGTGGAACCACAAGAAGACGTCTTGGCTCCGCCACGGGAGTGCTCGGCACCCGTCCTGAAGTGGTCGCCACCACTGCAGAACCTCCTGGCTCCACTCCTGGCGTGCTTGGCATTCCTCCAGAAGTGCTCGGCACTGCCCCAGAAGTGCTCGACTCTACCGCCGGAGTGCTCGGCGCTCCTCCCGGAGTGTGTGGCACCTGTTCCGCAGCGTCTCCACCGCCGTGGATGACCAAGTGCTCAACGACGAAGGTGTTGGTGAAGCCTCCCGCTTCCCCCGTGCTCGGACTGTGCCAGTCCCAAGCTGCCTCCTCGTTGAACACAACATCGCGTGAGACAGTCACCTTGTCTCCGCGTGGGTCATAGAGCCGGTACGCCTTGGTACCCTCCGCGTAGCCCAGGAATACCATGGGTGTGCTCCTGTCCTCCAGCTTGGTGAGGTTCGGCTTATTCTTCCCCGACGTGGCCGATGCAACCGAATGTCCGGAGGAATGACACGTTTGGCTTGCTCCGTGCCAAGCTTCGAACGGCGCCTTGCCCGTTAGGGCTTTGGTTGGAGCGTGGTTGAGGATGAACACCGCCGTGGTCACCGCCTCTCCCGAACTTTGCCGCATCCTTTGGCCATCATCATGGATCGGGCCATGCCGACCAACGTCTCGGTTCTCGCTCTCCACCACGCCATTCTTGTGGCGAGTACGGTAGCGGCGTGATGTTGCCCCACACCTTGATCCACGCAGTACGTAGCAAACTGCACCGAAGTGAATTCGCCACCCCGATCAGTCCTTAGTACATGGAGCTTCTTGCCGCTCTCGACCTCCGCGCGTGTCTTGAACTTCTTGATCGCCACCGCCGCTTCGTCCTTGCTCGTTAGGAGTTGCAGCCACATGTAGCGACTGCAATCGTCCACGAGCAGGAGGAAGTACCGCCGACCACCGCATGTAGTAGGCGTGATCGGCCCGCAGAGGTCGCCGTGAACTAGCTCGAGAGCTTCCTTCGCGCGATACTTGGCCGCCTTTGGGAAAGGTAGCCTCCTCTGCTTCCCGGCCAGGCAGCTATCTATCACACTACGCCTCCGTGTTTGATGTGGGTAGCCCTCGGACCATCTTCCCCACCGACCAAGCGCCGTCCGGGCCGAGATGTCCGAACCGGGCATGCCACATCCATGGTTCCTCGGAGTGCCTTGCCACCAGGCAAACTAGCTGCTCTACCTTCAGGTCGAGCAGGTACAACCGGTTCAGGGACCTCTTCACCTTGGCGAGAAGTCGCTGCTCCCGGTCTTTGATCCTCAGAACACCATCCTTGATCAGAACCTCGCTACCGTGCTCATCCAGCTAACCAATGCTGATGATGCTGGAACACAGCTGTGGGATGTAGTATACATCCGTTAGCATGCAGTGCTCCCCATTCTGGCATCTAAAGATGATGGTGCCACGCCCTTGGATAGCCACCCTTGAGCCGTCACCAAACTTCACCGTACCGGTAACATCACCGTCGAGCTCGGAGAAGGAGTCCTTGGAGCCCGTCATGTGGTTACTGGCACCAGAGTCCAGATACCACCGCTGCTCCTGGTCGACGCCCACATGCCCAAGATGGGGTCGACGCCCACATGCCCAAGATGGACTTGGGCATGTGGTTTGTCAAGGTTGACGGTCTTCAGGGCCTTGCTAGATCCTTCCACCGTCGTCGCCTCTTCCCTCTCCATGGCCTCGACGTCGTGCAGTGCACAGAACGTCGCCATAAGGATAGTGGCCTCATCCTCATCATCGGCTTTCGCCAGGTGAGCCTGAGCCTTCTTTTCCTTCTTGCGATTTGGGCACTCCCGTGCCTAATGGCCCATCTTCCCGCAACACCGACAGGCGTTGGAGTCGATTTGCTTCTTCTTCGAAGAACCCCTGCCACGATGTTTACCGTTGCCACCGCGACTGGAGGAGGCTGCCTTCCTGGAGTTTCGCCGAGCAGCCCACTCCTCTTCCGTCAGCAGGAGTTTCCCACTGTCCTTCATTGCTGTCGCCTGCACCAGGCGCTCGTCCACCGCCCATAGACGGCCTGCCACATCCTCGATGGTGAGGGTGGACAAGTCCAGCATCCGCTCTATGGAGAGAGCGATCTGGATGTACTTTGTCGGCACGGAGTGGAGGAATTTGGAGATCGCCTCCTCTTCGTCGATGGTGACACCATGGCTCTTCAGCTTGTTGATGAGCGTCTACAGGCGGAGGGAAAAGTCCTCCACTGTTTCACCATCCTTGAACTTGAGGTTTGCATACTCCTGCTTTAGAAGCTGGGCTGTCGCCTTCTTTGCGCGGTCGGAACCGACGCGCATTGCCGCAATGGCCTCCCACGCCTCCTTAGCTGAGCTTTTCATCCCCAACGGTTCCCTGTACTCTGCCGGTACAGCAGCGAGGATAGCCTCCAACGCTGACATGTCATCTTCTTCCACGTCGGTGCCCTTGTCAACAGCATTCCAGAGCTGTCGGGCTCTGAACTTGACCTTCATGGTCACCGACCACTCTCCATAGTTAGTGTGAGTCAAGATCGGCCAAGTGGTGCACCGACCTCCCGCACTGCGTCGCGGACAACTACCTCTGGTAGTGGTCAGGCAGCTATGATGATGCCACGCCATCGCCCAACTCCAAACCGCTTTGTCATCGCCAGCTTGTTAGAATGACGACGGCGCTTGCACGGCTCGATACCACTTGTTGGCCCACGGATCACCGTCGACGATAGTGAACTAGTCTTGAGACCACTAGTCTCGCACCACTAGTCTCCCGCACCACTAGTCTCCCGCACTGCACCACTAGTCTCCCGGCACTGCACCACTAGTCTCCCGCACCACTAGTCTCCCAGCACTGCACCACTAGTCTCCCGGCACTGCACCACTAGTCTCCCGGCACTGACCACACTAGTCTCCCGCACCAGACCACTAGTCTCCGCACCACTAGTCTCCCGCACCACTATACCGGTTGTGTCCGTACTCACACACTATGGATCGAGCTAGAAGAAGAAGGAGAATGCAGAGCAAGCACGCACAATACAAGACAACAACGTTGGCCGAGGCCCTGTTTGTGTAATGGTAAATCTGAGCTCTCTTTTATCGAAGTTGCCTTGGTGCCCTATTTATACAACTCTATCTATCTAACTAAAGTACAGCACATCTTTAATAACAAAGAATTAGATAAGCATACAGTGGCTGACTCTGCGCCCAAGCACTTTGCATGTGCCTCAAAGGTCTTTAAGTGAGCCGTGCAGCGCTTGCCCTACTTGCAGCGGCTACAATATTACAGCAGGGGGCAAAGTCGGCGCCGCCTTCCTCTACTGTGTTTCACGCAAGGTGGCAGTAGATTAGCTAACAGAGGCTTGTAGTAGATAGCTGATCGCTCTGAAAGCTCTTCTTCACTCTTTTGGTGAATCAACAGGACCGAAGGTGAACTATGGTAAATCTGTGATGGTTCCAATCAACATCTCTGAAGAAAGGTTAGATCACCTGGCAAGAACATTCAATTGTGAAAAAGGGAAACTACCTTCACATACCTGGGGCTTCCTTTGAGTCTAACCAAACCAAGAGTCATTGATTTCTCACCACTAGTGAACAGATGTGAAAGAAGATTAGCAGCCACATCAACCTTTCTCAACCAGGCAAGCAGGTTGGAGCTAACAAACTCAGTGTTCTCTGCATTTCCAACATTCTACATGGGAACTTTCTCCATCCATAACACAGTCATCAGCCAAATAGACAATTCCGAAAGCACTGCTTATGGAGAGGTGCAGACATAAATGCTAAGCAAAGACCAAAGGCAGCTTGGGTGGGAGTGTGCAGATCTAAGGAGGAAGGAGGTCTGGGCGTTTTAAATCTAAAAACCCAAAATGAGGCTCTACTGCTAAAGCATCGCAAAAAAATTTTAACAGAGAAGACATTCCTTGGGTTGCACTAGTGTGGGAGAGTTACTATGAAACAGGAAACTTACCACCACAAACAAACAAAGGATCTTTCTGGTGGAGGGACATTCTTAAATTACTGGACAAATTCAAGGGCTTGGCAATGCCAACCATTAAAGATGGAAAATCTTGCTACTTGTGGTCAGACTTTTGGAATTACAAAATCCCAATGCAGGCATATCCAGAGCTTTTCTCTTTTGCAAAACCAAAAAATACCACCTTGGCTGCTGGGAAAGAGTGCTCTGACTTACCCAGTCTGTTCCACTTGCCTCTGTCAACACAGGCCTATGCTCAGCTGCAGCAACTTAACTCTGATCTTTAAAGCTTAACACTAACAGAAGAGCATGATAAATGGGTATATATCTGGCAATCAGGTATCTTTACAGTGTCAAAAGCCTACAAACATCTAAGTGGTCATGCTATGTGTTAGAGTACGTCAGGGGTCTATTGGGTCTGGGTTGGCTGTATAGCCCATTAGTGTTAGGGTTAATTAGAGATAAGGGTCGCTTACTTAAGGGTTAAGTAAGTCTTGCTTGGAAATCAAGTAAACCTCTCTATATAAGGAGAGGAGATGTATCGATCTAATCAAGCAAGAATTAAGAAGGAAATTCCTTCCCTCTTGCCTGGCCGTGGGCAAATGCCCCGCGGCCGGCTCTCTCTCACCTTCGCAGCCATAACCGTGAACAGTACCCTCGGTACTGTAGCTCCGCGGGTACTGTAGCACATCACCCGCCGTCGCTCCCCTCAACTCTCTCCTCTCGATCCTAGCAGCCACATAACACTATGGTTCACCCAGCTTTCAAAAGAATTAGGAAAAGCTCCTGTCAAAACAAGCATAAAGTTTTCAGCTGGCTACTTCTCAAGGACAGGATAAGTACAAGAGAGTTACTAAGAAGGAAAAATATGGAATTACAGGATTACAATTGTGCTATTTGTCAGGATCTGGTTGAAGAATCACTCAGTCATCTTTTTATTGGTTGCCCTTTTGCAACATCTTGCTGGAATTGGTTACAACTTGAGGTGGACCATCAACTGGACTTCATGCAGAATCTTGAATTGTTCAGAAGACAGCTTCAGGTGCCTTTCTTCCCAGAAATAATCATAATTATGTGTTGGACAATATGGAAGGCGAGAAATGGGCTTATCTTCAATCAAGTTCAACCCTTGATTCAAGAATCCAAGAAGGAATTTAAACAGGAGTTCGCGCTGCTGCTTTTGCGCGCCAAAAGAAAATACTTCCCCTCAATTGAATTATGGTTAAACAGACTAGCTTGATTTCTTTAGCCTGGCTATTTTTTTTTCAACTCCTTCTTTGTTTCTTAATTTCTTTCTAGCTTTTTCAGCTTTTGCTAGTGCTTGTAATCACTTTATTATTTTCAATAAATTACAGTAGGGGCTTGCCCCTCCTGTTTCCTTCAAAAAAAAAATTTCTGACTATTGCATGGAACCAAATTCATGTTACAAGTATTTCCTTTCCAATATTTTTCTATTAGAGTTTCTCTCATTCCTTTTTTTAGCATAATGATGCAAATCGAGCTTTAACGAGTTCTAATATGCAGCACCAAGCAGTTTCTATTTTCTTGGTCCGAGAAGATAGCGGAGTAAGACCTATAAACAAAACAAGTTGCATTTCAGATAATTTCCCTTGAACAAAGGTACCTTTGATCAAATATCTCTGAATGAACTAAATGTAGTCGTATGATCAAATATATAAGAAAAATGCATGCTACACTAGCTAATTAGCATAGAAGGATACGATTAGGGGGGATCAGCATGAAAAGTAAAGATGCCTGCTGACTTAAAAGCATGATCATGTGGATAACGACAAGTTTAGAGTCAATTTGAATTGTTAATTGACATAGCCTTCAAAGCGGGGTTTTTTTCATTCCTGACTTTTACTACAAGTTTTCAAGACAGATAAAGAAAGAGCAAGCATCAAGTCAATTGAGACAGCAAAGAAGTATGACCGGTATACCGGTATATGAAAAATTACCATCAGAAAGAATTTTTTTGAGAACACATCAATAGAATAGATGAACAAAGAAATTTGCTACTTTGCACTTAGAAACTATACAACTATTATTAGATGCAACGTTGATACACATCATTTCTTCCCAAATTGCAATCAGGTCCCACTGCACAAAATAACATACTGCAACCGTCACCAGCAACAGCGTGTAAGGTCAACTAACACACCTAGAGCTACTGGACAGGCACTTTTAGAGTGTATGAAGGAAATCTCCTTGCCAGTTGAGTCAGCAAAAGGTCATAATATGTTCATCTGAAAAATGAACCATCTTAAAGAATTGATTGAGAACACATAATTAACTGTGGTACCCTTACCCTACATTTATGAGCTGTATATAATCATGGTACCAGCATAAAATGCAACTAGTATTTATCTAAATCAACTAGTCCTGTTTTGATTTGAGGAGAGTTGTGTTCTTGGACAGTGCACGCCCTCTGTTTGGTTTGTTTGGTTTTGCTATGAGTCGTTTAGTTGTCCTTGGGGCGTGACTGTCGGTTTGTAAAGTTTTTTGTACAGTTCCTTTTTATTTCCTATTGTCTAATAAAACCTGCGGCAAAGCTTTTGCTGTCCTTTCTAAAATAAATAAATAAATAAGAACGTGCTTCAAAACCCCACTGATCACAAGTCATGCTGGAACAGTTGCCATGCCTAGAGTCACAGAACAAGCATTGTGATCTAACGAACCTGAAGAACACAACTATGTTCGGCTCTTCTATTTTCAACTTCAAAGTGAAGTTTCTTGTTCATTATTAGTATTATATGACCTGAATCTCCGATGCGAGGCTTCCCCGCTTGATGCTACTCAGTGATCTAGAATTTCGCATACGCACAACAAACTGAGGAATACATCCATTTTGGATATCACAAACCGAGCCAACAAAAAACATTTAACACGAAACAGATTTGAATGGCAGAAGAATAAAACGCAGTAACACCCGTGGCCGCCGGCGTCAAGCCGTCGACGTGAGCACTACGAGAGGCACAGATCGGGGGAGAAGACGCCGGCAAGGAAAGCCCCTACCTTAGCGTGTTCGTGTTTTACTTTACTTGTTCGATAAGATGTTCGCTTACAATGTCCAGGCATATGTATGCCGGAAAGACTCTGGCCCTGGGCCCACGTTACAGACACTAAGTAACAAAGTAAATAATGAAAATACGCCAAGCTATTAGGAAGACGCCTCTACCGATGTTCTCCTGCTCAGTGTTCCGCTGTGTCACCTGTGACACTTCCCCCCGCCGAAGATGAAGCTTGTCCCCAAGCTTGAGCATCGAAAACGCTGTCACAGAACATTATAATCCTCCCACGCTATGGGCGGATGGTGGTAGACCGGTCCGTAGAACCGTGACTGAGGAATTGTCAGTATTCCCTTTCTTGACCAGACGCCTATCAATGATCCTGTCCGGGACAGCTGCTGCAGCTTCCAAGTCTGTAGTTACTGGTAGCGTATCAAACACAGGAGTAGTCTGCCACAAATGGCTTCAGCTGTGATATGTGGAAGACAGGATGAATCATAGTGCCCTCTGGTAATTCCAATTTATAGGCAACTAATCCAACTCGCTCCAAAGATCTTGTATAAGGACCGAAATACTTGTATGCTAGCTTGGGAAAGGGGCGGTTGGCCACTGAGATTGAGTGTAGGGCTGTAATTTCAATAACACTGATCACCCACACCGAAAATGACAAATCAAGTGCATTTTCTTCATCGACCATCGCCTTCATCCTATTCTCGAGCTCGTGCAGATTTTTTGCTTGAGGGATTGCGGATGAAGTTCTCTGCTCAATGACCTCACCATCGATGGGCAAGTAGTTTCTGGTATTTGAGGTACTGCACCCACATTTGGTTCATACCCATAAAGAGCCTTGAAAGGTGAGCAACCTAGTGAACTATGATAGGAGGAATTATACCATAATTCTGCTAGTGAAAGCCAAGATTTCCAGGCTGAGAAACATTTCTAAACACTGATTTATCCTTTCAGTTTGTCCATCCGTTTGAGGATGATATGTTGTGCTCAGAGTTAAATTGACTTTATACAGCTTAAACAGTTGTGTCCAGAAAGTGACTAACAAACATTGTGTCTCTGTCATTGACAATAGAATTTGGTAAGCCATGCAACTTCACCACATTATCCAGGAATGCCTGAGCAATAGTGCTGGCAGTGTAAGGATGCTCCACAGGAATAAAATGGGCATACTTAGTCAGCCTGTCCACAACTACTAAAATGACATTGTACCCATCAGATTTGGGCAAACCCTCTATAAAATCCATAGAAACATCTCTCCAAACTCTTGGCACGGGCAAGGGTTGCAACAGGCATGTTGGATGCTGTAATGGATGTTTAGCATGTTGACAGACTGAACATTGCTTGATATAACTCTCTACATCCTACTTCATACCCTTCCAAGCAAAATGCTTCCTTAGTTTGTAGTAGGTAGGTGTCATACCTGAATGGCATCCCAAAGCACTTGAATGAAAAAGCAGCAATGAGCTTCGTTTGTAAAGCTGAATTTTGGCCAATCCAAATGTTGCCATTGTGTCTAATGAGACCCTGCTAGACTGAACCCATTAGCATTAGGGCTTGATACAGCTAATTGCTTCAACAACAGTTGAGCTTTGGGATCTGTGGTGTAGGAATTCAAGACCTCTTGGATCCAAACTGGCTGAACAGTAGAAACTGCTTGAACAGCCATGAGGTGAGCTACCCTGGATAAAGCATCTGCAGCCACATTTTCTTTTCCTTTCTTATATACAATCTTAAATTGGAGACCCATGAGCCTAGTCATAGCTTTTCTTTGCATTTCAGAATGTAGGTTCTGTTCATTGAGAAAGACTAAAGACCCGTGGTCTGTGAGAATTGTGAATTCTTGCCTTTGTAAGTATGGTCTCCATTCTCAACTGTCATAATCAAGTCCAAGAACTCATAAATGGATAGTGATTTGTGCTTCTCCCCAAGAACCTTACTAAGATAAGCAATGGGCTGTCCCTGCTGCATCAAAACAGCTCCAATACCATCATTACAAGCATCAGTTTCTATAGTAAATGGCCGAGTGAAATTTGGAAGACCCAATATATGTGTTTTGGTCATGGCTATTTTCACCTCATCAAAGGCCTTCTGAGCTATTTCTAACTAGGAAAACTACTTATATTTGAGCAATTGAGTAAGAGGTTTAGTAAGCAGTCCATAATGTTTAACAAACCTCCTATAATATCCAGTGAGTCCCAGAAAAGCTCTCACCACGGATCTAGTAGTAGGTACTGGCCAATGTAGCATAACAGTTATCTTGTTTTGGTCTGTGGCCACACCTTTAGAAGAAATTATGTGGCTCAAATATTCCAAACTATCTTGAGCAAAAGTACACTTAGAAGATTTCAAGTACAACTGATGCTATCTAAGGGTGGCCAACACTTCCTCAAGATGACTAGCATGATCTTCTAAAGTGTTGCTATATATCAATATATTATCTAGAAAGACTAACACAAACTTCATGAGAAAAGGCTGAAGTATCTGATTCATGATACACTGGAAAGTGGCTGGTGCATTAGTGAGTCCAAAAGGCATCACTTTAAACTGGTAGTGGCCGTGATGTGTCTTAAATGCTGTCTTGTGCTCATCCTCTGGGAGCATTCTAACCTGATGGTAACCAGACCTCATATCCAATTTTGTGAAGAATTTGGAACCAGCCAATTCATCCAATATCTCCTCAATTATATGCATTGGGAATCTATTCTTTATAGTTAGTGCATTGAGTTTCTTGTAATCCACACAAAACCTCCATGTTCCATCTTTCTTTTTGACTAGTAGGACTGGAGAAGCAAATGGGCTGTGGCTGTGGCAAATTAATTCAGCTTGTAGTAATTGTTGAACCTACCGCTCTATCTCTGATTTATGGTGGGAAGAGTAATGGTATGGTTTGAATTCACAAGAATAGAACTAGGTAGCAAAGGAATGGAGTGATCATAAGTCCTTTGTGGTGGTAATGTCTGTGGGTCAGAAAAGACATTAGCATACTATGTCAACACATGTTGTATAGGTGATGGAATGATAGTGGAAGTGGTAGAGTGGTTCTGGTGCTGTGGGATCTGGTCCACTAAGACAAAGTCCCAAACATCATTGCCTTTTGTGGAATTGTAGACTTTAGTTATAGATATGGATGTCAGCTGCAGAGGTGGTGGATTGATGCCTTGCAATTTCGCTGGCCGTCCATTCACCTTTAATTCAAGAGTTTTAAGTTGCCAATCACACCGCATTGGACTGTGGCGCTGTAACCAATCAAAACCCAGGATAGTGTCATAGGGGTGCATATCTAGTACTATCATATTAGCAACCAGTGTGTGACCCTGACAATACCATTCCAATTGCTTGACCATTTTATCAGCCACTATCCACTCACCATTTACAAGTTTCACTCTGCGAGGTGACATAGGCACAGTTGGCAGGCCAGCTAGTTGGGTGAACTGGGCACTTACAAAGCTATGAGAACTGCCACTATCTAATAAAGTAAGCATAATCTTATTCTTGACCCTGGTTTTAGTTTAATACTGTTTCTTGTATCACTGCTCGTCAATGCATTGAGGGACAATTGACAAAATTGGTCTGGTAAAGCATCCTCGATAGCTAATTGATTGAGAACATCATCACTGAGTTCTCTATCCAAGTCATTGACCACAAGAGCATTGTTGTGTGGTTTGGTTCTCTTGGAGCAGACCTCATTATGTCCTGGTTCAAATTTCTCCCCATAGGTGTAGCACAACCCATTGGCCTTCCTGTAGTCCCTCAGCTGCCTATCCCTCCATAGAGTACCAGAAGCTAGGTTTGGCTTGGCCTTAGTTCTGTGTTGTGTGTTTTGCTTGGTCAGTATAGGAGCCTTTTGGTACTTGTATTTCCCTCTATCAAGTACACCTTTTGCTGAATTCTTGCTATAATAGCAGCTCTGTGTATAGTTGTTGGTACCTGGGGCTCAACCACTACCCTGATTTCATCTTTCAGTCCACTAACATAATGGGAGGTGAAGGAAAGGTCATCATAGTGATAACTATGCATAGTGATATCAAACTACAATTGCTCAAACTTGGTAGTATAATCCTCCACAGTGCCTGACTGCCTGTGTTGGGTTCATAAACCCGGGGTCCCTCGTGGATCGACTTACCAACAAAGGCTCGCCCAAGCAGACAAACGCCCAACTCATGGGCTGGCCCAAGTACCTGAACGACAGGCCAGAAGGGTGATCCAATCACCGACCGGAAGGCCTGGCCGAGGAGGAACGACGCCCACTTTCGACTCCGGCCCACCTATCTGACCGGAGTGTCCGCATCGGTCTCCGGCCCACCTCCTCTCAGCCCGAAGACTTCCAAAGCACTACCGACTTCAACCCACGTCTCGACCGGGGCGCGCCAAACCCTCGCTCACTACTCTTCTTCGATCAAGCAATCAGAGCGATCGAACCAACCGACCAGGGGCCGCTTCGCTTCGCTAAGGACCAGGGAACGAATGGAGAAAGCAAGGCAGGGCGCACAAGTCAAACTGCAATACCAGGGTCCGTACCCTGTGCACCTCCAAAACACAATAGCTCAAACAACCTCCCCGACACGACATTTTCCAAAATACAAGATTATGGGCGCCGCCTCCCATACGGTTGCCTCCTCTGACAAGTGTTGTGGGCGCCGGCTTCTACCGTACCAAACGAACATGGTAAAAACCCCTTGCATACCTCCAGGTATCAACAGTGTGGCAGGCGCCGACGTCTGCCATACCCGAAGAAGACAACACCACCTCCCACGTGCATCTAACATTCAATAGTATTGTGGACGCCTACCATCATCCTGTACCCGCCGGCGTGGGCAACAAGGATTAGAAGCATATGTACTCTCTCCCTCTCACTTGTAAGGCCATCCCCTTCATCTATAAAAGGGGATGCGCTCTTCCCAACATTCAGATTCAAGGCATTTCAGATTCATTAGATCGATCAAGTTCACTAGTACAGAACCACCAGTTTGAACCACAAGCACATGCTCGAACACTTAGTTCATAGAAGGGCTCCCATCATTCTCGGCCCTTCCGTCAGGAGTCCGACCGGACCTCTTGTAGCCCCTATCTTTCTCCTTCTCGTTTGTAACCCCACTGCAAACTTCGAGCACCTGGGCTCAAGAATAAAGTCACCGACCGACTCAAACTGGACGTAGGGCACGTTGCCTGAACCAGTATAAACCCTATGTCATTGAGTGCTAGGTCACCTCCGATCACAATGTTTGGCAAAACTACAAATATTTACTTGTTGGTCACTTTCTGCACCGACAGTTGGCGCCGTCCGTGGGGAAGACGCTATACATTCAACACTTTTGGTCATCGGATGGCCCACTTTTCCGCCACCCTCGCCGTGGCGGGCTCAGGCGATACGACTCGCTTTGGCTCAACGGAGTTTCCCGCACTCTCACCTGTTGGGATGTGGGTTCCACCTGTCTTTGAGCTGTCCCAAGCCTTCCTCTTCGGAAGCCTGGACTTCGTCGCCGACCGGCTCGGCATACTACACCTCCATGAGGAGGCACTCGTTCCAGCACCTAAAGATGGCAATGGGTAGAGAATACCCACAAACCCACGGGCAACAAACCCGACGGGCGTGGATACGGGCGCCAAACTATGCCCATGGGCATGGGTGCGAGCACAGTTATCAACCCGATGGATATTTGATGACGGTAACCTACCCGCACCCACAAACTCGACAGACCTGCTCCGATCGATCATAGACAAGTGGACCGCCACTCAGCCACTCTCCTCCCTAACACCACACCGCACCCTCCTCTGTCTCACTGCTCTCTCCTCAGTTCTCGTCCTCACGTTCTTTGCCAAGAGGAAAGAACAGAAAGAACAGAGAAACATCCCTCTTCTTCCTCTCCAAATCCCACCTCCAAATCCAGGAATCAAGTTATGCATGTCACACCACTGTGTTCTCCATCTCGAGAGCTTTCCATTCTCCTATGGGGCTCTCTCTAGCGTGGAGCATCGGAGGAGATCGAAGAAGGTCGCCCTCCATGGCCGCCTGCGTCACCAGGGCTGGGCGCGCCCAGCTCGTGCTTCCCCGAGCGGGGGCCACGGCGGTGCGGCCACCGGACGACGAGGAGCCTCCTCTTCGCTCGCCCTCGGTGCCCCGGCCAGCCGCGAGCCGCCTTCCTTGTCACATAGCCTTGTCGCTTCGCCGGCCTTCCTCGTCGCTCGCCCCGGCTGGCCATCGTCCTCGTCCCTCGCCCCGGATGGCCGCTGTCCTCGTTGACCTACCGACGGGCACACGGGCATGCCCCATAGGCCGCCATCGTCTTCCCCGCCACGTAGGGCCGCCGTCTCCGCCTCGCAGGCTGCCATCGTCTTCCACGCCGCTAGTTTTGGCGGGTATGCGGGCATGCCCGCGGGCGAGCCTTGCCCGCGGATAGCAGGCACGGGCACAGGTTGCTGCCCGTGGCGGGTGGCGGGCACGGGTGCGGGCACAAGATTTTGCTATCGGGCACGGGCGTGCGAAGCCACTATCCACGCGGATATTGCCCGTTGCCATCTTTACCAGCACCCGTCGGAGGGGCGCCCTGCATCGGCTCTGGGATGCACGACGACCTCAACAACGCGGTATCTGCGCTTCATTCCGAGCAAACTCTCTGCACAAACCCCACTGTAAGTAATATGCATACTGTTATTTACTCTCTATTTATTATCTTCCGCCGATTATCCGGAGGGACCGTATTGACCGCACCACGAACACCGTATGATCGGCTCCCCTGCGGCCTCGTGTCCCCCGTGGACGCATGTGCTCGGGGGCTCTGAAGGACACTGCCGCCATCCCCTCTCACATCCGAATTCGTGGGAATGGCGAGCTATGCTCCTACCACTTTCCACAAACTCTCGGATGACGAGGGTGAGAGCGACGGCTCTAGCATCGGCGACGTAGCACCTAGCCACCGTCCGTCCCGGGAGTGCGCTATGGCGGACGCTTCGGGATAGCCGCCGGTCATTGCGGAGTCTGTGCAGACTCACACCCCTCCGGACCCATGTGCGGGGCCCTCGCGTTTGCGCAAGTGCATGCCAAGGAACTATGACAATGGCGGCAGAACTAGCCGCCGCCTGTACCGATGCACACGGTACAGCACGTTGCGCCCCATGCGTATGACCCGGTGGGCGGCGCCCGGGGTCGTGTCCGCTAGGTCCAACACGACATCATAAACGAGGGGAACGACCTCCCACAGTTCGCTCGGGCTAGCCAGAACATCACTGCTGCCATAATGCTTCTGTGCGGCGTTCTCGAGCCCGTCGACCCCCAGGAGCAAGTGGTCTATCGGAACCTCCGGGTGCTGGTAGAAGCCATCGCCGTTCAATAGGTGAAAAGCTCTGCATCGCGACTCCGACACGCGCCCTCTATCCTCACTAGGGGAGTGGGGACACACCAGACGGATTGCTCCATCCGCTCGCCGCTATAGCCGCCAAGTGCGGCTTGGGAGGCAGCGGCCGCACCACGGTCCGATCTGACGCCTGCTCTATGCCGACCGCCGATACGCGGACGGCCCGGTCCGCACCAAGACGCTCATAGTGTCATTAGCAACCGGCATCAGGCCCGGCATGATGATGACGACCATCGGGCGGCGATGAGGGCAGGCGACGCAGGTCCCGGCTAAACCATCGAGGACAACACCGCATTGGTTGCCGCGGCTGATCGCATGGGCAAGCAGCCCCATCAGGGGATGCCTGACCACTTCAACAAGCTCATGGACAGCCCATGCACCAACCACGCCTATCTTATCAAACACCTCTACAAGGACTGCAAACTCCTCAAATGTTTCCTCCGACAGGCCGGCGAACCGAAAGAGGGGGACGGCAAAGAGGCGGCAGCCAAGAAAGGAGGTGCGGTGGGCAAGGATGGAGATGGTTTCCTAGAAAATGAGGAATGCATCATGATCTTGGCGGATCCGACGCCATGTGGACCAAACGCCAGCACAAGGTGCGCTATAGGGAGGCATGTGCCACCGAGATGGCCGTCCCCTCCTTCCTCAGCTGGTCGGAATCCCCAATCACCTTTGATCACAGGGACCATCCCTCCCACGTCGCGAGATCGGGACGTTACCCGCTCGTCGTCGATCCCATCGTCCGCAAGAAGCGCCTCACCAAGATGCTGATGGATGGAGGCAGAGCCTCAACATCCTCTACGCCGACACCCTCGACGCCATGCGCATACCCCGGTTGGAACTCCGCCTGGTGGGGTCTCCCTTCCACAAGGTGATCCCGGGAGCACAGGCATACTCCCGCTCGGGCAGATCGACCTGCCCATCATGTTTGGCAACTAAGCCAACTTCCTCTCAGAGGTCCTCACCTTCAAATGGTGGACTTTCTAGGGTCCTACCACGCCATCTTGGGGCGGCCATGCTACACCAAATTCATGGCAATCCCCAACTACACCTACCTGAAGTTGAAGATGTCAGGACCAAACAGCATTATCACTGTGAACAACGCCTTCACGTGTGACCATGAGCATTTTGAGCTCGCCACCGCGGTCGTCAACTCGTCCGAGATTCTACGGCTCGGGGAGTTGTCGATCCCAGCAGTCCCAGACTACAACAAACCAACCTCCTCGACGGCCTTCCTCCCGCTCGAGGAAACCAAGGCGGTGGGAATCGACCCCACCGACCCAACCAAGACGGTGCGGATCAGGACCCAGCTCTCGGCCAAATAGAAATGCGAGCTCGTCGACTTCCTACGCGCCAATCGTGATGTCTTCACATGGCAGCCTTTTGACATACCGGGCATACCACGGGAAGTCACCGAGCATGCACTGCGCCTCATCCCGGGCTCAAAGCCCGCCAAGCAGCGCCAGCTGTCGCTTCAACGAACGAGAGACGCAGGGCCATAGGCGAAGAGATCGCCAAACTCCTAGCGGTCGGATTCATCAAAGAGGTATTCCACTCTAACTAGCTTGCCAATCCTGTTCTTGTTAAAGAGAAGACCGGGAAGTGGAGAATGTGCATCGATTATACTAGCCTCAATAAAGCGTGTCCAAAGGACCACTTTCCTTTGCCGCGCATAGACCAGATAGTCAACTCCACCTTGGGTTACGAGATCCTCTCCTTTTTGGATGCCTACTCGGGCTATCACCAGATCGCGATGAAAGAGTCCGATTAGCTCACAACCTCATTCATTACCCTGTATGGTTCGTACTGCTACGTAACCATGCCTTTCGGCCTGAAGAACACTGGCGCCAGCTACCAAAGGTGCTTGCAGCAAAGCTTCACCGACCAAATCGACCTGCTCGATCAGCCTGATCAGGCCGAGCAGCCAAAACCAACAATCACCGTCTATGTTGATGACATAGTGGTCAACACGGCTCAAGCTTGCGACCTGATCGCAAATTTGGCCGCAACATTCACGAACCTCCGTAGGTTCAACATTAAGCTGAATCCCGAAAAGTGTGTTTTCGGGGTTCCAAAGGGGAAGCTGTTAGGATACATTGTATCCGAGCACGGCATCGAGGCCAACCCCGAAAAGATCATGGCCATCTCTAGCATGGGTCCCATACGCAACGTCAAGGGCGTGCAAAGGCTCACCGGCTGTCTGGCCACTCTGAGCCTTCATCTCTCGGCTCGGCGAACGACGGATGCCGCTCTACAAGCTCCTAAAAAAGACAGACACCTTTGTCTGGACCGAGGAAGCTCAACAGGCTCTAGAGAGCCTCAAAGCGTCCCTGACGTCGGCCCCAATCCTCGTCGCACCCGAACGAGGAGAACCCCTCCTCCTCTATGTCGCAGCCAGCAACCATGTGGTAAGCGCCGCCCTGGTCGTCGAGAGAGAGGCACCAGGACACCACCTTAAGGTCCAGCGGCCCGTATACTTCATCGGGGAAGTACTCACCGGCCCCAAGGTCTGGTACCCCCAGGTGAAGAAACTCCTATACGCCGTTTTGATGGCGACCCGGAAGCTCCTGCACTACTTCACCGACCACGAAGTCGCGGTCGTCACTTCATACCCGCTCGAAGACATCATCCACAACCGTGACGCCACGGATGAATCTCTAAGTGGGCTCTTGAACTCATGGGCCACGACATGAGGTACATCCCTTGTACCACCATAAAGTCTCAGGCTCTCGTGGATTTTGTCGCCGAATGGACAGAGGTGCAGCTATCGACCTGGACATCACCCACAAGTACTAGACAATGTACTTCGATAGGTCCGTAATGGCGCCCGGCTCGGGAGCTGGAGTGGTTTTGATCTCCCCGGATGGGAGTAGGCTCCGCTACGCCATCCGCCTCCACTTTTCAGCCTCAAACAATGCCACGGAGTATGAGGCCCTCATCAATGGACTATGCATCGCCATCGAGCTTGGTGCTACGCGATTCTATGTTCGTGGTGACTTAGAGCTAGTCGTTGATCAGGTCATGAAGGAGTCCTCTACAAAAAGCTCCCTCATGGCAGCATACTGCCAAGAGGTGCGCAAGCTCAAGGACAAATTCTAGGGGATCGAGCTGCATCACATCCCCTGAAAGGACAACGATGCCGCCGATTTTCTTGTAAAATTGGCCGCCAGGCAGGATCCATCCCCAGCCGGGGTCTTCATCAATGACATCCATGAACCGTTCGCCCACATCCTGGAAGGTCCGGTCCGGACACACCCCAACGCCCAGCCAACGCCCGGGGGCTCTGACCCTGATGCCAAGACAGCCGGGGCTCCGACCCCAACACTAAGCCAGCGCCCAGGAGCTCTTCAAAAACACCGTCACTCGAGTCATCAAGGTAACACTACCGACCCCCGCTATTTCTTTATTTACATCATTTCATACATCCATACGTGCATTCATTCCATACACCCATGCCCCCCGGATGATTCGAGCCCTAAACCACCCGGGGGCTCGGGAACTAAGCATCGCACATGCAGCAAAATGCATCACAACGCTCTGTGTTACGTCACGAAGCGGCAATTGCCTCATTCGACATGAGCAACGATCGATCGGGGTTCGAAGGCCGGCCCATGAAGGGCTTGAGGCCGCCCCACGTCAAACAGAACTAGGGGAGAAAAATGCAGATGAGCCCCGTGCGGCCCTCGCCCAGTCTGGCAGATAGGGTCATCTAAACCTTCTCATTCACCTAAGCCTCTGCCAAGCCCATATAATCTCCATCGAGGGGAGTCCATTAGACCACCTAGGTCGGTCTCCGGAATGACCCAGGCATCTGCCGGGTTATAGGTAAAGGAGCAGTGGAATGTAACAAGAGGGCTATGCCGACCCCGTCATGAACGATGGACCCGGATTCCACTCAATCATACCCATTAGCGAACTCACCGAAGCGCGTCACTCGAACCCGAGCGATCGGGACAAGCGACAAAACTCACCCTCTCCGGTTGTGAGAAACCGAGGACGGAGGTAACGCACACAACTCAAACTGACCCCTACTAAGGTCCAACGGGCTCGGGGGCTCAAGACACCAAACGCCTGGTCTCAAGATCCACAATTTTGACTCATCGATCCACGATTCCGACTCGCCCGATCCCACGATCACACGCGCCAAGATCTAAGATCCACGAGCCCCATCTCGTCTGATCCCTAAACTAACAGACTAACAGCCTAGGTCTGCGACCTCGAACTCGCCCCATCAGGATCCATGATTCTAACTCACCCGATCCCATGGCACGCACCGACGCCAGGATCCATGAACCCCGTCTTGTCCAATCCCTAAACTAACTAACTAACTGTCTGGGTCTATGACCCCGAACTCACCCCATCAAGATCCACGAGCTCCATCTCGTCCGATCCCTAAACTAACTGAATAACAGCCTGGGTCTGTGACCCCGAACTTGCTCCATCAGGATCCACGATTCCGACTCACCCAATCCCACAGCGCGTACCGATGCCAGGATCCGCGAGCCCCATCTCGTTCGATCCCAAAACTAACTACCTCGGCTATGTAGGTTGCACCGACGCCAGGATCCATGAATCCGACTCGCTGATCCCATGGCGTGCACCGACGCCAGGACCGACGAGCTCCATCTCGTCCGATCCCTAAAACTAACTGCCTCACCCGATCCCACAACTCGCACCGATGCCTGGATCCGCGAGCTCCGTCTCAACCCGATCCCAAAAACTAAACGCCTTGGCTGTGCAATGACGCCTTGGATGATGACTCCATCTTGACTAAAAAACATGCACACATGCCCGCTGACAAACACCCCCTGGACAATTCTGCCCGAATCGCCCGGGGGCTCAGGGGCTACACCCGCGGGTGCGCTCGCGCACACCCGCCAATGAAACAAAAACCTCCCCATTGGCAAAAACAAAAACCCCCCGGATGATTCTGCCCGAACCGCCTCGGGGCTCGGGGGCTACACCCGCAGGTGCGCTCGCGCGCACCCACCATCAAGACAAAAATTCTCTAGATGATTCTATCCGAATCACCCGGGGGCTCGGGGGGCTCTATCGGGTTCATAAACCCGGGGTCCCTCGTGGACCGACTTTCCAACAAAGGCTCGGCCCAAGCAGATAAACGCGCAACTCATGGGCTGGCCCAAGTACTTGAACGATAGGCCAAAAGGGCGATCCAATCACCGACCGAAGGCTGGCCGAGGAGGAACGACGCCCACTTCTCGACTCCGGCCCACCTATCCAACCAGAGCGTCCGCATCGGTCTCTGGCCCACCTCTAGATGGCCTCTCCAACCGGAAGACCTGGCCAAAGCACTACTTCTTACTCTGACCCATGTCTCCGATCGGGGGTGCACCAAACCCCTGCTCACTGCTCTTCTTCGACTGGCGCAATCAGAGCCGATTGGAACCAACCGATCAGGGACGCCCGCTCGGTAAGGACCAGGAAACGAACAGAGAAAGCAAGGTAGGGCGCCCAAGTCAAACCGCAATACCAGGGTCCATACCTAGTGCACCAGCAGAAACAGTACTCTGCAACCTCCCTAGCACGACAGAGCCCAAACAGTGTTGTAGGCGTCGATATTTTCCCCTACAGTATAGTGGGCGCCATTAACTCACATATGGTGAGGCCCCCCACATGCCTCTGGGCATCGACAGTGTTGTGGGCACCGGCTTCTACAGTACCAGACAAACATGGTAAAAACCCCTTGCATACCTCCAGGTATCAACAGTGTGGCAGGAGCCGACGTCTGCCATACCCGAAGAAGACAACACAACCTCCCACGTGCATCTGACATTCAACAGTATTGTGAGCGCCTACCATCATCCTGTACTCACCGGCGTGGGCAATAAGGATTAGAAGCATACGTACTCTCTCCCTCTCACTTGTAAGGCCATCCCCTTCATCTATAAAAGGGGACGCTCTCTCTCCCAACATTCAGATTCAAGGCATTCCAGATTCATTAGATCGATCAAGTTCACTAGTACATAACCGCCAGGTTCGAACCATGAGCACACGCTCGAACACTTAGTTCATAGCGGGCTCCCGTTACTCTTGGCCCTTCCGGCAGGAGTCCGACCGGACCTCTTGTACCCCCCATCTTTTTCCTTCTCGTTTGTAACCCCACTACAAACTTTGAGCACCTGGGCTCAGGAATAAAGTCATCGACCAACTCAAACTGGACGTAGGGCACCTTTCCTGAACCACTATAAACCCTATGTCATTGAGTGCTAGGCCACCTCCGATCACAACATACGACAAAACTATAAATATTTACTTGTTGGTTACTTTATGCACCGACAACCTAAGATCTATCAATTCAGTGAGAGCATTTCTATAATCATCAGCTCCAAATTGTTGTTCCATAGCCAAGCAAAAGGTTAGCCAAGAGATCTTAATATGTGTATGTTTATAGGCCTGGTACCACTTGGCAGCATTGCCCTCTAGATGCATTGTGGCAGAAGACACCCAAAGTCTCTCTGGCACATTATAGATAGAGAAATAATTGCAGCAATTGTCAATCCATATCTTTGGATGACTGCCATCAAACTTGGGAAAGAGCATTTTAGGCAGAGCATGATGAGGTACCCCTTCTCCCTTGTTAGGCCCAATTTTGGACCTGTGAGACTTGGACTGCTCAGGTTTCTTAATCCCCTTGTCCTTGGCAAACATGTTCGGGAAATGTTCTTCTACATCTTCGTGCACTAGGGAAGATGAACTATGACTGATAGATCTGTTCTCCTCTTCGAATTGCCACTGCCTGCCCATTAGCTCTGACTTGCTGAGCAATGAACTGTTGATCTGCAAAGCACTTGTCAACTTTAGCGTTGTTCAACTCAATTTGAGTTTTCATCTCCTGCTGGACAATACCCATATCAGTCATACGATTGAACAAGAGATCAAAATGGTCCATCATCTGGTCCCATTTGGACTAGTCATCATCAACGCTCTTAGTCATCTGATCCAATAGAATTTGTGTCTGCTTCGATGGTTTAGGATTGGAAGCCTTAGACGGAGCCGTAACTGAAACTAGTGAAGCAACAGGTTTAGATCACACCTCCCCTATTGTCTGCTCCACACAACAACTAATCACCGCCGCCTGGAAGTGAGGCTCGACCGAGGAATTTTACACGGGAACAGGTGCCCCGCAACCCAAGTCAATGGACACTTCCCCTCCGAACGCCGCAGCACCGCAATTGAACCAGTTTGCTACAGAATTTTACACGAGAACAATCGCCTCGCAACCCTCGCCACCGATTCAAGCGTTATAGAATGAAATCGAGTGAGAGGTTTGAGAAATTCTCACAAATGGTTCATACCACCGAACCAAATTTGTTAATGTAGTCCCCCAGTCGAGAATCGTGCCGTTGAGGATGGAATTGCCTACGAGCTGCTGGTGATTGCGCCCGCTCGAAGTCGATTGTTGACGAAGAGAACCCGTTGCAGTGCCGCCACACTGATGTAGTGCAGGAACTACGCCGAATCCAGGTAGCTATGGAGGAGGTGGGGTGGGTGGATGTTAAGTTGGTGGATCTTGGAATAGACGAATCCGACGCCGCTAACTGACCCGATTCAACCAAAGGAAGGATTTACGGGACCTCTCGCCCACACCACAAGGATGCAGGATTGAGATCAACCTACCAACCGGAATTACGAATCGATGATCGAAGCTGAGTGGAATCGAGAAACGTGGCCGAGGATAGACCGGCTCTGATACCACTGTAACACCCGTGGCCGCCGACGTCAAGCCGTCGACGTGAGCACTACGAGAGGCATAGATCGGGGGAGAAGACACCGACGAGGAAAGCCCCTGCCTTAGCGTGTTCATATTTTACTTTACTTGTTCGATAAGATGTTCGCTTACAATGTCCAGGCATATGTATGCCGGAAAGACTCTGGCCCTAGACCCACGTTACAGACACTGAGTAACAAAGTAAATAATGAAAATACGCTAAGCTCTTAGGAAGACGCCTCTCTGATGTTTTTTGCTCAGTGTTCCACTGTGTCACATGTGACAAATGCAACCTGCATCCGGGAGGTCAGGTTGCAGTAGAATAACCAGTAATGCACACACATAAGGCTACAGAGCAGTGGATCAAGGATTCGTGCTGAAGGTGTGACTGGGGAAGTGGGAAGAGAGTTACCGAAGCCGGCGATGAGGCAGGAGGCGGCGACGACCGGCTCCTGCACCACGAAGATCCTGAGCATCCCCATCACGCCCATCGATGCTGCTGCGGTTGCTCGTCGTCTTCGCCGAGATGGGGACGGGAATGGGGATCGGCTGTGCGCGGTGCGCCTGTGCCGTCCTTCCGTCGACTCGGCGCGACCCCTGTCAGTGTCCGGCCCATGGTCCCAGCGCGACACCGTCGTGGGCCGACCCAAGGGAAACTATCGCGGTCTGATCACTTTTGGCCCAACGGACCTGTGCCGTCTGCCAGCAGCCAACGCCAAAACCGCTCGGGAACCAGATGAGGTGTGGGACCGTGAGAGGCTCGGCTACCTCTCCTGCAAAATGGCTATGGCAATGGCTTCCTTCGTCGCCGCTTCGCACCACCACGGCAGCCACCTGGCCGCCGGCTTCCCCTTCTCCTCGCGAGCAGGCAGGAGCGTCGGCCGCAGCGGCGCCACCATCTCCATGAGAGCCCAGGTGGACGCACAACAGGAGCTAACTTCCTCCGTCTCTCTTTGTTTCTCCTCCCACTCCTCCCCCAATTCACACACACTTGCCCTTGTTTTGTTTTGTTCCATTCTCTCACAGAAGAAGAAGAGCAATAGTGACTCTGGGAGCAGTAGCGGAGGTGGGGACGGGCGGGCCAGCAGCGGGCGGCGAGTGTGGCGTCGTCGGAAACTGGTATTTGCATCAACCAAACAATGCTTGGAATTTCGTACTTATCTCACTCGGCATGGTAGCCAATTAGCACGCTAGAAGGAGAAGTTTGCTATCAAATTTTGGAAGTAGAAGATTATGTAATCTATACAAGATTTGAGGGCGACATTCCCTGTTGCAGTATAGAAATATATTTTTCCATTCGCTGTTAAGGATGGAACAGTTGTGTTTAGCAGTTCAGGAGGCCTGAAAAGCATCATCGGTGTTGTAGTTCCAAGATCATCAGTACTATTGCACTAGCTGTTCCGAGTGACAATTCCCACTTCTCTTTTGGGTTAACATTGTAGCCTTATTCACCCTTGGTTCATTTAAGTGAACAGACAGGCACAAGTGTGGCACGCCACAGTTGTTTATGCAAAGAATAGAATGCAAATTGCAATGAATTTCTGTAGCATTCACGTCTGTCTTTGATTATGCGCGTGGGACAATCTTTTATCACCCTTTTGAATTCACAACGTTTACTGACCTTCATCTATGCATCACACTTAACTATATATATCATACTTGCAGACCAAAGAAGATGACATGTTACGTTACAAGTTGGATCGTATCCCTTTCTTAGAAGAGAAAGTGAGAAAAGTAAGGGAGAATGGGAAGATCGTATGCCTGGACATTAATCAGCTAATGTTATCTCAAGAGAATAGATTTGCATTCACCATGGAGGTGGCTGAAGAAGCTAATGCCTATCTTGAGAAGAACAGGCATGAATATGGGTTGAAGAAGCCTATACTGCATGTTCTCAGTGACCGCATGAATGAAGCTGGGTTTTCTCGGCCTGAGGGTTACCTTTATCCTTATCCTATCAAGCCTGGTCCTTATTTCATTAAAGAGGAAGGAAACTGAGTAAAATCACGTGCTATTTGGTAAGTGCATTTGACAATTTACTACCAGTCGTTTCTTTTTTGTACAGTTTTTCCTTTTGCTTTTTCAGTCTGTCTGTTTCATCAGCTGTACCTGTGAGATGAGTGTGGTGGCAATCGATATGCAAGAGGGCTTGTTTAGTCAAAATCTGAAGAAAAATGGATGAACACACAAGGATCATGCTACATTTATCACCTCACAAAATGGCTCATAGATGATGCACTGCCTCAAGTATGCTTTAGCAATTAGCAGTACACATTTTTTGGGTGCCAAAAAAAGTACACATAGGTGCCATTTATATGAGCTAGTCTCAACTTCATCCCGCTAGACTGTTTATCGGATAGACGGATCCAAGTATCTATATGGCTCATTGTTCCAATTGGATACATAAAGACACACAACAGGGTTCCAAATATTTGTATCGTAGGTTAGCTGTAGCAAGAGAATAATCTCCCTCATATAACCTCATTCGTGTAGTAGCATCTTCACACAATTATATGCAGATTGTATAATAAGGAGCTTAGTGGTCTAGCCATTCCTGCCCCCAATCCCAGGCTTTCTGCGTGGGTCATGCCTAGAGTTTGCCCCTCCGTAATCATAATCCTGAACCTCTGTAAGGATCTTTCTGCTATGCTCCTGTATTCAGAGGATAAAAGCATACGTTGATTAAGCTAATGAGCAAAGAAACATATAAACATAAAATTCTGATATTTGTTGACATGATTTTAGGGTTCAACAGGCCTCATCATTATTGTCAGTTTATAAGATATTGCTATATGATTCTTTCAAGCATTACTTTCTATAGTGAAGATGACAAGATTTTTGCTGATTCCATGTCTCAAATTTAAATAATAACAGAGGAGGACAGTCGACAGACCTTTGTCAACCTTGCAGTTACAACATTATCATTTTCGATAACTATAGTTTGACCTGCATTAAGACAAAAGAACATGTTCAGGTATGGTATTGATGGTGTAGCAATTATTATAAAGCAAGAGCGAACCACATACCTGCAGATACATTGAAGAGAAGAATTAAAATGATGATGCCGAGTGCAAAAGTGTCTTTAGGCATATTTTCTTCTACTGGTATGTTATTGCCTTAGGAGGATTCATGGGGACGAGATATCACATTTCTGCTCCTTTTATACATGGATGCTGGCTGAGACAGCTAAAAATGAAATAAGTTGTAACATTAGGTATGGCCTACCAGTAATGATTCCGCTACAGGGTTATGATGAAACACATTATCCCACAGCACAAGGTCAACTACATTTGGCACTTGGCAGAAGCTACTTTAGAAGTTGTACTGCCTTTCTAGTAACTAAGGCCAAAGTAAACTAAAACCTATCATGTTTTAGTAGTTGATACGTTTTCTATGTCTTCTGTATTCTACTTTTCTAATTTGTACAAGATTATGAAATGATACCTTAGTCTTGTAATGCTACATAGCATCGGGTATGCTTGTAGTTCTTTGGTCATGAATGCATGATTAGATTAACTTCTATGGATCTCTATTATTTTATGAGCATTAAAGCGTTTTCTGTGATGAACTAATGATGATGATGATGCAATGATGGTTACATGGCAGGCCTCTATACTAGTAATCGTTGTGGCATGACTCTGCATCTTATCAGGATCACATTTAACTATAATTTTTCAGTAGTTCAAAACTTGAAATACTATTATACAGTCAGCACATCCGTTTTAACAAGTCAAAATTATATCAAATAACCATAAAGAAGATCTGCTATCAGTATAAAATTGGAGCATCCATTTAAGAGTCAAAGTGTATCAGATAACCAAAATGTTGATAACAGAGCATCTGAGTTATAATATATCAAATAACCAAAAGTGTATACAGTGCACCCACTATTGTATGGTAAATGGCTAAATGCATAGCAAAAGGATCTGGAATAGTACGTGGAGTGAGTGCACACTGACTGCTATGCCACAGTGTGTAAGAGGATAGTTGAGTGAGGGAACATAACGGAAATGGAGGGAACTGCAAGTGCAAGTGCAATAGTACCCCCCAATAATGCCCTTCCACCTTAATAAAAAAGGCCCGTCCATCAAAGAAAAAAATTACTGGTTAATTTTGGTTGTGGGGGGTCCTGTTTGAGATCTTCCCTATCATGTGCTGCTTATAGGATTGACATATGCGCATACATATTCTGTGGATTTGTCTTGTTGCGTGTCTAGGTTGTCTTTCTGCTATGTATCATATGCACCTTTTTATGGGAGATTTTATGACCTAACCATGCACATATCCACTGTGCAAATTAGGAAGCTTACGACCAAGATGCAGGTTTGTTGTTGGCCGCTCATTATGTCATCCTAGGCAGCGAGCACCTCTATGAAGTTGACCATCTATTTGGTCATTTGTGAGATTTTGCGAGAGTAAAATGCAAGCAACAGGAAACCAATTTCAGAGTCGCCGCTTTACTATAGACTAGCCACTGGTTGTTCACAACCCAAGTGTGGCTGGATTTTAGAAATTGGAAACCCCACTACCTTGTTGTCATGCTGTGTGACACCACGTACAAAGGTCGTCTTGAACAACATGACTGCACATGCAAAGAGGATATATCGTGACCTGAAAATGTCAGGATCATACCATATCCTCATTGGTGTTACATATGTGAGAATGCATAGGTGGCTGTGCAAGTATTTGACTTAGACTGACGGCAGCTCTTTACTTATAGGAAAATAAGAAACTCCAAACAGAGTTGGAGGGATGTGGCGCACGAGCTAATGATTGCACACTCTTATTGACTCCAGGCAAAAGCATGGTGATAATCATGTTTTCTTAGTGCTTAGTTGTCCAAAGTTGTTTCATACAGGAGGTGTCCCATTGTTCTTGACCACTCCATAGCATTAATAAGATTAGAATAGTCAAAAGAACTATCAATTGTTACTTATTTGTTCTTACTTAAATTTAGAAGCCTCCTTTTGGCCATTGAGGCAACTCCCTTATATGCTTGTCGCACAACATGTTTTGGGCAAAGCAACATGTGTGTTTCTGAAGTTCAAAGCAATCTCCTGCCCTTGGTGCAAACTTTGGAATAGAGTAAGAGTATCATGTTCGGAATGTCCTAACTAAAAGTCCTTTTAGTTTTATAGATGCATACATTTTTTTTTAGAATTCCTGTGGAAGGATACTTTCTGGACAGGTGTATTCCACCTGAATGCTGTATCTGAACCTTTTGTGTCTTTGCTTAATGCTAAGACTGGGGAAGAGCCCTAAAACTCTAAAAAAAATCCTGTGAAAGGCAAATTTCTAGTTCATGCAGCTCAGGCTGCACAAGGCTCAGATATGTTGGTAGCTTTTGTTGCCTTCAGGCAGTTCCTTGATGGTGATTGACTTTCTATCTCCTGTATTTCTGATAGGGAGATAGCAGGATATTCGTGTGTCACTGTTAATGCTGTCTTTGTGGTATTCCATTTTGGGATTTCTTTTCCTCACAAGAAATCACTGGGTCCAGTGGAGCAAAGCTAACATCACTAATGCACGACGCCATGCTTATGGCTTCTAATTTGACATCATTACATTTATGCATGTGCAGGATCATAAAGAGAACTGCTCAAGCTGGGAACCTCTTTTCAGAAGGAAGCAGTCCTGGAGGGCTTAGTCATGTTGTATACACTATACACTCTACAGTTGGGAGGAATCAAGAATTCTCTGAAATATATTGTGTAATCAAATGCTCGGAAAACTTGGAATGAAGGTGCTAGATGTCAGAAGTGTTGCAATAAGATCTGAAGTGTTAATGCAATGCGAAGACAACAAAGCCTTTCTGTCTGGGCAGTTGTATTTGTTGCTTCAGTGCTAACAGGAGACCATATTGCTTAAGCAAGCATTAAAATGACGATCTGCAGTGAGAACCATGTGAAAGTGAAAGCTGGGCCAGTAGCCATTCCCCATCGGGTTTTTTTTTATAAACCTTATGGACCATTTGGTCTTTGTTATTGTTCCCATTTGGCAGGAATCTATGCAGTGAAGGTTTGCTTCTTTATGAAACAAGCATATCCCAAACTCAACTTTTGATATGCCCGACCAAATAACGGGTGCACTCCTGTTCTGTCATGGAAAAGTTTGGAAGCGTCCTTGCATGATTCTATTCGGGCGTGGAGGCGGTGGGGTTGGAATGGTTTGCGTCCCCTTTCATCGACACCCTGGGAGCAGGGGCGGAAACCATCGGATATCCGTGAAAGCGATATGAATGTCATTATTTACCATATTTTTTTGTTGGATATGGATATGGATCTGATATTCTTAAGTACTAAAACAATTTGGATAGCATTTGGATATCCAATTAACTTTATTGTTTATAAGTATCCATGTAATGATTTTGAAAAAACAATATAGCAAAAAAAAAAACCCTACAATACTTCATCCATTCCAAATTATAAGTCATTTTAACTTTCTTGTAGAGTCAAAGCATTTTAACTTTGACCAAATTTATATAATAAAATAGTAACACTAATGATACTAAATAAGAATCATTAGATTCTTCATTAATTATTTTCATAGTATATCTATTTGATGTCATAAATCTTTGTAATTATTTCTATAATTTTGGTCAAACTTAAGATACTTTGACTTAGAATAACTTATAATTTGAAACAGATGGAATATATATCATTGGTCATATTATTTAAAATTAACATAATCAGCCATAATTAAGTTTTTAGCTTTATAATATCATTAGTAATATTAAAAATAGTAGCACGTATGCTGTGCGTTGCTATAGGTAAAAGGGTCACACTATAGTATCCAAGTGGCTAGAATTTTTCCGAGAACCAGTACAGACATAGACCCTCAAATACACGAGTACATACTCATCCCTATAAACTCACGCATGCACATCTTACTCCCATGTATACATCCGAAGAACTGAGTTGAACCGGCAAATCTTAAGATTGATGAAGTCAACGTAGACGTCTTGCTATCAATGGACATGTCATCTACCACCGAAAGCAAATGGGGCTAGATTGTGGGCATAGTGCAATAAACACAACACAAGTTCAAGTTACTAACCATCTCACCAAGGTGAGAGTGAGACGCATGCGCATCACATTCATAGCACACATGACACATCTTATGTCCTCATTACTCGTCTGTGAAACCCATTCACACATCTCCAATCCAAATGCTGATTGTAGTTTCATTTCCTCCGTTTTACGGTTCCTACAATTTCCTTTTGAAAATCCTTTGATCCTGAAAATCCTTTGATCCAATAGCGGCCTGAACTTTTTTACTGACAGTATAGGATGCCAGAATTGTACTATTGTTTCTGTAGATATATTTTCACGGTTTCTTCTGTTTAAGAAACTGGGAAATTTGTTCGAGAGAAAATAAGACAATAATACTTTTAAGGTACATCCGAATCACCAGGGCATTCGATGGCTTAGCTAGATTAGATCTATGACACTCTTTGTCGTTCTCATCAGTATCGTGAGCATCATTTACAAGTATCATGGAGGATCAGGATACCATAGCTGTGCTTATTTGCTTTTTGGTTCGTCATCTTTTGTGTTCGATCTATTTTCCTCGGGACCGAAGGCTCGTAGAGGTGGCAGCTGAGATTAGGGGCAGATGCAATGTTCTCTGTTTCCATAGTGTTGTTAGCTCTTTTGGAGATGCTAGCGATCAGCGCGTTCGGACGGATGCTCGAGCGTGCTAGCCTATTTCCTTGCATCCCATTTCCCGCTTCTGCTCGTTTCGCGTGTCCACACGGGCCCGTACCACCAACCGCACATGAGGACCGTCTGCCCGCTCGACAGCGTCCCAGCAGCTGTAATAGGCGGCTGTGGCAGGTGGGTCTCATTCAACATATGCAACACCCGATCTACTTTTACAATATTTAGATAAACAATTGAAACATACATCAGAAACAGCTAAAACACTTGCAACATATTTACATACGTCTAAAACACTTGCAAAACACAAAAAAAATCTTGAAAACACGTGTGTAGCCATTGCAAACATTGCAACATCCAGATAAAAAACACTTGCATATACATGCAACATCCAGATCAATTTTTAAATTGCAACATACATCTGAAACAGATGAAATATTTAGAACATACACTTGAAACATACATGTATAGCCATTGTAATATGTGCAATATCCCGATCTACTTTTACAATATCGATATAAAACAGATACCTCTAAAGTATCTGAAACACTTGAAACATACATTTACAATATTGTCACCTTGCTGCCTCGACGAATGGAGGCTTGTCATTGCGGAGCTCGTGGCGGTGTGGAGATCGGCGGTGGCGCTTGGAGCTCGTGGCGGCATGGAGGCCCGGCGAGGGCATCTCATCGGTGGATGGAGCGTGTAACACCCCTGGTGTTACGATCTTGTTTAGCACCATGATTTAGATCTAAGAAAAATTAACGAAACTATTTTTTTCGGATTTTAAAATTAAAAAAAAACTAGCTTTTCGCATCAACGGTAAAATCGGAAAGTATATTTTAAAGCGTTGTTTGTGGCGATTTGTTTTGCGTAAAATAATCACATAACGTTTTATGTGAGCGGCAGTCGCACCGAGCATTCAAGCAGCAGCAGGTCCTTTTTCTTTCCCCGCTCTATCTCACGCGCCTGCTTTTCAATGCCTCTTGTCTTGTCTCTTTGCCTGCCTTGCGCGGTCTTATCCTCGCCTGCCTCCGTTGTTCCGTCGAACTAGTGATCTTGGCGTGCTCTCTGCTCTCTGCTGTCTACCGTGGCTGGCGAGCAAGACTTCAAGTCCCGACACGCCAAGGCAAGTCAGGCCGGGTCACCTCCGTGTCGATAGCGTTGCTCCCCTCTCTCTCTCTCTCTCCCTTTCATTTTCTACAGCCGAGAGGAGGCGTCTCTACTCCAGTCCTGCCTCTCCATCCCACTCTTTTTTCCTCTAACCGCCAAGGTCGACGTTGCTGCTCGAGCGTCCTGTAGCTTCCTCAGCGCTGCCCTCCTCTTCCTCTTCGTGAGCGCGCACGAAGCTCCTTGGTCCCGTGCTGGAAGTAGCAATCCCAATTCCTGCTCGTCCTCCCCGTTGACTCGTCGCCTTCCCCCCACTTTTTCACCTCGTGTGTGCGCGTGCCCCTTGGCTCCGCGTGGGCCTGCGGCTCCTCGGCGCGCCCGGGCCACAGCGCTCCGCCGACGTCTGCGCCCGGGTCCCCTTGCTGCCGCTGTCGTTGTTCCACGCTGCCGCACACGCCCTGCACTCCGGCGTGGCCGCGCCCTCGCTGCCTCTGCATGTGCAGCGCGCCCGAGCACGCCACGGCTCCTCTTGTTCCCCGCACGTCGTCGCCCATCCTCTGGCCTGCGCCGTCCTCCCGCGCCATGGCCAGGCCAGGTCCCTTCGTGGCCCGTGCGTCCCCACGGCCGCTCTGGACTGCTGTCGCTGCCCTGCAGCACCGCCCAGGGCCGAGACTGCCGTCCGCCGTCGGTCCATCGTGAGCGCGCGCAGACTCCCTTGGTCTCGCGCTGGAGTCGCAGCGCCCCGCCATGTCCGCACGGTGCCGGCCCTCCCGCGCGCTAGCACACGAGCGCTGCCCCTCCGGCAGCACCCGCGGCCGCTCTCGTCGCCATGGCCATCGTCGGGCCGTGGAAGCCGCCGTTGCCGCGCCTCTCACCACCGTCGTGTGCGTGCGCGAGCGCGCGTGCCCACGGCCACGCCGAACCTCCGACTCCACGGCGTTGCCCTTCCGTGCGCCGCCTCCGTCGTCCGTGGCCGCGTCGCCCCACGACGGCACCGTCGCCGGCGAGCCCTCCTGTGGGTGGTGGATTTCTGCCCCGATCGTACTCTGCTTCTGAGGAAGGTGAGATGGGTGAGAATCCAAGAAGAAATGTTATACGGGGTTCTTATTGTAAAATCCGAGACTCACGTAAATAGTACGTTTGTATCGTTCGTTAATTTGAGGAAAGTACAGGGGCTGTTTCACTAATATGCCGCGCCACGTGCCCGCCTGGGCCGGCTTGCGTTGCCACCTGGGCCACTGGCACGGTTGGCGTGGGCCTGCTGGGCCGCGCTCGTCCGCGCGTGGGCCGATTGCCACGCTTGGGCCGCCGCGCGCCAGTCCGCCTGGGCTGTCCGCGCTGCCTGGCCGGGCGCTGGGCCGGCCTGAGGCCGCCGTGGCTGGGCCGCTCGTGCCATCTCCGCTGGGCCGACCTTGTGCCATCCGCTGCCCGGGCTTCACCGTGGGTTGTTTTCTTTTTTTGCTGAGTTACTATTTTGTTTAAAATGGCTGAGGTTTGTAAATCTGTAATAAATCAAATAAAAATCATAAAAATGCAAAACTAGTTTTGTTTAGTTCCTAAAATCATGATCTACCTATTAGTATATTTTGTTTACGTAGTTTGATAATATTCTTGGAAGCTATATAATTAATTTAAGGTACTTAATATTGTAAAAATATAAACTTGTAAAAATTATTGTGATAAATTGGTAATAGTATTGAATCTGAAATTTTTACAGTAGGCTTATAGCAATATTAGGTAATCATTGTAATTTTTGTGGCTCCAAAATAATCAGCTTGCTAGGTAGTTAATGATGCTCTATTTCGAATAAGGATTAAATCGATAGAATGAAATAAAGAAACAACTTGGGTTTATATAACTAAAATAATTATTGGGACATCAACAACATGAATACATAGACCAGCGCTAGAGCTATCTCGTTAGCTTGTGAGGCGTGATCGGATTTCTAAGCATTCCGGCTGTCGTTGATTATTTACATTTATGCATTTGCATCAATGCATATCATATAGGTCCGATGATGGATCAACGGATCAATTGAAGGATGATTAGAAATCCGAAGATGGTGTAATGATATTCTCTCCAGGAGATGATGCAATGGACTTTCTATTCAATTGATAGTGGATGATATGAAGATACATATACTAACTTTTTAATATATATATCTTACCCAGACAAGCTCCGGTGCATAACCCCTACTCTTCTGTAGTTTAAATTATATTTGTGCATTATATTTTAAGGAGTTGAATGAAACCCATTTGCATATATATATATATATATATCTTATAAGTCTTACTAGTATGACAGGATCGTGTATAATGCTATACTACAGGACTCCAGTAGAAGTCGAGTGATTGCCTGTCACTCGCGAGAGATAGAAAATATATTACTGCATTATTATCACTTAGAATATATAAAAATGTTGGAAAGAAAAATGGTGACCGGACAGAGATATGGTTTGGGTATTGGTGGGTGTAAAAAGTTGTGTCGCCGTGGACGCGGGGCATGGCTTGGTTACACTGCTTTCCCTGTCTGTGTCGATTAAGGACCGGCCGTTGCAATGGACGCTAGGCAAGTCACAGATCTATTGTCCCGAGCACATACTTGAGTATGGGCGCTTAGAAGACTTTTTGCTCTCTTGTCGTGGATCCGGCTCTTTCTGGACCGACTGTCAGGGTTTTGTTTTGGTGGAGGGGGTTCTTGCACCACACTGAGTCTAGGACTCAGAGACGGGGGGTTTGGGGTCCCAGTTTGGACGGGGACCTGGACACCTAGGACAGAAGGGTGATGGGTTGGTTCTGTTTGTGCCTGGGGTACAAGCGGGACGTGTGTTTTCGGGGCACCCAGCTGGGCACATTGGTTCACGAATCGCCGCCGAGTTAGTACGACTTGTCTTACCTCTAGCACCGTAGTAATAACTGAAAGATAAAAGATAGAAGAAGGAAATTCTGATTGCTCACAACCTGTTTGAAAGTAGCACATGTGTTTACATAGAATGGTTAGTTAATGAACCAATACGGCTATTAATAAAAATCGAATATAAGGACGCACACTTAGTAATACTTTCTGCAGATGCAATAAACCCACGAGCCAGATAGCTTTGCATATCCTTGGAGTCTTTTCTTTTCTCCTGTCGGGTAAGTCTTGCTGAGTACAATTGAGTACTCAGGATTTTATTCCCCCTGTTGCTGGTGACAGGTGGATGCTAGAGCTGACCTGGTGTGTGGATTCCTCCTGGTGGGTTCAGAGAGGATTTTCTTTACGCCGTGATCATAGTTTTTATTTATAAATCTCACCAAATATTTTATAAAGGAAAGTTTTATAATCTGCCGCCATAGATTACATATCAATGCTTTATCATGCTATGAATAAATATTTGTGTCCGCTGTAATTCTGATAACATGTTTATATTGCGCTGTTAAATTAAATTGTTCATAACTCTGATAATATGATTACATTCCCCTGTTATAGTAATAAATATTATACTCTGATGTTGTATTAAAAGTGATGTAAGAAATGATTAAGAATGTTGTAAGCTTTATTCTCTCATTTATAATTCTGATGTAAAAATATAGATTTTCGGGTTCTCCCCTGGGGTGTGCCCGACGGAATCGAGTAATTTAGTGTTCTTCCTTGAGTGCTTAGTGTCTAATAGAAGACGAGCGCTCCCGGAAGACATCAGATTAAACGGTTCTGCCACTTAACGCAGCCACGGTAGGAGGCACCACTCCGGGCTACAGGCGCGCGGGCTGAGGCGTGCGGGCTGAGGCACGGGCAGGGCTGGGCGGTCCGGTCCATCAGTTCGTCCGTCAAGACGCGCTGTAGGGAGCATTTCCGTAGCTGTTTGCAACGATTATGAATGGCGTGGCTCCTCACCGCCGTGGTGGTTCCATCAATAATTTCGTGGCGGTTTCAAAAAAAAAATCGTGGCAAGCGACAATGGACGGGCGTTGTCAAGCGCGCCGATGACGGCCCGGCCCGTTTTCCCCCGGCGTCGGATGTGCCAATTAATATGGCTGTTGAGTTTCTCAAAAAATAAAAATTAATATGGCTGTTGATTTTCTGTTGGCCGCTAATTCTTCGTGTGCCTTGATCAATCCAGAACGGAACGGATGTCATCTGCTCGTATATACTACATTCATGGCACCACGTCAGGCTCTTTCCTAATCCTCTTCCTAATTCATAGCCCAATTTTGTTGGAACAAATTTGCGGCGAATAATTGACCAAAGGGTAGCTATGGTAATTTATCAAATAAAAATAATAAGATACATATAAGTTACTAACCAAAATGCCATGATAGTTGGATGATTAGATATGATATTAGACTATGGACCTGCTCGGCTTTGCAGCCATTTGGGCTGCAGTACAGCCGTATAGCCATCTCTTCCTAATACTACAGTACTTCCACTTAAAAAACTACAGTACTTTGCAATATCAATAGGTTAAGGTAATGGGAACGAGCGAGTCGCTCGCATCGCGAGCCGCGAGCTCGGCCACCCAGGTTCGATCCCGAGCCGTAGTGTATTTTTGCTCAAAAATAAATGGGAATGGGGAAGTTCCCCGGTTTTAAAAAAAAGGTAAAGGTAAGAATCGTTAGATAGAATGGATTAAAAAAGTCGTACTATTCTTATTTTTAATTTTAGTTCTTTCTTTTAGGCAAAAGAAAGAATGATATAAATAAAAGCAAAGACCTTAATTTCTTTGTTTTGTTATTCGAGTGGAAGAAGTATCCTTGCTCGAAATAAAACAAACTGAGAGAAAAATCTATCTTCGGACTCGTGCCGTGGGCTTGCGCAAGACAGAGTGTAGATCCATGCCGCCGTGCCGAGCCAGTTGCACCGCGTGTCCGTATTGTTCCCCCTGCATCCTCATCAGGCCCATGACCGTCTCCAAGCGTAACCCCGACTAGGCAAGCACCATGGTGCGCGCGCCCCACCAAACGGCCACATCACGAGGGGATCGCGTGCACCGACCCTCGCGCCGCGAGCCCCTTCCGCAGCGTGCCCGCGTGCTTCTCTTCCAATTTGGGGCCGACGCGCTGGTCTGCTCGCGCTTTCCCGGGCGGCCCCGTCCCGAATCTGTCTCCCCAGCCAGAGGCGGACACCTGGAGAGTCCCTGCCAGTGGCAACGCGTGTCCCCTCAACGTGGCACCCAGCGCTTGCCCATGCAGGACACGTATCCCCCAGCCTCCGCTTTGTCCGAATTTTTTCAACTCGGCCCTTTTTTTTTTTCAAAGTTTCTCACAAATAGACCCCTGGCGGAAAGAATTCCGGAAATGGACCCTTAGCTCGACGCCAGGCGCCAGCGTCTCTGGCGCCGAGGTCCTGGGCACGGTCGCTGCCCTGCCAGGACCTAGGCGCCAGAGTGACTGGCGCCGAGCTCGACGCCGTAGATCTTTGTAACACCTCGGTGTTATGCATGCATTAACATTCCATCTCATGAGCATAATCATCATTTCATTATGCATAAGCAGCATCTATGCATTCCATTCTAAAGATAGGAAGTGTCATTTCATGTGGTGCTAAAATTAAATTGAAATTCATCATGTTTAAACTATTTGAAATGCCATTCTTGTGTTTGGGTGATATGATTTCTTGGTTTGATCACTAAGATAGCTTATAAATATTTAGGATACAATTTGGAGCAAAGTTTATATTTAAATTTTTGGCCAAATTTTGCTTTTAAAAATAATTCTTCAAAATTAGGGTTTTGAATTAATATTGATTTTTAATTTTTGTAATTCAAAATCTATTTGGAATTTGACTTTGGTCATAAAAGCAAAGTTGTAGAGAATAAATTTTTGAGCAACTTTTATTTTTGGGCCAAAGTTTAAAACTGCTTTGAAAAAGTTCAAAAATTCGTTTGAATGAAATTGGGAGAGAAAAGAAATTAAAAAAAGATCATTTTTACCTTGAATGGGCCGACGCCTCCTTTTCGGCCCAGCCGCACAGGCCGTCCCGGCCTGCCTCCGCGCCGCCGTCCGTTCGCCGCGCCCACGCTCCGACCGGCGTCAGAGCGCGCACGCCGCGTGGCGGCCATACGCCGACGAGTTCGCCGCGCGGCACCACCGGCCTACCCGTCCCGACCGTCCCCGCGCTGCCTTCAAGGCTCGGCCAGCCGCACCCTGGCGCCGCACTCGCCCCTCCACTTCGCTCTCTCTTCCGCCAGCGCAAGCAGCAGCCGCAGCACGCTCGCTCCGCCACGCGCCATCGCCGGAGTTGGCCGTTCCGGCCGCTCCAGTTTGCCAGGGCTAGCCCCATCTTGCACTGAGCACCGCCTCCACCTCACGCACCCGGTGCTCGCGTCGGTTCGCCGTGGTAAGTCTTCACTGGCTGGGAATCCCTCGCCGGAGTGAGCTCCTCCTCGCTGGAGCTTGGCTCTGCGCGGACAGCCCCACTCCGCTTCCTCTCCCGCCTTCCTTTCTCGCGCACGAGCACCGCTGGGTTCGCACAGGGGTGGGGAGCACGCCGGTCACCTTCACCGGGCCTGAGACCTCGCCGTCGGTGAGATCTCGGCGGTCCGCCGCCTCCCATGTCCCATGAGGCTGGCAGCTGGGGCCGGCTGAACCGCGGGGGCCACTGTTAGCCGCAGGGGTGCAAGCCTGGGTAGAGATCCAGATGGATCTAGCAGTTTTGAACATGGATTTTTAGAAAGAATTTAAGAAATGATTTTTAGATTTCTATTTAAATGCTTTGGAAATTTATAACTTGCTCAAAATGGCTCCAAATTTGTTGAAATAAGTTTTTGCTAGGTCTCTTGTGACTAGATCTATCTGTTAAAAATATTGCATGTCAAATTTGTGATACTTTTCTGTGTAGCTTTATTTAAATTGAAAAATGTTGATTTCTTAGAAAATGTCTAATAAATAGGATATACATCAGAAAAATATGATTCCAAGTTGTTTGATCTATTCTTGAGATATAAGTTGTAGGAAAAATATATGTCATGCATGTTTTGTAGAGAAATATTGATGTGTAGTTCAAGTGCCATTAATTGATGATTTTTGTTATTTTATATATAGAGAAAAATTTGTATAAAACATGTGTATGATAATTTTTGTACAGTGATTGTTACTGTGTAGAACATATGAAAAATATCAAATCTGTTGTTTGACACTTTTCATAGTACAAAGTATTTTCATGCTCATAATTATGCCCTAGCTTGTCATTTTTGTGTAGGCTATTTTGCTTATCCAAATGCCATGAAAATTTTATGGTAGTCTACTCAGAGTAGTACTAGGCTACTGTAATTTTCTTAGATTTTTATGAACACCAGAAATATATGTTGCTATTGTAGCCCTAGTTTAAAATGAAATAAACAAATCTTCTTTAATGTATGATTAGTTAATAATGTTTGCTTTGGTGTATCTTTGAAGCATCTTAGATTGTTGTGATGACTTGGCATGTTAGTATAGTGGTTGTAGTAGTAGTATGGTAGTACATGTTCTTGGATGATATTGGCTACCTTGTAGAAGGGCTTTACTTCTACTATGTCCAATAAAGTTAAACATGTTCATCTACATTTCATGCATCATGATCATTACATGTCATCTCTTTGATGTACCTATGCATTAGCACTCATACATCTGCATCATACAGGATCGCAGGAGGAGTTGCTAGCAGTGGTTCAGGAAGAGCAGACCGGGACAGATCCACAAGAAGTCTAGGCACAGGAGGTGTCAGAGGAAGAGGAGCCAGGAGAGGACTTGTCCGAGTGCGTGGATCATCAACCTAGTTCGTTCGAATGAGGCAAGCCCCGGAGCATTATAAGTCTCCTAATTTATAAAAATAATTCTTTCTATATATATGAGTTTATATATTGTTGCATTAAGTTGTAGGAGTTGATTAAAACCGTTGATGCATTTATTACTATCCTTGCCTACCGTATTACCTTTTACCCTGTTAGGTCAGGATCGAATAACTGCTTAGCCTTTCTTAGACCGGTAGCGATCAGTGATATCCGGTCACCTACATTATAGGTGGTTACTGGAAGAATTTAGCTATGGAAAGAATGATATCCCGGAATTAACCATGTGTGATGGATAATTGGAGACCGGACGGAAAAGTTGGAGGCAACCAGACAGGGTTCTAGGGTGCTGTTAGTTTCCGTCTACGTCGATTAAGGATCGATCGTTGCTCGTCCCTCTTGTCATGTTGAACGCATGCCTCATATTTAGCTGGCCGAATAAAGTACCTTTCGACCGCGAAGCTAGTGACACTATTCGAGCTGGGATAAACCCAGATTGGCAGACTGGTGCTGAAAGGGGTATGACGGGGACGCGAAGAGTGAGCCCAAGGTGCGTCCTAGCAGTCGGCCAGTCCCTGGGTAGTGCGGTCTCGGCTGTTATCCCGTGGCTACTTGGAAAGTGTCATTGGTGATCTGTAGCTCACTTGATCGGTGAGTATGGTTTGTATGAGGAATAAATCACCAGCTGGTTAGGAATCGATTCGAATCGCCATCGCTCCTGGATATTGAGCACTTGACTCAAACTACGACATCGTAGTAATTATTATGGAACAATGATGGTTATCTGGATGGTATGGGATATGCTAAATCTAAATTGGTAACTGAATGTTATTGGTTAATCAAGTGATTGCTATAGTACAGGTGCTTACCTAGATGGATAGGTTATAATAAAGATGATGCAAAGTACTTAAAATGGTTTCTTCATGATAGCTTATGCTTTTCGCAAACAAGTCAGCTAGCCCACTAAAGAAAGCCTCGCATAATCCTTGGTGTCGCTTTATTTTGGTTTAAGACGGGTAAGTCTAGCTGAGTACCTTCTCGTACTCAGGGCGTTGTTCCCATTGTTGTTGCAGATGGTCAAATGTACTACGATTATTGCATTAACTGCCTGTACCAGGCGATGGATGACAACTAGGACCAAGGGCAATGGTCACTCCGTATCTCTCATCTGATGCTTTTGTTGGAGATGACTACCTACTGGCATTGTATCTGAACTAAAAGTGTATGTGTGGCTTTAAAACTATTTGCTTCCGCTATTTCAGATTGAACTAGGTTTGTAATAACTTTATATTCTAAACTCTGATGTACCCAACTGTGATTGCGAACTTTATGTAACATGTGACGGTACTTGCTAAACTTGTACGATCTTGGTTTGTATGTCGATTGGTTTGAAATCCTTCATGGTTTCACGGACTACCGGGTTATACGGGCTTAAGTTTACTAAATTATCTGCTTCGGCGGAAGGTTTCCTTACTTAATCTCATATAATTGGTTGGTTCTGTTACAATCTTGGCGCTGAGCTCGGCGCCAGTCACTGTGGCGCCGAGCTCGGAAATATCTGCCGAGCCCACGTCTTTCCTTTCTTCTTCTCCCTCTTTCGCCCTAGCCGAGCACTGCCGCCGCCGTCGCCCTTGCCCGTGCCACCGCCGCGCCCGCGCCGTTGCCCCCGTCGTGCCAGCGCACCCCCACCGCGCCGTGCCTGCTCCCGCTCCCGTGCCCGCCACCGTGCCCACGCACGCGCCCCGAGGCCGCCCCCGCCCCGCGCCGCGCCCCTCGCCGCGCCGTGGCTTGCTCGACACCCCATGCCGTGCCCCCCCTCGCCGCGCCGCGCCCCGCGCATGCGCTGTTGCCCATGGTTGGCCACCGCGTCGCCTCCACCGTGGTCGTCGCCTTGCCCTCCACCGTCGGCCTCGGCCGTGGCCCGCCTTGCCGGCCTCGCCCTGCCTTGCCACCCTCCACCGTCGGCGTGCCTCCTGCGCCCGTTGAGCCGGCGTGCCCCGAGCATCCCGCGCCCACCGCGCTCCACCACTGTCATTGGCCGCGCCACCACCGGCCCGGACCTTCGGCCTGACCCACACCCATCCTCCGCCGGTCGGAAAGGTAAAAATTATGAATATGCAATGTACCTACTTAGTTGCCATATGTTATTTATTAGTTAATGTGATGACTCAGGTAGTTAATTTAGTTAGTGATCTAGTGAGATATATATGTAGATAGATAGAAATATAGACACATAGGCACATAAATATAGTTAGATAGGTACTTAGATATATAGTTACATTTTTAGTTATGTACATATGATCTAGCTATTTAGTGAGTACACTGTAAATATATACGTTGTTATTATCTTGATTACTTAGTTTGTAGTTAGAAAGTACTTGTTAGGTACTATCTATCGTCTAATTTGGACTAAATGACATGTGTTTCGTTACGTGTTTGAATTAGATGGACAACCTAGTGACCATATATCATGGAGGCACCGTTGAAAGCGATCGCTATGGATATGTTGAGTTTCTTGTTATGCAAAGCGTGCCTATGCTATTCAATGATAGGCCTTCATTTAGTGACATGGTTGCAAGGGCTCGGGAGGAGCTGCATTGCCTTGGAGATGATGGCATTGCAGTTGATGGTGTATTGCACCTAGGTTGTCCTCCAAACATCTTTAGGTGAATGATCTCAATTGGTTGTGCGAATCAGTGGGAGAACTATGTAAGATCGGCTATGAAGAGCCAGCTGCAATGTTTGGACGTGGTTGTGCGTCGGGTGTTAGTTGATTCCATCCCTCATGGGTCTACCCCAGCAATGGATCATTAGGCATACACCGACCCTCCCATTCCGAAACCTTACCTGCATGTGTAGATTGCACCTACGGTTTCCGATGCTCAATCTGCCCCCAATGCGGTATTTGGAGATGGTTGTCAGACTCATTTTTCCATGGCAGATCCTCCTTATGAGATCCCTTTGACACAGAATCATCCGAGTAAGTGTCTTAACCGCATGGTTTTTGGGAGCTTACCCCGTTCCTTACATCTATTTTTTTCATTCTTTCCTTATTTCTGTAATGATGTTGCAGGAGACATTCCTGAGAATGTGGATGTGCACCCTGTTGCTGCACAAGTGCACTTTGGAGATGGATTTCGTGGGTCAAATAGTGTTGAAATTATGCATGATTCGGAGCCATATGAGATGGCTAGGGCTCTTGATTCTGATGATGATCGCCCTGTTGGAGAGCTGATGGAAAGTGATGTTGAGATAATGAGGTGTATCTTTCTCGGCCGCCGTGATCCTAGAGTTCACGAGTTTAGCGATCTTGCTCATTCTGATCAGGCGTTTGTAGAAGGACGTGATGATGAGCTCCAAGAAGCTCCTGAGGCCGGTCCAAACATGGTAATTGAGAATGGGAGGGTGTTTAATGACCTCCCTGCTCTGAAGAGGTGGTTGCAGGCTTTTGCAGTGATACGAAAGAGGCCTTACAGGGTATTGCATTCATATGCGGAGTGTTGTTACATAGTTGTGTGTGACAAGGAACGCTGCCCATGGAGGGTTTGTGCAAGGAAGCAACAGGTAACCGAAAAATGAAAGATCACAAAAGTTGTCAGGCCACACAATTGTGCTGACCATGAGCTGACACTGAGGCATCGACAGTTGACATCTACCCTCATTGCCAAGTGGTTGATGGGAATTTTACAGGGAGAACCCAACATGAAGGTGAGGACAATTATCCAGACCGTTGAAGCATTGTATGGAGGATATGTAATAACTTATGGTAAAGCTTGGAGGGCTAAGCAGTGAGCGTGGAAGATGATATATGGGGACTAAGAGGATGGGTATGAGCAGCTACCAGTTCTTTTCAATGCAATCAAAGCGGTGAATCCAGGCATGCATTATGAGTACATCCCAAAACCTAATGCATGAAAGGATGGGAGGCAGATATTCTTTCGTGCCTTCTGGTGCTTCCCTCAGTGTGTCGAGGCCTTTAGGCACTGTCGTCCCATCTTCTCCATTGATGGTACATTCTTGATTGGCAAATACTAGGGCACACTTCTTATAGCCATATCTTATGACGCGAACAACAAGTTGGTTCCTTTAGCATTTGCCTTGGTTGAGAAGGAGAACAATGATAGTTGGGGATGGTTCTTGAGGCTAGTCCGGATACACGTGGTTGGGCCTGACAGGGAGGTTGGCATCATATCTGATAGGCATCAGGGCATACTTAATGCCGTGCGAGAGCAGATAGAGGGGTATGCACCGTTGCACCATCGTTGGTGTACTCGGCACCTTGCCGAGAATCTACTCCGAAAGGATGGTGTCAAGGGTAACTTTGATCTGTTCCAGGAGGCTGCTCGACAGCTTGAGGACAAATACTTTAAGGAAAAGTTGGAGCAGGTCAGAACCGCATCAAATGCAGAAGGTAGACAATGGCTCACAGGTTTGATGAGGGATTTGGAGAAATGGATGAGAGCTCATGACGCCGGTGGCTGGAGATATGATTTTCAGTGCAGCAACATGGTAGAGTCATTCAATAAGTTGCTATTGGGGATACGTGGTATGCCCGTGAATGCAATCGTTCAATTCACCTTCTATAAGCTTGTTGCCTGGTTCAACGATAGACATGCCCATGCATTGCAGTTGCGGAGTGATGGAGAGATATGGGCTCCAAAACCAAAGGCACACCTAGAGAAGGCAAGAGAAAGGGCTGGCACACACGAGGTTGCATGCTTTGACCATGCCACAGGGACTTATCAGGTCGAGCATAGGGGCGGTACAACGTCCGACAATGAGGTCCGAGAGTCGAGGATACATGTGGTTGTCCTCCAAGATTTCAAGTGCACTTGTGGTAAACCAAGGCAGTACCACTTTGTATGTTCTCATTTGGTGGCAGCAGCTAGGCATCGCAACTATAATATCGAGAGGAGGATACCACACGAGTTCAGTGTCGACACGCTTGTGAACACATGGAGCCCTCGCTTCGTGCCTTTCCGGGACCCTGGAGAGTGGCCTCCATATGATGGCCGAAGTACATTGCGGATACAACTTACTGTTGGAACAAGCGTGGATCAAGGCAGAGGATGAGGCACAAGATGGTTATGGATCAGATACCCAGAAGAACTAAGCGTGGGAGAGGAACTCCATTTGTTACTGATCCAGAGCAGTATGAGTGCGGCAAGTGCGGTAGACTTGGCCACAACTCACGAAGTTGCCGTTGGCAGATTAGTGAGGTAGGACTATTGGTTTATATTATTATTTTATATTTGTCGTATTCATATATTTAATTATGCATGTCTCAATTTATGCTTGTATTTGTGTCAATTACTTATACATTTCTAAGTTCATGTTTCATTGTATATTGGAATTCTAATTCATTCACTTTTTTGTAGGATGGAGCAATTCCACCTGCTCGACCCGACGTATGAGGCGACCCACCGAGGACGTCTCATAGCACTGGGGCAGGTAATAATCTATAAGTTTTATTCGTACATGTGTTCGTGAAGTAACAGGAGACTATGTTTTATTCGATGCAGGACCTTCCGCACCTTCGTCCTAGAACCCACAGTGGGTTCTTGGACATGCGGTACGACGACAGGTACACTCCTTTCCTATAAAGAGCTGGCCTGGATGTCATCTCTTTTCAGGTTCATCGTGGGTTGCCCAAGTTCAACTCAGCGGCCATAACTGCGTTGGTAGACAGGTATTAAAGTGAATCATTGCCTCCATTCATGGCCATTTGTTCATGCGATTGGCTTTTTGACAAGTAATCTTGCTTTGTCTTAAATATAGGTGGCGGCCGGAGACTCACAGCTTCCACCTACCTTTCGGGGAGATGACAGTCTCGCTCTAGGACTGTCAGAAGATGCTAGGCCTAAGGATTCATGGCAACCCAGTCACCGGGCAGTGCAAGTCAGAGGGCTAGAGAGCATGAGTGGAAGTCTTCCTTGGGCATGAGCTTGGCGAGCAAGGGGCTCGCACTGCTAGAGTTCCCATCTCCTGGCTACGTGAAGAGTTCACACAATGCCCTGAGGAGGCAGATGAGGAGATGGTTGGGTACTACTGCTGGGCGTGGATCCTACACCTTTTTGCCTGCGTTCTCTTTCCCGACGCCACGGGTGACAGTGCGTCCTGGATGTGGATCCACTGCCTCAGTGACTGGGACCAGGCGGGTCTGTACAGCTGGGGCTCTATAGTCTTGTGTTTTCTATACTAGCAGCTGTGCGAGGGGTGTCACCGGTCTTCGGCCCACCTATCACTTGGTGGATGCGTGTACCTGTTATAGCTGTGGATGTGGGCTCATCTTCTAGTTGGCCGTCCAGAGGTTCTGGATCATCGTGAGTGGTTCTAAGGTCAGCCTCCACGTCGTCAACCAACGTGGGTGTACCTTTGGGACCAGGTAAGGGTTCCACACACGAGGATAGACCGGGCGTACATTGAGTTCACGAACGAGCTAGACACGCTGACAACGTCTAGTGTAAGTAAATTTTATTTTCCATGCTGCTTTGAAAAGGATTAGTATACCATCTAACACCTTATTTAGACATGTTGTAGGTATAGTGGGAGCCGTTGGACCTGCATCTGTACTCTTGTCTCCTCCCTTGCCTCCTGGCTTGCCCTCTCCTCCTCTAACGTCATCCGCATCTCCAATCCCCATTTGTTAAGCCCAACATCGATCGGGTTACAAATACCGCGCTATCTAGCAAACTCACGCATATTTTCTTTGTGATGTTTAACGAATAGGTTGATGTAGTTAGGTCCATATCCTCTCTTCCGTGCAATTAGTTTCCTCTTCTTCAGTTCATCCAAGAACTTAGCTTGACCATCGTAACGTTCCCACCTGTATTTCCTAGTGCTCTGTTCAAAAGAAATATTATATCATATATGTCTTAGCAAAAGCAATAAAATATGATTTCATGTTTACCACAAAAATAACGAACCTCTTTGTACTCAACCATATGACCGCAATAATGGCATATTCCAAGCTCCGAAGGGACTAGGCCATAGTTAGATTTAACACCACATTCGCACATGACAGGAGGTGCTTTGTAGATTACCCTTTCTTTCATCTTTTCCTTAACCTTCCGCGGTTCTTCCGGCCATTAGTTCTTAGGACCATACAACCATTGCTTAAAATGACACTTCACCATTGAAAACACCTAAATACGGAGACATTAGTACATGAACACATATAGCTCAAGATTTCAACACATACACTTTGCACTTACTTCATGTTTGTTTGGACACACAAACTCCAACGTATTCTCAGGATTTATCACAGCTCGATCTCCGCAATCGCACAGAGGAGGTTCCTCAAGTCGTCTAACTACGGCTAGGTGCTTCTCCTTAGCCGTCATTGGTGGAGGGTTAGGGGGGGTGGAACCCACCGCTTGAAGTGCTCACGTGGATGTCTCTCTCTAAACCAATCGTCGAAAAAGAGGTACCTAGGATCAAACTTGTCTGCACCATCGATCCACTGAAAGAAAAAACACCTCTCATGGTCCTACACAATGAGATTCCAACAAAATATTAGTAGCATACATACACAAATAAAGAAAAAGGATAGTGTAAATAATTTCTTACATTAAACCGACTACATGTGTAGAAGCAACGCGTCACTGTGTCCGGATGTTTCGATTGAAAAACATGGGCTGGGAAACCACAGTCACAGTTAGGAATAGGGAGGTCAGGAGGGACGGGGGCATCTTTGCTAGACGCGTCGGGGTATAATTCTCTTGGACGACCCCGTTTCCGCCAAAACTCCTCCCGAAACATTTCTTGCATCTAACAAAACGGATGTAATTTAACAAACATAAATCAAACCTCACATATAAATATTAATGAGAACCATAACTACAATACAACCAATTTCATTCTAATAACCGAAAGCAGTTAACATTAAACCCTGAACCTAGCGTTTCCCATTTGATACACAACAATGAACCCATAATATAACTACATGCGCCTAGGTTTGCTAGCTTTTTCCACGCCTTGGAATCAACCTACGGTTGTATAATACATATATTGAGGGATACAATGAAACCCTAAGTGATAACGATTCTTAGGTTCAAAAATCCGACTAATATATACCGAATCGATGCGAAAAAAACAAAGAGGGGAGCGAGGATACCTCGCTCTCGAAGATCTATGGATCAAATCAAGATTTTCAAGGTCCAATATGACGATTCATGAGGTATGGTGAAGTGGGAGAGAAAAAAACCCGAGAGTGAGGAGAAAGAAGAGGAATAACGCTCGGGCAGGAATGTTGGGCCGGGGTTAAATGCAGGGAGCTCGGCGCCAGCCACTACGGCGCCGAGCTTGGCGCCAAGATCTACGGCGCCGAGCACGGCGTCAGTCACTCTGGCGTCGAGCCCCTTGGCAGGGCACCGACCATGCCCAGGACCTCGGCGCTAGAGACACTGGCGCCTAGCTCGGCGCCAGTGTTAATGGCGCCGAGCCAAGGGTCCATTTCCGGAATTCTTTCCGTCAGGGGTCTATTTGTGAGAAACTTTCAAAAAACAAGGGCCAAATTGTAAAAAATTCGAAGACACGACATCAGCTCGAGCGTATATAAATGTGAACCGACCGAAGCAGCTCTCATCACAGAGACACAACATCAGCGAGTTAACAAAATCCTTTTTAGTGCCAGTCCTGAAGTATTCGAGCTCAGGGAGGCTCACGGTTTCGTTCGATCCAATCCTTTAGCCAAGTTCAGCGATGGCTTCTCGTCAGGAGCATCCTGCTAGCTACCACGCCGGCGAGACCAAAGGCTCGTGCCGAGGTGACGAGTCGCGCACTGCGCGTCCAGCCGGCGTGCCCGCGTGTTGCTCGCTTCCATGGTCTAGACAGTAGACACTAACCATGTTTGAGAAGACGGGTCTGTTAGTTGATCTCCACCAATAGGCCCAACGGCCTATTGGGCCCTTGGCTCTGCTCCCTGATCGGGGGAGCCCAACCCTAACTGGTTGGTGGGCCCCTGTCGCACAGCACATACAAATAGAGAAGGTGGGGATCGAGCTCAGAATGAGAGGTTCACTGGAGCCGCCACACCCACCTACAGAAACCCTAATACCGATCTAAAGAGCTGCTGCCAGCGACGGGATGTGCCCCAACCACCGCCGTCTCCCACTACAGGACACCGCCGACGTCACTAGACTTCATCTCGCCGGTGCTGGACGTCTTCTACACCGCGACACTGGCTGCGGTGCATCTACTGAAGGGCTAGGAGCCTATTCGGATCTACGAGTTACACAGAAAGATACTCACATCGATCCTAAAAATGGTATCAGAGCAGGTTACCTCTGTGTATTCCTGTGTATCCCTAACCCTAACCGGGTAAAAGCAAAAGAAAGAGAGACCGGCGAGCGAAGAGAGAGAAGGGCAAGTGCCGAATGAGACTAGGGTTTTCGGGGCCCGCGGCCGGAGTCATTTTTATTCGGCCGAAACAATCGGACGGCCGGGCCCACGAGCGGCCCAGGCGGGGGGAGCGCGCCGCGGCAGTTTGCCGGCCCAGGCCCAGGTTGCGGCCTGGGTGCGGCCTGCGCGCGCGGAGAGAAGCGGGCCGAGCTGGTTTTACCGGTTGGGCCGAAAAAAAGGGAAAGAATCAAGATCAGTTTTTTCTTTTCCAGTAATTGCTAATTTCTGGAAAATGAAAAATATATCAAAGAAAATATGAAAAGTGATTTTACCTGTGGGTAAAATTCAAGAAATTGAGCATATGTTTTCCGTTGCGAAAGAAAAGTACATCCTCCAGTGATTTTGAACCGACATGATATTTAACTGGAGAAAAGAAAAGTTTTTCCAGAAAATGTTTATTCCCTGGAAATTGATTAATGGATTAAAGAAAATAGAAAAAGAAATTTTCCCTGTGGGTAAAATTAAAGGAAAAGAGAGTTTTTCCACAGCTAAAGAAAAAAATATATTCTCCAGTTATATTGAACCAACATGCTATTTACTTGGAGAAAAAGAAAAGTTTTTCCGCTGCTAAAGAAACTGTTGATTCTCCAGTTATTTTGAACCAATGTGGTATTTAATTGGAGAAAAAGAGTTTTGATATAATTACGATGTTGTTATTTTCTGACCAACGTTGTTAATAACAATATCGTAATATTAATGATTTATGCATTAATTCTGCTTCTGCCCAACGGTGATGTAGAATTAGTGTATAAGAAAAGTTGATAATTTTAATGATTTATGCATTGATTCTACTTCTGCCCAACGGTGATGTAGAATTAGTGTGTAAGAACAGTTGTCAAAGTTAAAGATTTATGCATTAATTCTATTTCTGCCCAATGGTGATGTAGAATTAGTGTATAAGAATAATTGTATGTTTTGATTTTGACCAACGCTGGAATCAAGGCATGCAAATGATGTGTTAATTTTATGTTAAGAAAAGATTTGACATGGTTTTCATCTTGTTTAAGGTGGACTGGGTAGTCACCTCACCGTGTTCCACTGAGTTTGTGGCACCGGTGAGGGAGACAAAAGAGAATGATGCCACTTGGGCAACTAAAGAAAGGGATTTTGAATCCCAAAAGATATCCTATGGCTTTTGAGCATAGGAAGTGGGTCACTGCAAACAAGAAATGTTTGGCTGTGATAAAGAACATGATTGAACCTACAATTGTGGGCTCAATCCCAGAATGTGACACGGTCACCAAGTACCTCGATAGAATAAAGAGCAGTTCACTGGCTCTTCAAAGATATGCCACTTAGCTGATAAAGCTGGTCACAGAGTGTTACTCTGGAAATAGTGGCATAAGAGAGCTCATGATGCGTTATCGAAATTATGGCACTGTCGTTTAGGCCATATTTCGAGGGGAAGAATAGAAAGACAAGTTAAGAATGATATTCTTCCTCCATTAGAGCTCTCAGATTTAGAACAATGTAGAGAATGCATAAAAGGAATGTATGTAAAGAAAGATGACAAACGAAGCACAGGAATTTTACATATTATTCACACTAACATCTGTGGTCAGCTTTCCTGTAAAGAGTGTGGATGGTTATGATCCATTAACAGATGATTACTCCCATTATGACTATATTTATCCAATCAAAGAAAGAAAAGATGTATTGGATAAATTTAAGATATTAAAGATTAAGATAGTCAGGTCTGACCGTGGGGGAGTACTACGGTTGGCATACCCTAAAAGAATGGCATAGTAGCTCAGTATTCTACACCGAGCGAACCTCAGCAGAATAGAGTATCTAAAAGAATCAATCGTACCCTGATGGATATGGTGGGCAGTATGATAAGTTACTCCACCTTACAGTTGAACCTGTGAATGAAGGCGTTAAAACCACCATTTATATTCTCAATAGAGTATCAAGAAAGTCGGTGCCCAAAACACCGTATGAGTTGTGGACAGAAAGAGTACTCTCACTAAACCACTTGCGTGTGTGTGGGGGAGCCCTGCTGAGGCTAAAGTATTTAACCCAAATATTGGAAAGTTATATCCCAAAAAGTAAGTTGCCATTTTATTGGCTACACAGAAAAGTCAAAAAGTTTTTGTTTTCCACTGTCCAGAGAGACATACAAAGTTTATGGAAATGAGACACGCTGTTTTCCTAGAAGATGAAAAGATGAGGGGGAGCATGGTAGCTCGAGAAATTGTCCTTGAAGTGAAGCGGGTGTATGCGCCCACTCTAATGATTCATGAGCCATTTTTCTCACTACCTGCTGTAGCTGCACCGACAGTGCTAAATATTGTGGTGCCAGCACCTGTTGTTATCCCACCTGTGGCAAAAATGAGTGAAAATGAGGAACCTATTCTTCAGGATCCAATAGAACCGATTGCCACACATGAGGGGGAGCAACAACAGCCTCAAACAGAAGATGTGCCAAATATGAAGGCCCCTAAAAGGTCTCAAAGAGTTAGAAAATCAGCTATTCCTGCTGATTATGAAGTGTACAACACTAAAGAATTTCAAATGGAGGATTATCAAAGCCTCGTTTGAAGAAGCCATGAGCAGTGATCAGTCATCAAAGTGGCTTAAGGCCATGGAAGATGAAATAAAATCATTGAATGCCAATAAAGTTTGGGACTTAAAAATAATTCCTAAAGGAGCCAAAACAGTAGGCTGTAAATGGGTCTACAAGACAAAACTTGACTCTCAAGGGAATATAGAGAGATATAAAGCCCGACTTGTGGCAAAAGGCTTTGTGCAAAGAGAAGGGATTGATTACAATGAGACCTTTTCTCCAGTCTCATGTAAGGATTCTTTCAGAATAATAATAGCATTAGTGGCACATTACGATTGAGAATTACATCAGATGGATGTAAACACGGCATTCCTCAACGGAGACTTGGAGAAAAATATTTACATGGCACAACCGGAAGGTTTTGTCATGGAAAGAAAAGAACGAATGGGAGGCCGCCTAAAGAAATCCATTTATGGATTAGAACAAGCTTTAAGATAGTGGTACTTGAAGTTTGATCAGACAATAAAGAATTTTGGATTTTAAAGAGAATGTAGAGGACAATTGTGTCTATACAAAGTATAAGATTGAGAAGTTTATCTTTCTTATCCTGTATGTAAATGATATCTTACTTGCTAGTAGTGATGTCAGTCTACCATAGGAGACAAAGAAGTTTTGTTCTCAAAACTTGATATGAAAGATCTTGTCGAAGCCTCGTTCATTCTAGGGATCGAGATTTACCGAGATAGAAGAAAAGGGTATAATGACTGTCACAAAAGGCATACATGGAAAAGATCTTAAAGAAATTCAGTATGCACAAATGTAGTCCCTCACCTGCTCCTATAGTCAAGGGCGACAGATATGGGGTTTTTCAATGTCCTAGGAACCAATTTGAGCTCAATCGATAAAGAGAAAGTGGTTCCATATGCTTCAGCTGTCGGAAGCTTGCAACATGCTCAAGTATGTACGCGCTCTGACTTGGCATTTGTTACCGGGTTTTACTTGGCAGATTCCAGAGCAATTCTGGAATAGAACACTGAAATTAGTAAAGAAAGTCTTGCATTATTTGCAACGAACGAAAGGCCTCATGATGACATATAGAAGATCTGATTCACTTCACATGGTGGGATATTCAGATTCTGATTATGCGAGAGTGAATGCATATCCAGACGTGGATTTTCTATCATTTCGCAAAAGGGAGCTATTTCATGGAAAAACTCAAAGCAAACCGTCACTACATCGTCCACAATGTATGACAGTTTGTAGCGTGATATGAGGCAACGGGCAGGTGAACTGACTAAAGAAGTTCATACCCGGTTTGAAGGTGGTTGACGACATCTATAGACCACTTAAGAGATACTGCGATAATAATCAAGCAGTACAGTATACTCACAACATAAGTCAAGTGGTGCTGCCAAACATATTGACATAGAGTATTATGTTGTGAAAGATAAAGTCCGAGATCAAGTCATAAATCTTGAGCATATAAGAACAGAAAGGATGCTCGCGGATCCGCCTACAAAAGGCTTACCACCCAACATGTTCAGAGGACATGGTGTTCAGAGAACATGTAGCTAGCTTAGGTTTAAGGGAAAGCCTAAAATATTCCTGGACAAAAGAAGGCCCAAAGATAAGTATCTATTTCAGAACAGAGTAGTGAGTTGTAGCTGTTAAGTCTATCGGTAATGGACCGTGACGATGAGACATGCTCTATGAGCTAATCTGTAATGGAATGAACAAAAGTAAATGATATGAAAGTGAAAGATGGAATGAGATCAAGGGGGAGAATGTTAGTTGATCTCCACCAACGGCCTATTGGGCCCTTGGCTCTGCTCCCTGATCGGGGGAGCCCAACCCTAACTGGTTGGTGGGCCCCTGTCGCACAGCACATACAAATAGAGAAGGTGGGGATCGAGCTCAGAATGAGAGGTTCACTGGAGCCGCCACACCCACCTACAGAAACCCTAATACCGATCTAAAGAGCTGCTGCCAGTGACGGGATGTGCCCCAACCACCGCCGTCTCCCACTGCAGGACACCGCCGACGTCACTAGACTTCATCTCGCCGGCGCTGGACGTCTTCTACACCGCGACACTGGCTGCGGTGCATCTACTAAAGGGCTAGAAGCCTACTCGGATCTACGGGTTACACAGAAAGATACTCACATCGATCCTAACAGGGTCAGGTGATGGGAGCGGCGCAGGAGAAAGGGCGGGAGGCGAAGCACAAGGCGTCCGACGCCAGGGAGAAGGCGCGCGACGCCGCGGACCGCACCATGGGGATGGGCCACGACGCCAGGGAGGCGACCAGGGACAGGGCGTACTGGGCCAAGGACGCGGACTCCGACGCCGCTGGCCGCGCCACGGACAAGGCGCGCGGCGCCGCGGAGGCGACCAGGGAGAAGGCCTGCGAGGCCAGGGACCGCGCGTCCGACGGCGCGCAGCAGACCGGGAGCTACATCGCGCAGACGGCCGAGGCCACCAGGCAGAAGGCCGCCGGCGCCGCGCAGTACGCCAAGGACACCATGGTGGCCGGCAAGGACAAGACCGGCGCCCTCCTGCAGCAGGTGAGATCGATGCACGTGATACTAGTCATTATTAACTTCTCCATCGTTACTACTGCAAAGAAGGGAAGTGTTTTCGATCGATCTCAAGCGTGTTCTTCGTTCGGCTGTTCAGGCAGGGGAGAAGGTGATGAGCACGGCCGTGGGGGCCAAGGGCACGGTTGTCAGCACGGCCGTGGGGGCCAAGGACACGGATGTGAACACAGCCGTGGGAGCGAAGGACGCCGTGATGAACTCGCTCGGCATGGCCGGCGAGAACAACGACGGCACCACCACCAACGCCGGCAAGGACACCAGCACCCGCAAGCCTGGCAGGGACTATTAGAAGACTGGTAGACGACAGCCAAACTTTCAGTGTTTCCGTATCTGTTTCAAAAGTTTCTGATCCCATTTAGGTTCAAAAGTTCCCATTTTCATTTTAAATTTTCAGTGTACGGTCGCACCTAGGTTTGATTTCGAGTTTAGTGTTTGCGTTTCTGTTTCTGTGGAGGTTGTAACCTTTTCAGGACAGGGCTCGTTTGACATTGTGTCAACACTGAAGGCCTTCCTCTGTGCTTCCGTCTCAGTGATATAATGTGAAATAATAAAGTTGCAGAGCTGTTGTTTTGTTTTCATTTAGCAATGTGTACCTCCGAATGTCCGGTCTTTCCCTACCTCTGATCCCTGTTGGCTTGGCTTGCTTTGCTGCTTTGCATTTTTTTGTGCTACCTGTCAACCTCCTCTCCTCTTTGTACGACGGCACGACGAAAGCATACGGAATATACAGTTTACACAAATACAGAATAATAGAACACAAATGACTAGAGCACAATAACAGCCAAGACGATTCCAATAACGACGGCACTAGCGCTCGGACGGACCGAGCCTGCTGCACACACAAACGGGCCCGTCCGTGCCACTCCCCCCATGCTTCCCGCGTCCCTCCACGCCTGCTGCGTGCTTCTCTCTGCGAGCCCCTCCACATCTGCTGGGTGCTCTCCTCTGTGCACGACCTCTCATCAGCTACAGCAGGCAGCTACGGCAAGCGGTTCACATGCAACATGCATAACATCCCACTATACACAGCGCCTCAGCAGCTGTAGCAGGCAGCTACGGCCGGTTTACATTGCAAAATACATAACACCACTCTATGCACGTAGCAGGCAGCTACTGCAAGTTGTTCACATTGCAACATACATAACACAATTGCAACATACATACGAAACAACTGAAACATGCGTATGAAACACATGCAAAAATACTTAAAAAAATAATTGCAAACATATGCAACATTAAGATAAAACACTTGCAATATATGTGTGAAACATATGCAATATCCAGATAAACACACTTGCAACGTACGTTTACGAAAAACAGATAAAACATTAGGAACAGACATTTGCAACATATGTGTACAATAATTACAACATAAACATCTCAATCTACTTTTATAACATCCGCATAAAACACTTGAAACATACCAACGAAATATCTGAAATACTTTAAACATGCGAACCCATGGCTGGACGCCACCACCACCATTTACGTTTCTGTTTCTATGGAGGCTGTAACCTTTTCAGGACAGGGGTCGTTTGACATTGTGCAAACTGACGCACAGTGCTTTCGTTTCACGATGATATATTGTTTAGATTGAATAACCCGAGTTGCAAATCTGTTGTTTTATTTTAAATATAGTCCAATCGTGTAAGCTCGTCATCTCGATTCCAACTAAACTCATCTGATCCTGATGTGATGGAGAGAGAGTGAAAAAACTTGGAATTTTGAGGGTAACTAAACAAGGCCTATGTAATAATAAAGTTGCAAATCTGTTGTTTTATTTTAATTTAGCAATGTGTACGTCCGATTCCTTCATCTGATCCTGTTGCCTTGTTTTTGCCGCTGTGCATTTTGGTGCTTAGCTAGTATCTACCTCCTCTCCTTTGTGCGAAGGCACGACAAAAGCAAATCGAAACTTCAGTTTACACAAATGACTGGAGCACACAGATTTAGGCCTGGTTTAATTTCAGGGTGTAAAATTTTGAGGGGTCACATTGAATGTCACGTGAAAATGTCGCATAGGATGTTCGGATACTAATAAAAAAATTTACAGAATCCGTCAGTAAACGGCGAGATGAATTTATTAAGCCTAATTAATCCATCATTAACACATGTGTTATTGTAGTACTTTATTATCAAATTATAGACTAATTAGGTTTAAAAGATTCGTCTCGCAAAGTAGTCGCAATTTGTGTAATTAGTTATTTTTATAGTCTATATTTAATATTCCATTTATGTGTCTAAATATTTAATGAGATATGATGTAAACTTTTAGAGAGGAACTAAACTAGATGTCTTGCCAAGTCCCGAATATTGAAGCATGGTGGAAGGTTGTACACACGAAACTGGCATGCCAACTGCTAAGCAACCAAAAAATATGATTTATTTTATTAATATCTGCTCGAGGAACCAGCAAGCGCAGGATGTTCAACGGTTCTCCCAAAAACCATCTTTATGCTTTAATTACTTCCATCAAGATTCCAACGAGCATATTCTTGTGCTACAAGCTAAGAGCAGATAAAACACGATGGGAAGTCAGTAAATAAATCATTACAAGTTAACGAACCTAGGCAAAGAGGGACCAGTGCGGGATCATCTGGAGAATATACGACTGTAGTGCCGTTGCTGGTCTGGAAGTTCCAGACCAACCGGCTGCTCCCCTCATATTTTACTGTTTACCTAATCAGCCGAACAATGTTTCTCTCTCACACAACTAGTCAATTTTAGCCAAGTTTTAGACCCGCGAACGGGGCCTGTGTATGCTTCATTCCACGCAAGAGCGTGTACATCACTGTGCATGCTTCATTCCACGACTGTGCATGCTTCATTCCACGAGGATATGCACAACGGACGCGAATCATATAAGGGTCTGTTTAGATTCCAAAAAATTTTGCGCAGTATCTGTTATATCGAATCTTGTGGCACATGCATGGAGTACTAAATGTAGACGAAAAAAAACTAATTACACAGTTGGGTAAGAAATCGCGAGACGAAACTTTTGAACCTAATTAGTCCATAATTAGACACTAATTACCAAATACAAACGAAATGCTAGAGTGAGCCAAAATCCAAAAAATTTTGGATCTAAACGGGGCCTAAGTATTTCATTGCCAAAAAGCAAATGAACAGTAGTAGTACATATATAGTATTATAGCAAAACCAAGATTATTACCGTGTGTTTGATTCCCGTAGCGTTCGTTGACTTGATAAATTGTTGTTTCAAGCTCTTCATCTTCTTGCCAAAGTTACGTGAATGTGTACCCATCGTGTTACTAATAATGTTTTTCAGAGGACCATCTTCGAGCTTAAACACTATCTGCTGAAACAGCGTATCACAAAATACCCCCAAGCCTCGTAGAGCGTCGAGAAACGAGACAACAGTGTCCGTCTCGATTCTCTTGAGGTATGCAGCCTTGCCGACGTGACAAAAGATTGGCGTGCACATTCTAATCACCTGTAGTAGTGTTTAGATCATTACAGATTCAGATTAACATTCTAATCACCTTGGCGACGTGATGTTCGGCAGGTATGAAATTATCACTGTTCATATTGGAAAACATTGTTCATGCTGGAACGTTGTGAGAGAAAATCACTGCTTTGACTAAAAAAAGAAGCTGAACAAGCCGGCTTGTAGCTCAGTCAACCACTTGTTCGCTGTGCCATTTATTTTATTAAAAGCACCAAGAACTTGAAAGAAAAAATTAATTACCTGGTTTGCCTTATGTTGGTCAAATAACTGAATCGCACCATGTTGTAAACTCTCAATATACGTAAGGTCCTGGGTTGGGGATTGTTGTAACACGGTAAAATGGTAAGTTAAAGATAAATGCTCGCTAAAGATGAAGAATGCAGGGAACATATACATAATTAAGGGACACAAAGAACACATAGTTACTGCCACATACCATGACCATTGAAGCTAAATCTAGAGCCTCTTGTGCTTCTGCACATACAAATAGGGCCACTGCCTTGTTCTTCATGTCCTACATTTGCCAAGCAAAGATGGAAAAATGGGGTAAACAAAACTATAGATCGGTTGAACCAACATAAGTGCATATGAATGGAAAGACAATAGTCAATTTAACTGATGAGAGAGATTTGTTTATTCAAAGCTTACGTACCAGTGGTTAATTTATTGTCCGTTCTATGTATCTTCTCACATGATAAATCAGAAAATGCCCTTCTATTATAAATTGGTTTCGAGGTTAAAAATTCATTTAAAAATTAAGATTTTCGTTTAGTATCACTGGTAGGGGATAATTTTAACAAAGGACAACCTAACTAATAGCAATTGGAAGGGCAGTCAAAATGGTTGCATCTTTTATAAAAGCTATTTTTAGGGGGAACATAATGGTTGCAGCTTTGGGCTCTGCGTAGCATGACGATAAAAAAAGAGTCTTTCTGGTTAGCAAGCAGAAAATTAGAGACCACTACGTCGGAGTTGTTCGTCTCTCACGAATCAGAATTTAATAGTAGACTATATCATGTATAATTTGTCTTCTGTGTTCCCTTGGTCCAACAAATTCACTAAAACTATGCAATAGTATAGACATTATGTATACAAAGGCGGGAAGTTCCCTTACATTTTCTAAAGAAAATGCACATGTTAAAAAGAGCACGTACGGGAAGGTATACTACTGTAGGGAACCACAACAATATCCTATAATATTTTCACTTTTCTTCCAATATTTTTTAAGTAGGTTAAAATACATTTTTCGACCTCGAAGTTGCGTGTCAATTTGATTTTCAATCGTGAACTACGAAATATGTTAACTTGCGTATTTCAATATCAAAACGAAACATGGTCCTTTAGCTCGTTTTATAGGTGTTTTTCTATGTTCTAAAATGAATAAAAATATAGTTTGATCTCTAAAAATTCAAAATTAATCTCTTCTACCAACATTTTTTATAAAAATGTTTACTACCTGTTTATGATATATATCGTTATTTGGATTTGGTCTATTTCTGTTCCTATTGCTTTGTTGCTTGTAATCATACTCATTATGCATTTAAAACAAATAAGATCCAAATAATAGAACAACAACATATAGAGGACGTTATAATTAAAATTGAAAGTGGTTTCACATTTTTCTGACTTAAAAAATAAATTAATCATCAATTTTTAAAGATCAAACAAGTTTTTTTTAAAACAATAGAAACCATCTTTAAAACTAGTTAGATGACCAACTTTCTTCAGTTTTGACAATTAGAGGGATGTTTATTACCTGGTGTTATAGCTTAGGATTGAAAATAAAACTTACATGCAACTTAGAGATTGTAAAATGTACTTTACTGATTCAATGGTAGTGCTCTACCGTTGAGAAATGGTGTTCAGTATGTATGTTCATTCACTATATATTACATTTGTCATACATTCATCACAACTATATAAAATATAAAAGTCATTTTAAAAAAGGAAGTAAAATAATTAGAAATGCAGTGAATTTTACTAGTACCGAACCGTATATATTGTTTGCTTTGACTTCGAGGATAAAAAAATTTCAAACAGGTTGCTGACATAACAGAAACAAGATTGACCTGAACATTTGCACGGCAAGAGATCCTCATGTAGTTCATGTAGTTTGAAATTTCGTCCTTCTCGATGCGGAACATATCAGGGGCTTCGCGCTTGAGAAACAAAAATTACACATTAGTTAACATGATTATATCAAACAAAACAAAGAGGTCGATAATAATGATAGCAAGACACAGTCTTCAATCTATTGTGAGTAAGCCTGTTCGCTTGGTCGTATTTGACTTATAAGCCATGGCTTATCAGCCAACGAACAATATTTTTCTATCACACCAAACCAGCTAATAGTGTATAAGTCAAATACGACCAAGCGAACAGGCTGTATCTCCGTCTTATTTTCTGTGCTTATCTTGTTCTCGGCGCCTCTAGCGCATTGTAAAATTTGCCTTTCCTTATTAATTGTTAATGCATATTATCTTCGCAATAAAAATTATTAATGTATATGGGGTAACCGGATCTCTCGAAAAGATTGTAGGTGAGTGACCAATAGATATAGAAATATAGTTATTAGTTCTCTTGTCGTTGCCCTTGGATTCGCAGCATATCGTAGGGCACCCGCAACAACAAGGACAATTTGCTCTCTATAATAGTGTCCACGTAGGATATAGTTAAAACTATAGAAGGCCTGTCCAACAGTCTATCTATAACCAAATTTCTTAAATTAGGGTGGGGTCCGTAGGTCATTATTAGTTCACGATAAACAAATCGCATCGCATCCAGGATGCCCTCACCGTCGGAAACTCTGTGAGCGGGGTACAGTGCTATCGGCCCTCGCCGGGTACAGCGACACTATCCTCTCTCTCCTCCACCCTCTCTCCTAGGTGCCTCTATGTAGATAGCCACTAACGGCCTGTTGCGGGTGCCCCTGTAAAGTCATGCATTGCTTTTCTTGTGTTCCCGTGTTTGTCTTTGCATGGCATGGCCTTGATATATCTCCGATCACTACGTCAGATCTGCACATCGCTGCCGATATCATTACTGCCGGATTTGTGAGAATCGGCAGTGATATACCTTCATTGCGGTTATAAGCTTAAAAATAAAAAAATAATTGGGGCTGGACTAAAACCGGCAGTCAAGGACCACATCACTGTCGATTTGTGGCTTGGACCGGCAGTGTTTTGACGGGCACTTATCACTGTCGGTTTAAGCCAAGAGCCGACAGTGATTGTGCTCTATCACTGTCGGTTCTAGCCAAAAACCAACGGTGATAAGCCTACAACACAAAAATGCTACAGCCGTCCTCTCCTTCCTCCTCTCTTCTATCCCGAGAATAGAGGCGCGCATTTGGACCCTTTCCTCCATTGCTGCGGCTGCTCTTCACCATGAAGCTAGTGCTTGGATTTTGAAGAATGGCTTAATCTTTTTCTTTAAGGTTAGTAGCAAACATCCACTCATTTGATTTTGTTGCTTAATTAGCTTCGTTTTGATGGCTACATTGCTTAATTCTCATTATAGTTATTTCTTTATTCTAGAGAGCACTTTTTCAATTAGACATTTGTGCAAGGCTCAAATTATGGTGAATCCATCATCCAAAAGTTTGGTGTCTATGAACACATTTAAATTTCTAGCTGATTATTCCATGGTGGTCAAGATCATCATTGTTACTATGTGATGCTATAATTAGTTCTTAGAAGTAGAGTAGAATAATTGTTCTTCAATATTGTGCAATAATTGTTTTTTACTATGATTTTCAATTTACAGGGCCGGAGCTATCAATTTCAATTTTTTAATAATTAGTGTACAATAATATTTTCCAAAAATGGTACTTTCGAGCTACAATTGTTGTTCATGAAGCTCGATTTCTTATTAATTCTTTGTAATTATTGTCTCAGTATTTTTTTGTGCAGAGATGGATCGAGAGTGGATGCATCTGTCCCGAACGGACAAGCGGTACATGCATGGCGTCAGCCAGTTTATCACCGATGCCAAAGCCCATGCTGAAAATGGGAACCATGTCTTCTGCCCATGCAAAGATTGCAAGAATCATAGGAACTTTCGTCAAATTGAGTCTATACGATCGCACTTGATTAACAGGGGGTTCATACCAAACTATACGATATGGACTATGCATGGCGAGGTTGGTGTGAATGTTCTGCGGGAAAACGATGATGATGTGGACATGCCTAACGTAGTCATCCACGATGCTGATGAGAAACCTAGTGTCAACATGGAACCTATGGCCACAGTTAATAATGTGTTTAAGAACGCGCTAGCTGACGACATCGAGGATAACGATGGCATTTTTCAGCTGCTACGTAATGTAGAGACCAGATGTCTTAGTGAAAGATAGCTGAGAAAGCTAGAGAAAATGAGACAAGATGGCAAAACACTATTATATAGGAATTGTCCAATGAGCAAACTGGAAGCCGACATCATGCTGTTAGAGTTCAAATCGACAAATGAATTGAACGATAAAAGCTTCGATCAGTTGTTAGGTATAATAAGGAAAATGCTCCCAGAAAAAAACGAGTTGCCAGAAAAGACATACTTGGCCAAGCAAATGATCTGCCCCATCGGCCTCGAGATTGAAAAAATCCACGCATGTTCCAATGATTGCATATTGTACCGTGTAGAAAAATACAAAGACTTGGACAAGTGCCCCAAGTGTGAAACTCCACGGTACAAGGAAGGGCCATCAGATAAGGGTACTAAGACCAGAGGAGGTCCCGTAAAGGTTGTTTGGTATTTTTCTATAGCTCCCCGACTGCATAGGCTGTTTGCATGTGCAAAGTCAGCCAAGCTGTTGCGCTGGCATGGTGAAGAGCATAAGAAAGATACAATGATAAGGCACCCCGCCGATAGACATGACTGGAGGACTGTCAATACTATGTTCTATAAGAACATCGGTGGAGAGGTAAGGCATCTTTGGTTTGCTTTGAGCATAGATGGGATGAATCCTTTCGACCAGGTTAGAAGTAATCATAGCACCTGGCTAGTGACGCTCTGTATATACAACCTTCCACCTTGGGTCTGTATGAAGCGATCGTACATCTAGATGCCACTACTAATTCAAGGGTCAAGACAGCCTAGGAATGACATCGATGTGTTTCTGGAACCAGCTGTGATCGATGAACTAGTGGAGATGTTTGAAAAGGATGTGCCGGATGTTTGGGACAAGTACAAAAAGGAACATGTCACGATCAAGGGAGTACTTATCGCTACAATTACCGACCTGTCAGGTCGAGGTTTATTGTCTAGAGAGAAGACAAAAGGCTATACTGGATGTGTCGAGTGCTTGGACGACACCGATGCGGTAAATCTGCCAAATAACTCAAAGATAGTTTATATGGGACACCGTAGGTTCCTACCTAAGGATCACCCTTACCACAGGAACAGAAAAGATTTCAACGGTACTATTTAGAAACGTTTAGCTCCAAAGTATCGAGACGGGCCTGCGATACTTCGAGAACTCAACAAACTAGAGGTTGTCCTTGGGAAGGGGGACAATGTAGTAGCAGCGCCTGATGGGAGCGTTTGGAAGAAAAAATTGGTTTTCTAGAAACTACCTTACTGGCCATTTCTAAGTATACGCCACTGTCTTGATCCCATGCACATCACTAAAAATGTGTGCGCTAATACTCTTAACACCTTGATGGACACCGGATGGACATCGAAGGATTCACTAGCCACACGCCTGGACATGCAACACTTGGGAATCAGGAAGGAGCTGCATCCCGTGGAGCTAAAGAATGGCCAGTTCGAACTTCCGGTTGCATCATGGACATTGAAGGAGGAAAAGCGTGCACTTATTTCTTTCTTGAATGAACTCAAAGTCCCGACGGGCTACTGTGTGAACCCGAAGAGGCTAGTGAATATGAGAGAACTCAAGTTCAACTATGGCCCTATGAAGGCCCATGACTGTCATGTTATTATGACTCAACTGCTCCCTGTTGCCCTGCGTGGTATCCTCCCCCCAAAGGTCCGCGCCCCAATCATAAAGCTTTGCTCGTTCTTCAACACGATCTCAAAAAAGGTCATTGATGTGTCCACGCTAGAGCAGCTGTAGCGGGACATAGCCAAAACTCTCGTTAGGCTTGAGATGTATTTCCCGCTGACTTACTTTGATATCTCATTACATCTGCTCATTCATCTTGTTGACCAAAGTAGAGCCATTGGCCCAATGTACCTGCATCAGATGTTTTCTTTCGTAAGATTGATGAAAGTTTTTAGGAGGTATGTTAGGAATAGATTCAGGCCAGAAGGGGCATGGTTGAAGGATGGTCAACGGAGGAGGCCATTGAGTTCCAGAATCTCGTCATGAGGGAAGACTACGTGGCAAAGGAACGATCGGGGAGAAATATGTTACAGTAGACGACCCTATTTCTTTTAGACAGGCACGGTTCGCTGTTCTCTAGCAAGCCGAGGGTGTGATGCCATACATTGATAAGCACAGGCAATCGCTGCAAACTCTGGATCCGAGCAGGTCACAGGCTTGGCTGGATAAAAAACATGAGGAGGAATTTGTCAGCTGGTTGCGACGTCGCTTGCTTGGAATAAAGTTGGGTAATCAACTGGATGCCTTAGCCAAGGGATCTTCGAGTATATATCTTAAGTACTAAGGGTATGGGATCAATGGATTCACATTTTGCACAAAAAAGCAAGATGGAAAAAGTACATACCAAGATTATGGTGTTCGTTTTGATGCTCACAACGAGAACGGTAACGTGCAGGCGACATACTATGGTTTCATAGAGGAGATATGGGAGCTAGCCTACGGTCCGTTGAAGGCAGCTCTTTTTCGCTGCCAGTGGGTCCGGCTCGAGGAAATCAACACTGACAGCGAAGGGTTCACTACCGTTGATCTCACTAAGACCGCATACAGAGACAACCCCTTCGTCCTTGCAATAGATGTTATGCAAGTCTTCTCTGCAAGGGACAATAAGACAAAAGGAAGGCTAAAAGTAGTACTAAAAGGGAAAAGGAAGATTGTTGGTGTCGATAGAGTGACGGACGAAGAAGACTACAGGGGCTATCAAGAAATGCCTCCATTTGGGGCGAACGTACCCCTACCTATCCTTCAAGAGGGTGACGAATCTGCTTACGTATGATTTGATGACAATGAGGCTCTCATTGTTGATGGACCTAAAGATAGTTAGATTATTGTTACCTATGTAATCATTATGCAGACGTTGTATCAGTAATTCGCACTGAATATTTAATTTATATTTTGTGCGCATCTCTATAATTTAATTATTGACTATGTAATCAAATATTAAGATGATGTTCATAAACACTATTATTTGATAATTATAGACCATTAATTCATTATCATAGAATTAAATAATCAAGACACAAATTTTTGTGTTATTTTAGAATATAAACTAACTGCATTATTTCTATTAATAAATAAAGAAAGAAAAGCAAAATAAGTGAACTCCCTATTCTAGCTCAGCGGTTAAGGCCGCGCACTCTGTACTTTGAGACCCGCGCTCGAATCACAGGCGGGCCAAACTTTTTTGATTTTGCATTTATTATTTAGTAGTGCATTACAATGGGACAAAAGAAAAAATAAAACCATTCTAACCGAACCTTCTATCCTAACTCAGCGGTTAAGGCCACGCACTCTCGACCCCGTGACCCGTGCTCGAATCTTAGGCGGGCCAATTTTTTTTATTTTTTACAAAAGGCTGCAATGGCAGGCTCCAAACCGACACTGTTTTTTTTATATTTTTTACCTAAAGTTGGCGGCAGGGTCCTTCACTGTCAGTTTTGGTTTTAAAACTGGCAGTGATAGCTTCTATCACAGTCGGTTGCTCAAACAGACACAGAAGGCCCAATTCACTGTCGGTTTTTAAACTAAAACCGATAGTGATGTGTAGATGCTCCTCACATGCCAACAGTGCTCCCATGACCACAACCGTTGGAACACTGCTCCCACCTACACCGATAACTTTAGTTTAGAAATAAAAATGTACCACGACTGCTAGCCCCTATAAAATGGCCCTCGGCCAGGAGCTAGCCTCTCCATGCATGTTGGTTTCATCCAGGCCTTATCAGCTGTGATACAATGTTTTTCTCTCACAACAAACCATAAATATCATTATGCATCGTAGTCTACCAAAATGGTGCACACATGAGGCACTAGAAGAATGCTACTGAAGATAGAGCAACGCCGAAGATTGGAGATACCACGAGGTTTACAGAGCCATCCGTTGTGGTGCCGAGCTGAATCTGATGTGCTCTGTACTGTACAGCAGAGGCATGGATTCATCGATGCCACCTTATCATCTCCAACCGGTATAGCTCGTAGACCACCTCGGTGCTGTTGTTTGACCCTAGTTGGTGCTAGAAGAATGCTACTGAGGTGGTTAAATTATAATGTGTTGATACACATTGATGGCAACATTGACCTGTATGCAAATAGGTCTTTGTTATCGTATATGTAACTTATTTCTAATTTTTTCTAATTTTTTGATGTATTTCATTACTATCTAAATAAATATATCGTTGTTGTTAAAACTTTCCAACTGTAGTATCTAAATAAATATATCCTTCACATATATGCACCTTCACTATCTGTTCTATTTAGAAACCGACAGTGATAGTCACCTTCACTGTCGATTCTATTTAAAAACCAGCAGTGATGTCCATGCCCCCTATATAAAACAAACGGCTGGCCACATACATCGATCCCACCCACCCACGAGCTCTCTCTTTCTCATTTCTTACATTTCACTCTCACTTCTTAAGGCATCCACTCTCTCTCTATGTGATTTGGTCATGGCTCCTGTATTTTTCAATGGTATTGATATGTTGTCTTCTCCAATATTCTATCTGTATTCATTTGATCTATATTTATATTCATGTTTCTTTGCATTCTACATTTATATATATTCTTATTCCTTGCATTCGATCTATATTTAATTATGTTGCCACATTTTACTTGGAAGAATTTTTTGTGCATATATTTTATATTCATATTTTTTGCATTTTATCGATCAGGTGGTATGAACAACGGACCTCCCCCACCACAAGAACCAGGTTTCCATCCTGGCGATGAGCCATTCACTCCTGATGTGGCCATTCCACGGTTCCCTGTTTCAGTTATTGTATGAAATATTTTTCAACATCTTTTATTTTTTAATGCTAATAAATAACTGTAATTAGTTTAATATCATTGTTGCATGCATATATGTCGCAGACTATATCCCCAATAGATTGGCCGCGAACAGCACTTAGCTAGTTTTTTTATCTTGGACATCGTCGAGAACATGGCATCTAATGCAAGTGGTCGGCTATAGACGTGTGAACTCAGTTTTTTCATCCCTGTGAGGGGTTCAAATCATCGAAACCATATCCACGGGACGGGAATACAGAGCCCGGACATGATAAGCGCCCAAACTTTTACACAGGCTCTAAAGTGTCCTACGGATAAGAATTTTGTGGAGGTGGATGAAAAAATCTATTGGGTCCAAGATGAAATTCACCCGCTTTTGTCTCATTAGGCACAGAGAAAAATATAATAAATAAAAAAAATGAACAGAAAAACCTAAGATCCTGTGTGGGTCTTAATTTGGGTGTACATGCTTGCCAAAAAAATTTTAAGCCATTTTGACATAGGCAAAGTATACATGCTTCACAGAGGTACATGTGCCCTTTCATCGAACCATGACTATACACATAGGTTATCAAGGTTTATGTGGTTCATAGGCATTCCGGCGTCATATTGGTCTCAAACTTTTTCTTAACCTTGCACGTGCCACGTGTGAAGGAAACACCAAGTTTGGGATTTTTCGGAGAATATTTGCTACTTTCTGAGGTTTAATTAAATTTTCGCGCGACGAGACTGTTTAATTATAGATTGAACTGAGTCTACCCACGAAACGATCCGGAATGGTGCTAAACTTTTACACAGGCTCTAATGTGCCCTAGGGATAAGAATTTTGTGGAGGTGGATGAAAAAATCTATTGGGTCCAAGATGAAATTCACCCTCTTTTGTCTCATTTGGCACAAAGAAAAATATAATAAATAAAAAAATGAACATAAAAACCTAAGATCCTGTGTGGAGTCTTAATTTGGGTGTACATTCTTGCCAAAAAAATTTTAAGCCATTTCGACATAGACGGAGTATACATGCTTCACAGAGGTAAATGTGCCCTTTCATCGAACCATGACTATACACATAGGTTATCAACGTTTCTGTGGTTCATTGGCATTCCGGTGTTGTATTGGTCTCAAACTTTTTCTTAAGCTTGCACGTGCCACGTGTGAAGGAAACACCAAGTTTGGGATTTTTCGGAGAAGGTTTACTACTTTCTGAGGTTTAATTAAATTTTCGCGCGACGAGACCGTTTATTTATAGGTTGAACTGAGTCTACCATGAAAAGATCTGGAATGGTGTCAAACTTTTACATAGGCTCTAATGTGCCCTAGGGATAAGAATTTTGTGGAGGTGGATGAAAAAATCTATTGGATCCAAGATAAAATTCATCCTCTTTTGTCTCATTCAGCACACAGAAAAATATAATTAATAAAAAAATGATTAGAAAAACCTAAGATCCTGTGTGAGATCTTAATTTGGGTGTACACGCTTGTTAAAAAAAATTCAAGCCATTTCGACATAGGAATACATATGCTTTTATTTATTCAGTATATAAAAGATTTTTTTTAATATATATAAACATCACTGTCGATTTCAAGAAACCGGCAGTGATGAGAAGAAACCGACAGTGATGCTTGTTATCACTGTCAGTTTATTTTGAAAACCGACAGTGATATGTAAAAAATTAAAAAAAATTGTGTCAGCCTTTGAGCTCGGGTCTCGAGCTATAGAGTTTAGACACTTAATTGCTGCGCTAGTAGAGGATGTGTGCCATGGTTTATTTATTTTATCGTTTTAACCTTTAGACCGCTTAATAAATTATAAAATTAAACCAAAAAAATTGGGCTGCCCGGGATTCGAACACAGGTATCGGGGGTTAAGTTACGGGGTCTTAACCGTTGAGCCAGTAGGAGGTGTTCGAAAGATGTGGAAAAGATAAGTTACTTATGCTGTAACCACTACATGGAAATCACTGCCGGTTTAAAGAATGGCCTGACAGTGATGTGACAGATGACAAACATGCTGCAACACGATATTTTCTAGAAGAGCAACAGTCCTATTGGCCCCCTCGATCTCCGGTACGTAGCATATCATATACTACGGTCTTCGTGACAATGAGGTAAGCAAAACGAGGTCATACAAAATGCAACATCTAATATGTAGGCAAATAAAACGAGAGGTACGGTCATATGCAATGCAAAGTATCAACCCAAGGTGATGATGATCAAACAAAGGATTCGATGACATGGTTTTTTTCAGCACCAGTAAATTATTACATCGACCTAAGGCATTGATTAATCTCTAGTGCTACTAATTACTGCCAGTGCTGCCGCATGCGTCGTCCCCCTGCTGCCGGTGCTCCTCACGCTTCTTTCGCTCACCTGCCTGCCGGCGCCATTCCGCGTCCGTCGTGAGACGCCGCTCGATCTCCTCCTCGCGGCGACGCTTCTCCTCCTCCTCGCGGCGGCGCTCCTCCTCCTTGGAGATCTTGACGACGCGCTTCAGGATGCTGTCGTCGGTCTCCTTCTGTGTGATGGCGCGGAGGTGCCGGTCCTCCTCCTCCTTCCGAGCTGTCTCCAACGAGTTAAAGACGACCTCCTCCACCGGAAGAGGTTCTGGTTCCTCCTCTGATGCAGTCTCACGGTCCGGATCGTCCTCGAGGTTCCCCTCGAGGTCCGATTCGGACGACGACGTCGGTGGAGGCGTCGAGGGGCGACGTGAGGACGACGGGTTCAGCTTCGCCCATGTTGTCTTCAAGCGGCGAGGCATTGTGCGTGGTGGCGGGTCAAGGGCCGGGGCGAGGTGTGTGTGGGAAGGGTGGTGCTTCACTTTCTTGACGCGTGGTGGTGTGGCGGCCGACTGTGTGCATGGGGGCTAGGCCGAGGCCTGGCTTATATAGGCGTGTCGGTGGTGGAACTGATCATGGTGCAATAACTCGCACCCCTCGAAAGACGGAGCGCGCCTGCATGCATTGGGAATCGCAGTTGAACCACCATTGCGCCTGCGTTGGGAAGACGGAGCGCGCCTGCATTTAATTGGGAACCGGCGCGAGCAGCCGATGAATGGGTAAACACGGTGTCTCTTCGTGGGGAACTGAAGGGCTCTTCATGGGAACCGCGCTTCATGGACCGGGTAATTAAAACAGCGTCTCTTCATATGGTAACCGCATGACCAGCGTGGCTGGGGAGTTGAAGGGCCTACGCGCAAAGCAGGGACAGACAATCACTCAAAGGAATAAATTCCTTCAATCTTTCCGAAATCAGGTGATAGCTCAATGGTTTGTCCGCTGCTCTGGAACTTGTAGGCTTCGGTTCGATTCAGGGATGCAACACATTTATTTTATCTTTTTGACCTTTAGATCGCTTAATAAATTATAAAATTAAACCAAAAAAATTGGGCTGCCTGGGACTCGAACACGGGTCTCGGGGGCTAAGTTAAGGGGTCTTAACCATTGCGCCAGTAGGAGTTCGAAAGAAAATAGAAACTTATCCTACGTAACACCTAAGTTAAACCTAACTGCTACACAACATCACTGCCGGTTTGGGGAATAACCCGACAGTGATGTACACCATCACTGTCGGTTTGCAAGCAAAACCGGCAGTGATGAGCTATTTCCCGAAATAAATTAATAATTAATAAAATAGAACAAAAAAATTTGGGCCACCTAGGACTCGAACACGGGTCTCGGGGGCTAAGTTGAGGGGTCTTAACCGTCGCGCCAGTAGGAGGAGCTCGAAAGAAAACGAAAACTTATCCTACTTAACACCTAACTGCTACAGCACATCACTGCCGGTTTGGGGAGTGACCTGGCAGTGATGTGCCCCATCACTGTTGGTTTACAAGCAGAACCGGCAGTGATGAGCTACTGCTATAAAAGTGGCGCGGGTTGAAATTATCCCAATTCATTTCAACCCCACGCCAACCCCTCCCCCCATGCCGCCGGAGCACCACCCTGCGCCGGAGCACTGCCCCACGCCGTCCACCACCCCACGCCGGAGCACCTCCCCACGCCGGAGCACCACCCCACGTCCGAGCACCACCCCAAGCTAGAGCACCGCGCCGTCCAGAGCATCGCGCCGTCCGTCCCACCGCCGAGGCCTTCAGGAGCGCGTAGACAGCTGCTTTCCCACCCCACGATGACTGCGTGGCTCACTGCCCGCTACATGTCTGATGAAATGTCCCACAACTGCTTACTTGAATCAGTTTGATCATGCAGTGTGTGCTGTCATACAGTTTGATCATGCAACTGTGAATGCTAGAACCTAGGTTTGCCACACAGTGTGTGCTATCTGTTTCTTTGTGTTTCTGGATGCATTGCTAGTAAGTAGTGCAATGTTACATAGTAGCACGTTGCTCAGCTCTATTCATCAGTATACTAATAAGAACAAAAGCGTAATTTTATTTTTGGTTACCAGGATAAACATAGCAGGGACTCGTAATACTTGATAGAAATTGCTCTCTGAACGTTAATGGTAGTTTGTTTTCGGAGTACTTGCATTTTCTCTGTGAAACAAACTTATGTTTTCTCTATGAAACCATCTTGTGCATCATTGGAGCTTGGCCGGATACATATGTGAAACCAATGGCTGGCCTCACCTCGTAGCTTGCAATTGCAACTACGCTCCCATCAGGCGGGTACTCAATGTTTTTGGAACTGTGCCACCGATGCTCAATGTTTTTGGATGTGAGGATGGAGTATATATACTTCAGACCTATAGAACTAATATATGTCCAAACTTGTCATGGAATTGTCCATGCTATCAGCATAAAGATGTATAATTATTAACTTATGCAAGATTACAAGTAATACATAGTTATGTAGCCTTGTGCATTAAACTAGGAATATTTTCCAACAATCCTATCTTATTATGAGTTTTTGCATGTCACTTTCCTGGGATAGTATGAGATGCATATTTGCCCCTACCAACCATGTAAGTTTCAGATCAAAGTATCACTAATTTGGAAAGATGCTTACTTGCACTGATACTTATGAAAGAACCTCGTGCCGATGGTTGGGAGATTTATAGTGCGACTGAATACTCTTAGACATCTCTAGGAGTATATCCAAAAGTCTTAAACTGGCTCTCAAAATCATCATTTGGTTTTTAACGAATAAAAAATATTCTTTATATCTTTCCAACATCTAACAACTATTACTAAGGCACGTGAATAGCTATTTTCCAAACACTCCTATCTATGCAATGGTCGTGTGTTATTCATAAATATATTAAATTGTATAAGAATACATCATGTTTGAATGATAACCTAATTTACTTAAATGTATAGGCAACCATGGCATGGTATGTAGTGCATGTTGGTCACATGCTTGGGATTTATCGAACCTGGGAAGATTGCTATGATCAAGTCAATCGCTACCCTGGTAATTTGCACAAAAAATACAACACAGAAGCTAAAGCTTTGAGGGCCTACTATAGTCATCCGGCCTACCTTGCAAACCATGGGCAACCGACCTACTATGGTCCAATGAATGCAAACCATGGCCATCCGCTGGCACTGAAGATCGAAGAGAAGCCACCCGCCGAAGATGTGAAGATTAGGAAAATTGCTCCTTGGTCTTGGAAAGATGTCATGCTTTTATTTATGGCTATGGTCATCGCTTTTCTTATTTGGAAGTTGATGTAGGCTTAGTTTTGTAGAAGAGTAGGTGGACTTTGTTGTATCTGGTCAATCAAACAATGAATTTGTTCTAGGTGAACATATGCTATTATTTGACTTTGTTGTATATGGACTTATTATTAGACTTTGCATTAAACATATTATATATATATATATGAACATATGTTATTAGTAGTTGTCCGCGGCCAAAACTAACCACGATCGTGTCACAGCCATGACTCATCGTCACTTTGTTACCCCATCATCGCCAAGAATTGATCGGCAACAAGAAGCGGTGATATCATTTGGGACGAGAGAGCGCATGATCCGACAAACGGTGACGGTGTCAATCAGGTCAGTGAGAACAAGCAGCCATGGACCCCGTCCGGCCTGCTCGATCTGGGTCAAAATGACCAAGATGGCCAGGTAACTTTGGTATCATGTCACTATGTAGCCACACACGCTAATCAATTGAGAGGGTCATAGCTTACTTAGTGTCTCTAGCAGGAGCCTCCGTCGGACGAGGAGCCAGAGGGTTCGGGTAGTAGGAAGGCCAGATCCAAGCAAGGCTTGTCAAAGATTCCTGTTGGTAGGAATGCACACTGGCACATTATTGAGTTCGATGAATTCGGGGATCCACTCTCACCACCTATAGCTTTGACCAAATACAAGACTATCCTCGGGTTACTTGTTAGGGACTTCATCCCGATTAAGTACAGGAAGTGGATTGGGAAAGATGATGACCGGTGGAGGGTTCCCGAAAGCAAGAAGGATTACATATGGGATGTCAAGATCCCAGAGTATTTCACTTTCCCAGCCGAGTATGACAGGGAGTTAGTCAAGAAAAAAGTAAAAGAAATCATGGGGATATGCTTCAAGAATTTCAAGGGAACATTGTACAAGAATTTTGTCCTCCAAAATAAAGAGCTAGATTTCAATGGTGGACAGTTTAGCAAGCAGAAGGACTTCTAGCAGAATTTCAAGGAATACAGGTTATCCGAGGAGTACTTAGAACTGAGCAGGAAGAATAAGGAGAATTTGCAGAAAGCGATGAATCCTCATCATCTCGGCTCTCGTGGCTATGCCAAAAAGATGTCAGAATTTGAAACAGAACTTCAAAAGATGGATCGTCTTGCTGAGTAAGGCGTTCAGGTTGAGACCGCCGATTAGGAGCCCAGATCGGTATTATACTGTATGGGGAGAAATGTACGGCACGCTGAGGACGGGAGCTTTAGCTCCTCAAATCAACCCATGAGCGAACTCATCCAGAGGATCTCCTAGGTAACTGAGGAGGTGAGGCAAGGGACTCGCACTAATAGGGAGAAAGACGTACTCACCCAAGCACTCGGAACCAAGGAGCACCCTGGTTGCACTAGAGAAACCGGTATTGTTCCTTGGACACTAGCATTCCCCCAAGAATCTAACACTTACCGGAGCCGCTCGAGGACGATCTTGCTCATTGGGAATAGTGGGGGAAGATCTGCACATCCTCGTAAATAGCCAATTCCAGTTCCAGTTTGCTGATCTTCTGCTTTAGAATCAGCAGGACCATTCAGACTCGAAATCATGACCTCCCTAGAAGCATTGGAAGATTGACTGCGTAACACTCTATGTGTGAGTGTCATCCCTAAAAATATGATGCAGCAACCATGAGTAAGTGTACTGGAAAACAATTGAAATAATGCAAGTATGAAAATGGTTGGAACAAAATAAATGTATTACTTCTCCCATCAAAAGTCATCAGGATCTTGGAATTCCACTTGTGTGGCATCAAGAAAATATTCTGTATTATACCCCTCATGTTCTTCAACTGGTGGCTCAGTGTCTACTGTCACACCATTTCGTTGTTTGATCAGCATGGAAAATTCATTTGGATCATTGATCTCATCAAAGCCATCACTAATCGTGATATCATCTAAGCCAAGTCCAATGTCTATGACGAATTCACCGTCTAAACCATCTTCTTGAAAGTTATCCACACATGGTGATTCTTCATTATCATACTCATCCATTGTAGGAATAGACAAGTTTGAAAGGGGGCTGACCTTGTATGCAACCCACCAGTCCTTAAGGCTTGCACTAGACTTACATGGATAAGGAAGATAATACACTTGCTTCACTTGGCTAGCAAGAACAAAAGGTTCGTTCGCTGGATTACAAGAAGCATGGGCAACTTCGACTAGTCCAACCCTTTGTAATTGTCTCACTCCATTAATTGGGTGGAACCAATGACAATCAAACAAAACTAGGCTGAATTCACTACCACCATCAAACTTCAACCCAATTATGTCTTTGATAATGCCGTAGTACTGAAGCTCATTGTTGCTATCATCAAAACTAACAGCAAGCACCCCGGTGTTGGTGGTAGTCAGGTTCCCTCTAGATTGTCCATACTTTTCAGATCTAAATCTGTACCCATTAACCTCATAAATATCATATGACCTAACCTTGAGGCCACAACCACATGATAAATGACATAGCTCACTAGGTATGCTTGCATCCATGTCACACTGAAATGTTACAATTGAAACTAACATGTAATTAATAATTTAATAGAATGTTGAAACCTATACAGAAATTAAGAAAATAGCTAGTACCAGGCTTCTAAACCAATCCAACAAGTCTGGTTTCCCATTGCCAGCACCATTCATCCTTAAATTATCTAGTTGTTTCTGATTTGGTGGTCTTGCACGTCTCCATTGCTCTTGTTCAAATTTTCTATGGATTATGCCAGGAGATTAATTATGATCAATAAGAATTAGTATTTTGTTTGTCAAAGTTGGTGTACTTACTGTACAAATTCCTCCATTTCAGTCATGTTTGTGAAGATATAAATCATTGCTATCTTGTACTCTTCAAAAGTTAGAAACCTTGTCACTCCTCTACCGCTCTTCCATCCACGCACTTGAAACAAGCTAAGGGTACGATCTGATGGAGGACCACTTTGAGCATAACATTGTGGACGATTTCGGGAGCTCGGTATGAGTTGAGGTAAGTACAATGATGTAAAGTAAGAGATCTCCTCAACTAGGCAGCCTTCCACTATTGAGGCTTCAACATGAGCCATGTTACGGACTTTTGCCCTAACTTCTTTTAGTAACCTACAAAAGATTAAATTAGTTGTTTTGCTATGACAAGGCAGAAAGATAAATAATAGGTGTTCTAAGTTTATACCTCTCAACTCCATACATCCATGTATACTTTACTGGGCCTCCTACCCTAACTTGATATGGAAGGTGCACCAGAAGATGCTCCATTGAATTGAAGAAACCTGGTGGAAAGATTTTTTCCAATTTGCAAAGAATAACAGGTATGCTTGCTTCCAGTTGACATATCTGGGCACGGTCAACCTCCTTTGCACAAAGGACTCTAAAAAAGTAACTTAGCTTAGCTAATGTTTCCCATATGTCATCCTTGACAAAACCTCGCATCATCACAGGTAGTAGACGCTCAATAAATATATGGAAGTCATGACTCTTCATGCCGTTTATCCGTAGTGTATCCATGTTTACCCCTCTCCTTAAGTTTGTTGCATAGCCATCAGGGAATTTGATGTCCATAAACCACTGCATTACATCCTTTTTTGGTCTCTTTTCAGGGAAAATGGTGCTCTAGGTCTATCCCATTTATCATTTGGCTTCTCAACTAGATTAAGATGTCTTCTGTTGCACATCAAGGCTTGGTCAAGACGAGCCTTATTATTATCCTTGGTTTTATCACCAATGTCAAGACATGTGTAGAAAATAGCTTCTACTACATTTTTTCCGTATGCATAACATCAATGTTATGTGGACGCAGAAGTTCAGGGAAATATGGCAACTCCCATAGGAATGGGATGTGAGTCCAATTGTGAGTAGTGCCATAACCATCAAAAGATTTATCTTTCACTTCATTCATGTATTCTTGCACCTCTACCCTAGTTAATCGATGTGGAGGTATGTCATGAACCGCTACACCCTTTCTAAATGCATTCTTCTGGTCCCTAAATTCATGGTTAGCTGGTAGAAATCTTCTATGGCAATCAAACCACCTATACTTGCGCCCATTTGGTAGCCAAGTGCTATCTACATCTGCCATGCAATCGATACATGCCAACCCACCATGTGTAGACCATCCAGAGAACATGCCCAACCTAGGATAGTCATGAATGGAATTATGATATGAAACCTTAATTGTAAATTTTCTCTTCGAAAAACTATCATAGGTTTCTACTCCTGCCCAAGCTTTCTTCATCTCATCTACTAGTGGTCGCATGAACACATTCAAATTTTTACCGGGATGCTCTGGTCCAGGAATCACTAGACTAAGAAATATGTTTTCCTCCTTCATGCAAAGAGCTGGTGGCAAGTTCAAAGGAATCACGAAAACTAGCCAACAAGAATATTTAGATTTTCCAAATCCAAATGGATTGAAGCCATCTGTTGCCATAGCAATACAAACATTCCTAGCCTCCACTGCAAACTCTGGGCAGACTGTATTGAAATGTGTCCAAGCCTCAGCATTAGATGGGTGGACCATAACATTTGGGTTGTCACGCCTACCCTCCTTGTGCCACCGCATGTGCTTTGCGGTTTTGGGCTCCATGTAGAGCCGCTGCAACCTTGGTATGAATGGAAGATAACATAGAACCTTACGTGGTATTGGCTTTCGCTTACGCCCTGTTGATGGCTCAACAACTACATATCGGCTTTCCCCACAGAAATCACATTTTTCCTTATTTATATCTTCTCCGTAGTATATCATACAATTGTTTTCACAAGCATCTATCTTAACATATGGCATTTTCAGACCTTTGAGAAGAGTTGTGCACTCATAAAATGTTTTTGGCATTTTATGGTTCTCAGGCAGGACATCATCAAATAGATTCAATATTTTATTAATGCATTCTACACCAAGGTTATGTTGTGATTTAACTGCCATTAACCGAGCAACTGCGGTTAGCTGTGCAACACTAGTGTAGTTATGTACGGGCTCTTGTGAAGCTTCCAACATGGCATAAAATGACTTTGCATCAGCTGGGGGTTCATCTTCAGCACTAACAGTATGCATTGCATCGCCAATATCAGCTAACATTTCATCTAAACCATCAGCAGTATCATTGGCATTCTCCAATGTGGGCTCACTAAAAGGTTTCTCTCCATGTTCAGTCCAAATAGTATACCTAGGTGTAAAACCTCTTTTACACAAATGCAAGCTCATGATAGGCCTCCTTCGTCTAACTCTATTGTCGCAATCTGAACATGGGCAAAGTACTCCAAAATTTTGAGAATCAAGAACAAGACTGAAAGCATGGTCTAGAAAAGCATGTCTTCTGCACCCACTCCTGTGAATGACAACCATTGTCATTCCACTCTTCGTACATCTAACTACGGTCTTCTATTGACATGGCTAGTTATTGTAGCAATAATAAACCCCTGTTCAATATCTAAAACCCTGAGCAAACCCATAGATAACAATTTGTGCTACTAAAAAATTAATAATTTAGTACAAATGTATGGAAGAGATGTGAAAAGATAAATCTGCTCCTCACCTTCAAGCTTCTCTTGCACAACAGCACAGATGTAGATCCCTGCCTTCTTTATCGCATTTGAGTCTTCCTTACAAAGCCAAGATCTTCTCCTCCTACTTCAAACTGAAGTTTGCATAATGGAAAGGCAAAGTATATTAGTTCCAGATCTGAATGACTAATATTCAGAGCGGATAATGGTCTAAATAGCATGTAGAGCCTATGAGCAAACAACTAGTAGTGCAGTAATATTTTGTATCACAAACAAGAAATCAAGCGCACACTTATTGAATATGAATAAATGTGAAATGGTATATTTCTCTAGTCCATCAAGCGGAATTATTAGTTTGCACCATAACTTACATATTTCCTAGTTAAAATTCAGTAGCTTATAACTCACTAGCCAGTCTACCTGAATTTCTATTTTTTTTGGAAATGACCAAAGATTAGTTCAGGACCAAACAAATTTAGCAATTACAATAGTCTCTGCACCACTCAAGTCAATTAAATAGTTCCTGATTGTTTCCAGGAAGTATAAGAAATGCAAAACACAACATAAAGGCTGCAGGTGCATCACACATGAGCAATATATACATCTTAATTGTTGGTTAAATCCATGTAGTAGATTCGTATCTCACTTTGAGCCATTATTTAGTAGCACGAAAGAAATAGGAAGCACATCTCCTTGTCAGTAACACAGCAGCACGCAACAGGGTTATTGCCAATTCCTACCTTCTTGCCAACACAACGACAGGCCACTGGCACCTCCACAGGACAACGGCAGGCCACCAGCAAATCTGCAGGGCAACGGCAGGCCACCAGCACCTCTGCAGGTTCTCTTGCCTCCACTGTAGGTCCTTCTTTCATCCAAATCAGCACCTCCCTCGCCTCCTGCAGCACCCTAGAAGGTTCTCCTCGCCTCCTCCGCAGGTCCTTCTTGCCACCTCGGCAGCCCGCTTGGGTCACGAAATTGGGATGGGGGCAAAGGAATAGCTAGGGCTGGGTGGTGCTAGGCTTGGGGTGCTTGTAGATCCAGCGAGGGCAGTGGATTTGGGAGGCACCCCATTGGATGGGTTGGGGCAGCGGTAGGAAGCTTTGGTGGCGGCGCACTAGATTGGGGCGGCGGGAGAGCTTTGGGGCAGCAATGGGAGAAGATTTGGTGCGCGAGAGAGAAGATTGGTGGCGGTGGCGGCGGCGGCGGCGGGAGAAGGGCAGCGTCTGGAGAAAGATTGGCGCGAGACGGTGGCGGTATGCTGCGGGGAGGGGAAAAATTTTGGTGCCGTCATGTTAGCGCCATGTTGGGTCAATGTCCCTAGAAATTGTGTCCATGTCGTAGGGAAAGGTGCCAGCATGGCAAGGGAGACGCCTCTTCCTCAGAATCAGCCCCGACCAAAACGTGCAATCCTAGGGAAAGCCAAGTTTCCCTACGGTTTTGTCACCCAACTCTAGGGAAACATATCTTTCCCTAGGACGATCAAAACATCATAGGGAACTTTAAAAACTGTAGGGAAACTCATCGATTCTAGTAGTGAAACGTCTTATAATTTTGAACGGGTGGAGTACAAAGCAGCTCGACATGTAAAGACTTTTTTTTTTATAAAAACATGTAAAGACTTTAGTTGCTGGGGAAGTCACACCTTGCTCTCCCCATATTAAAAGGGAGTGCACTTTTATATTTGGTCTAAGTCAAAAATTATTTTGAGTTTAACAACGACCAAGTTGGGCACAGGTTGTACTTGTACAAACGCCTCAGCAAGCTCTTGCGGCAAGCAATCTCGATGCCTAGTAATTAGCAATGTCAATGACGACGGGCGTAGTAATGTCAGTGAAGCCATATTGTCATTTCTTCTCTTTTTACGTGTTCTGCAGATCACATGTGAATATAGCATGAGAGCATTTTAGTTTTTTTTTCATTACAACACACGTGCACTTATGCTAGTATAAAAAAAATCCAAAGACGAAACCGAAATTATGCGGTAAGACCAAAACCGAACACCCACACGGTACCTCCGATCTCACAAAAAAAAACGCACCTGACTCACGAGCCTTGGTACGGTGGCAGTATGCCCGGCCTGCAAAAGCGAACATCCTGATCACTCCAACCACACCCAATGTACTGCGGGAACATATCTAGTGCAAACCAACCTCTCCATGCAAACCGTGCAAACCAACTGCGGTAGAGAGGTGGGAGGGGGGATTTGCAAAAGTGTAATTACGCCCGCTCCTAATTACACTTTTGCAAATCCCCCCTCCCACCTCTCCCCCGCAGTTGGTTTGCACGGTTTGTACGGATAGGTTAGTTTGCACTTGATACATTGCCATGTACTGCAGCCGATCTCCAAAGGTTCCCACCCCAAAGGGAGGGGACATGTGGCTTTGTTTATCCTCCCTTCCTACAAGAAAAAAAATACAATCATATCACAATATCAAGTTAAAATATCTTGAGTTTGCAATACTTATAATATTAAATAAGTATTATTAAATTTGTAATGAAATATATTTTTATAATTTATATTTTTTGGCATTGTAAATACTCCATCCGTTCCAAATTATAAGTCGCTTTGACTTTTTGGTGCATCTATTTTGCTTCGCTTTGACTTTTTTTGTTCATTCATTTTGCTATATATCTAAATGCATTGCAAAATAGATGCACCAAAAAGTCAAAGCGACTTATAATTTGAAATTGAGGGAGTATTTATATTTTTACCTATATATTTGCTTAAACTTTGGACACTTTAACTAAAAGTACATCTAGAATTATAATTTTTTTGGGGGACAGACGTAGTAACTGCCTAGAGTGATCTTGTGACACCAGATATATAGGCGGCCGTTTTTCTCGGATTAAACATATTGGGACTGCTGCCTGCTAGGTGATGCTTTATCTAGAGCCTGTTTGATCATTGGACTAGTAGTTGTTAGTCTAATTAAAGTTTAGATGTGCATTGTTTAGATAAATGGACAACAAATTAAAGAAGAAGTAATAACTATGCTGGAGTTTAGCCTTGCATTTTGGCCTTTTGGCAACGGCAGGATGACTGCAACCTGCAATTCTGCAAAGCTGAAACAACCCTGGTCACAAGTCTGGAACCGCAGCAGAGAGAGACGCGACCCGGGCGGGCAAGGGCAAGGCAGGTCACTGCATGCAGATGCAGGCGTCGGATGGACGCCGCAGGGCAGGCGGGCCGGCGGATTGGCGGTCGAACACCCAGACCCATTACGGTGGTGAGCCGAGAGGGTAAGGTGCTGGCGATGTGGGGGCCGATCGAGCCAAGCCCCAAATCCAAAAAGCATTTGTGCTTTTCCATCCTTTCCCACCTTGTGCATTTTCTGTTTCGATTCCATCTGATATCTTTACTTTTGCAGGAACCAGCTTGTACTTTTGCAGGGGGCAGCAGCAGCAGCTGTTGTAGGACGATCGGCGATGGCACGGAATGCAACCGCACTGTATTTTGAATCTGTTTTTTTTACTCCCACATACACACACACACGGTCGTACATTATCGCAACCGAAGGGTACTGTATGTATTTGCATCGCATCTTTCATCCCAGGGCATCTTTTTGACCGAGTGCAGTAAAGCATTCTGCATCGTGCCAAATTTTTTACTCCGGAGTAATTAAAATTTTACAAAAGAACCAGAGAATATCACCGGGAGTTGTTGGTAGTGGTACTGCAAGCCATGCATGCACCAAAACGATCGGCCAGGACGTACCCGCTCGCAGTCGCAGCCCACTGCTCCCACTCCCACCCCAACTCCTCCCCTGCGGAGTGGGGGCCACCACATCGCAGCACGCGTATCACTGCGTTTCGAACTGGAACATGCTGCAGCCACTTGCAGCTGTTGCTACAGTGTTTTTGTGAGAGGGCCTGCAGCCGCTGCAGCAGCAACAGCTGCTTGCTTTTTAGCACAGCCGAACAGAAAGAATCTCGATGCTAGGGCGGAACTGAGAGGTGAAGAAGTAGCGAGGGGGAAGAAGAGTGGAAGACTCCGCCTCGATTCGATTCGATTCGATTATTATATAAAGACCACGCCCATACGCTATTGGTACCACGCACATCCATTCCCGTCCACCTCCCTCCCACCCTCTATCTCCACTCGACCTCCCCTCCGATCCGAACGCGGCCATGTCGACGTCCCTCTTCTGCCGCGCCGCTCTCACCGCCGCTCCAAGCGCTCGTGGCGGTGTCCGTCGTCTCCCGGGGCGCAGGGCACCGGGTGCTGGCATCCGTGGAGTCGGCTTCACCTTGTCGATGATGGTCAGTTCTGCTCGTTTGTTCTTGCGTTCTTCGCTGTAGATTTTGTGCCGCATGCATGCGTGTTCTTGTTGCATGCATCTCATCGCTGGACCGCTGGAGGGAGGCCGATGTTGATCGTCTGGTCCGATGATCTCTGTGGATTTTATTGTCTTTTGTCAACCTTTTTGATTTACTCTCTCTGCAGTACGTCTCACCGAACGAGTTGCATGTTTTCTTTCCTCTTTCTCTACCACTCAAGGCACCACCACCCAAGCCCAAGGTCACCATGCTGGCGTGCGCCAAGAGGCCCAGGAAGGCTACCGACCCTTGGGATAGCGACTACAAAGGAGATCAGGATGTATGTTGATACTAGCTAGCTAGCTCTGTTGCTATATATTTGGTTGGGTTCGTTTGATTTGATTTGATTTGATCTGATCCCCTTTCTAATTATAATGCTGATTCATTCCCTGCTTTGATGTGCTGCAGAAGATTGACAAGTTTTATGCTGAGCTCTCTAAGGAAATCGAGTATTTTCGCAGCTACGGAGATGAGGATGATGTATGTTGATACTAGCTACCTAGTTCTATTGCATGCTATATATGTATTTGGTTGGGTTCGTTTGATTTGATTTGACCCCCCCTTGTAATTATGATGCTGATTCATTCCCTGATCTGATGCACTGCTGCAGGAGTTTGACAAGTATTATGCTGCTCTCTGTAAGCAATCTGAGGAGGCTATGACTGGTAAATTCATTGATGTTATTCCTCTTATGCCGGTTCTTTCCGAGGAGGAGAGGGCAGTGCAGAACAAGGTCAAGGATATCGCCGAGAGGTGCATGGACCTCCAGGCTGATGCCATGCGCCGCCTCCGCCCGGAACAAAGGCACCCACTCTACCTGGTGTGTGTGTGAAAACCTTTTGCTGGTTCCTTCCTTCCGATTTTGCGTACTCGATCATCGCTGAAAATCTTTTACTTGGTTCGTTCGATCTGATTCTGATTTTACCACGCACCCACTTAATTATTCTTGTTCGATCTGCTGTCTGTGACGGGGTACGTTGTACGTGTGTGTAGCTGTTCCGGACTGTGCATCTCGCATTTACGTCCGTGAAAGTCAGAGCCATGGAGGGGCATGCCAACTGCGGGGTATCATCGCTTCTCATCGTCGACAAGTTGGATGTGGTGCGCAAGATGGTCTCCAGCGCCTGCAGCGCCCCTCTCCCTCTCGACAGGGACAAGCAGGAGCTCTCCCTGCTTCCTCCCCTTGTCCAGGAGGCGATCGGCGGCCTTGTTGGCGCCGACGACAGCAAAGTACGTTGAGATCCTATTATTACCATTAGTGCCTATCTTTTGTCGTTCATTCATGCATCATATAGTACCGATCGATGCATAATAATGCAATGAAATTGGGGCTGATGAACGTCTTCTCGTGTGATGATTCGTGATGAATCCAGGACCAGGAGGTGACGTTCGCATTGATCGAGTACACCTACAACACTGTCAAGTCTGACATTGACAAGATGATCACCGCCAGTGCCACAAGTACCTCTTAGATCGACTTCATGTCTACAGGGATCGTCGGGATCGACATCAACCACTTCGTCCAGCCTTATTACCAGTCACCAGTACTCTATCTTGCATGCGATCGTGTTTCTAGGTGCTCTACTTTGGGTATCTGTTTTCGTAGCTATCAAGTCGTCGAATGGTAGTACCCCTAGTAGTACTTGTTACTCATGTTGGAGTTTGTACATGCTATGCTATGCTGTGTTACGGGTTATCGAATAATGGACCAGTTTGTTTATCTTAGATCTATTACTACGACTACTAGTAGTAACGTTGGCCCTTAATTAGTTTCAAGCTGCTGTATGGCTACCTCATTTATCTAGATCTATAATTACTGTATGCTGTGTATCGATGGATAAGTCACATTATGTCGTCGCTTCTGAGATTTGTGCAATTAATCATATCATACCTTTGTTCTCTGCAATGTTTGTCGTCGATGATCTGTAGTTCTTTTATGCTGATCTTGTGCACCTCATCAGAGTTCGATTTTACTTGTCGTGCGCGGTTATTGGGTGCTTGCATTTGGTTCTTTGCGGCCCCTGCCCTTGTCCAACAACCCCAGGCGTTGTCCAAATTTATAGACCAAAGATAGTATACATGTCTAATAATTTTTTGAGGGCTAGCTGCATGTCTAATAAATTTATATAGGAAATAGGATACATGCATGAGAGGAGGTTTTGCCAAGTCCCAACGATCCAAATCCCAATACCAGAAGTCCAAATCCATCCAAAAGGTCCAACAATCGCACACTTGATCTTGTATGAAGAGGTGCGAGGAGGAGGGCCCAAGTATCTCATCCATATGCCACAAGGAGAACCATCCACTAGCCACTCTTAAACCCTATTTGGATCTCTTTGCCATGGCAAACTTTTACTGCTAAACTTTAGTCCTTCCTTTGGTGTTTGGATCCATGGAAAAAATGGGCTAAAAGTGCAAAATAAGGTGTCATTCGCACCCCAATGCTTTTAGCTCAGTTTTGTACCTCTTAAGGTACAAATAGACTAAACTTTAGCCTCTCCTTTTCTTACTTTTAGCCTACCTATTTGGATCCATTTGCCCAAAAAATAGGCTAAAAGTGCAGGGCAAAAGTTTTGCCATGGAAAACAAATAGGGCATGTAGTCTCATGTTGGCTATTCTCACGCTAAAGACCAATAAAATATAGGACTAGCTCAGCTAGCTAGAAACCATCCCCAGCGGCTTAGATGATCGGCCAGTGTAGTTTAATGTAATGTACCTTGGTAGATGTACTCTAGGACACCCTAGGAGGACCTTTAGGAGATCCGGTGGCCATGCAATGCCCTAACCACACTTAGCATCCTTGTAGTTCCATGCATGTCTGCTTTTTAAACATCATTCATGCATGCCTTTTAAACATCATATTGCGCAAATTAAAAACCACCCCTCCTATAATTGGTAGCTGAAATCATGACATGCATGCATGCATGCCTTTTGAAACTATATATGGGTTACTAGAAATTATAAGTGTTAAATGATGCGGTTCAGGCTTCGTGTTATCTATTGTATTGGTTGTTACGGTGATGAAGGTTGTTAGCATATTTGAAGGTTGTTAGCATATCTAGTGACTTGTATAGAAAGTAGATCAAGGATGTAATCTGTTGTTCATTTCTTTACTTGTAAGTCAAGATTGTAACACCACGCTAGGGGCTGTTCCCAGCCTATCACTACGGAAACCGGCGATTTGCCGAGTGCCGGAGTCTTTGCCGAGTGTATTTTATCGGGCACTCGGCAAAGACCGTGTTTGCCGAGTGCCAAATAAAATACACTCGACAAACAAAAACACACGGCAAAATACGTCTTTGCCGAGTGTTTTTTTTCTGGCACTCGGCAAAGATGTATTTTGCCGAGTGCTATTTTTTGGCACACGGTAAAATACGTCTTTGCCGAGTGTTTTTTTCTAGCACTCGGCAAAGATGTATTTTGCCGAGTGCCCTTGTTTTGGCACTCGGCAAACAGGCTTTTTGCCGTGTTCAATTTTTTTTTTGCCCTCGGCAAATCAGTTTTTCGAAGCAATTTTTGAGGCCCTAAATGAATTCAAATGAAAAACTTTTCAACTACAAAGTTGTATAACTTCTCAAGATCTACAAAGTTTATTTTGGTCATTTCTTCATTTGACAAAGCGACAATAACGTTGTTCATAAAATCTACATCTCTCATATTAGTTTCATGAAAGTAGAAGACATATATATAAGATTTGTGAACAATGTTACTACCACTATGTCGGATGAACAAATAACCAAAATAAACTTTGTAGATCTTGATAAGTTATGAAATTTTGTAGTTGGCAACATTTTGATTTGAAATCATCTTGTCATGCAAAAACGACGTTTAAATTTGAAAATTTTAAAATTTGAATTTTTCAAACGGCGTCGGATGGAAAAACTTCCTAAATGAAAATTGTAGATCTCCAAAAGTTATGAAACTATGTAGTTGACAACTTTTTGATTTGAAATCATCTTATCATGCAAAACTACGTTTGAATCTCTCAAATTTAAAATTCAAAATTTTCAAACGACCTCGGATGGAAAAACTTACTAAATGAAAATTGTAGATCTCAAAAAGTTATGAAACTTTGTAGTTGACCACTTTTAGATTTGAATTCATTTAGTGCCTCAAACAAGCAATTTACTCTAAGTTTGCCGAGTGCCTTTTTTTTGGCACTCGGCAAAGCCGTATTTTGCCGAGTGCCTATGTTTTGGCACTCGGCAAAGAGGCATTTTGCCGTGTGCATTTTTTTGGTCCTCGGCAAATCAGTTTTTCGAATCAATTTTTGAGGCCCTAAATAAATTCAAATGAAAAACTTTTTTCAACTACAAAGTTGTATAACTTCTTAAGATCTACAAAGTTTATTTCGGTCATTTCTTCATTTGACAAAGCGACAATAACGTTGTTCATAAAATATATATGTCTCATATTAGTTTCATGAAAATAGAAGAGAGATATATATGATTTGTGAACAATATTACTATCACTATGTCGGATGAACAAATGACCAAAATAAACTTTGTAGATCTTGAGAAGTTATGAAATTTTGTAGTTGGCAACATTTTGATTGAAATCATTTTGTCATGCAAAAACGACGTTTGAATTTGAAAATTTTAAAATTTGAATTTTTCAAAAGACCTCGGATGGAAAAACTTCCTAAATAAAAATTGTAGATCTCGAAAAGTTATGAAACATTGTAGTTGGCAACTTTTTGATTTGAAAACATCTTGTCATGCAAAACTGCGTTTGAATTTCCAAATTTTAAAATTCAAATTTTGTAAACGACCTCGAATGGAAAAACTTCCTAAACTAAAAGTGTAGATCTCGAAAAGTTATGAAACTTTGTAGTTCACAACTTTTTTATTTGAATTCGTTTAGGGCCTCAAACAAACAATTTACACTCGGTTTAGTATAATATATTAAGATCTAAAACGGAATCCAGACACAAGTGACAGTGTGGTGTAGTGGTAGAGGAGGTTTGTGCGGAGCGGGAGGTCTCGTGTTCGAATCCCGTCGGCCGCGTAGCCGTGAAATTTACGCGAAAAAAGCCGGAGATGGATGGGCGCTGACCGGTGGGGGCCTCCACCAATTAAAACAAATTTTTCATTTTTTTGGGTAAAAATTCCCATTTTTTCGGGTTTTTTCGGTTCCAACTTTGCCGAGTGTCGGGCACTCGGCAAAGGCTTTGCCGAATGTCGATTTTTGGCACTCGGCAAAGAAATCTTTGCCGACAAAGTCTTTGCCGAGAGACCTTTGCCGAGTGCGGCACTCGGCAAAGCCTTTGCCGAGTACGGCACTCGGCAAAGCCTTTGCCGAGTGCTTGGCTGGCTTTGCCGAGTGCCCCCAGCACTCGGCAAAGAGGGCGTCTGCAGTTGTGTATATAACACGAAGCCGTGAGCCTGAGAAGGCATCACGTTACCCTAATCTTCACATGGTAATCAGAGCTACTCGATTCTGTGCCCGTCTGCGCGATGGCGTCTTCCTCCGCGCAGCCTGTTGCTCACTCAATCGGCTATCCGCCGACAGAGAAGCTCGGGTGCAACATCTTCGAGATGTGAAAGGCGTAGGTCCTCTCGGCGATCCGTGGTGTGCAGATGGCGTACACGATCAGCCCCACCTTCGTGCCGCCAACCAAGGAGATCACCAAGTCGCCGACAAACTGACGGAGAAGATCCCCAACCCGGAGTACGACACCTGGTTTGCCAAGGACTAGCAGGTGCTTAGCTACATCCTTTCATCGCTGTCACGAGAGATTATGTCCTAGGTGGCCACAACTACTCCAACGGCGGCTGCAGCCTGGGCTACGATCGAGGGCATGTTCGCTGCCCAGCCGCGTGCACGCGTGATTAACACACGCATGGCGCTTGCTACGGCCCAAAAAGGACCTCAACGGTGGCCGAGTACTTTGCTCGGACAAAGGCCCTCGCGGATGAGATGGCATCCACGGGGAAGAAGCTCGACGACGAGGAGATTTCCTCGTACATACTGGCGGGTCTCGACATCGACTTTAACCCACTGGTGCCTGCCATTGCTGCAAGGGTTGAGCCCCTTACCCTAGGGGAATTCCTTCACCCAGATGACAAGCTTCGAGTAGCGCATGGATCTGCTACATGCCTCGGGCTCTGGCTCGGGCTCTTCTACAAACATGGCCTCGCGTGGAGGAGGCCGTGGTGGGGGCAATGGTGGCCGTGGCTGTGGTCACGGGGGTTTTAACGCTCCTGGTGGCCGTGGTCGTGGGCGCACGAGAGTCAGCCTGGGCATTTGGTTAACCGAAATCGATCGGTTCGGTTCCTCGGTTCTTTATGAAATTCGGTTAGCAGAAAATTGGGAACCAATCGGTTAGTAAGAAAACTAGGAACCGAGGAATTTCGGATTCAGTTAGATCAGTTTGGTTTCGATTAGAACCGAACTAACCGAGCCATCCATTACAACAGCGAAATAGAAGAAAAAAATCGTGAAAAAACACGGCAGCAGTCACCCCTTCTCCGGATCTGGCACTCCTCAGCCCTCGCCAGCAACAGAGGTGGCGGAGGAGGACTCTAGGCAGGAGCAGGCTGCGGTGGAGGGCTCCAATCCAAGCCCCACAGCGGCGCGGCCCACGACCACCGGCGCAGGCGGTGAGCGGTGTCAGCTCAATGCCTCGGCCTCCAGTCCAGGTAGCGGGCAAGCACGTGGCTCCCATGCCGCTGCCCGTCATGGCTCGCCTTGCTCACGCGCTGCAGTGGCTCGCTCTCGCGGAGGAGAAGGAGAACTAGAGAGGGAAGTCGTGGTCTGGAAGTCGATGACAGAGAAGAGGTCACAAGAGAGCTGCCTGTGGTGTGGTGACGGCCGCACAGGGGAGTTGGATGTGGATGAGCTGGTGTTTAGGGTTTGAAGGGTGCATTATATACGATGGCCTATTGGGCTGGCTTTTCATTCATGGGCCTTCTATCTATCAGGCCTTTTTTGGTTCTTCAGTTAACCGAGCCTAGGAACCGAATTGACCGTAGTAATTTCAGTTAGTACAAACCTGGAACCGAATTAGGAACCAATTTTTTTGGTTTCGGTTACTTCGGTTTTGGTTTCGGTTATTTCGGTTCGGTTCTCAGTTCTCGGTTATTTTTGCCTAGGCTTACCCGGGAGGCCGCGGCTCCAACTTTGAGGCTGGCATCTTCAGCCAGATCTGTGGCAAGGAGGGACATCCTACCATCCGCTGCTTAAAGCACTTTGATGCGACCTTCACCGGCGCCTAGGAGAAGAACAAGTTGGCTTCCACTGCGACAGCCTCGTACGACGTGGATACCAATTGGTACGTCGATACCGGGGTGACTGACCACATCACCAGTGAGTTGGAGAAACTCACGGTGAGGGATAAGTACCACGGCAATGAGCAGGTGCACACGGCTAGTGGTTCATGTATGAAAATTAGCCATGTTGGTCGTAGTTTGTTTCATACCCATGATCGCAATCTTATTCTTGATAAAGTTTTGCATGTTCCACAAGCCAATAAAAACTTAACATCTGTTCACCGTCTTGCCGCTGACAATCATGTCTATCTTGAATACTATCCTGACCTTGCCGATGTGAAGGCGGCCTATATCCCTTGGCGTCCAGTTCCACATCAAATAAAGTCGTCCACTCTACCATCAAGGTTTCAGAGTCCCAATGGCATGCACGCCTTGGTCATTCGTCATCGTCCATCGTTCAGCAGATCCTCCAAAAGCATCGTTTAGCGTTTGTTCTTGAGTCAAATAAAGGGACTGTATGTGACGCTTGCCAACAAGGCAAGAGTCACCAATTGCCATACCCCAAGTCGTCAAGTGTATCCTCTAGTCCTCTAGAGTTAATCTTTTCTGATGTTTGGGGGCCAGCTCCCGTGTCTGTTGGCAGAAACAATTTCTATGTCTGTTTTATCGATGATTTTAGTAAATTTACTTGGGTGTATCTGCTGAAACATAAATCTAAAGTGTTTAAGTGTTTCCATGAATTTCAAAACATGGTAGAATGCCTTTTTGATAAGAAAATCCTTGTTGTGCAAATAGATTGGGGAGGGGAGTATAAAAAACTTAATACTTTCTTTCAGCGTGTTGGTATTATTCATCAGGTTTCCTGTCCATATGCTCATCAACAAAATGGCTTCGCTGAGCGCAAGCACCGCCATATAGTTGAAACGGGGTTAACTTTGCTAGCACAAGCTTCCATGCCTTTTTATTTTTCTACAAGTCTGGTAGATATACAATTTATATGTTGGTATATGTTGATGACATAATTATTGCTAGCTCCTCACAAGAAGCAGTGATAGCACTTCTTCGTGATCTTGAGGACTTTGCTATCAAAGATCTTGGTGAGTTACATTACTTCCTAGGCATTGAAGTTAAGAAGGCACATGGAGAACTTCTCACACAAGAGAGGTATGCTACTGATTTGTTGAAAAGAGTAAATATGAGCTCATACAATTCAGTTAATACACCTCTGTCAGTGTCAGAAAAGCTATCTGTTACAAGTGGACACTTGCTAGGGCCTGAGGATTCCACAAGATATAGGAGTATAGTTGGTGCTCTACAATATCTAACATTGACTCACCCTGATATTTCCTTCTCAGTTAATAAAGTCTGTCAGTTTCTTCACTCTCCTACCACAGTACATTGGGAGGCCGTCAAACGCATCTTGAGATATTTGAAGGGTGTGGCAGAACCGCCCGAAATAACACGCTTTTAGAGGCGCTCGTCTTCTACTAGACACTAAGCACCTCGAAAGTTAGCTACATCGATAGTTCCATAAAGCATACCCCATGGGAGAACTCGAATCAATCCATGTTTTACCTCCAGAAACCAACAATGAGTATGAGCTTACAACACTTAGTCCATTTCATACAACAGGAGTTCTTGAAAATTATTTATTACAATACCAGAGTTCAGAGTGCGATAATTAAACAACGGAATAAAAATAAATATTTAGAAGAAACGATACAAGGATCTGTCTGTGCCCACTAGAAGAATTCTCCACACAAGAGCTACTCCTCAAGCTGCACCTTCAACAGGGTAAAATAAACCCTGAGTACACAATGTACTCGCAAGACTTACTCGACTAGTGGGAATAGTTTTTCGACTCCAACGGGTACGATAGGCAATATGGGTTTGTTGTTTTCTTTTTGTTTGCGAAAAGCATTACTAGAAGTATGTCCTTAAGATCAAGTTTAATTAGCAGTCATGATTAGTTCATTAGCTAACCATTCAAGGTAAGCACCTGTTCTACTTTCAAGCAAGGGTCGAGCAATCAGAACCAATTTACCATCTTTCATATTCCAGTTCTTACTACGGTGCTAGACCATAGCCAAGTCATACTATCTCATAGAAACGGCGATTCGTGAACCAATGTATCCTAGTTGGGTACCCCAAAACACATGCCCTGTTTGTACCCTATGCACAAACAAGACCAACCCATTCCACTCCTGTCGAGGGGTCTAGGTCCCCGTCCAAACTTGGACTCCAAGCCCCCACACTTGAGATCTGGTCTCAACATGGTGCTTAGACCTCCACCTTTCCTCACCTCCAATCAGTCAGTCCGGAAAGAGCCGGAACCCACGACAAGAGCTTAACGAGACTTCCCGCTTCCATAAGCAAGTATGTGCTCTGTGACCTGACTACCATCGACAGCAACGGACGGTCCTCAATTAACACGGACAGAGAAAATAGTGTAACCAAGCTATGCCCCGTGGCCGTGGGACACAACTCATCACACCCACCATAACCCATACCATATCCCTGCTCGGTCTCCATTTTTCCTTTCATCATTTTATCATGAGAGTAATTATAATAATCACCTATTGTGAGCAACGACAGCTTACTCACGCTACTGAAAACCTAAGCATAGCAACTACTCGAACCTACACTAGTAAGACTCATATGACAAATATATCTATGCATGTGGTTTCCATAAAATTCTTGTAACGTAAATGCACATAACATATATATACAGTGATTATAAAAAATAAGGGGTTATGCACCGGGGCTTGCCTTGGGCAGGCCCGGTGTCAGCTGAGTCAGTCGTCGGTGGCTCTGGGACCTCCTCCCTCATGAGGATCTCCTCCTCGTATTCCTCGACGATCTCCTCGAACTCGCGATCATCTGTGGTCACGATCTCCACCAACTCGTTCTCTACATATATGCGATGATGATGCAACACTTAGCATTTAGGCAATAGCAACTCTTAAAATAAGAATACACATATCAAGCTACTAAGGTAGCTCTAATGACTAAGATACTAAGCTAACTATCATCTTTATCAAGCAAAGTGTTGGGTTCAACTAACAAACACTTGACTTTGTAAATTAAGGATACATCTTTATTTCTACTAGTGATTTAATGTATATTGAAACAAAGAGCATTTAACTATCCTAATGCTTAGTCTATTCTAGGGCTACAAAAATTACAGAGAACAAATAATAATACAATGAAACTGCAGTAAAAATTTCAGAATCAAAACTATCATCAATTCACCACAAAAATTCCTACAATAATTAACTTAATAATATTAAGTATTCTCATACTATTTAATAGCTCCTAGTGTCAACACATATACATATGAACTAAATAGACTAATAGATAGATCACAATTTTAGAAACCTAACAAAATTTGTTTCATAATTTTTAGACACCTACACGATTTTATATTAATTACCAAAGATCAGCTCAGAAATTAAATTAGAAAACTATTTACTAATTCCTTGGAAAAAGAAAATGGATTCTCTGTGCGGCCCACAACGCGCGGCCCATGCGAGGCTGGCCCACGCGCGAGGCGCCCGCGCGCTGGCGCTTTTGCAACCACGTCCTCGATTTTCTCCCGAATCACACCGAAGTCCTAATACTATTTCCTCCTCTCACAAACCTTCTCACTTAACCCCCAACCGTTCCCTAATTCACCCGTGCGCACCCCAGCAACTCAGCACACGACGGCGCCGCGGGCGGTGACACGGTGCGATCGCGCTGGCCACCAGAGGCTCGCACTGGCCCATCAGTCGGGCCGACCTTCGACTACGGTCCAACCGTCTACACCAAGCAGCAACATGGGGCGGCGGAACACGTTGGAGCAAGCTGCAGCGACACGTGGCCATCCGCGGCGGCGACGCACCCGCTCCGATGAGCTGGGGGTTGCTACGGACCTAACTGGCTAGCGCGCGAGCATCAGGAGGCTACCATGGGCCAGGACGAGGTGACGGTTTGAGTGGAGGATGGCGGAGGAGGGTGGCCACGTGCGGTCGAGATGTGCGTCCGCGCACCGTGGTGGCGTGGTTGCGTCAACGGCGACGGGAAGGCGATAGCGGTTCCTGTAGTGTGCGCAAGGTGGTGAGGGAGGCAAGGCAAAGCTAGTGGTGCAGGTGTATTGGATCAGGGTGGACGGTAGGGGGATTGCCCTCGTCCATGGCCGATCACGGCCTTATCGGCACGATGGCGGGGAAAGCTCCAAATTAGAGCTTGGCAGTGCGTGCTTCATGGCTGGGTGGGTTTGGGCAGCTGGAGAACTCACTGGCGGGGCTATAGACGGGTGGAATTGATTGGAGATGACGTCTCATTGTATAACATGTTGGCGCGACTCCGATGGCGGCAGCAGAGGGAAAGAGGGAGACGGGTCTGAGCTTTGGCCGTCCTCACCTTGGCAGCAAGCGATCGGCCGAACCCACGACCATGTCTGTGCACTCGCTACGCGACATGCGACCATACCACGTGCGCGCATGGGGAGGCAAGTGGGGGTGCAGCCTGCATGGCCGTAGCGCCATTAAGGAGAGGCGACGGCGTGAGCGCAACCGGGACAACCGACATGCACGCGGTGGCAGAGCGAGTGGCAGGAGTGCAGCACGGCGTCGCGGTGGCATCGGTAGCGGCAACGCGATGATGAGGACATCACTACTTCGTCGCATACAAGCCAAGGAGAGGAGGAGGTCTAGCATGTGCGTCCAATTCATCTTTCTCATGGTGGAGGCCCACTGCTACTGAAGTTGGAGCCCATCTCGGGTTCCAGGACTAGTATATCATAAAACTAGTCACACGGGCACGTTCGGGCTCCATTTTCTACGATCCACATATGGATGGAAAGCTAATTAGATAAGGAATCCAATGCAAGTGGTCTCACATCAAAAGCCCTTCGGAATTAATAGAAATCGTCAAAACAAGTCAGCGTTCAGAATCTGCCAGGGTGCTGCGACACCGTCTTTTGCTCCGTTGGACCGTGTATCGTGTTTAGGCCCATTAGGGGGCACGTCCAGGGGGGGTGAAACCCAAGACTCTATAATTAGCAGCCGTCGCTCTCCTTAGGGTTTGCGGTTTTGTTTAGTTCTTGATTTCCTTGTGAAACAGATGTCGTTTTGCTGCAACTGTGCCGCCAAGGTCGCTTGCTGTGAACCAGGGCCCCATGTTCTTGATCTTGTTCGCCTGTGACGATTAGTACTTTCGAATAAAGACTTGAACTCCATCTCGTTATCATAAGCCTAATATTTATTTGCAATTTTAGATTGCGTTCATCCCGTTCTTGCTTGTGTTCTCGACTTGCTTGCAGGAAAGCCTTCTCGGCAAGGTCAATCACGTTTGTGTGGTTGATAACCAACGGAGCAGTGGTGTAACGGTTGTGGAGGTCCAAATCAGTCTTGGTTCAAAGCCTAGATCGTGAATGTCGAGTCTCCACCAATCGACGCTATCATACCTATCGAAAGATTGGGCCTTGTCTACTTCACGCGAGGTAGGGCAGCAGTGCGCGGACGCGACGACGAGGTGATGGCGCTGGCAGTGGCTTCATCACGGCGTAGGGCGGGGCAGGCGGCAGCAGCGGCAGCTCCACGCGGCGGGGCCAGCGATGGTCAGGCCATAGCCAGGCCAGAGGCAGCCATGGCCGGCCACGCGCGGCAGCGTGCGCACGCGTGACCACCACGGTGACACCGAGCTCCCGAGCTTGGTGACTGCGTCCACCCGGCGAGTCAGCCCGAGAACGTGTCGTGCACGCATTTTAAAGCACCTATAACAACTAAACGGTTGCTTCTGGATCTAAACCATCTTCCCCATGCTCAAGAGAGCATATCAGGCTACCAACCCGAGCTAAAACACGACACCATCTCTTAACTCAATTTCGCAAAATAAATTGCCAAACATGACATTGTCTTGCTGTATATATATACTTAAATTCTTCTAAGTCCTTAGCTGAATTTGATTTCAAGTTCCATTTTTAGGCTATTAAAAATGTTAGCTAGCAATGTTATTTTTCCACAGCAAATATTTCATTGTCATCTATAAAGTTTGTACTTCAAACTTTATTTAAGTATCACACACATGTTCTATAGTATTTTTGCTCAATAAAAATTGGTTTTTCCACCCTACTTGACATAACATGAGTTATTGAATAAATTTCCATTTAACATTTTTATTGGTCATTTTAGGCTACAAAAAATTTATCAACACTTTCTATCACATGCATTATTACATAAACATGATGCTCATGACATAATTTAGTAGTTTGTTTAGGGCGTAACACCGAGGGTGTTACAAAGGGTACTTTGGGTTTAGGACTACGGATTGGTAAGTCTAAAACCGTGTTGATCAGTGCTTTCTCATATGCCGATTGGGCAGGGTGTCCAGATGATCAACGGTCTACGGGAGGGTTTGCTGTCTATTTAGGTGCCAATCTGATCTCTTGGAGTGCAAGGAAACAAGCTACTATCCCTAGATCGAGTACATAAGCTGAATACAAGTCCATGGCAAATGCTATAGCAGAAGTTATGTGGGTGCGAAAATTGCTTGATGAGTTGGGAGTTTCTCATCCCATGGCTTCATGTCTTTGGTGTGACAATATAGGTGCCACTTACCTGTCAGCTAACCCAGTTTTCCATGCCAGGACTAAGCACATTGAAATTTATTTTCATTTTGTCAGAGAACAGGTGGCTGCTAAGCAACTTGATATTCGATTCATCAACGCTGGAGATCAGATTGCAGATGGTTTTACTAAAGCGCTTCCAGTGCACAAACTGAAAGAATTCATAAGCAATCTCAATCTCACTGATGAGTTGTGATTGAGGGAGGGTGTTAAATGATGCGGTTCAGGCTTTGTGTTATCTGTTGTATTGGTTGTTACGGTGATGAAGGTTGTTAGCATATCTAGTGACTTGTATAGAAAGTAGATCAAGGATGTAATCTGTTGTTCATTTCTTTACTTGTAAGCAAAGATTGTAACGCCACATAGGGGCTGTTCCCAGCCTATATAACACGAAGCCGTGAGCCAGAGAAGGTATCACGTTACCCTAATCTTCACAATAATCAAGTTGAGAAACCGAACTAACTAACTAATCAGTGACAGGCTGGCAAGTGTTTTGCCAGATCTTTTATTTGATCCTAAAATTGTTTGGATACTTTATAGTATATATATTTTAAGACAGAGGGAGCAGTTCATTAGTTGGTGAAGGAGTGCTAGCATACGCTAGTAGTTCATATACTGCACCTCCAAGGCTCCAATCACACCTATTAGCAGGTGGATCTAATTATAGTTAGCTAGCTAATAGTTAGTAGCCTTTTAACTATTATTAGTTATACAACCTGTTCGGTTGGCTGGTTCGTATCGTTGCTGGTTCGTGAAGAAGTACTGCTGGCTGGTTTGTGTGAGAGAAAAATACTGTTCTGACTGGAAATTTACGATCGTTTACGACAAGCCACAGCCAAACGAACAGGCTGAGCTAACTATTAGCACTAGTAACTTTAGTTGAGGAATCTTTTGAAGAGAGTTTTCCTTTGTATAAAGCTGATCATTCCTTTCCTTAGGCCTTGTTTAGATCGATGTCAGGAATCAGTATTTGGCACTGTAGCATTTTCGTTTGTATTTGATAATTATTGTCCAATCATGGCTTAACTAGGCTCAAAAGATTCGTCTCGTAATTCACAATCAAACTTTGTAATTAGTTATTTTTTTATCTACATTTAATACTTCATGCATGTATCCAAAGATTTGATATGATGAAGAAAGAGTGAAAAAACTTACAATTTAAACCAGGCCTTATTTCTCATTCTCTTCTGTGCCGATCCCCCTGTAAAAGCAAAGTGGAGAAAGAAGCAAACAGAAATCACAAAAGTGCATAGAACCGATCGAGCTCCGAGTGGACCCTCCCCAGGGCTGTTTTTCTTTTTCCCCCTTGCAGCGAGCGCAGGCTCCTGATTCCATTTTGCCTTGTCCGCCAAGCTAAGTTCGGTGGGGCCTACATAACGTGGAAATGCTTAATCGCTATTTCAAATTCGTGATGGTTTCTACACCTATCTATAACCATTCAATTAAATTTAAACATGGACTCAAAAGTTAAACTTAACAGACAATCATGTTCGCTTGTTGGTTTCAGCCAGCCCAAGCCAGTCAGTCAACAGTATTTTTCTCTCGCAACAAACCAGCACCAGCCAGATCAAACCAGCTCAGAAACCAACCAGCGAACAGGCCGAATACCATAAACATCTATTTAATGGTATCACGTGTGCAGTGGGTCTTATTGACACGTACGAGTACGATGCGGGTTGGCATGCAAATGAAGCTAGTAGAGGGCTGAGGGGCTGGCCGCTGTCACGACTCACGACATGATCGATGCGAGGTACAGTACTATACTTCCTATCCTCTCCATGGCCTGAGGCCTGAGCCTGCAAAGCTGAACATCCTGATCCCCTCCATCCGTCTGACTAGGGGTGAAAATGATACGTATATTTTTTTTATCGTATTCGAGACCAAATTCGTTTAGAGGAGCTTAGATTTATCCGTATCCGAGTCTAAATATTCAACATCTGTATCCATATCCGTATCCGAATACTCAAATCGTATATTTATGATGTCGATGTCTAATCGTATCTTATCCGATATGGTTGACACTATCCGTATTCGAATCCGAATTCGGACAGAAATATGAAAACAAATATAGGGCATGTTCGCTTGGAGGAATTTGGATGGTTTGGAGGAATGCCGGAGGAATTTGTGAGAGAAAAACACTGTTCCGAATGAAAAAAAAAACAGATCAAACCGGATTTAAGGACACGCAAACAGGACGATAATATCAGTAATATCCGTCCGTGCGTATCCTGTCCGTTTTCATCCCTGCCGCACGACGCATCCAATAGACTCCAGCTGGCCGCCGCAGGGTTCCCACCCACTTCTCAGCTGTGAAACGAAGAATGTGCAGCCTGGTCGGTTGACTGGTTCGTTTCGTTGCTGGTTCGTGAAGAAATACTGCTGGCTGATTTGTGTGAGAGAAAAATACTGTTCTGGCTGAAAATTTACGATCGTTTACGACAAGCCACAGCCAAACGAACACACTGGTGGTCTTTTGCTTCTAACCGCCAGGCCGGGTCCACTCGATCGGCGCGCTCGGTTCTATTCTACGCACTTGCGTGATTTTCTGTTTTCTCGATCTTGCTGCCCGGATGCACGTGTACCTACTCTAATTTATATATATTGAAGATGATTGAAATAGAACTTAGTTTAATTTTATTACAGTCCACTTCAATATATGTTGATTGGGATGAACACATACACATTCAAACAAGGCCTTAATTTGTTACTTTTATAGGGAGATCAGCCATGTTCGCTTAGCTGATAAGCCACAACTGAAAGTATTGTTGGCTGATTTATTATGAGAGAAAAATATTGTTCGTTGGCTAAAAAAATACGGCTTATAAGCCAAGCGAACAGCGGGCATATGGGCCGTGGAAAACTCACTCAACTCAAGTCGTTCTCCAAAATAATTTGCACAACCAAGTTACAGTAAGTTATCCAAAAAAACAAAACAAATTGCGTGCAGTACCATCCATGTTTCTAGCTAGTACTTGTGATCAATTATAATCCAGAAAACATAAGAGCATCTCCAACAGTATCCTAAATCTCCTCCTAATCTTTGGTTTTTACTAAGATAAGAAAAAATCCCTCTCCAACAACTCCTAATATATCCTCCTAAAATTTACGCACTTGGAAAATTCTCTCCCATCGTGCGTAACTTTACACGGACTCGGCGTCGCATGGAAAGAGGTTTCCTACGTGGCTTCATCTTCGGTGCCTTCTTTTGCCGCGATCCACTCCTTCCCGCGCGAGTTCTCCATCGAGCCCAAGTCCGTCGGCAATGTCGTCGTCCCTGCTGCGGACGACTGGGGAGTGAAGAAGGCAAAGAAGCAGGACATTGTTGACGCCGCGCCGACCTCGGCAGTTGCGTGTCGCTGCCGCTCGCCACCGTCGAGCGGTCCAAGGCGGCGTAGGAGTCATCGGTCGTGACTAGCTCGCTGGCCTGGCCGGAGCGGTCATCGGGGAGAAGCCGGCCAGGAGGCGCCCGGTCTCCGCCGATCTGGGGTCAACGCGGCGCGACCACGCCGCCGTGGCCTCCTACGGCGTCCGCTCCCTTAGCGCGCAGGCATTGGCGTCCCCGTCAGAGATACGCTCAATCGTGAGCATGGCGTGGACCGCATCGCGGGCGCTCGGGCACTCACCGAACACGCCGATGCGGAAGATCTTCAGCACAGAGGATCTCCTCAATGGAGAAGACAGAGCTCTAGAACTACGGCCGGTGCTGCCTGCTGCTGCCGTGGCCGCCGCTGCATTGCCAGGCTCCACGGGCACCGCTCATGCTCCGGCTCCTGACTCCCGGATCCGCTTGACCACCCAGATGAACGGTCGCTTGGTCGCCTCGACGCCATGTCAGATTTCGACGAGCTATGGCAGCGACGAGCGCACCAGGCTGCCGAAGCTCACGAACACCACCGACCGGGGATTCTTGGACTCGAGCCAACTCACGCACCGGAAGAGAAGCATGGCATGGCAGGGGTCAGGAAGAGAGGCCCGATGGTCCACATCTTCTTGCTGATGGCCGCCTCGTAGGCATAGACAAACATGGGCTCGAGCTCCCCGAAGCTGTTCACCACCAGGCCGTCGGCTCTTGCGCTCTCGACCATGATCTCCTCGCCGAACTCCTTCATGCCAGGACCCGTGAAGTTTCTGGGTGACCGCTCCCTCGATATCTCGATGGCGATAGGGAAGCCAGGGACACGCACGGGCCCTACTGGGAGGTGCTGCCGGCGACCTGTGGCTGGGAGGTGGCCACGGCCAGCTGGGAGCTGGCCACGGCTGGCTGGAACTGGCCACGACCGGCTGGGAGTTGGCCACGGCCGGCTGGAACTGCAGGGCTAGGTCACGACGAAGGAAGGAGGAGCGGCGGCGGCGGTGTCGAAGACTTTCGTGGGGAAAAAGTGCCGTAGAAAAAACCCAAGTGTGATCAAATTTTAATTTTTTAGAGTGGAATATTGTGTAATATTGAAGATGGACTTCTTTTTCTCTCCCAATACATTTTTAGGAGTTGAAAAACATAGAGCTTTTGGTAGGAAAATTTAGCATACTCTTGAAGATGCTCTAAATAGGTAACTATACTTGCACCCCTGGCTTTTCCCAGAAAATGTATAGGGATATATTATTATATTTCCTTCCACTCCTGGGAGTTCTTCGACATATACTGCTAGTACTATCTTGTGGTAAAGTAACAGGTGCGCATGCAGACGCCTATCGCTAGCCATGCCATGCCCATGTGATCCCCTATTTGACGGTGGAAGACTGGAGGGAGGACAGGTTAGGTGTTGCATTGGAGGAGGGGCAGACCTGCACTGCATTTTTACTTTTTCCGTTTTTCTTGAGCGTCGTCCGAGCAAGCCTTGTCCAACGTGCGGCTTTGTCGATCTGTGCAAACACGATTCGTGCCAATTCAGTGATGCCATGGTTCCGGCCGCCGATTTCATCGTCATCCTACGGTGATGCCATGGTTCACTACTAGTATTACATGTCACCCCTCGCTAAATCCTGATTACCTCGGGCTAGTTTATTGTAGCTCTGGAGTTGTACTGATACGTACTTACGTAGGATAGATTGTCTTCTTACCCGGCCGGCGTTAGTTCTGGCGGTCTGGCCCGGTGTCGGAGGCCCCGTTGGTTTCACTGAAATTTAGCTTACATTGATGCTTATGCTGAAATGCTATAAAAGAAAACATTGTTGGTTCGTTGAAAAGTAGTGCTGAGTCAAAATTAAACCATGAACCTCGCTGAGATTAAATGGGCTTTGCTCATCAGACATATCCTTAAGTTTTGGGCTCACAACAAAGTTTGATGAGCATGTTAGTAATAAGTGCCTTAACAGACGACACCAAAAAAATGGTCTTAAAAAATTATAATTCTAACTTTAGAATGAGTCAAACTTTTTAAGTTTAGTCAAGTTTATAGAAAAATAGTATTAATATTTATATCTCTAAATAAATTTATAATAAAAATATACTACTTCGTAACTAATTTAGAGGTATATTTGGTATCATATATGTTAGTAATTTTTTATATAGATTTAATTAAATTTGAAATTGTTTGGCTTCTTGGAAGACAGAATTGATACCATTTCTTTTGGGAGGAGATGCATACTGTGCTGATGCTGAGTACGTGTGGGGACTTTACTGACACGACGCGATGCGAGGCGATTCCGATCCCCTTCTGGTCAAAAGGTGCCTCAGTCCTGAGCGCACAGTGGCAGGAACCACCGAACCAGAAAGCTCGTTCACGGTTCACCCCTTGGCTGGTCGGAGTAGAGAGAGACTGGAACCGCAGATCTCTGCAAGTCTGCAGACTGCAGGTGCATTGGAAGTCGGAACCGGCTTGCGGATGGGGCGCTACCACACTACGGTATGCACGTGCGATCGAAGCTGCTACTGTAGTGTGGTTGGTCCAGAGTGCAAATGCACCCTAAAAGTACTGTTTGCTTCGCTTCGCTGAAAAAGCCAGGATGAAAAGTGCTGCTAGGCTAATTTATTACGAGAGAAAAACACTGTACTATAACTGATAAGCCAGGTTGATAAGTTCAAACGAACTCTTATGGTGAACCTATATTGAGACGAATAGCGACAAACTGTTTTCACAATTTTTGGACTGTTTAGGAGTATGTCGATATGTTTGAACTCTCAGTATGTCGAACCCCTATAGGCATTGTTTGGACGTTTTTGTATTTATCTCAATTCACATGTGTCGGGTGAATTAAGGTGAAATTTATAGACGTTTTCAATTAAATCCTTGGATTTTAGATTTATTGTGTTATTTACTGCATGTATAACGAATTTTATGTTACATAAACTTTATAATTTTTACTGGAATTACCAAATATTTTACCGAATTATATAAAACATTTTGGTCGGCACACCAGGATTACCAGAGCTGTCCGTGCTCTTGTACAGACCGTATATGCCAGTTCGGTGGCATGTCTATCCTTAACAAATCAACATCAGCTGTTATAGTAAAGTCTATGAATCTAGAAATACCGAAACATCTTATAATCTAAGAAAGACGAAGTATAGAAGAAAAAGAAAAGAAGGAAAGTGAGCTTGTCGATGATTTGATATCGCTAGCTCGTGAGCCCACAAACGAGAAAGCGCACACAAGCTGATGTTGCTTTTTGTGAGCAAGTCGACTCGTCGAGATTGAAAACTCAAAATGAGACTGTCTTTTACATCCATCCGTTTCACCGTTAATTTCATTCTGATCATGTTTACTTTTTAAATCAACCAAAATTAAGTGTATTAACCTATTCACAGTATTATGGTCATTAAATGTCTGCCACATAGGATTTTTGGACTTAGCATGGAGTACTAATAGGGTGCAGCGAGCTTGTTCCGCGAACCGGGACATAGGCTTAATTTTGTGGATTACATTAAAACAAGTAAACATTAAAGTCAATTAGTGGGAGTAAACATTAAAGTCTATTAGTGGGTTCGTAGACAAACCCGCTTGCGTACCTAAACAATGATGATATATATAATAAGATAGGAATGGTATCCAAGATAAAAAATGTGTGTACTGAAAAGCACGGATGAATTTTAAAAAAAAGCACGGATGCATTGATCTTTTGAAGAACGGCTATGGTAGCGCCCAGACGTCTGGATGGACCCGTGCGTCCGGACGCCCGCACATGCTGTTGCGCTTGATGCACCCTGCGTCTCCTCTTGCTTCTTTTTGGTAACACACGTCTCCTCCTCCTGCTGTTGTGCCCCACGCCTCCTGCTGCTACGCCCCACGCCTCATCCTGCCCGCCCAGCTGCATGCGAGAGACAGAGGGAACACAACACGCGTACCCCAATACGAGAGACATCACAGCGCGTGTCTCAATGTGAGAGAGCCCGCAACTGCATGCGAGAGAGAGAGGGGGGGATCACAACGCGCGTACCCCAATGTGAGATAGAGCACAACACGCGTGCCCCAATGTGAGAGAGAGGGAGGGAGCACAACGCACATGCACATGTGTTGAGCCGGCTACATGCTCCACCATGGGGGACCACGCCTGGTTTTGCAGGAGCACTTGGTGCAGTGCGTGCTTGCCCCGCGAGTCAGAGCGTGTGGGGAGCAGCACCTGTTGCAATATACTGAAACAAGGGGAAACAAATGAAACATATATTTGTAAGATATGTGTATAACCACGGCAACATATGCAACATCCGGATAAAACACTTGCAACATACATCTGAAACGGGTGAAACATTTGGAACATACACTTGCAACATACGTGTATATCCACTGCAACATATGCAACATCCAGATGAAACAGCTGAAACATTTGAAAAACACATTTGCAACATATGCAACATCCCGATCTACTTTTGCAACATCCACATGAAACACTTGCAACATCCAGAGAAACATCTGAAATACTTGAAACATAGTCTTGCAACATGCGTTTTTAGCGCGCAATTCACCTTGCTGCTTGGACGAATCACGGAGTTCGACGCCACTACGGCGCATGGAGCTCGCCGATGCGCCCCTAGGTGAGGACTTGCTCGGTGGCCTGGGTGAACACCTATGCGAGGCACGCGAGCACATGCCCGGCGGACTAGGTGAGCGCACCCTAGGCGCGGTGAAGGACGGGCATGTCGTGGCGGGGGATGGCGGCGACGCCATGTCGGAGTGGCCTAGCAGGGTCGGAGGCGGTCGCGCGCCGCGCCTGGCTGGGCCAGCGGCCTAGCATTGGAGGCGGCAGGCGAGCAGATAGGAACTAGTACGTGCTCAAACCGCTTTTTTATTTAGAAATGGAGGAGCGGGGGGTCTTGGGGTGGCGTCGCGCGGCCCACCAACGGAGCGTCTGAGCGGATGAACGTCCGCTTCCCAGAATTACCGTTTGAAGAAAAGAGAGAGAAGTCTGTCTTTAGCATACAACTAATATTTTAAATCATGGGCTATAGCATTACCGCTATTTACGGCGTGTTTCGATCCCCTCTAAACTTTAGAGATCTAAAAGTTTTAAAGCAGTTTAGCTCAATTTAGAACTCTAAAGCTCTAATGTGAGGTGGGCTAAACATTAGAGCTAACTTTATATCACCTATTTGGAGTTTTAGCTCTAAAGTTTAGAGGTGTAAGGTTTAGAGGAGGAAATCCAAACAAACCCTTAATATAACGTGATGCAGCGGCAGCTGGCTTGAACCACCGTAGCCTGCTAGAGAAAACGCTGCTTGCAACAAAACTTTCAAACAAATTGTCAAACGTAAAGAGCGGAGATTAGCTAACCAGGATGTCAGCACCCAGAATCTCAATGATCTAGTTAGAAAATTGGCTCCTCTGTTTAATAAACATGTCAGGATCCACAGCTTTAAAAACAATAATAAGAAACTAATAACGAACAATAAAATTATAACCATTAATGCAAAACGTTATTCAAAACAGTTTGACGTTCCTATATATGTTCTTTTTCAAAGAAAGCTTAGGCTGTGTTTAGTTGGGAGAATTTTGAGAATTTGGCTACTGTAGCACTTTCGTTTTTATTTGGTAATTAGTGTTCAATCATGGACTAATTAGGCTCAAAACGTTCATCTCGTAATTTCCAACAAAACTATGCAATTAGTTTTTTTTCGTCTACATTTAATGCTCCATGCACGTATCGCAAGATTCGATGTGATGGATATTGTAGCACTTTTTAGGAAAACTTTTTGGAACTAAACAAGGGCTTACTAACAAATTTTGTGAAAAGAACAGTAAAAGTTTACAAATGCTCAACTGGAATAACCCAATTGGCTACATGCAAATAAAGGAAATGCAAATTCGATGACTAATTACCAAGTAATTTTTTGCAACCGATGTGTGTAACAACCCGGGTTTTTGGAGAAGCCAAAAATACGAACTTTTTAAAAATTTTTCCTGCAATATGTGAAGCATGTAGATTCTAGGTCAAACAAAGAACAATTTATAAATAAATTGTTGCATACATATAGTGTTGCTTGTAGGAGCTTGCCGGAGTTCTTTATCTGGTTTTGGGTTTCGTGTCGGAGTGCACAATCTGTAGCAACCCCTCTTAATTTCCTTTTGGAATATCTCATAAATCCCCATCACATTCCTTTCGAACTCATCTGATCCGAAATCATAAAAATCACACCTCTAATTATTTTTGAACTCCTCTTGAAATTCATTGTGTTGTACTTCAACTTCTCTTTATATTCCACGTGATCTCTCTTAAATTCATTTCAAATTCCTTGAATCAATTTCCTCCAAGCCCACCGTCTCTTTCCCTTTGGCCCAGCCCCGCTCGCCCTTCTCTCCTCCCTTCTGGCCCGCTCGTGTGCGCGTGGGTGCTGGCTGCTGGCTCAACCGGCGCGATGGCCAGCCGCCTGCTCTCTCTCCTTCCTGCATGGCCCGCCCGCCACCGGCCGCCGGCCCAAGAAGCCATGCCCAAACCTTTCCAAAGAGCCCCAACCCCAACCCTAGCGAGCAGATGCTCCCACGCCGCCGCCGCTCGGGTGGCAAAGCACGTGCCCGCGCCTCACCAGCTCCGCACCCCCCGCTCGATGCACGCCGCGTGGGCAAGAAGCGCGGACCCTGAGGATCGCCGCCGTCCGTGACCCCTGGCAGCCTTAGCCCGCGGGCATAAGTAGCCGAGCCGCCACCGCCCCATCTCCATCCTGTCCGCCGCCACAGCAGCCGGCGCCTCTCTCGAACTCCCTGTAGCCACCGCGCCACCACCTCCAGGCACCGCCCGGCTCTCCACCGCCACCTCCCCTGCGAGCCGCCTGGCCAAGCCGCGACGTCACCTGTGCACGCCACGCTCTCCGGGCCTCACCTTCCCAGACGCACCGAGCACCAAGCCGCCGGCCTGCTAGTAGCCACGACCGCTAACCTTACTCTCCACGCCGAGTGACCCTGTTGAAGCCCCATCACCAACCCCCTAGTCACGTGGAGACCACGGCCTCGTTACCGGTCGCTGCTCCAAGCCGAACCGCCACGCCGTGTTCCACTACGCCGAGCACCTCGCCGTGGCAGTCAAGCCTCGCCTTTCCTCGTCGCAGACGCCATCGACCCCGCCATGTCGCCCTCCCCCTGGTCAAGCCGCCCGGTGTGGCCATGGCGTCGACATCGCCGCCACGTGCCGCCCTCGACCATGAAGCCGACCACGACATGCCCTCGCTCGACACGGAACCACGGCCGGGCTGCAACCTCGATGGCGTCGCTACCGCGCCCATGCCGAGCGCCACCACTAGGCCATGGCACCAACCCCCATCTTGTCCACGACGACCATGAAGCCGACCATGCCACCGCACATGCCCCTCGCTCGTTCGAGCCGTGGGGCGCGCACATGGTCACCGCCGATCGCGCACACGGCTAATCCGTGCCTTGCCGAACACGAGCCCCCAACGCCTAAAACCTCGACCTTCTCCCCAATGATCGGCCTCGCCATGTTCCAAACCGCCTTCGTGCCTTCGTTCCACCATTGCGGGGCGCCACCCACCATGCCAATGGACGACAACACCACCTCCTCGCATTGTCCTCTCGTTGTCCGTGGGTGCCTCAACCCCCCTATCTTGTCCACGACACACGCACACTCACATACACGCATAGCCAAGCAATGCCTCGAGGACACCGGATCTACTTCCACCTTTGAATCCATTGCCACCCACCGGGCGCTGCGCTCGCCTCGGTGAGCATCTTTGCCGCAAGAGTAGCAAAGGAGGTAGGGAGAAGGGCGCAGCCGTCCATGGTTCCACCATGAGCCGCAGGGGAAACCTGGACCTCCCAC